>OZ010660.1:33071897-34271897 GCA_963932335.1 Andrena marginata
AAAACCGAGCATGTAGGCGACACTTTTATTCAGCGAAGAGATTGTTGTTAAAGTGTTTCAGGAATTATCGGGAAACACGGGACCACGCGCGCAAAAGTATGCGATAGTGTGGAAAACGTGTCATGTTCATTTGCATGATCTGATTAGTCCTCTCTTTTCCAAGACAGAAAGGAAATTCCTGGCGGAATTGATAAATCGATGAAAGACAAACATGCGACTTTCAAAGAACTACATTGTAGTCATTGATCTTGTTGGCTTAATGGGTCTGGATCAAAGCGTGTTCACGTCTGTACGTTCCTACTATCCGTAATGAGTGTGAACTTTACTCGGGACATGACAGTGATAGATCATTCCTTGGGATTTTTCATTCTGATCGCACGGCACAACGAACGATACCACGAAAGGTGCAAATAGCATTTAGTAGTAAAACAAGCTCCCCTATAAATTAGCCGCGGATCTGAGGTGCGTGCGATCGCTCGCTAAATGCAGCAAAGCCGTGTTCACATTCCGTGGAGGTCGCATTCAGAGGATATACTCGGCGCGAGACGTTTTATGAAACTGAGCGAGTTACATGAAACGGTTTTATTGCTAATGAAAAACTGCTATAAAACATGCTTCCAACTAAACTATCGCTGCGACCAAGCTTACCCCAAAAAGTTTCGTAATCTTCAGTTTCTCAGAAACATTGTTGCTTCGTCTGAAGCATAAGTGCTTGCGTACAAAGTTCTAAAATTAAAGAAGAACAAATATGTACAATGCCACTCGTAATAATTCAAACTACACCGAGTTCCAACTGCAGTTACTGTTATTCCTCGGATCCTCAATCTTGCCCCACAAATTCAATGCATCTTATAACTAAGTAGGGTTGCCACCCGTACTTTAAATCAAAGGGTCTCACGTTATTATACGTAAATGTACTATGCACTTTTGAGTAACAATAAAGTATGCAAAAATACTTTATTTCGCGAAATGATATTACGCGAAACGTACCTAACACAATATTATTGTAGTTTTTCACCTTCTGGCTGTTCCTGCCACCTAAGCATTCACTGGGAAAAGAAACAAGGCCTCCCTTAATTTAATAAAGAACGAATTATTTATATATATAAATATGAATATTTAATCCAACAAAAAATTATATTTGGAAGAAATAAAAACTAATAAGATTAAAGTGTACTTTTAGTTTCTTCGAGCGTACTTTTCTTTATACTCCACAAAAGTAAATTTGCGTTATTTTCCTGGGAAAAAGGTGGCAACTTGTAACACTAAACAAGAGAAATAAATAATTCCATTTCATACTAAATAGATAGGTACTACGGTACAATATTCCTAAGTACTTGTCGCACCTAAGAAAGCCACCCCAGAATGGACCACCGCGAAATCACTTCAACAAACCCATCCACTGCAATTTATTGCTGCCTGTGCAAAAAATATCACGTTATCACTTGCATCCGAGGTAAAAGTGAAGCTCTATCCAGGGACAGTGTACCCCTGAATGCAGGTCCGCTGGTAAAAAATGGCGACGAAACGCGGCTCCGCGCGAGGAGGGCGAGTCGGAAAGGCGACACGCCGCATGTCAAATGTCAGACACACCGAGATAAGGATCTCGGAAGAGTCGCCGTGAAGGTACGAGGTTGTCGGTGTCAGGAGGCAACGTGGACTCTCGCATGGACTCATTACCGAGCCTGCAGGATACGTGCAGGATGCGCATCGGCTCCAGACGACGCTCTATTATGCCCGCGAAACAATGGTGGCCGTGACGTTGCCGAGAAATAGCTGGTATGTTAAGGACCGGCAACATGCCACTTCATAGAGCCGCCATATAATGGAATATAATCGGAATATGGCGCGGCAGAGGAGAAACACGACGTATCGATTCGGTTTCCGGTGTTTTCTGTTCCGCCCCGTCCTTCCATCGCGGAATATTCCTCTGAAACGAAGCATTTTTGTATGTAACTTGTTTCGATGGATTCTGTGGTGGTTAAAATTGTCTAAGTAACGTTGGATACCTCAAAATTGTTATAGTTCGTGAGTGATTTAAGCACCACTGGTGTTTGCAAAGAAAGCTTGCGACTTCTTGGACGAATTGTAATTTTATAGACTGATAGAATGTTGTGTTGCTAATATTTAATTATGTTGGAATGAAAGTTTGTTTGCCCAAAGGTAGGAATCGCTTCAGTTTCTTCTGTGTGAAAAAGGACAAGTTTGAAGTTCTCAAGGATTTATCGTTGAACAGATTCAATTTACATTACATATTTAACAATTCTTTAAGGTTAATTTGATTAAGATGAAAATCTTCTGTGAAGAAGGAAAATCCTGTATAATTTTGATTTATTACAGGGAAACATGTTTCAGTGAGTTTTGCCATGCTCAAATTCAGTTTGAGCATTTCCACACCAATGGCCATTTCTGCAACAAGGTTCTTGTAGAAAACACTGTAAGTGCCAAAAATCAAAGTTTTCTGGAGAGAGAAGAAACTTCCCGGTTTTAAATTATTTATGAAATTTGATTTGTTCGGATTTCTAAATATTCTCAAGTACACAATAACCCAAATGCATCACAAAATTGTCTATTTTTTGTATTAATATAGTCCAAATTGAAGAAAAAAGAAGAATTATAATTGTACAAAACCCTATATGTGCCTTTTCTTAGATCTAGAGAAAACTGAATGTGCCATTCATTTATATTTGCAAGCACTGCAATTGGCTCTTACATTATTTTCTACAAAAGTGGCATTGGGTACCATCTTTTGGCACTATTAGTAACTTATTTAAAAAGAGAAATTGCATTAAAATTCTACACTATAATATTACTATTCACACGCAGAACATTTTCCGACAAAACTTTATTCTTTATTTTTGGCACTTAACAGTGTTTCCTACAACAACTCTTCAGTTTCATTTGTTTATTCGTAACTTCGTATTGTTAAATCGTGGAAAGATCTTCAGCGTTCCATTTTCAGCATAACCAGACTTGCGGCATTACAGAAATGGGATGAAATAATAGCGCGGCAAAGTTGTATTGTTTCCAAAGTGACGTTTATACCAGTCGTTGCGTGAGAATATCTGTAAGCAACCCCATGGCTACTCCTCCGTAGATCATTCGACCATTCTTTGCCTCCGAGCATTCGGAAAGGTCATGCAGTATTCTTCTAATGGTCGGTGAACGGACTTCGCACGAAATCGCTGGTGCACTCTCGCTGACCACGTGCGCGCTACCTTTGTAACGATAAAATACTCCATGCTGGATACAGTGACTCATCTGTGACTCAATTTACGCAGCAATGTTGCGAGAAGAGAGAGTTTAGAAACAAGGTGGAATTCTAACGACGTTATTGATTGGAAATTTATGGCAAAATTAGAACCGCATACACTCCTTCGGCTATTTATTGCCAAACTTAGTAGTTGATATTGCTTGTTTCTTGCCAATCGTTAATCTCAGGTTTATTTCGCTCGGGTGATCATTAAAAGCCGCCGCGCATTTTGGCGAAGCGTGGCGATACGAAGAGAAAAGCTTATAAACAATTGCACAGCGAGAATTAATTAATTATTATTCATTATTAATCATCTTCTCTTCGTATCGCCGCGCTTCGCCAAAATGCGCGACGGATAGTTTAATGCTTCCGTACTGAGACATGATTTTCATCAAATTTCCAGTTATTGGTAATTCACATTTGTTGGATTCCATGAGCTGCCAATTCCCTCGTGAAAATAGTTTAAACTATTTATAAAAGGATCTTCGAAGACACAATTACAAAGCATCGTGTCATTCGCGGAAATAAACCGTGAATTACAAGGTGTAATTAATTTTCTGTTACGTAGGTACACGTGCTTGCTTGAGTGCCTCTTTCATCGTAATGAACCTGTTTATTTGTAATTAGAGTACTGATCATTCGAAAAGGCATGCATCGACTTTTTAAGTGCATCGGTTCGTCGATGTATTAACCGTTATCCTTTTATTCGCTTCGTCATCCTGGCACTGATAACAAGACCGGTGAAAACACTTAACCTCCTCTGTGCGAGTAATAAAAGTTTATTAATCGCGGTAAATGGTACGTATCAGGCGGGGAACAAATGAAATGGCGGACTATTTTGCGCGAGCTCGTCGCTTGAACGAGAACGTTTAAGTTTCGCATTGCATTTGAGACTCGCCATACCCGTGTAATGAGTTTGTAAATATTAACCAGCGACTGGTATGTCATTTGGAATCTTGAACACCGTCATTCGTTCGCTGCAAGCGTACAATGGAATGACCACGATGAGTACCAGAATATTGTTTTACGATTGTATCACTGCCTCTGCGTTGTGATTCAGTTACGGGCTTCTAGAGTCCGCATCGAACTTCAATGGCGGCTTTTTATTAACAGCCATGACCTGGCATCCGTCTTTAATACCTCAGAAACTCTCAAGCTCAGATTACTGGGCTTTCTTGTGTGAGATAGGATGCTTGCGGATGGTAGATGATACGCGACGAAGAAACACCTAGGTTAGTCAAAATACTTGATTATAAATTTTACACTAGAACTACCAAGCCCGTTAAAATTTGGGCAGCAAACAAAATTTGCGTTGTAATCAGGAGGAAATCCCCTACGTATTCACAAAGTTTCAGATTTTTTTTGAAGTTTCGGGTTCGGGATCATCTCTTGTTAGATATATATTCAACGCTGGTAGTTCTAATGTTAATACGCTTCTCATTTAGGACTGGGACTATTTGTCGAATTTTTCGGTATTCGAATATTCGAATACTTCAGTCGTTTAATTATTTGGAGAATATAATTTGAATATCAAAGCATTCGAATACCATTCGAATATTTAAGGATTTGAATACTGATGTATTCGAACAGTATGGCGTTAATTATAAAAAATCAAGTTCTTTAGGTTCATTTGTTTACTAGCTTTTATTTTGTTTCAGTTGTGAATTCGTTAGTTTCTCAGGGTGAAATCTTGTAAGCTAATAACTTGATTTATAATTCACACCATACTATTCGAATAGATCAGTACAATAGTAATCGAATACATCAGTACAATAGTATTCGAATACTGAAATATTCGAGTAGTATTCGAATACTGAAATATTCGAGTAGTATTCGAATACTTATATATTCGAGTAATATTCGAAAATAACATTCGAATACTTGAATATTCGAATAATAACATTCGAATACTCAAAAATTCGAAGTTTATTCGTAGCATTCGATTACTTGTAATATATTCGAATAGTCCCAGCCCTAGTCTGATTGCCCTTGAACCTCGCGTTACCCAAAATTCGTCCTCCTCTTCGCCTCCAAAATAGGAAAACCCCTACAGATCATCCTATGCCACTAGATAACAGAAATTAAAATCGCCCAAGTGTTCGAAATCTTCACGTACCTTAATTCGAATTTTCCAGAGACGCCCCATTATTCCATACCTGTGGAATATTCTGTACGATACCAATACCCAAAACGAAAGTACATCTCACAGTATTTCACCCGATCGGAAGTGATCCATTTAGCCTTCCTCGAGGCAGACGCCTGAGCATAAAGTAGCCCTAATTCGTCGAACACGAGCGATTGCGAAAAATGGTGTGTTACAATCGTGATACGAAGGTCTTACTTGTCTCTGCTGGAGGGTGAAAGCTTCCGATGTTGAGGTACTTATATACGATCGCTCACCGAGGCATAGTTGTTCTCCAGCGCTCGGGGCAGCCTCTCGTTCCTTCCATTCGCCATTTCTCTTTCCACCGGCTCCACTCGATTCTCGGGCCTCCCCGCTGGGCTAGGTCAGGCTCGCACCTGCCTACAACGGGCACCTGCGCCTGCAAAAGTTCATAATACACTTTCCAGGATTCGCTGCTTACCGTTAGAATGCCTTATTGTTTATCGTTAGGACGCGCCAACAGGGGGTCCGTACAGAAAATCTCCTATCGCCAGCCGCGATACGTAATACGTACTAGACTCTATTGCCCTGGCCGTTTAAACGGCAAGGTCGTTTCGTGATTCTCCCTTCAGCATCGTAAATTGCGTAAAGCCCAACGAGCCCCGGCTGCGAGAGCAACTGGGGAGAAATCACAGCTTTACGAGGATATCAGCTTCGCCGTTTAATCCGACTTGGCCGCTGGTTCGCTTCGAATTCGAAATTCGTGCCTTATTGTCGCGGAACGATAATCTTTATGTCACTGCGAGCTGATATTATATTCAGATCTGAAATGGTGGAGGATAACCGCGGAAATTTTATTCTCTTTCTTACCATTACGCGAATTTAGTGTTTCCAGTGCAAATGTTGTATTTAACAAAGAATCCGTGTCACTGAATTCACGGCGGAGCTTGTGCCTACGATTTGCACGCCGCAATTCACCGCATACAATGACTCGAGCCGATATCCCGCGTTGCGAAACTCCTCGACGGGATTCGACTCGCTACTCCGCCGTGTTTCCGCGCGAGGGATGCGATATCTCACGTGGAGAAAGGGGAAAGTGGGCAGATAGAAAATCGTCCGACGACTCCCGATTCTCGCGCGAGCATCGTCAAACACGGGAAGCGCATCGCTCGTTAGCGCAATACCGGCTTAAACTGTGGGAAATGAATCCGCGCGAGAGGAGGCCGAGGCTGTGTATTACTCGCGGGTTTCATTGCCGACTTGTTCGGTAAATAATCGCAGGTATTCGCCCGCAGTCGATACTACACAGCCTGGCGCGCTGGCACGATTCTAATCGGCGTTTCGATGCCTCCTGATAAACTGTAACGGTGGAAATAATTATATTAACGTACGCTGTCACGCGCTAACGCTGCTTCGGCGTTCCTCACCGTGGCCATTGCATAATTACAGCCGATCGGCTGAGAAAGTGCCCGAGCAGGGTTTTTGTACCGAGGATTCGGCAATAGCAATTGCTGGCGCGATTCTAGCGATTCTTTCGCGGCGAAGAATGTAGAGACAGCGGAGGGAGTTTGTGTGATAGTGTGTACTGGCTTAAGTCACGTTTTGATCTGTGCAACTCATGAAACATTTAAGTGGTCGCTTTTTCTAATTAATATTGGCGTTGGGTAATGAGAACATCATATTTTATTGGGGTACTATAAATGTTATTTTAAGAAAAAAAACTTTTTCAAAATTTTGTTAACGCAAATTTGCAGCGCTTATTGCGTCATTAAACTTTTGTTTGAACCATTTTTTTCTGTCTCTCGTGCTTTAGGAATTATACGCGAAAAAGTGGGAGTGTCTATTGGATTTTGAGAATACTTTTCTCACCGTTAAAGGGCGATTGGGTATGATTGAATCATAACAGTGTTCTGGTTTTGAGCCAGTTTATAAACCTACAAAGGTGTTCTCTTGTTAGTGTACAAATGTTACATGTCCACGTTTAGCGTTTTTGAAAAGAAAAAACAAGTTTAAACGTACAATGGTAAATAATATTCAGAGGTATACAATGAAGAAAAATATTATTTTTGACACATCTATGAAGTAGATATAAATGTGATATTTATACACCACAGAGAAACACTCAATAACTATTTGTTGCAAATAAAAACTCAAATTTCACAAAAAGTGGACTAGCGACTTAGGCAAATGTTCGCTATTTACCGATTATCAAATGTTTGCGCGAGCTTCTATGCGGATGTTCGCAATTCCCGATCACAGTTCGAAACGCTTGTCATTTATCGAATAAGTTCATAGCGTGGAAATACGCGGGAATACTGTGGCGAACAGTTTGCCGAACACCGAACATTCGGCGTTCGCCGAATGCCGAATGTGTGGTTCCGCCTTAATCTCGCGAGCGGTGTCCGACGGCGAGCTTGCAGCTTGTTGGGGAGGTATTCAAGGCTTGAAACGGTTCCGAAAATAATTATTTCAAACTGTTATATATCGGCACTTACTGAAACAGTTATGAAGAACTGATATTCTGAATAAGTGTTATAAGAAACCGAAATTTCTGATTATACCGATTTCGGTTACGGTTCTATAGAAACGATATTATATCAGTTCCATAACGGTTATATATCAGTTTTATATCAGTAATGTATGTATCGGTTCTTCGACTTTTATGTATACAGCCAATATATAACCGTTATAGAACCGGTTTAAGCCAGAATTATTTTCGCTTGTAACTGTTTCAAAATTATTTCGGTTCTTGTAACTGTTTCGAGAACCGAAACCGATATCATACTCGATCTCAACTCCTGGATGTATTTCTAAAGCCGATTTCCTCATATTTTCGTTTACAGCAAGGCAACAGCGACCAGAAACGAAGACAGCGACGAGCTTACGAGTAACAAATGGTCGCAAAGAAACAGATTATATTTAGTCGACTTCACTTTGTCACGTTAATAGAAGTATGAAAGTTGTATGGCACAGAAGAACCTTCTTCTAAGCCCTCCGTTCCATTTGGTTAGTTGATAAACTCAAGCTTCCAAGCGTCTCGACAGCAAGAATATCCATAGGATTACCATAACACTTTCATCCACAGAGTAACTGGCAGAATCGATTTGTGTAAAGAAAATACATATATGTCGGCCGGTAGGTAAAAATTCTAATTGCAGTTTGCGGGAGCGTTGTTGCATCTGCAGTCAGAGGAAGAGACAGATCCCATTACACCGTGGAATGGTTTCTTTGCCAAGATTTTTGTTTCTTCCGCTGCTTCCATTCAGTTTCTTCAAACGTTGGTATAAGTTACCTCGACGCATTAGTCTGCAATTCTGTAATACCATACGGAAGATTTATCTATCTAACATTTCTCCCGTTGCGCGCGCCGTCAGTGGTTGCTGATGCGTAAACGCAGATTTCGTTGAGGCTATTCTCCTAAGAAAGTTAAAACTCCCCGAGGCGTTCCCCGAGGGTCCAATTATCTCTTCTGCATATTCGCTAATAACAGCCAGCCTGGTTAGCAGCGATCCATTCGAGTTTATTTGCCGGCCGAGTTTCTGCAGCTGCTTCTAGAGCTTGCCTTCTTTCCTCGGTTCACTTCCGCTCGTTACTCGATTCATTTGGACGTGGGTCCAAAATTTCAAACATCAAACCTCCTCGTGTGTCTTTTTCACAGGAATGTGGTCTATCTATCGTGAATCTTTCAGATATTATGAGTCAATTACCCCTTCAATAAGTTTCCAGGATTATTTTCATATGTAAAGCTCTCGTCATTCTAGCGCGTCAATTATGTCATCTCATCCAATTATTGTTTTTTAGAGCGATTGCATTTTTCCTCAGAATTTTCATATACATATTGTATTGTGTTTCATATACTCTTTCGACGCATGAAAATCATAGGTTTATTTAGCAATTTTTTTCTTCTAAACAATGACCTCGATAGAAAATCTGATTAATGGCATTTATCATATCTACATCTCCTGAAGATTGAAACGAAAAATCTTCGAAAGATGTATATCCAATGCCACTGATCAGATTTTCTTTTGAGTTCATTAGTTGAAAGAAACAAACTGCTAAACAAAACCTATGATTTCTATGCGTCCAAGGTGGGATCCCCTTTAACCAAAAAATTTATGAATATTCCAAGAATTCTGTGGGTTTTTACCTTTCTGCCAGTTGGGACATACATGTTTCCTCCTTTACTCTTAAATACTGCTCGCGCGAAGTTCCGTAACAGTCACCAGCCTCCATCGAAATCACGATTTCTGTCCATCGAAGGAGTCGCCAATTTCCACGAGCAAGAGTAACAGCCACGTTTAATTCGAGCCACCAGAGAAGTCCAAGATTTTCGATGGAATCCAATTATCTCTTCCGCGTGTTCGCTAATAATTGCCAGTCTAGCCTCGACTAGCGGCGATCCATCGGATTGATTTTCCTGCGAGTTTCTGCAGCTGCTCGAGACGCACCGTGTTCTCCATGGCACGGTCTCGGGGCCCTCTCTCTTTCCCTTCCGCCGCCCTTTTCTCGTCCCTTGCCCGTTCTTTCTGCCGGCGCGACGAAATCGCGACGAACTCCCGAGCACTCGCGAGGGTCAATTAAAATACCGATGACCATCGTCCAGGCAGGATTTACGAGCGCGCTGATCCTTGGTCCCGATCGTTCATCCGACAGTCAGCTGGTGTCGAAGTCCACGGCCTGGTACCGTCGTTGCGTTTATCATTTGCATTGCAGCTATGCACCGTGCGGATCTCGCGCGTCCCGAGGTAGCGCGAGGTTGCTCTTTCTTCTTCGTGGCTCGTACGCGAAGCACGTGCACTTAGGCTACCCGAGCTCTTGAGTCCTCGAGAACAAAGTAGATACATCCCTCCGTTAGCGAATGTTGGACACAAGAACTGTGCCGCAAGGTTTTCGATTAAGTCGGGAGGAATGGAAGTTGATGCGAGCTAATGGACAAACACAAACAGTAGGGTAATTCCGGGTGAGATGGCTCGACCACGTTCATTTTTGTCCTTTAAACAACCACTAAATTTACGGTGTAAATCACGTGATTTACGGTTTTAAAAAAAAGAGTGAGCCATCTCTCCCCGACTTGCCCTATTTGATATTCAGCTCTGTATGTTCTTGGTACATGTGGATGGGTAAACTGCGGATATTTATGCAGGTAAAATATGCGTAAGATTTATTTACGCTGAAGCACCATAATTTCCGTTGCAATGAATTACTGATAATATTTACCCATTTGTAAATTGTTGTCGTTTATCGGTTAATATTAACTTATATGCCGAAAGTGAACGTTCTACATACCAGGATGTAACGGGTGCATATTTAGATTTGCTTCCAATAGCGCTGTGGTACATTAGTTGACACATTTTCATCGCTTAATATCCCCGCGACATTAAACATCCCCACAAGCCAGGATTATTTTTTATTACTTATTACTATTTTTTTATACTAATTGGTCAATACAGTTCACGAATATTTGTATCGAATTTGCGGTATATTTCTGTTTATTTGTCTGTGGCTGTCGTCTCTTAACTTGTGTCTGTTGGAAAACAGATTGAGCAGTTGCAATTGCAATATCATTTTCATTAAAAGTTTCAAATACCTATTTGCAGAAATAAAATAAAAAGTGAACATTAATAGTTTTACTATTCTCGGGTTTAAGAGAAAGAAATGGTCGAGCCTCTTTAATTCTATCGAAATTGTTTATGTACATCGGGCGATTGTAATGAACGAGTGATTAGTCTCTACTAATGACTTATTCTATCGTATGATTTCAACATCGGTACGAAACGTTTTATGTATTGCGATTTTTCATTAATGTTACGTAACGGCTTGACAATTCGGGTATGACCGCAAACCAAATACGACGAAATAGATATAGGGTAAATCCGGGAGACCCAGTCGTGCTTGAGAGTTAGTCGAATGGCTATATTCAGACTCTACATCTGTGTATATGTAAAAGTGTGTTAAGGTTTAGAACAATTAATTCTGTAAAAACCAACTGTTTCGACCAACTTTCCAGCTCGACTGCGGATCCCTCCCGGATTTACCCTAAAAGAAATATGTAACATATGTGCATAAGCTTTTTACCAAAGTATATGCAATATGCAAAATAATACTTGCATATTAATATCTACATTTGCTTAAACCATGATTGATTTTGAATTTCGAAGTTTTCTGACGAACATCTAATCTTCGATTAGATTCGACTTCTCCTTCATTGGCTTACTTCATTAAAAAGCTTCCACGCTAGATCCAAATGTGACAGAAACAATTCAAAGAACCTCCCTCGCAAGTTCGAGAAATACAATACAAGCTTTCATCCTCGCGCGTTGCAAATCATCGAGCTACCATTAAAGACAGTCCATGAAAGTCAGCACACGCGTATCAGGAATCAATTGAACGAATTTCCTAAGAGTGATTTCCTAAAGGCTTCCGTGGCCTAGCGTGCCCCTCAACAGATGTTGAAGGCGCTAATCTAATTGCAAGTATCCTCCGCGGAGGCCCCGAAGCGTTCGCCGCGGGGAAGCTTCCTTGGAAGTCGGAGCGATAACGAAAATTCGCAGAATCCGATAAAAGCGTTTGTTACGCTTGGCTGGTAGCGAGGCACCGATACGTTCTGCCGCTGGTGCAATAAATAACCAAAGTCCTTAATGGATCTTGAGCGGGCAACAATGGCTTCGGTCGGTCTCTGGACATGTTTACGAACACATCGAACTGTTGTACGCGGCCAGATGCATGCCACATATGCTCGCGATGCAGATCTGTGACACACACGCGTGATCCGAACATTTGTGCGCCAGTGGGGAAGGGCACAGTGCGCGCATGCGATGCCTACGCCCGTAGAATGCAGTTTTCTGCAGACTCACGGATTTAGGAACGAAGTGTAACGGTCATTCTTCCCTTGCAACAGAATGCAGACAGATTTATCTGAAAACTCGCGCGATTTGATGATTTTGCTGAGGGAAGGTACCTACTTGCAGAATAATTCACTGTTCGTCACTTTAGTGGCTGGAAGTTACACGAAGAAGAACTTGTTTGATATGAGATACCTATTATTTTCCTATAGCACTTGAGGAGGTGATACGAATATTATCACATTGGTTCCCTAGGTCTACTTTAAGTTTAGCTCTTAAAGCTAATTCTGTACTACTTTCTCAAGAAGCTTCTTTCATAAAAAATTAGAATGTTTTCATTTACCTAGTAGGTATGTTCCAGTAATAGGGGGAGTTGCCGGTATCGTACTGCTCGTCTAAATCGTACCTCATTGATTTCTCAATATAAACGATATGTAATGGTAAAAATATCGAGTAAATGCGAAGTGAGAAATAGAAATAAAACCTATCGAGCTTAAACCCTATGTTGTGGGCGCTATAAATATTTAAAAAATCAGGGATGATTGATGTAACTTTTTATCAGTTCATTTTAGCTGATAATAATCTAACAATGCAGCTTCACCCTGTATTTTTCTAAATGCGGGTTTATTGTAGAATATCTTACTTTCATTTTATGCACCTATTACATTTATTATAAAGTTTAAATCGATATTTATAAGTAAATTGATCATGTTTCCTAAATCGCACCAGTAGGATTTAAGAACTCATATGTTATGTAGGATTGTACACATTATACATATACATAGGTTATTGCGACCTGTGCGTGATCTCTATATAAATATGTGGGACAATTTTTCAGGGTGGGTTCTACTCATCGAGATAATAAGACAAGTTGGTATTCGAAAATGTCCGATTAGGCTTAGTTTTACAGTTATAAGGATTTTTGTATTTCGTGAAACACGGGTCCGAAATGGTTATTAAAGTGGCATTTAAGGATGTAACAGACCTATCTTCAAAATGATACCAGATTGATGAAGAATTGTGAGTTTGTTCTTTCTAATTTTCCCGATGCGCTCCAAAAATTTTAAACGAATTCCCTAAACGGTTGCCAAATTATAACGATTTTAATTTTCACTGATTTTACGCGTACTTTTATGAAAAAAGACGATCTCGACAGATAAAACAGCTAAAAAAATGTTGAAGAAATGGTACCAATGTTTCCATTTTGTTTTGTACATGTAGTATATGCATAGATGAAAATATCTGCCGAGTTTCAATTGTTTTCACTACACATTTTAAAGAAGTAAATTATAACTTGGGAAAATTGTTAATTCAGGGCATTTTCACTGCCAAAGGTTTAGCAAATAATGCTTGAACAAGCATTTGTAAAGTGAAAAATAATAACAAATTAATTAGTTCTGAATAACAGCTTAAACATCTAATAGTAGGGTGCCTTAAAGATGAAGTTACAATGTTCATAAATTAATAAATTTGCAATCAAATTAGTACAGAATAGGAAATATGACGTAAAATGTAGCCAACCGTCCTCTACGTTTTTTCTTGATTTGCGTCCGCATCATTTTCGAGGGTAGAATGCGCAAAATTACTAAGTACACAGGAGTTATACTCGCATTCGATTCACGTGAGGTGAAGAAGCACACGTTAGAAGGTCGTTCCTGGTAAACGATGAAAAATGCAGTCTTCCCATCCTTGTAAACGAACCAAGGGATATCGCATTCATTACCCTTTATCTTTCCTCTTTGCCAGCTACTAGGGGTACATACCTTCTCCCGTTCTCCCTGCAGCATGTTCCACTTGGACGAAGATTTTCGTGCCTCTACTCGGTACAAGCTTGCCGCGCGCGCGTATCGCCGCTGAGATAATTTTGACAAGCCTTACACGGTTTTGGTATTAATATTCAGAAAGTAAGTCGAGCGTGTTCTGATTACAGAGGCATCGGGTGGCGATACCGAACGGGACTCGGGTTGGACCCTGGAGTAGAAACATTGTATCGCTTATCCATGATTATTTATGCATGTCTCTGAGAAAATTTTGTTGTTGGTAATTTTTTTAATAGAAATTAGTGTCAAGGATGGATGAAAATAGTTTTATCCCACAGAAATTCTTGGATAACAGTATGAAAGCTGAATGATCTCGACTAGAAAGTTCTGTTTCGTAATAGTTAATAGTTTTTAAGATTAATAAATAGGATTAATCTTTTAAAATTCAGTGGATTAAAGATTCATAAGATTCAGCGTTCGATACAACTGGAATTCAAAGCTTCACAACTCGGTGCGCATGAAACTACTCGGTGCTTTCATATTCCCATGTCTTTTTGAAAAGCGATTTCGTTATTTTGCCATTACAGAACTGAAAGCAAACTGATATTGCATAATTACTAAAATTATTTTATTACAGCGAAACGTTCTTCTTGCGATCTTATCCATCAAAATTGAATAATAGCAATTGCTTTCTTCCAAATAATATTATTTTCATCCGATTTAATGCGCTACATGGCGCAAGCTGACGTCGACTTCGGATCGAAGAATTTGCCTCTTAATCGGGTTTCCTTTAAATTTTTGTTTCCGCTGAGCCGCAAATTAAGCTTCGGAGATTCTCAGGGGGAGATACTATTGACGTCACGAAATTATGTTCGCTACCGGTTCGATTGGAGTCGCCTGTAGGAGAATCAAGGAGGCAGATGCAAGGCGGTCGAGGGTGAGATAAGCAAGCCTATCTGCATGCAGCACGCGGTGTATGGAGTTACGAGCGAGCTGCAGCCGATATGAATGTACGCTGTCTAATAAGGACAGCAGTCTGATTGCACGAGTGCTTTTGCCACGATACCGCCAACTTGCATTAGCAATTTTTCGATTCACTCGACCCGAGAGCGATTCTTTCTTAATCGGTACAGGAACCACTCTGCTCGAGTGAATCGTTTGTTATGGCCACGAGGTATTTTTCGCTTAAATAGATTGGCGTCCAGTTGCTTCGAACTTATCTCCTCGCAGATGATCAGTATTTCTGGTACCTAATATTCCGGAAGGACAAGTTTGTCACAATTCGTTGCATGAATTTATTGTGAAATGAAAAATTTAGGTTCGAACCATGGTTGAGTAATCTAAAATCTAAATCGTGCACTACACAATCGTAGAATCTTAAGTATTTCAAGTTCTATTTCTATAAAAGAGAAATAATAAACAATTCAGAAAAATATATATAGGTAGGTACTATCATAATAGCTACACCAGTCAACATTTTACAAAATAAGGACAACTGAACGTTAATTCGCATGATTCTAAAATGTCAAAAAATAACATTAATTGGACCTGCTAGACAGAGTAAAAATGTCAGCTAATTAAAGCATATTAAATTCTTTTTCTTGAAGTCGCGCATTAAAACAGATCCAATTAACGATATTAATTTCCAACAGCTTCACAGGCTTCTGTGCAGCCCACCGCATTAATAATGCATACGTAATCTTTTCGACTTAATGTAACACACTGGATCCTTCGGTAGCTCTCGCGTACTCGCCTGTTCTCTTGTAGAAAAAAGGAAGAATGTCGGGTGGAGTGAGTCGCAGATGCAGGTAATAAACGAGTTGCCCTTACAAAACCGAAGTGTAAACGCGTGGTCGGTCGCCCTTGTCCCAGTGGAACACGATGAAATCGAAACGAAGAAGTTGCGCGAACGGCGCGCCGATTGTACTCGTTGCTTTGCACCTCTTCTTCGGTAGCCCCTGGGAGTAAAGCTATTTTTCACTGGAACCCGTGAAACGAACCGCGAGTGCCGGTGAAATCGGCGAACATTCTTCTGCATTTTCTTCAATTTCACAAAGAATTCTAGGCGTTTGCTAAATCAATGCTTCTTTTATACTTCTCATCTGATTCTAAGGACAATTCATATTTGACTTTGTGATTTATAGCATATTTTGTTTGCGGCAACTGGGACCACCGAATTGTCGAATCACAAAGGATTATAAAGTTCAAATGCCCCCGTAAGATAACGTTAAAGATTTGGTATAGGTACTGGTTAAAAACAAGAAATGTGCACTTCGCAATCGAACAAAATACGGAACGCCCCACTCTTTGTCTGAATATTATATAAGAAAATTAAATTCATTGAACCTTGTTTCTTTACTGGTAGACTAAAGTACTAAAACTGAGTTTTCACGATAAAGTTGTTTCGTGACGTTCCCCGTTTTCCCACTTACCCTTCATTTGTGCTCAGCATTGAGGATAGAACACATTATTGGAATTATTACGCACAAGGAATTATAATCATGGAATAATTCGCCAGTTGCAAATGATTATTACTTAGTCTAATCTTTGACCAGGAGATTAAAATTTGAAGTATTCAGAATTTACCTGTAAATAGTTTTCGCATGAGAAGCTCGTTCTTTAGATCATATATTTTTCGCCTGAAATCTTTCGAGCGCAGTGTGAATGAAGATTCTAATTAGTTGTTGGATAGAATACAGTATCAAGGATTCGAGGAGAATCGTTACACTTTTTTAATTGGCCGTTTAGTTGCTCCTTGTTGAACATTAATGCGGCCGATAGCGTAACATATGCTTGCAAGCGAAGCAACGCAGGCGCAATTGCTCGGTACACTTAGCGTGTAATAAACGATGACACGTTAAATTAGAAGTTACTGCAGTATTGTTCGCCACGCGAAAGTATGCGACGCACGCGAAACTGCTGCTCGTGCACCATTAACCTGCGTGAGAAGAAACGCGGAATACGTAAGAGAAGAGGTGCAATCCACTTCCGTGAAAGAGACGACAAATTTGTATATATCGACGGTGTTAGCTGAATATTTAAACCTGACGTTATATCTCACTAATTTGAATAGTAACATTAATCGACAGGACTGGGTCTTCCATTCGATATTAGATATCTATTCTTCCAACCTCTAACTGAAAGATTTATTGACGCGATGTAAATGTTTCAAATTGTTACGGTAGGTATCGTTGAAATCTCTGATTCTGTACTTTTCTTCAATGCATAGTAACACGTGTTCAATATGGAAGACCAGGGATATCGTATGAATAACCTCTATATCCATTTAAGAGGGCATTCTACTTTGATCGGTCGAAAAATTAAGCTATTCTTAAAGATTTTTTTCTCAGTAAATACAACGTATAATGAACTAAATCTTCTTGGTATTTCTTAAGCTGTACTTATATCATACAAAAATATTAAAAAGAATTTTTTTAATTTGTTGTAAATGGTTTTTTATAGCGTCAATATAGCACCTCGAAGAAGAGGTATGTTCGTGGCATAAGTACGTGATTTCTCCACTCAGCTTATCTCAAACAAAAGATTCGAAAAGATTCTTCATCTGTATGAGTGTCGCTATCACCCGTACCTTAATTAACAATTATTTTGGGGAAATGACAAAATGGCGCCGGTTTGAAAAACAAATTTGATAAAACACCCTTTTCCTTGGTTGTTTTTCGACAAAAATTGTTAATTGAGGTACGGATGATAGCGACACTCATACAGATTAAGAATCTTTTCCAATTTTTTGTTGTAGATAAGCCTGAGTGGGGGAAATCACCTGCGCCTCGAACATACTTCTTTTTTTAGGTGTCATATTGACGCTATAGAAAACATTTAAAACAAAGTAAAAAAATCTCTTTAAATTTTCTTTGTACAATATAAGAGCAGCTTAATAAATTTCAAAAAGATATATTTCATTATATGCTGCATTTGCTGAAAAAATTCTTTAAAGGCAGCTTAATTTTTCGACCAATCAAAGTAGAATGACGCCCTCAATAATTTGAAGCACTGTATCTTCGTAATTATACTTCCACCTTAACTAAAGTCACATCTTTGCCACAAAGATTCCTACCTATAGGACATGTAGATAACTATCCTAAGTAGTTAGATCATAGAACAAGCTTCGTAATTTCATAAACATCTACCATTACGAATTCTTAAAACAGAGAAGCCTGAGAGCTCTCCGTCAGTTCTCCGTTCGCGTGGACGAGTATCGCGGCTTCGCAGCGATAACGAAATTCCTCGCGAACAAATGCGCGTGGCGTGGGAGTAAATGAAGCGATTCACCGCGGTAAGAAGCCGGGAAATGAGTTGTAGATGCTGCTAATGAACGGACGGGTATAAAACAGAAGCGCAAACGCGGCTCGGTCTCCAAACCTGATCCCGTCACGGCCGAACGCTATCAGATACAAGCGAGAAACTTGCGTAAGGCACGCGTGGATTGCATTCATTGCGCCGCCCGCGAAGTTTACACGATTTGCCAGAAACCTCTCCACAAAGGCAGCCGATAGATCGTTCCTAGAGATTCAGGCGTAGCACAGTTTTACACGACAAATCGGTCGGTTTACAATAGATAGTCCGAAAGATAGATTTAGTGCCCCGCGAAGTAAAAGGCGGAGCGGAGCTGTGTTACTCCGCTAGTTCTCTTTTGGCGTGTTGATTCATTGTGACAGTAAAGTTCGCTTAATAATAGCACACGGAGATCTCCTCAAACAATTCACGACGTTTGAAATTGTTTCTCGCGCGTTTTACAGCGATTTGCCCTCTGGTTAGAACGCTGCAATATATTCTTTGCGGTATACAGTCATGATTGACAAATTCTTTTGACGAATCACAAAGAATGTCTTTATTATTGTACATCTTTATATTTTATTTAAATAAATTATGTATTTTATATATTTTTTGTCCTGTATGTTGTAGCTCATATAGCTATGCATTCAAGTATGTGTAACACTGCAGAAAAATCACCAAAGGTATATTATAAAATATTCTTCTTTACTACGAGTTGGATAGCCAAAGTTCGTATCCTCATCGCAGTGGCATGGCCCAAGGCCTTCCTTCTTCGCTGCAATTCCAGCGCCATGTAGGCGAACTTCTTCCCTAAGCCTCGCATACTCGAATCACTTTCACGGTTTCCACTGCTTCTACACGTTAATAGCAGCTCGTTACATGGGCCGTGGCTCGCGAAGCGGCGTGGCAAATCCGCTGATCAAACGTCTAAATAAACCGCGATGTATCGTAGGATGTAATAACCAGCGGGGGGATTAATTTTCCCCGGCGGAGGATCATTTGCGCGGACGGAGTTGACGTTGAATGGCTAGCGAACACTTTAAAGAAGACGCTTTCTTGCTACGTTGCTCGCATGCTTCCGTAAAGGCCCGGGGATTTTTTAATTATACCTGGCAGAGCGTATTACGCGGTCAGATGCCTCCGCGATACGGTTCGTTCTCGTGAAACGTTTCTGCATCGTCGCCACCGAGCCGTAACATGATTTCCAGTAAATTACATGTCAAGTCGTTCGACGCTAGCGCGCGGATAACGTGACGCCGCCTGGATACCGTCGATCCGCTTATTTAACCTCGGTTATCGTTTATTTGCCGTGCACCAAGCGGTTGAACGAGCTTGCACCGGCGGCGAAAAGTCCGAAGACATCGAGGCTGGGGAATTTGTTGCGATTGCGAGTAGCGAGCTTGGGGACTGGAATATTTTCAATGTAATTATTGTAAGTCCGGCAGAGTTCGGCCACTTTTTGGAAAAGAAATTGTAGCATCGTTGTTCTTCACATTTTTGTCGATTTATCCACATTAAAGCAAAGCCCAAGCAATTTAGAGTATATATAAATTATAGCGTGCGATAATTTCAAATATTTATTTTCATTTTCAACGGAAAACATTGGCACTGCAACTGGACGGGGTTAGACCGTTCATCCACTACGGGTAATCAAGGGAGCGATCGACCACCTTATCAAAAAAAATTAAAAACGAATACATACGTATCGTTGGTGTTGCACTGTAGTTGTATGCATGTTATATCCCCGATATCGGAAGAGTGTAAATAAACTTAGCTGTTTTTTTCAAATATCACCACCACTGTAACTTGGTCTAAAATCTTTCAGCCTCGCATAGAGTCTTAACTGTATCTTATAATTGAAATATGGATGTGTGACAATGGTGAATGTGAGATAAACAACAAGCGCCTCCCGGTGGTCGAACTCTCCCTGACTTACCTTGTGTACTGTGATTGGTTTGGAAGAAATGATCGCGTCAGTGCGTAGAGAAATATTTGTTCAACGAAAGCTTTATAATACGGAGTTGTCTTGCGGTGGTGGAAGCTTCTTTGCAAATGGAGCAGCTTCCTAGATATAATACCTACCCATTGAGAATTTAAAGCCGCACGATTTAATAAGTTTTTTCAAATTTATGATGATTACTATGTAAATTATTACCAGCAAGTCGAGATTTCAGTGTGTCTATGGTAAATGTTGAATCCATAAATTTTTCTGACGTACTCATGGGGTGGCTGAATAATTCACGCAGTGATATTTGCTTGCATGGGCGTTGTTACCTTCGGAAAGACGCCAAGGGTGGAGTTTTCATCTACCAATTGAATTCTATTGGCTGTGGCAAGCTCCCTGCCAACCTCCCTACTGACACAGAGGTGGTAGTGCTTTTGGGATTTTCTGAGCATGCTTCGGTCTTGCTTTATACCTGCTTGCGCACTGCCCTAACCGGTTACTGGCCAGCTAGGGTTTTGCGAATGCTAGGGTCGGTTCTACGCGCGATGGGTGCCAGAAATCAAGGGAACCTTGTGACGGAATCGTGTAACGCTTTAAGTCAACTTTTAACAGACGTTAATGGGAAATAAATTCGTAAAATACCATGAAACTGTTGTTGCACTCTGCTGCGAATACGCAGAGGCAAGAAAATACGAGTGTTTCAGAATCTACACAAGAATAATTTATGCTCCGAACACATTATAAATTTAAACTATTATTATTGTCACCCCAACTAAGACACCTACGTATCAAAATAAAATTGGCACCAAATTCCGGGTCCTGTTTTCGCAAGAGATGTCAAAAGCTTTCCTAATTATTCACAACGTGCATTTTCACTCAGCACATTTTTCGACCAGCAGACTCTCAGAAAAAATCCCCTCCCCGCGATAGCGTTCGAAAGTTTCGTGAAAGGATGTCCAATAGATTTGGAACCAAAGACGACGACCACAGGAGCTTGTCACCTGCCAGGTTTACAACCTGTAAGTCGAACTGGGTCACGTCGGGCGAAATAGAGAAGGGAAGATCGTTCTGAGGATAGAAGGAGAGGAGGAACCGTTGGCTTCACCGCGATTCACCAGATTCGTCGGCCTTCTGTGGTCGATTGACGCGGCACGACATTTCAACGATACGACGTGCGGTTACCCTTTCTTAAGAGCTCACCCGGTATTTGATTACAGGCCGCGGATATCGTGCACCCTGTTACGTGATAGGCCAAGAAGAGCGCAAGAAATACTTGGAATACCAAGTGGTTAAGCTTGGTATTAAATGTTGACGGCGGTTCTTCTTCCTCCCTGTCCCGTGTGTTGCAGGTAGACCCCATCAATTATTTCAACAATTATGCCCGGCGGCTGTTCGGCAACATCATTGCTAATGAAATATTCAACGCTATAAATAGTTGAAGATCCAGTTCATACTTAAAATTTATTCGATAAAATACACTTAATCCTGTTTTTACATAACTTTGATTTAACACGGTCTAGAAAAAAAAATAAATTCTCTTTTTGCACGATCCAACACGGTCCGATAAAGGGTCCAGCCGGGTAAGCATAAGGAAAACGACCCTCTCAGCACCAATTTTAATATTTATGAATACCAAATAATGCTCTTTGCCTAAAAAAACATTGGGAGAAATTTAATTTCAGATCTGTATCCCCTCTCGTTGGGGTGATATGGGGATAACAACCCTACACTTCACCATTTTTTTCTCAACAACTACTTCAGATATTTGATATTTTTTATTTAATGATTTTTATTTTATTTAACGAAGTATCTACTACGTGCATTTTGAAACATTCGAATATCTTATGTAGTTGTTAAGAAAAGAAAAATGGTAAAGTTTAGAGTTGTTATTCCCATATCACTCTAACGAGAGGAGATAGAGATCTGAAATTTCTCTCAGTGTTTTCTCAGGCAAAGATCCTGATTATTTGGTATACTTAAATATTAAAATTTAGGCTAGACCCTTTGCCTTTTTAAAAATCGACGATTTCGAAATCGAAAAGTTTAACAATTCGTTTGTATACGATGCTCCATTTTTTCACACGCACGGTGTCTTTTTTACACAGATTTTTCGGGAACGTATCTAACGTGTAAAAACAGAATGAAGTGTACCTATTTATCTTCGTTAAAGATTTATTTCTCCACTTGTTCTAAACTGGACGTCGCTTTTTTATTTACTAACGGGACCATGTAGTGGCCAGGTTTTATTACTCCCTGCGGCGATCCTGGGCACATCGGAGACGTACACGAATGTGGCATGAACTCTGTTGTCTCTCATATTTCGTTTTCCTCGCTGAAGATGGTTTTTCTCGGGTAGAAGAGCTCGTTAGCTCCTAATTAGCTGTGGCTAATCTCTGGCAGGACGACTCTTTAGCGAGCGCCTGTATTCGCGACGAAGACGAGGAGACGTTGTCCGGGGTACGTTCGTTAGCCCGTACATAACGATCGGCCAGGATTATAACGACTCTGCAAGAAGTCCCGCATGCGCAAGAACACGGGCAGCCTAAATTTGGCCGCGCGCTGGCCCCATGCTACAGCACAGTACTTTTGATCTGCTGTAATAAGTACCTTGTACGTCACGGAGGACTCGTAACTTTGCCACTTGTTAGCTCTTCGCCTCGTTCCCGCGCCCCCTGGCCGATATTAGTAATCAATAAAGCGGGCTGCGCGCTGACACGCACCTCTGATCACGCTGTTTGCCTCCGCGCAGGATGCGAATAATAAAATCGAATGACACCCGATGATCGTGCAAGGCGGCCGATTACTTGAACCGATTATTTGTATTCGCAAGAAACGCCGCTTGTCACTCGTATGCAATTTTCGACGCCTCAGCAATAAGGAGCAATTACGGCGAGCGCACGAAATTACGGACCTGCCGAAGCTCTGCCATAAATCATCAGATACCGGAATCTATTTTCTCTGGGAATTACGGATTCCTCCGATAATCCGATGCTACTATTCGCTGCGCGATTTGCAGAAAATGAAGGAAAAGTCATTTATGAGAAGGTACTGAGGGGCTTCTAGATTCAACATAAGCTATGGAAGATATCCTAATATCCCTTTACCCCCTCTGCGTAACATCTTGAACCTACATTCCTCCGATTAATGCTACAAGTTACGTGTAAAAGCAGGGGGAAGAGGAAGTCAGTAATTTCTAATCAGTGGCTTTTTCGAGATAGGATGGATTCGTGCCATGTCATTAAGAACATATGTCTATGAGATGATGGCGCCACGTATCCAATCGACGCTGCCATTGAAGAACTAAGCCACAGAGTTATGGTTCGATTAATGGCAGTGGACGCTGTACGAGGATGGCATAAACGGTAGCATTCTTTGCTCTTCCACTGGGCGCGTCTTCTCTTCAGGAAGAGCCACGCCCACGCGAAAGTTTCTCCTGGGTAGATAAGGAGCCGCTTGGCCAGCTTTACGCGCCGGTGCAGTGCGTAATTTCCCCTGATACCATTCCAAGCTCTCCTCCTGCTGTCCCCGGACGAGCGATCTGGGACAGCGGGCTCGCGGAAGACCGCGGAAGAGAAACACACCATGGGACACGAACGGATAAGACCGCGGCTATTGTGTCTCTGCCCACGTGGATGCTAATATTGAATACAAATACGCGCAATAAACCAGGCTGCCCTAGGCCTGGCCCTTATCTCTCTGCTGCATTGTTTCCACCCCACCTAACCGCGTCTTCGCGGAAATTTTTTCCCCCAAAGACGCACGATTTTCATGGAGCATCTCTTAACAACGGTCCAAGCGGTCTGTGACGTTTCTGTTAGTCTGGGTTCAGATCAAAAGCGGGGTTGCTGTGGGTTAAGTCCATTGAAGCTTACTCTCCTTTCGAGAAGAAGGGGGAAGGTTGTAGATTGTAGAACTTTGCAACTACTGTATTTATTTATTTAATAAATAATGCCACTGAAGAGCCTGGTAACGCAGCTTGATTTTGAGAAATTTTTATACGAGTTTAGTAAATGGAATACGAAATCTGTTTGATGGCCTTTATTGTAGATACCTCGAAGTATGATCACGATTTTTTTAAAAATTTTTTTAATACGAAATGGCGGCGCCACACTTCAACAAAACGTTTCAACAATTTTTCACATTGCTTTTTACCTGAAAATGAAACGTTTTGTTCAATCACCCACCATTTTTACAAAAAACGGTATTTTTTTATTTCCTCATGTACTTCATGAGATTATTTTATGTAGAACTGGAAAAAAATTGGTTTCTTGTTCTACGTTAAAAATTGAAGGAGAAATCTTTCCGGTCGCGGAACACTGTTTTTTAGAAGAAGCTTTTTTCGTTGAGCTGTGGCGCCGCTCTTTTTGTATTAAACAAATTTTAAAAAATATTGTGATCGTACTTCAAGGTATATACAATAAAAGCCTTCAAACAGATTTTGTATATCATTCGCTATACTCGCATAAAAAATTCTCAAATTCAGGCTGTTTTTCTGGGCCCTAGAGTGGCCTTACACGAGCATAAACATATTTGCGCGAAATAGATTTAGGAATAAAATTTTTCAGAGCAGAAACAGAGCCATGAAAGAAATATACAAAATTAAGTACGTTATCAGCAGAGTTGAAGATTGGTATCAATATTTCGCGCGAGGACAAGCAAGTAGACAAAAGTCTAAAACACTAAAGTGAGTTAAGAAAGGAAAATTAAGTCTGGAGATTCTTTTGGCTAGATAGTATTGGGTTCTAATGATGCTTCATTGATCAACTGATGATCTTAAATTATACTAGCAATTTGCACTAATGAACAAAAAACAATTTACAGCATATCAGTTTCTATATTTCAGTAGATTCGTTCGAATTTAAAGAAGATTCCTGGGCTGAAGCCCCTTCAATTTTGTCTGATTATATTTACAGTCTCTTTCCTTTAGACGTCACTGTATAAATTACTTTGTCACGTACCATTTGAATTACACAATTTCTCGTCCCACCATTGTCTGCGCGGCTCGTTCCATTTTAAATTTCCTGAAGCTTTCAAATCCTCCTTGGAGTGTTGTCTACGCAATAAACTAAGCCGCATAGAACAAGCCTGTCTTCTATCTCCGCAGCATTGTTCCCATCAGGGAATATGTTTTCTTGTCCGTTGTTGCTTATGTTTTAGTCGGCTCCGTCCGATATCGAGTCTTACAACTCCAGCTGTACCCGAAGCCAGATGTTATCGAACGCTGCATTATCATTGTCTGCGGCATCGTTTCGTTTAAACACAGTTATCACTTCTCCCTAACACAATTTTTCTTCTCGATAGCCGCACGGAAGTTTTGATACAAACACCCTATGTAGGAAATTAGAACATGCTGAGGCGTCTTAAAAAATATAAAGGTTAAGAAAATAGAAGAAGACGTGAAAATGAAATAATAGTAAAAACATGACTGTCAAGGCAATTTGAAGAAGAATAAAATCATAAGTTGTGGACACGTTTATCCTAATCTTCGTAATTGTTTCGTACAAATTCTTATTTGATTTGGAAGATGTTTTGGACATTGTCGAGATGAGGTATCCATTCGCAAGTCGAGTAAGATGTATTTATGCAAAAGGGCGAAGACAATTTACATTAGTCTGGATCATTAGATTAATTCTTCAGTTAACAATTTAACTCTTATTATGGGTAAAGTAAACAACTGGCTAGCCAAATGAAAAATATATGGAGGGCACAGAAATTAATCAGTGTGAGTCCAACTTTCCTTGAAAATGAGTTACATAGTTCATAAGTAAACAATACTTAAATGGCGGTACTTATATTGACCACGGAATTACTAGGCAAAATTATTCAGAGGGCAAACAGCGTAAATCTCGGTTTTAATGCTAATGGACTCACACTGATTGGCTTCTGAGCCCTTCGTATGTAAAAACGTACAAGAATATCCATTGAGATGTACTGCAGTGGGCCACAAAAATATTCGAACACCGTTTAAAACAGAATAACTTTTTTAAAATTGGTCCAAACTACTTGAATTGCTTTAAGAAGCTAAAAGGATAAGTTTACTACTTAGGTAACGTGTTTCATCGTTTTGAAAAAAAATGCAATTGGTCGGAATAGCGAAGAAAATAGTGAAGATCTCTTTTTCAACCTTTTTATCTGAGCCTGTAATGAGAATTTAAAAATCCCGTTCGTAGATTTAAGTAAGTTGTATACATACTGAACATTTCATCGAAATCGGTTACCTATCCACGAGCTACAAACAGTTAACTGTAATACAAGTTCGATGCCTGTCGCTTGTTTCTGCATGTTGAAAAATAGTAAGATGGACGCGGTGTCTAAAGGACTTACGTAACGGAAAAGAATAGAGACATCGTCATTATCGCGTCGTCTAAAAGAATCGTCCCAGGAACAATCTGAAAAGTATTCCCCGGAGGTGTGATCACCAATAGCTTATCGCTGTCGTTGCCATTGAAACAGTCTTCACGCGGGAAGAGCGGCGGCGAGAATTCTTGTCCCCGGCCCACAATGGCCTACGCAGTGTCTCGTAACTATTTTCTTCGTTTCACAGCGTGCCCAGGGCTGGTATTCTCCGCGGGAAGGCATTTCGATGCCATTATCCGTCGATTTATCCCGGGTTACAAATCGCTTCGAGCGCTGACACCGTCATTACGATAGAATTTTGCAGGGAGGAATGAATGAAACGGCGTGACGTGTCCTACGGGCCATTGTTGGACCCACGATTCCCGGAAGATGAAGGAGGCAAAAGGTCTGCCAGGAGACTCCAGTGAGAATCGGCTGGCCATGATGTTTCATTCGGGAAGCGCGTCTCTGTCGTTTTGATACAAACGTTAAATATCTAACACATCTTGGCTGGTTAGTTGGTGGTCCCGCGTTAATTGTCAGCTGACTGAAGGTAGACGTTACTTTATACTTCATTGAGCATGTCCGATGAGTTCGAAGTTGACGTGATCATCTTTGAGATAAGCAAAGTAGAAAGTTAGAGGGGTAGTTACTTTTGAGGATGCGACGAATACTTTTGTGGGTATGTGTTAAGATAAGTCGCATCTGGATTGCATTTTTCATTCGCATTTGCGAAAGCATACAATGAAAGCTGAATATGTTTAAGGATTTACGATCTTGTTGGGAGTAATCAAGTTGCCAAGGTTCTACAGTTTGCATGGGGAGTAGAGATAATAAAATCAAATATTTTAATTCAGAGGAGCAAGTTTTACACACTTTGTATTTTAGATGTTCGACAGCTCGAAATTGTCTCTCTTTCAATAATTTGAGATTATAAAAGCCTGAATATTAATTGTTCAATTTTTACACTATTTCTCGTTAGATGAATGTAAAATATTCTACGCGGCGCAGTGATCGTGCGCAGATTAAAGAAATGTCGTAAAGGAGAACGTGTAAGGCGAAGTCTTGGAATCCTCGCCCCCCGTCAGCGCAATTATACATTATATCACTTAACCGTAGCACATCGATTGCCATGATCTAAGCACGTACAAAGGGTGCATCCTCGAAAATTGATTTCCTGCCTCGTGGCACACCCGAAGCACGATTTCGACGATGATGCACGTTGCTCTCCCCTTATAAAAACCGGTTGAAAGGAGGTAACGATCGAGAAATAATAAGACACCATTGATTGGAACGAAAGAAGTTGCCGCGCTTAGCGCCGGGCCCAAACCCGACTACGTGATTCCTTCTCTTCCTGTTTCTCGAATGGGAGGAGGAACGATCGATTTCAATTACCTGATTATGTACCGAAAACACAACCCTGGAACGCCGTGGAATAGACTTTACTCATGAACGAAGATTAACTCAATGCTTCGGGCATTTTGGTAATGCGATGATAACGGAAGAGGCGAGTCGACGGTAAACGAATTAATTATAGCTTCTTGGGTCGTACGTGGCGTTGCTGTATATGATGTTCTTTTACATTTCTTTGTTTATTTTTGTTCGTCAGCGATCTTCTCCTTTTCATAAAGCAAAGAGTAAGTTGCATTTTTTTTTATACAGAAACAGGTTTTATTGATAAAGCTGCCTTCTCAACGATTGCTAGTGTTTAAATAATGCCGAGTAGAAGATAGTACATTTTTAAAATAAAATAATTAGAGTTTCGGTAATCCTTAGTTTAGAGAATGAGCTGAATATATTTTTTTTGCTATTGAAGATTCAATGATTTTTCTCTCACTAACATTTTTCTTTCTATCTACTATAGTTTTCTCACCACTCACACAAAATCTTCTGGCCAAGTTGCAACAAGGAAAGTAACTTAAATGATTGTAAAGTCTGACCGTTGGGAATTCCTAAAGTGTCTTTGATGTGGCGGCCACTGGTAGGGCTGTAAGGTGAACGGTGTCTGTTTCGTGCCGACTACAATTAATTCCACGTCTATAGTGATAGGTGACTGACAGGTTCACCGCAACCACGCTACTTCTGATTCCGTGCTGCTGCACACCGTCACGCGCGAACTTAAATTAGCGCTAACGCGCGTATCGAATCGTCCTTTCTCGGAAATTTAACGAAACTTCAGAAGCCCGTGCACGTGCTTTCAGGCTTCCTTAATGGCGTTAGTTTACAAGTCTTTACACCGTTGACGGGTAAGAACTACTTGGCTAATAGAACTGAGTAATTAATCCGCAGGGATTGAATCCTTTTCCTAAGGCATTGGATTGAATGATCGTCAGTTTTACCATTTATGTATCGTTTAGTGGAATATTATGAACCATGTTCCATGGTCATTAAGTACCAGAGTTGGGCAAAATGCAATCTAATTATATATTACAAATTACGATTAAAATGTAAATGTGTAATTGATTACACATTATTTTCTGTAATCGTTCATTTAGATAGTTGACCACAATTTTCTCAACTACCTAAATCAACGATTACAGAAAACAATGTGTAATCAATTACACAATTACATTTTAATCGTAATTTGCAATTAGATTACATTTTGGCCAACTTTGCTAAATACTTAGTTAGGAACAGCACCCTGATTCCTAACGAATCATTGTTTAGGTTGTAAATCCCAGTCATTTACTTGACGAACACTTTTTAAAGTCGTTGGCAACTTGCTTTTAGAAAAATATGAGTCTTCTATCATCGAGCATCAATAATCACTGCTCTTATTATACAATATAGTTGCAGAGTGTGCAGCAGTGAACAAGTGAATGCACTGTTCCATGCTCCCATAGGGCAATCATTCTAATCAGTATAATATACCTAACATATCAAGGTTAAAATTCTCTCCACATTTCTCACCATTCTTATCAAAGGCCCGTTGTAAAACAGTCTTACAACTGAAGCACGCCTTTGCAATAGTCCCGTTCTTTTTCTTTCTTTTCTCTTCCTTTTTTCCTTTCTTCGTGCATTAAAGAAGGTTAATAATGATAATAATTTACACACGCACCTACATGTTAACGAAACCTGAAAATTTCCAAATTCGATCAGGCTTTCCCCAAAACTGGGTGGCCAATTACGCTCGAAACAATTATCCCTCAATCACCTCATTCACGTTTACAATCTCCCCTATAACTCGTTAAAGAGTCGCGTTTCCACCAGCGATGCTCTCCGCGCTCGCACGTCGTAGCCAGCTCGCAGCAGCATTCCCAAGCAAAAGGTTAACGGCTCAATTAGTTAATTAAATATCGATGTATTACACGCGAAGCTGCGCATTAACGTCCTGTAATGAGTATCTGTATCGAACTATCGGGCGGCGCTGTCCTTTCTAATTGTGTCGTTTAATGACGTAGAAATCTGATCGAGATGACGCCGGGCGATCATGGGACCGATATTACGCGCGGATCAGAGGGTTGCAACTCGGAACACTATGATCGACCGCTCGGTATGCGGTGGGCAAAAAATGCCCGACCACTCGCGGGGTCCGCCTTGGCTGCGCCGTACAACGCTGCCGAGCGGGGAATGAAAACGACAAAACAGAGGAATATGTATTACGAATGGAGTTGCGCGACGCGAATACCGATGTGTCTCAGCGGCGAAAACCGATCGGGCTAATTAACGTGCCGCGCCGCGCCGCGGAAATCTCTCCGGCGGCCGCGGCTAGAAAATTATTTGTCACGTTCCGCGGCTGGGGAGGATTATGCAAAACGCCCCGTAATTGGCGCCAGGCGAACTGAAACGAGTTTTTTAAGATTGATTCCGGTCCGATTAGAGCGAGCGGCCGGGACTTTCTCACACCTTTTAATTCGCGAACCGCTTAATCGGGCTGCGCGCCGTCGCTGCTTTTGGGAAGCTTTAAATTAACGCAGGAACGCCCATTAATACGTAATTGGCGTATACGATGCGAAACGCTGCGGAGCAATACTTTATTGCGACCGATGCTATTTATTACATCTAGTTATGCGCGGCGGCGTGGAGAAATATGTGGATAAGCCTGACTTTTCACTGGTTTTTAAGGGGAACAGCCGGGATAACCTCTGGGCAATGTGGAGCTAACGTAGGGATGAAAAGTAGGCTGTGGTTGTGAAATAGTACTTTAATTTATTCTTCGTTTGAGGAGGTAATTAGGGGAGGGTTGCCTGTATCGTACCATTTAAGACATTTTACGTTATATTTTATATTTGGCACTTATTTGAACGCAAATTACTATTGGATATTGTAGCTTTACGTTTTAGACACCTACTATTCTGCCCTCTTTAGTCAAAATGTCCTGTCTAGCATTTTGAAACCACCGAGAAAACTGAGGTTTTATCATTTACTTTATACCATACTTATTTCCCTTCATTCAAATTAAAACATGTTGTCATTATTTTGTAATAGCCTAATATAATTTTTTGTAATAGGTGTACCGGTAGGGAATGTTTTATTAACGTGCCAATTAATTAATTGTTTTAGATAAGATATTTTAACCATTTTAAAAGAAGTTAGATTAAATACATTAAACTGTTTATAAATCTTTACGAAGCGCGTAGAGTTTTCTAACTTTACTTAAAAGGTAAAAGACGTGTGGAACTTCAAATATTTCAACATATCTCAAAAAATTAAAAAATGCTAGATAGGACAGTTTAACTAAGGAGGGCAGTATTATACGCTTAACCTATTGTTCAGAACAATTTAATTTGTCATTAATCTTTTTGTCACATACTGTAAAAGGTACGATTTAGGCGATCGGTCTCCTAAATCGTATCCCTCGGTGTCCAAAATCGTACCTCTTCTAAACAGAATATCAATAACAAATAAAGAAGAAAATATTCAACATAAAGCAATGATTATTATATAGTTACGTATATAGGGTGTTTATAAATATGTGGGATAGTATTTACTTGATATGTTTATCATCAGATGTCGTTTATATTCATTAATTACTGGTAACTGATATTGGCAACTCTCCCCTACGACGCTTGATCCTTGCAATAACAGATTCATGGCACATTCCGAGGCGAGTTAGAGCACCGAATGTGAAACTGTGTATTATAATTTTATTCTAAGTAGTTTAAAATTCATCTTGGTCCTCCCCTCGCGAAGCGGAGGTAAAAATTCAGCCAGCTGGTTGAGTCTCACACGGCCAGTAGGATATTGCGAAAGCTTAGCTGGAACCGTTCAGGGGTTAGGCTGCAAATAATGGAACCAGTTTTAGAGGCATCTGATCGGTAATGGTACTTTGTTGCCAGATTTTATCTGCATTTTTCTATCTGACTATTCTTGCTCTCCATATATGCCGATGGCTGGAGCGTCGGGGCACCATTAATTAGGAATTGCTTAGCATGCCTGTAAGCTCCCTGAAAAAGGCGTGCAATTAACCGTGTTCGTCTTCTTGCATACCTCCGTTTGCCCACGAGTAGGCGTATTTTCTGCCAGTTGAAACGGATTAAGAATGCGATTCCATTATCATTATCGTCTATCCTAATTAAAGGTCTTTGATTTTAATTAGTTCATTTCGTTTGAACCGACCCGTGCCGATGTAACTCAAAACCGCGGTTACGGTGAACGTAGCAGGTCCTCCGATATGTTCTTTGACCTCGTGTCGCTGGATAGCCTCGTCGGGCGTGGAGTTTTATGGCAATTAAAGTCGAGTATGCCTTTTAGTCGACGAGGAATGTCAATTGGTGTCGTATACAAGATTCAGCGATAAGAGTAACACAGGGCGCCGATCATTGGTAGTTCCCAGCATATGTAGATCCTTGTCCTGGATCATCCCGGATCGTTGGCGGGGATCACGGGCATGCCGATCGTGAGACGATCGCGGGGGCCGATGAATTAAAGATCACCGATCGGCCGTCCTCGGTAGAAGCCGATGAATTTGTCCCAAGACTGCCGAGGACATTGAGAACATAATCGCTACTCTATTCTTTGGATCCTCGTGTATGAGAGCCTGCGCGCGGAATTGCAAACCGTTCCCGGTTAAATAAGATACAAACGGTGCGAGCCTCTGCAAATGAAACACAAACGAGTCGCCTTTACTTCGCTGGAACAATCCGAACCTCGGCAATCCTGAGATACTTCTAATGTAAAATCCGTTTACTTCGCCCAGCTTGCAATTTATTCGCTGGGCGGAATCATGTAGTGAGAAGTTTTGAATAGAGAAGTGTTTGAAATCATTACGACATTTTTCTTTTGCGAATTCTTTATTGGAGTGAATTAAACTTTCTGCTAATTGTAACTTGATGTGGTGTATTTCCAGATTCGTCAGTTCAATATAAAATATATTTTCCAATTTTTTTCTCAGAAGAAATGCGCAATTGGTATTATATTAAGATATCAGTGAAGGTAATACGTATCTGAAGTTTCTATGAGTCAGTAGAATGAACCCTCATTATCAGACAACCTGTGACTCGATTAGTAGAAAAATCCTGTACTGGACTAACGTCGTTCTATGTATATAAGAAAAGATTTGCGATAACATTTACATTTCTTCTCTCTAATTTTCAACATACAACAATTCACATTGATATAACAATAATAAAAAATCTTGAAGTACGTTTGATCAATCAATCACTCAAGTCCTCCTAAGGTTAAAAAGTTAACTTTCAACGAAATAAATAATTATCTATTAAAATTAGACTCCAATTTTGCGAAAATCATTTTCTAATACTTCAAGCCTTAGTATCCTCAAATGCATTCTGAGAAACGCTTCTTCTGTTAAACCAGGAACTATAATATTGCAGTTTCCCCACTTTTATCCGCGCGTTCGTTTTAGAATGTGTTTATTATGAAAAATTCGCCGCGAATTTAATGTCGTGTGGCGTCTGCACGAGCTTGGATTCGATACGCAACGATCATAACGATCGTGCCGCGGCACAGAGAGGACGGGGCAACAACTGAAATTGTAATTTCAAATGGAAGCTGCTCCATAGACATGAAACGGACACGCCACCGTTCTCCGGGGTCTAATGGCGCGAAATCTCAGCGTAGCTGCATCCGTGTGCCTCGCCAGTGTGGGTGCGTGAAACGGTATACTTGTGCATTATGCACGCAGCGTGTGTATATCTGTTCCTGGTAAGGTATATCTGCAGAGAGAAGCCGCCTCGAGTCCTATTTGCGACGCCGGATGTAGTTGTAGCTTTCGAAGTATAGCATTTTCTACTATTCTGCCCTCGTTTCTCCTCTATTCTTCGGCTGCTGTTAGATCCGAGCTGTTAGATGTAGTTTAAGGCTTCAGATCTGCCATTAGTGACCGTAGGAGTATTTTTGAAATTGTTAGCTGATTAACAGGAAAGTAGGAATTGAGTTCTCTGCATCGGGGAGCAACATTGAGGTTACTGAACTTGTAATGAAATAGGATTTTATACATTACGTATTTATTTAGTGTTATTTTATATTGGATACAATGCTCAAAATTCTATGTCAATTCTAATTCGATCTATGCTCAAAATAATGTAATTTTTGGGAATAAGAATCTTCTAACTAGAAGGAGAAATGTTTAAATTTATATTCATCTGAATTCCTTTAGAATCTATCTACTCTAAAGTCTTCAACCGCTTTTTGGTGGGGAGCTCAGGAATTTTGCATGTTACAAATGTGCACGTCTACAAACACGGTTTTATGTTTAAAGAAAATCAGACATACTTACGAAATCAATCCTCTAAGACGGTTTCATTACTCTGGGCGATTGATGTATTGAAATATAACAAGTTCTATTATAGTTGACACTAGAATGGCTATGATTAATTATGGGCGAGCCACGTCCGTGAAAACTGGTTGCCAGTTAACGCGGCGAAATGCGCGCCACTTTCTTTTCCGATACAGTGGCAATAACGTTGAAATAATACGCAGCTGATTTACATAGATATTCAATGGACGATATCTCAATATTGCCACCCTCGTTTCTATGCATCCACGAGCCCCGCGGCATGGGAGCAACAATGGAATCCGCGTCGAAGATTAAGTAATCGGCGGCTAAAAATCACGTAATTACCATATAATCCATCGTATTTCTCCGGTAGCCGTGTAGATTATGCGCATAATGGCTAATCTACCTAATCCGCGGCGAATCACGCATTCATTACAGCCAACCACGTGCTTCTGCATGCACGGCACCGAGTTTATTTATTAACCAGCCGCGTCAGTTTAGAGAGCCATGCCTTCTAACCCTTTATTCGCTAAATAGCTATTACATCTGACAGCCTTACTGTATATACATATATCAAACATTAACCACAAAGACCCCTAATGGTACCCTCCCACGACCCTGTATTTTAAAATTTGAACAAAGATAAAATATAATTTTTGAATCTTTTACTTATCTATTTATTTCTCTTGCACGGGTAAGAATCTTGCTCAATTATCGAGTTCACCACTGAAAGAAGAATAATTGCCACTCGAAAGATGGTATACCTGTATACTAAAACGATATAAGAAGCTTAAGGTCACATGGACGTTCCAAGGAACGTTGCTTCAGGTAGCAATATTGCCCCTCGCAGCGCGCGTAGCGCCAGAGCGAATTCTACATATAAATAATTGGACTATCAGATATCGCGTGGGTCTCGAGCGAAACAATGTCCCCGCATTGTTCGCCACGCTTTTCCAGATCGTAAATTGCGTGGCCCGAGTAGCAGCGAGACAATAGTATCAGCCTTGAAGATGAAGCAATCCGCGGGGAAAAATGCCGGTAATTACCATATAATCCATCGTATTTCGCCGATAACCGTTGCATACCGGGCTACGCGCATAATGGCTAATCTGCCTAATCTAACAGCGTGCCCCCTCGCATCCATTACTGCCCAGACCACGCGCCCCTTCTACTCTCTGCAGAGCGGCCGCACGAAGGCGTGCTAGCCTCTAAACTGGCGCCGTCTTAAGGGGCCCCTCTTTTATTCGCGGCCCCCGAGAATTCGATCTACGGAGATCCTCGGCCGCGATATTCCCTTACCGACACATCCCGGACGCCGCGGTGAACGGGATATCGCGATCCCGAAGCGAATCTCGTCTTGAGTGACACGGCGATCGCTTGTTACCGATACACGCGTGTGTAAGACGACGTGTTCGCGTGATTTAATAATTGCCTTATAAGGCCGGGCCCCGTAATTGATCGATACGACTGGCTGCTATTCCAGCCTCGATACCTTCCACCCTCCCTACCGACCCATCGCCGCGATCACTCTCCTGCTTTTTTGCCTTCTTCGACCGTCGTACGGATCGGATGGTTAACCGCTAGATCATCTTCCAGCCAATAACCCGAGATTCCGAAAGGGGCTGCCCGCTCTTCAGGCGACGCGATTTGGAACGGCGAGGATAATGGCAGCTTGCTTGGGGTTCGCTTGGAATTCGAATTGCGTGACTGGTAGGATTTTCTTGGGGGTTGTTGAATACAGATTACGAATAGGTAGATGTATTGTATTGTGAACCATATCATCAGTGAATGCCGGAAATACACCGAAGGAAGAAGTTGCAATATTGAGGGTAACCTCACCGACGTACTTACATCTATATCTTATCAAAGAAACATAATCAAGCTTTGTAAAAACATCAGAATCCTCAAAGGCTTATAAGAAACATATGGGGAATCAGGTCATTTCGAAAGTCTTTGAGTATTTCGTTGGACGCAGTTGCGAAGGTCTATGCGTCTGAAGTATTCTGATATTATTTATAATTTCATACTAAGGTAAAATATCCTATCTGCTCTTCAAGTGTTAGGTTGTGATTATTTAACGTTGTAGATGCAATATGTATATAACAGTTAGGGTAAATAAATTTGACTGTTTCTAGAGTCCTACAATAGAGCACTCTAACTTTGCTTAAAATGTGAAATACATGTAGAGCTTTATATATTTAAAAATCCCCTGAAAATGAAAAACTGATAGATAGGTCATTTTATCTAAGAAGGGCAGTATATGCATTAATAATTACACGGACATGTGACAAATTCTTTGCTTTGGGTTTTTTTATATTCGATTAACAAAATACCTGTGTTTACGGTATATAGATATTCCGTTCTCATTTAAATTAACATTTAATTTTAAAAGTAACTGTTGCGCCCTCGGCACGAGGATTTTGGAACTATTCTATAGCCTACAGCAATCCCACTAAAACTAAAGATTCTTCTGGTAAATGGTTCATCGAAATCGGTTCTGTAGTTTTCGACTTTTGCGCTTTTAAAAATGCATAGGTACATGTCACGAAGATTTTTATAGAATGGTATAGACGGATAGATTCCCTTCTTTTACAGAATCACCTGATTCCCAGAAATCAAATTTTCCTTGCCAGTAAAAAAGTGAAATGGAAACGGAAGCGCATTACACCAAAACGAAGCTTCGTTTTCAGTAAAATAAATTTTGGAGCATCTCCCCGTTGGATTGAAGTCTAAAACCCAGTCGTCCAATCCTCTGCGACCAACGATCAACTACCCCGCGTGATATTGACTTTCCCAGCAAGAAATCAATTGACGTAAGAGACGTTAAATCAACAAGGACCTGTTGTCTTAACTGGGGTTTACTTCGCGTGCCTCCAATGCTCCCATTCAGTGATGGTTGAAATTCACCGCATTCCGCGTGCGAAGCGTTGCGTTCCTCGATAAATATCGACGCTGGTCTGCCTTCCCACATCGTGTTCTCGTGCCCCGGCGGCAATATACGTAACTTTCGGCTTCCCGGTAGATTCCCGGCTAAATTTGAGAGAGGCAGCGCAGGGAAGGCCGTGGATCACGTAAGAGGTGGCGGTGTAGCGCGGCACGGTGCATCGAACGCAATAAATAGGAGGAAGAAACAACCATTGCCAACTCCGCCCATGGTCGACTGTCTACCGAAGAAGCTGAGAGTCGTGTTGTGAGTTATGGCTCCTCCAGGTGAATTATAACATGTATAACGCATACCGACGGTGTACGGCTGGACTCTTCGAACCCACACGTATACCGAACCGAAGGGGTTAAGGCGAGTTGTAACTTCTGGACTTTGCAACAGTTTCGTAGACGTTAGCAAGCTTCCCCTGATCCACGTTGGCTATTTATTTAGTTTGATCTCAAAGTCAGTATTACTTGGTGGAAATTGGAGCATCCCTGAAGTGTGCTTTATGAGGAAAATGAATTTGTTGCAGGATGGGCCGAGCACTTCTACCAACTTCGCGTCAGATGATCTACACCAGTCAAAGGTAAGTGTCTTCGTGAGTTATCGTTCAATTTTTATGAAAGACAAATGCACTGGGGTTAAATTTGTAAGAATTGCAAGGATGTGTTGGAGGTTGTCATATGATACCTGCTTCATGATGGAATCTTACTGTGACTACACTTTCTACAATTTTCAGAATGTTCAGCGTTTTTATAGTATTCAGGGGTCTTTTGGGAAGTATAGGTAGTTTAAAATATAGAAGTCGTTTGCGTCTCCTAGTATGTTTATTGTTATTATTAATGAAAAAGAAGAAACCTGAGTATTTACAGCTAGCATTGGCAATAAGATTATAATTTATAAGAATTCAGTGATATAGTTAGGTTGATTCAATTATGATATCAAAGTTAGTTTGCTTTGAGGCTTCCAATCGAATGAAAAGTGCAAGATACTTTTGCTTTCGATATTTTGATAGTTCAGCGAGACCTGGTTTGATACTCTCTTCTATTACCATAGCAGGAGTGTCATCGGTACTCTTCTTGTTGTCTCGGACATTCCAGCATTTATACGATGTTTAATATTGCAAGATACAGCGGTATTATGTGAAAGTAAATAGATGTTTCTTGGAATATTGTAGTTTGGAAGGAACTGGGTCTGTAACGGAGATCCTACATTACAAAGTGCAAGCACTTACAGTTCATCCATCAAGCCCACACGGCCTCGTATATATTATTCAAAAGCCTACAATCTGATCAATATGCAGAAGATACTCGTAGGCATTAGAAAAGAATTGTATTCAAATATTGAACGGTGTATCGAACGGTTCTTTAATTTTTCGGTTATTCCTGACCTATGAAGAAATGCTAACCAGGCGTTTCGATGAGGTCGTATCCTGATTAATGCGTCTGCTGCGTATTTTATCTTTCAACGCGTTCCCCCGTGTAATACATTCTCGTCGTCGGAACAAAATTTCCTAACCGGCTGTCTGCGGAGTGATTTTCATAAAGTAACCGATGTGATTATCTCCAAACGATGGAATAATGTACGAGGAGTTAATTACACGAAGAGTATTCAATTTGTACGACGACATCGTGTAACAGCAGAAACGAATAAGTTTTAAATAAAAATTAAGGAAGTTTCGACAGCAATTTTGTCTTTAAATTCCAGAAATTTGAAAAGTATGAGATACAAGTAAGAACTTTCTCTATATCAGAGGAAATCGAAATTATTTATTAGAAAAAGTTCCTTGAAATATCTTAAGGCTTCCAAAAAAGCTATGAAATTCCACCATGTCCTACTTTGCAAATAATACATTAAAAACAATTAATATACATTAAAAACATATATAATTCTTCGAAACTTCTGTATCGAATATACTTGTTAGCACCACATTAGTAAAATCTTCTACTTTAAGCAGCCTAGTAGCAAAAAATATTGAATACACACACATCCAACAATAAAAAGAGATTCAATCCCTTTTTGATATTTAAATATACACATAATATTTATTCTAGATTAAGAAGCAAATATTAATATTTAAAAAAAATATTTATCTAATATTTTTGTGTTACTGGGGACGTAAACGTACAATATCAGTTATCCAATAGCGCATTATCATCCATTACACATTCAAGCAATTCCTTCCTTTTAATTTGTAAGTTTCTACCTCAAAACTGTCGTAAGTATACATGCCAACGGTCGCAACAGCGAGATAAAAATATGATCATCAGACACGATGTTAGAGTCAGGCAAAGTGAACGTAAAACATTCCTTCACCTTTGCGCTCCTCCTTTTTCCGCCTGATCGCCCGCTGAAGAGAATGAAATTCACCGAACGTGGAAACTTAAACGGGATATTAAGATAGCCGCAATATTGAATGCGCGAAGGGTCTGTCACGGGCGTTTACGTCGATGCATGATGTGGAAATATATTCCGTCCATGTAAGTCGTTAAAATCGCGCGTGATCGGCCGCGCTCCTGGCCGAAGGGAGAAACACCGAGGAACAGGGAATCGAGGAGTCGAAGATGCGACCGGTCGCAAAACAGCGGTACGGGAAGAAAAAAAAGGCGGGGGGGGGGGACAACGGGGCAAAAGTGGAGACAGTGGACAGAACGCATCAAAAGAAAGACTAGAATCCGAAAGAAGCATCATGGGTAGGAGGGGGCTTTCTTTCCTGGTACATAAATAATTCAAAGACGACGAAAATAGTCGAGTTCATTCGTCCATCTCTAAGCGCGGCGGCGCATTAGGGATTCAAGAAACGAGACTTTGTTCCTTCCTCGGTAACTACCAACGCAAGAATTCGTAGATTGAAGTTTAGTCGCTGGAAGAACGTAGGAAGTTTATAGATCGAGTTGCTAATAACCCAACTTAGAGGTTGATGCGATTGAAAATAACTAAATTGAAAAAAAGACGTGGGAAGTGTCAATAATTGACGATTGACAGTAAGTCTTCTCGGGCCGAGACACTTCTGTGACTCGCTACGGCCATCCGTATTCACTGGATGAAGTATAAGTGGCTTGCAAGGCAGACACTTTGTAGCCCTGTTCCAAAGTTTCTATTGATTCTAGCGTATCTTCACTAATGAAACGTAAGTGTCAATAATTAAAAGCCACGTGGTACGATACATATTCAGCTTCACCGTGGCCAGAAGAGAACCTCAAAACGATCTCCCAGAAGAAATGAACTTTTATTTTCAACATCGGTGATTCTATCAAGACGATATCAGTATTAATAAACCATTCTTAATGTTAATCCCTAAATGTTACTCCACCCATCCTGAAACCACCAGCCCTAACACTAAAGCCACAGACACCTATATCCTCGCGCACCCTGCACGCAAGAATAGTCCACGATGAAATACCAACGACACACAAAATACAGAAACAATATCTAAATACATCCCAGACAGTAGCCACGCGTCACAAAAACTGGCTGGCCCCAAGGAACCCCCCGCGAGAGCACGAACTAGGCAGCGAAAGAAGAAGGAAGTCAGGTGGCCGCGGAGAGAAGTGAGCAAGGTGATTTCCTGAATTCCATCGGAAGACGGGCAGCTACCGCCACGGTGTACCACGGGTCACTCTCGGTGTCGCGATTTTTGCGATGTCCCGAGCCGCGGTTTACAAGGCAAGTGTAGGAGGCGGGGTCCCGCGGCGAGGGAAGGAAAAGCTGGCCGGAGAAGAAACGCGGCGAGGCAAGAAGTGCCGAGTGGAATAAAGGGTGAGCATCGGGGCGGGGAATGGAGGGAGGGGGGTGCAAGGAGCCAGAAAGACGGGGGGAGAGAGAGAGAGAGAGAGAGAGGGTACGCATTGTAAATTGAATCTGAAGGCTGGCCAGATGGGCGCTGTCATGGTGGCACGAGCGCCACTATTTCATCCGTCCTGACACTTCTCGAGTGGCCTGGCCAAACGAAGGAAAATGATTGCGCGGCCAGGGGACTCGTCTTCCGGCTTAGAAATCTAGCTGCGATCACACCCCTAACCCATTATCCTCGCCCACGTGCTCGTTTCCGCGTAATATCTTCGGACCCTGACAGGACAAATGCGTCCAGCTGAGCACCGCGGGAGGATGCTGACCGGCGTTAAGCCCCGGCGAGCTCCTCTGCTCCTCGTGAAACGGGGGATTTCGCGTATCGTCCATCTTGGCGAAATACACCGCGGCCGCGCCGGGATCCGCGGCGTCGTACCGTTTCTAATGGACTTTTGCGCTCCTACGATGCGTTAGCGTCACGTTTAATTCGCTTAAGCGGCTTGGCAAAAAAACGGGGGGAATTAATAGTGCCCCGGTGGTGCCACTGCGACGTGGGCAGGTATGAACGAGGCCGGAAGATTGAAGGTCTGAGTTACCGTTTGTGAGGAATCTGAGGTACTCTAAATTTATCGGTAATGGCTGGGCGCGGTGTCATCGGCTGTTTTGATCTTGCTAGGGAAGCTTGCTTGTTAAACGGAGAAAGATTGAGTGGGCTAGGTAGAGTTCCTTCTGAGAAGTTTTATATACTTGTGGAATTATCACTCTTCGTTCCTTTTCAATGCTTTGACGAAGTCTGTATCATAAGTACCGGGTACCAAGTGGAGGGTAAAGATACCAAAGGGGTTAAGTGGCAAAATTAAGCGAATGGAGATTCTTCCATGTCCCAATCTTTTGTAGTTCAAAAGAGTCTCTATATTATATTTTTCCTTTTGTAATTGCACCTTAAATCAAATGTGTCCTTTTCATAATTAAGAAACTATTATTTGCTGCTTAACCCCATTGACATGTCCACTTTAGAATTGCTTCACCGCGACGTACCTATACTTTGACACAAAGGGAACTATGCTAACTTCGTGGAGTACGCTTCAGTCGAATGCCAAAATAGTAGCATCCCACCATCAATTTGCACAGACGACAAACACTTCGATTAAAGCAACGGCTGATTAAACAGAAGAAAAGCGGTAGAATTAATTGAATCACGATGTATACATAATTGCGCATTGTTGCGATACCGGGCTTTTTCAACGGAACACGTCCGCGTAATTTCAAGCGAGAATGCGCGCAAGAAAAAGGCCTGGCTGAATTACGCGAACCTGGTAATACAACGTAACGGCCGCGCGTGTTCTTACGTATTGCAAAACAAGAAAGTCTGTTCAACTCGGATCAGCAATTTGTAAAACGCCAAGGACACGTCTCGGAGGGCTCGTAAATATTTTAACACGCGACGAAGGATTATTTACGCGCTGCCCGACACCTTCTAATCGTTCCCGTAACACCAGCGTGTCGCCTTCTTCACAAGCACTCGCAATAACCGGCATTAATCATCTTTAAATGGTCGTCGCTCATCGATCTCGCGATGCAAAACAGTCGATCGCCTTTTAATCTCGCGGGGATAAATTGGACTGCTAATTATCGGTGGGAAATAAATTTTGACCCATAAATAAGGGAAATTCTTGGAAGACCCTCGGCTTAATGATTCGACTGATGACCGGAGCGCGAGATCTACACACGAGTACCTATCACGTTCGCAGCTCTTCACCCAGTACCCAGTAGTCTCTCCTGGAAACCTGCATGTATGTTGCTATCAGAATTCCCTACATTACCAATTTACCGAGCTGTTTTTATAGCGAACCACAAAGTTATTGACAGAAGCATATTTCTCGAGTTGAACACTTCGTTTCTACAAAGTATAAAAGTCTAATTATCACGACCGCCTTCACACAACTTCGCTTAAAAAACAGTCTTTCCCAAGCCACTGTGCGTCGAGACAATTCCCAATAAAACAAGTCATATACGCTCGTTTTTCCCCCAGCCTTCAAATGTCTTCATTAATTTAACGCGGAGCGTAGAATCGCCACTGGCAAACCAGTCCAGTATCATCCTCCACCGAAAAACTGCTCGTAATGAACAGAATACGGCGCGGCGCAAGAAAGCTTGAAACTCTACCGTCCGCATCTACGAGCACCGAGCGAGGAGTACCCGAAGGAAAAGTGACAGCAGTGTATCCCGATCGGTGGACGTGGAACGGGGGCAAAATTCAATTTCACCCAGGACGTTATGTTACAGCTAAGAAGGAAGGCCTCTGGTTGAAAGAAAACTAGTCGCCGTAATATTTTCACCAGTCGCCGAGAGCTGCCACCTTATCGGCCGAATGAATGCCGCCCTAATGAAAACCGGCCCCCGGACTAAAGCGAGCTGATGCTTTAATTAAGCACACTTAAGATCGCGAAGATTCCAGGTTGTTCTGGTTCTGGAAGCAGGTCTTGTCCTCTTCTCCTCCGTCTCGCGGCGTGTCTGTCTTCCGACGGCGTCTCCCTCGGACCTACCGTGTCCCTGGCCACGTCCTCCTCCTGCCAGCGGATCCTCAGCTCCGAGCAATTACTCAGGAACTTGGTTCTTGCATTCCCCGGATCCCGTGGCACCCCGTTCTTATTGCAGCTTGATAAAGTGGCCGTGGCATTAACTTCTCTTCCGAGTCGCGCTATCGGGGCACCGCAAATAACGTACGAGCCGATCGTATTTTCCCGCCTGTGACAGTGAGATCGAATCGGGAACCGCCGCCGATGATCGATGATCCAGCCCCCGGATAGCGACGTGGAATAATCACAGGAAAGTGGAACCAACGATAGGCAGGCGCGGCCGTGAACCGTGTCCACGATCAAATGCAAAGCGCCTGTGGACGTTTTAGAAATTCGTGCCGGTGCGGGTTTCTCATTAATGGTCCGGTGGATTTTGTTGTTCTCCTCGAGTGATCGCTGTTTGGTGATTTCTGAGTAATGTGTTCGGTGATAAGTGGGACACTAAATAGTGGATTGTGGTATTTAATGTACCTAAGTGGAGGATTCGTCAGAGGAAGAAGCATATCCATTGATTTGTTGTCGAAATGAAATAGAGAGGAAAGGAACTTCAAAGGTACTTCAAATTTCCTGTGATTCGATTTTGCAATCTGGGTTTCTGAACTGTTTTTAAAGTCCTATAGAGGAGTTAGTTTCCACTTTGATACTTAACGCGTTAAACGGCCTTGGACTAATTTTTCTAAATTTTGTAATTTAAGCAACTCTAAGGTAACTTTTTAGACAGAATATCGCTGGGTTGGAGATATCTATTACTGTTAATTCTTGAAGACATAATTAAAATTTTAGAGTCTTCTTTGCTAACATTGATTGGTTTTCGATCTCAAATATTATCGAAGAAACGAAGTTTCTGTAAAACTCGATTTTTACTTTATATACACGTAAAATTAGATGACGATACGAATTGCCAATGACGTTGACACAGGGTGGACTGGATTAATGTTGAGAACAGCAGCAAAAGGTTGCATTAAATTGCAAATGAGTAATATTTCGCTAGGCGCGGGAATAGCCTATCAGCAGTTTAATATCGAAGTTAGCAAGGGTGATGGACGATCCAGACGTGCACCGATGACATTGCTAGATCAGGGCGAAAGTTAAGCCTGCGTAGCAGTTTCCCGCTGAGATAGCGCGAAAGAAAAGCCGTTCCTTATTTCAGAGAAAAGAAAGATCGAGGAAGAAATGGTATGTCGCCGTTGATGATCGATGGCGCGTCGGCTAATTCATAATGCAAAATTATTGCGGCGACGGTTATAAGACGTCTTCCATCTGAAACTGCGGAGATGCTTTTTACCGTCACTCCCTTTCCTATTGAATCAGAATTCTGATGGTGGTAGGATGATGGACAGCCTTGACCAGTATGGATGACACCTACAACGTTTCGCAAGCTCACGTTTTGAAGATTTTATCGTGGACTGATTGTAAAAAGCATAGGTAGCATTACCAAAGGTTGCTATGTAGGGAGACCGGGGGAAAGTGAGCCTGGGTGTAAAATGAGCTTTCTTAATTTATTATTTAGAAATGGAATATATCTACAAATTTTGGTAACGTAATAAATGTATATTTCAGATATCGAAAAATGTAAATTCATTTAAAAACTTAAGAATTAATTGTTAAGGACTTTCGATTGCTATTCTTTTCAAATTAACTTTTCAGATAAATGAGTCATAAATATATTATTTTAACTCACAACATTTTCTGCGTGTTTAAAACATGCTTATAAACATACATGTGCATTAACCCCAGCATTATTAAGTAACTAATTTTCCACTGAGTGCATATGCGGTGTAAAGTGTCCGTGGTAAATTGGGCTGCAAAGAAGAGATGCGTGAGTGACGTGCGGAACATCCCAACCTGTCAGTTGGCTACGAAACCACGCGGACAGAACTAACTTAAAAAAAAAATTAAAGATCTGCCACAGTGTTTGACAACTACGGTGCAAAAAAACTAGAAGCTTGCGTCATTCCAGCGCAAAGGGTCAATAATTATGTACGTATATCCTTAATTAAAGTTCTTATTTTATTTCAGGTCACTTTACCCAAGATAGTAGCTCATTTTACCCCACATACAGGGTAAAGTGACCGTTTTGGTTTTATCTTTTCAAGATGAATTTCAATATATTCTAAGTTAATCTGAAGCATTGCTACTCGTGATTTGGCAATAGTAATGCTTAAATTATATTATTAATTTATTCGTATACATTTTTATTGAAAAGAAAAAATTTTGTCCTACGTTAAACTCTTTTAGGCTCAGTTTACTCTGGCCTCCCCTAGCACGTTTTACTCAAAGAATATCCTTTCGAAAGATCCATGAACGATGGATACTTATGAATACTAACACATAACTATAAATCTATGTAAATATGAGAAAAACGTGGAAAAACTGTAGGTATATATTATGAGTTGTCGAATTAACAGTTTCTCGTTTTCCAATTTTCCAAGCAATTTTCTTATCTATAAGGAATACAAAATGAATAAATTGAATAAGAAACACGTATCTAAGTGTACTGATTGTGAGTGAATAATTCTGTTGGGAAGCAAGACCTCCTTCCCTCGATTGATGCTAACGTTGACTCTGCAAAGTAGTCGGGCCACTGGATTTTAAAAATGGCTCGATCGTTAAAAAGAGAGAGAGGCAGCGTGTTGCTCCTAAGCTTCTCGTGGCCGTGGTCTCATTTACACTTAAAGGAGCCTGCAGGGGAGCAAAAGGAGTATCCTGCATATTTGAAGGTCGCTTTAAAGGACGAACAATGGCGGTGCCGCCATATGATGACACCGTATTATGCGAGACTCCTTTTTCTTGTTCGTTTCCAGGGGCGCCGGTATTACGGATGCATGAACTTGTTTTACTGGAGACAGCTAGCAGATACTTCTCCAGCCATCTTTCCCAGACCAATGCTTTCAGCAGCATCGCTTCGTACAAAGAACGAACGAATTTCGCTGGGCATTAAATAGAATCTATGCCTCCTTTAAATATTCACAATGCAAAGTCAGACTTTTGAACGCGAAGCGTTACTCAAATACAATTACCACTCTCGACTAGGCGACTTTAAAGGTTGCAGTTGTCAACGTGAAATAACTTCCAAATTCGTTTGTATTTTCATTGCCTTATAAGTATTATACACGAAAAAGAGGATAACTTTTATTCATTCCCTCGCATACATTTCATTTTACAATCATCTATGGAACGATATGTAATATGTATGTCAAAATTCTTTCATTTTAGTATACCGTCTTATCTCTGATATCTATTTTGTCCTGAATGTATTCCATGAATCTTGCAGACACTATCCCTAAATTATCCTCAGCAATTTCTTTTTACCTAATAGAATGCTAAAACTTCTGTTTCTATTAAGAGAATAAATATAGAAGTAGATTCGACTTTGTTGAAGGTTCTTAAATTCTGTTGCTGCAATATTTATTGCATTATCTCACCCTGTCTCCTTCCATGCTTCTACCTCTACCTGTGCCACCTTCCCTCCCCCGGTTCCCGCTCGTTTTCGTCTCTTTATCAAGCCCCTGCCAGCGTAATGAACGCGCTACTGGGCCACCCGCGCGCAGAGCAACGCGAGGGCGCCGCGGCAGCTATTCCGCACACCGGAGAACTGCACCTCGGCTTAAAAAAAAGGGCGCGCTGAAGGGAGGCGGACTTCTCGAAGGAAGGAATAATCTGCGTGGTCCCATTGTCTCCGGCGTGCCTTACCGTACGACCATTTTTGTGCGACGCGAGTCGAGGGCACCAAAAAGGACCATATCGCCGGGGTATCCTATTGTTTAGGGAGTATATCGAGCGATATGATTTAAGGTCCTCGGCGGAGAGAGAGTGGAGACGCTACCTCGGCCCTTACGAAGTTTCTTGGCGAACAGTGGTTCTCAAGGTACTTCAAGGAGGAATCGTTTATCAAGAATGTGGATACCTTGGAGAACTTCAGAGCGAACTTAATTCAATTTAATTGATTTACATTGCAAAGTCATGACATCTTAAGGGTCCTTTCCCTGATACGGTACCGCTGTTTGGAACTTTTTTTATGTCACAAAAAGAATGCGTTTACTAAATTGAAGTTTTTTCTATTTATTAATACGTGTTTTGAGAATACAACATATATTTTCATATTTCTTTAATGCCTGCCTGACCTAAATTAAGGAAGTGTAATATGCGCTGTGAAAAAAGGCGCCTCGACTTTGTTGTCGATTTTGGAAGAACTATGTACTCTGGGGCGGTGACTAAAATCAGTAAACTAAAATCGGTAACTAGAATCACACATTTTCTTTGTTTTTTTCTCATCTTTTGCGACGCAGAATGATTTTCACACAAAAATTCAGAACAATCGCTTAAGATACAATAAAACACCCTGTCAAACCTCAAATTAATTTGTCGCGCCGTTTTTGTACAAAAAATTCACAAAGTATTACCTATTTTTCGGCGCAATCTCCTCTTAAGGGGTAACACCACTCTAGAGGCAGAAAAAGAAGACCTAAATTTGACAATTTATTTTGTGAGTATGACAAACGGAATAGAATTTCTTTTCAGAGGGTTTATTTAACACATATCGAAGTACGAAAAACAATTTTTTTTATTGCCATTTTCATGCAAAATGGCGGCAAAAGAGCCCGTCGTCGAAAAATGTTTTTTTGAAAACGCCGCCACGGGAGGACGGATTTCTCGGCATGTACGAGTCCTGGAAGCAAAAATAAAACAAATTTATAATCTATATACAATTATTGGCTTTGGAAGTAAGTAGGATTATTTTTTTTAATCAATTTTTGTGGAAGTGGTGCACTTTTTAAGAAATGAATGGATTCTTTGCCCTAAAAATGAGCATTAAATTCTTTATAAAAAAAACAGTTTACGTTCGATCAAAAAACGGCTACGTACTTCCAAAGCCAATTGTATATGGATTATAAATTTTTTTTATTTTTGGTTCCAGGACTCATACTTGCCGAGAAATCCGTCCTCCCGTGGCGGCGTTTTCAAAAAAAGCTTTTTTCGACGACAGGCTCTGTTGCCGCCATTTTGCATGAAAATGGCAATAAAAAAAAATTGTTTTTCGTACTTCAATATGTGTTAAATAAACCCTCTGAAAAGAAATTCTATTCCGTTTGTCATACTCACAAAATAAATTGTCGAATTTAGGTCTTCTTTTTCTGCCTCTAGAGTGGTGTTACCCCTTAAACGATCAGAATAAGTTTATCTCTGAGGGTGACACGAATGAGAGAAGATAGAGACTCGAGTAACCCCATATTTTCATTGTCAACGTCCAATATAACGTTTCTGTGATTAATTACATTCCACCTCCATAAAAGCTCTAAAACGATCAACTCCTAGACGGAAAGAATCATCCTAGTTCAGGATTGCTACACCTGAAGGTACTTTTCGGTACCGTCTTCCACGAACGACATCCCGAAGCTGCAAGAACGCGCGACAAACTGTCGCTCACGAATGCGCGCCCGAACGGTTTCGATCGTCGATTCCGCGGATCACGTACCCGCGGACTGCGACGAAATATTCGGTCGAACGTTTCGTTAAGATTCCTGCCGTACTTTCGACGAAGCGGTTTTTACGAGAGCTACGAGGAATCCCGCGGCAGATATCGCGGCCAGTATCGTTCGGATAGGTAGTCTTTTATGGTGAGACTACCGGCGCTCGATATTAGTCGATCGTATCGATAAAGTGCGGGCCGCGGCGCGGGGAACGGGGACGGAGTAATGCGAGTCATCTAACTCGGTGTGTCCCCGCGCAGGCGCGAGCTGCCAGGTATCGGCGCGCGTGTGCGTGCGCGCCGCGGTGTGCGAGGCAGCAAAACGAACAATTTTGCGACTCTATACTGGGCCTGATTTGTGCCTTCTCGGAATCCGTTTCGAAGATAAATCCGGCGCGTACGGGTTCGATGAGCGCGCGCGTTCGCCTTCGATTTCGCGAACGTTGCAGGCAAAACGGCAGTAAAACGGGCCCATGCGGTTTCAGAAGAAGCGTTTAGGATGCCATTCCAGGGGACGTTCGAGTCCCGCGGACCGGATTCGAGCGCGAGTAAATCAGAAAAGAAATCGCCGTGGAAACGCATCGAGATCTCTCGTCCTCTCCCCCCCCCCCCCCCCCCACACACACGTCTCCCTTTCTGTGGACCTGGTGACGCTGGTTATTCCACGCTGGCGGACGTTATACCAGGGGGTAACGGTCACGTAAAAACTTGCCTGATGTGAGAAAAAATCCACCGTCATCTAATGATGCCTGGTAGCTCCGTCATACACTGTAACGAACTGCCCCCCCGAGAGCGGGCAAAAAGTCGGCCTCCTCCTAACGCGAATTTAAATCGCTATACCGCGCGATTGTCCGATGGATCTGCGGTCAACTGGTAAACGCGGCGTTGCAATAAATCGCCGGACTCTATGAACGATAATACGTCGGGTACGCGTATGTACGTCGAACGGTATAGGCGGAGATTCCAAGTGAGGGTGACGATCGGGAAGATAGAAAATAATTCTGCGATCTGATGAAATTACTTTTACTTATAACGGGGATATCCTGCACGCTGAGAAATGCAGATTATCTTGCGCTCTGCATTTATTCCAAGTAGCCCGATGGGAATCGAAATTGCACGAGATACTTCTGCATGACGTACTGTAACGTATGGGTTCCGAGTGACATGGTACGATGTAAGAGTGTGCTACGATTGTTTTACATTTCTGAGAATGTTCCCTCTGGCAGGGAAGAATCTAATGGCGACGTTTCTAGCCAGCTAAATTACAGATTATAGTTTCGAAATCCCCAGACACTTTTGTTACCGTTAACAATATCTACTAGCAATTACAATAATACACCAGGAATTTCACGTGACAAACTACTTACAAGGTAAACCAACCCTCCGTGTGTAAACTCGACATAGCAACTCGTTAATCGAACGACGGAGCACATATCGAATTCAATTAACTCCCGGGTACTAAACTGATCGAGAACTCCGCTAATGATCCCAAGAATAAGATCATGGATGCTCCTCCTTCTGTCGTCTATTCTTATTCTATCCATCCATAATATTCTCCATTTACGAGCGTCTGAGTCAGCTGGAATGGTGGTCGGAGAGCATTGTGAGCGGAGCTTAAGGCCGTAGAATAGCACCAGGACACCGGACACGCGACTCGCATACGAATCCTCGGGCAACGTGAGAGTCCAGGCGTCCCTGTCCCTTTGCCTCCTGGATTCCTTCTAATTGGGCGCATACGCCGCGGTTGCTCCCTCGTCGAATAGAAGACGGCCTGCTGCATCCCGACGCTTCTTGCGGCACGTCCGCTACAGTTCTGCGCTGGACGCATCCGCATCCAGCACGCTCCACGTCCACGCTCCGCTCCCACGTTTTTTTTAATCAATCACATTGTCTATTGTGCGTTGCAGCTGTTCCACAGGCCGGGCTGATTTGAATTTAATGGGCCGACGTGCATGCGCCGGGACACGGAATCATTAATTACGCCGCCCGAGATTTCCCCGTCGCGCTGGCAAAAATCCGACGTCCGAGCTTTTAAATTAAGCCGCGTCAACGATCGTCGTGTGGAGCATCGATCTATCGATCGTGGCGGAGCGTGGTTTCTGAGCAATCCGTTTCCGTTGTAGGGAGACCCGGGGAGCGTGCAGTGCTTTAACGGAATACGTGGTGAAAAATTGAAGCAAGGAGCGGTTATGTCTGAGATGTGGATTGGAGCTGTGATGTGAATTCGTGCGATCCTTGTTGCCTTTCTCAGATCATCAGTTTGTGTTCTACTGTAAATAGGAGTTCTTAGGTTAATTATTTGTGGGGAGAAACACTCCAAAATTAATTTAGAACTACTTAGCAACTAAAGTCTTCCCCTCGTGGGATTTCAAATTCCAAGGCTGAGCTACGAAACGTGACGGTACACGATTCTGGAATTGAAAAATCCACTTACAAATTCTGAACCCAACGTTTAAGTGATCTATACGGAACGAACACGTCGTTATGATACTTTCGCTTGTGTTGACGCGCGAAAATTAATTAGCGCCAGTCGACCGAGCGAATCCAGAAGGAAGCACGCGGTGAACCACGGCTGAAACGAAATCGAGAAGAACGGTGTAATGGGATTTTTTTGCCGATACGCAGCGAGCAACTATGGAAAGCAACTTGGCGATTACCAGCAGGCACCGGTATATGGTATCTCGCTGGAATCTCGCGTGTCGTATCTGGCACGTGGATGCTCCTCAGACGATCGTCTTCTCGCATGACCATTTCAGGAAATTACCTTGTTCCGCACGTTTTCATTTTTTACGCTTTATATCCTGGAATCCCGGCCCGCGGATAACACTCCGCGTCCCCCCAGCGCGATCACAAAAACGGAGCATTCCTCGTGTTCATCTTCAACGAGGATAACAGTCGTGGCATCGACGAATTCCGTGGATCCCCTACCACAACAGACACTGACACCATCAAATAAACGCCCCTTTATCGTTAAAATGTAGTATCAGTATTCTTCATCCCAGTTTCAAATAAGCCTAGGCAGCTTAACCCTTCGTTGGCACTCTGGGTGTGAGCCACCCATAAACTGATTTTGACACTCTGTACCTTCCATATGCAAAATAAGTTCCTCTTTCCAAAGCTGACTTACAAACTATTTCTTCCCTCAAAATATTATATCCGAACAACAACTCTGTAGATTTGTACCTTCTAATTTTGAAATTTGTAAAAGTTACAAGTTTTTGAACATTTTCTTCGTGTTTTCTGGGCATATGGTAATCTAGATTTTCTTTGCAAAAACTGTGATAAAATGTCAATCAAAAGAGTATTGGAATACATTCTAGAGACCCTGAAATTGACCCATGATTTGTTTCATAACAATTGGATTCTTTAGACGAGAGTGACAGACGTTCAAAAATTGTTTTGGATGTGAGCCACACAGGTATGTCAAACTTGATCGAAAAAGGAGGTGTGTCAACGAAGGGTTAAGAAAAAAGCATTTTGTATTACGTATCTAATTAAATAAAGCTTCACTGCTCCTTTTGCCCGGCCAATTTCCTACAGACGAAGTTTCTAAGAAACTCAAGAGAGATTATTCCAAAATCATCCCCGAAGGAAGGCCGCTTCCGCGGCGTGCAGAGAGTTCGAGTCACGCGAGCGACGATGCCGCAATTAAATACCCTTCACTGGAATTATTCATGCAGTCGTCGAACGATTTAGTATCGCTCGTTAGAAGAGCAAATTTACTTACAGCTCGCACTACCGCGCGTCCGCTTTGATTAAAACTCCTGTTCGTCAATTTTTCCCCCGGATACCGTTCGAGCGATCTCATCGCTCGGCCAATAACCGGCGATCCATTTTCGACTTTCTACCACGGGAAACTGTCAGCGTGAAATATTCAACGTCGTAAAGCTTCGGCTAGCCGGACGTTATAGAGGCATTTAACAAGCATGGTAAATAGATCAATGTCGATCGGGCGGACATATTAATATCGGGGCAAGATCGCCGCCTGCCCGGCCGTGTTATTTTTATTGAACCGGCTAAAACGGGCTCGCCGATCGGTAATTTATTATTTGGCCGCTGTGTTGGCGGCGCTCGTCGCGGCCGGGGCAACCCTTGAATCAATGAAACGTTACGCCGCCGGTGTGTTGCGTATCAAAGAATGAAAAAGATGTATCGCGTGCTACGCGAATGGCCCCAGACCGGTATAACCGGACCGAGCGTATTTATACAGAGGGTTTCAGCGGGCCTTCGCCGTGTTATGGCTATAGGACAATTGGAGGATGATCGAAACGCAGCCCTGGGGTGTTTCTGCGCAGGAACGCCTGACAAGATGGCGACCGAGTACAGCCCTAGCCCTCTGCTCCTTCGACCATCCTCTCGTATGCCCCCGAAGGTAGCGCGGAACGTGTAATCTCGTTAAACTATGAGGCCGGATTGATTCCTGGCATTGCGCGCTCGTAAATTCAGCCGTGGCCTGTTCTTATCGCGTCACAATAGCGTCTTCTCCGGGCCGAGGGAAAATTGTCTGCCAGTATACTTCCTGCCATGGTTTATACCGGTCTATCTCTCGGGAGGCGACCCAACGAGAGCCTAGTTGCTGTTTACGTAGCGTCCCAGGGATTTGGATACGAACTTAGCCATTCTTCTGGATTACGGTGCGCTCGCGTTGAAGTGGAGGCTTGATTGTTTGGGACGGTTGGTTTGATTTGCGCGGAGCAGGTCTCGTGACGACGATGCGGAACGGTTTTAAGAACGTTAATTTTCAGAATTAGACACGAAGGACTTTTTCGGAGATTAGCTCCTTGGTAATTCTGTGATGAAGCATGGGCTTTAGAAGCAGGGCAAGAGGAGCTGGCAGTGGTCGAATCAATGATTACTTTAACTAATTTATACCACGAAGGGGATCATTAGTTATATGAATATTTTTGTGGGCCTTAATAATCCTCATGTATCAAACACTAGCAAAATACCCCCACGCTTCGCTTCGGGCCTAAGAGATATTAAGGAATCCGTGACAACACATTTCATCCCTTTTCACGACCCCCTTAAGGGTTGATTAGGGCAAAATGCTGAATCTAGTTTTTAGGCATTTGTGTGGGTAACCTTTGTAAGTAAAAACCAAGTTGATATCTAATCGGGCCTAAAAAATAATAACGACTCCGAGAAAACATGTTTCACCCCTTTTTACCCCTCTTCGGGTTGGAATTTCAAAAAATCCTTTCTTATCGAGCATACCCCGCGAATTGAATGTTCCTAGGTCCGGCTGTTTGGGCTGGACGGTGATGAATCAATGACACAACGATTATATAAGAATATAAACATAAAGATTCAAATTCATCACCTTCTCCTGCCACTCAGAATTGAATAACAGAACGGGGATAAGAATCTTGAAAATCCCTCGTCATTTTATTAATTCCAATCCCATTTACTTCGAACTAAACCGTCGCATCAGCAAACCTCTTTGCAATAATCAGCCACGACAAGACACCAAAATAAGTACATCCATCCTTCCAGTAATTTAACACTAACCAATGAAATTAACTCGACTATTACTCGCCAGGACAGTTGTTAATACCATAATGCACCAGACACGCGGAAGTAGTCAGTCCCACAAAAGTTACGCGTCCTTCTGCATCGCTCCGGCTCTAACGTTCCCGCGCATGTGCGCGCGACTTACGGAGACGCTGTTATGCCTCCGTTGTGGCCAGACATTGGTTAATCCGAGCAGCCGCGATCCGAGTTCACGGCTGGATCGTCGTTAATCAGCAAGCGTTTTTTCTCGTCCTCGAATTTATTCGCGGATCTAGCCGCGGCGGTGGTGCGTGGCGAGGATTCGCAGCCCCGCCATCGGCGCAGCAGCGCTGACATCGCGGCCGATAATTATGACAAACTCCGTCCCGCTTGTCAGCAGGAGATACTGTCTGTCAGCTATGCCGACCCTCCACGGTTAAACGGATTACGGTTTGCCAAGGCTCGGCTGGTCCACGACCTTTGCTTCTCGTTGCGATTCGGCCGCGCCGACTCTACCGTCGCTGATTCTGAAATATGGCCGTCGTCCGCGTCTCTTTCTTCCCTTCCGCTATTCCTCCGTACGGCTGAGACTTTAAACGCTGCGAATGCGCGACCTCGCCGTGACTAGAATGCGAATAATACCATTAGGAGGGTGGAGTTGACGGTGTCCTTTAACTAATCGAACATCTGACCTGCTGGGCAGTTGGTACTCCTGAGGCGATGCTCGGGATAGTTGGTGGACTGGATTATGATGAGGAACTGGTGTGTTGGGTGGGAGAAGTGAGAAGAGGGCAGTTAGGACACTGCTAAGGTAGATGACGGATGTGGAGGTGATATTGGTGGGAGTGTTGGAAGGGCTGAGGTGAAGCCCGTTCTCTTTGAGTTTAGGAGAAAGGAGTTATATTTATTTAGAGGAGTAACAGTAGACTTGAGATGGATCAGAGAGACTTTGAAATTGGGATTGAAGAAATACCTAGAAATTTTAAATTCGATAGCGAATTGGTCGATTAAAAAAGGAAGAGGAAAATTATTAATGGATACATTTCATCTTATCCGCTTAAGAGGCGATATCCAATGGATTATGGATGCTTGGATGTTACGTTAATGCCAAGGTCAATCCACGCTAGGGACTGTCGACAAGCATTAAAGTTTCATTGCATGCTTATTGCTCGCTAATTGACGCTTCCTTCGGAATGTGAATGATCTCTAGATGGCAATCTGGTCGTTTATGAGCGACACGTACCTCTTCATGTGTTACCACCAGAATTAATACCTGTATTATCGCAGGAATGAAGGTTTTGTGCCAATTCACCGGTTAAAAAGTTTCAAACGTCTCGTTTACGGTGTTTCTTCATGCGCCAGCTTCAGGAAGGGTGATAACAGACTACGGCACCACTATGCTGCAAACAGATTGTAGGTTCTTCTTGAGAACATTGAACTTCAATTTAGAATGGAAAAATTTTGCCTTGGAAGCTTTGAACACATTGATGTGGTAACCTCCAAGTAAATTCTACAACGAATCTCAGATATCTCTATTTCAGGAAGGATTTTTTGTAACTGGGGATAAGGGGAATGCCACAGAACAGCTTTATCGAGAAAAATTATGCTTTAATACTTTAGTCCACCAGTAAAGAAACAAGGTTCAGTGAATTTATCTGCATTCTCCATAACATAAACCTTATACACTAATCAGGCATCAGAAAAAAAAAGTAAGTAAGAAAATAATAACTGTTTTATGTTAGTTCAGTTTGAAGAGGGGAAGCATACTCGAAGAAAATAACAAATTTCCACTGTTATTATTATCAAAACAAGGAAAGCCACTCATTTGATTATTTGTCAGATATTTTGTTTCTCACTTACTTGTTATGCATGAGACAACGTCTCATAAAATCGCTGAGCCTTAGGTCGTGGGTAAATAAGGAACGGTAAGCGATAGAGCGGTAAGCTTCAACATTAGCATCTGAAGCGGTAAAGATTAAAATATCAAACAGAATTGAAAGCAGAGCGGCAAAGCGGCACAAAATACATTAAACTGAGCGGCGGAGTGGCGACAATGTGCCGCTTAAATTTTTTTAAGACCGTGACATTAGTACAAAGTCATTTAGTCAATTCGTAAAAAGTACCATTCCTCGTTTTCCCCTTACCTTGCAACTGCTTTTCATGTCTAAAGCTATTATCCATAAATCACAGATCTCTAAATTATCTAATCCCTTCCAACTGAAATACACTATCCCTCACAACCTTCGCCTCCCATCGGAACGCAAACCAAAATTCCTCGTTCTCATTTTCTGGTGACCCCGACCCATCAAACACCAACCACATTTTATTTTACTGATATCAAAGATCCACCCCTCTGATCGCCCGTTGAGTAGTTTCATCGAACAGCTCGCCGATGGCGGATAAATATAATAAGGAAGTAAGGTTTCGCTTGAAACAGCGAAGTCGAGCAGGATGGACACGGCTATAAAGGAGCGCGCGTCTTGCTTGGGACAAATCTCTACAAATCCAGCCACGAAGATGCAAAACGAGGTCGTACAGGTGTTCCCGAGCCAGTTAGGACAGGTATTCTGTTATGCGCTTACGCGCAGTGGCCCGTCCTGCTCCACATCGAACATAAATCCCTGAGGTCTGACGTTCTCTTTGAAAGGGCGCCTTAAAATTTATCGCCCGATAAAGAAGACCGTGCTATTCCAGCACGGAGCGTCGTTCCACGCGCGTATTTCACGCAGCTACATAAAATCCGCAGCATATAGGTGCGCGCGAGTTTGCGAGCGACCACGATGGATTCCCCGGCTGTGGATAAGCGAGGAGCCTCTTTACGACCTGTAGAAACTGTCACTTTCCATCTTGAAATGGAAGGGTGCAAGGAACGCCCGATGATGATGATTATTTCATTCACCCGTCGATTTCAATTCAGACCTGGACCACTCGCGAAGACTTCTGTTGGAGTTATAATAATACTTGGGAACTATAAAGATATAATAATACTTGGGAACTTGTACTTAATATTATGGTAGTTTGAATAATGTAGGGAGAGTTCGGCACCTAATACCGGACATTAGCTATATTCGTGATATTTGAAACATTGCCAAAGCATTATTCCTCGTAAACAGTAGAGGGGATAGAAAAAACAGCAATTAGGTTCCGACGGATTCCAGTTGCGTGTGCGCAGCTGAAGAGATTGATTTAATATTAATCCTTTCTTCTTACTTGAGAGAAACCTTAAGCGTCCGGCACTAGAGGAACTGCCTCTATCATGAACCAAGAGAATTGGAATGTTCAATGTTTTATCAGAAAAGGACTCTTTTTGATACTTAAAATAAATACGTATGTCGTTGAAACATGAAACTGCACTACTCAACTAGCAAACCGATTGGAGAATCCCCTGCTCCCGCTGAAGGGACCAAGCGAAAGGGAGAATCGAAGGATGCACGGAAGTGTGCAATAAAGGATTACGTACACCCTTATGAGAACGAAAATCTAGGTGCCACGTATATTCTATTTTATTGGCCCAGCATGTCCAAAAGGTCCGGTCTGGCGCATGAATAATGCCGAGGTGCAAGGCGGAGGGATCGCCAGCTCGCTGGAAGCAAGGAGCTGGCATTGTGATGCTGAGAAGGTTCAGCAACCGGGAATTTATCAACTGTTCTCGTCACCAGCGATATTAATAGGGACAATGTAACCGTATTCGCCGGTCTTTACGACCGATCACGATATATTAGCTCGCTCTATCTCGGCCCTGGCGGCGTATCATGCTGTACCTATTACAAAGCAGAGATTCGAGGCCCGACAACCGGCCGAAGACAAATACACGGGGCAAACGAATAAACCATTGCACGAGCGAGCGTGGCCAGGTGCATCGGCAGGTAAATGTACGTGATGTAATTGGGCGAGCGGACGGATGAAAATCCTGATCATCGGTACGGAACCAGCCAATGGCATGGGCCAGTAAACGGTAATAGGTGAGATAGGGAGCCTTAATGATAGCTTCCTTAATAAGGCGACCTCGTAGAGGAGAAACGATCTTCGTGGCCCGCTAGCAGCGGCCTGCGCCAGCCTCTCGAGAGACCCTCGAGATAATTATTATGAAATGCTACCTACTACGGGCTACAATCAAACGAACGTGCTTCTGCTTATACACCTGGTTATTTATTTGTCTCTCTGTTTAACCGGCGCAGCGGGAACGGGAATTCGATTCAATTCAACGGGAAGTGGACGGCGATATTTAATATAGGGCCCGTTGCATGCTAATGCTTTGTCCAATCGATTTACGACAGCGCTGGCTGCTGTGGATGGCTATTGATCGTTTCAAGAAAAATCCAGTCTGTTACGGAGTAATTTTTAGCGACGAGTGTTGGCACAGTTTGAGGATGTCGCAGCCTTTCTTTTGTGAAGTCGGAATAGTATTTCTGATCTCATTAGGGGATCTTAGAATTTCTTGCACTGTACTTTAGAGCCACAGAATTATTACTACAGAATGATCTTTTTGGTTCGCTTAAATGGAGATTCTTCTTTCGCTTCTTAATTCGGGAATTTTGTTCCATCAGTGGTCCAAGTCCTCTTCTATCAAATAGAACTAGAAATACATAATTGGATATTCTAGCTTCTAAAATAAGAACAGCTATACTCAAATGGTTCCAGGATTTTCTATTAGAGCGGATTAGTGGTGGAATTGTTCTAAACATTTTACAGGATTAAACTCGTAAAACTTGAGCGTCCCCTCAAGAGTTTGTTTCTGAAAACCATCGCGATGGCCTGGTTAATCGTTATCCCCTTTGTAATTTATGTTTCCACCTCGAAGCGAGTAATTGTTAGGCGGTCGTGGTGGACGTCTTTCCGCACGATGTCCGTTCCGTAGTTAAGCCTAATCATCTAAGAAGGAAGCCAGCGAGGGTTTATTAGCCGCGTTACGGACATCGCTATGGCATTGGTCATAAAGAAACAACGGCGTGCCGCTATAGCATCCACCAATAATGATAATGATTTCCGATTCCTCGGTTTACGAGCGAGCACGGTTAATATATTCAATGAGCGGAAACCGCCATTGGGATTCCCGCCGCGTTTCCGTACGGTTTCTTCTTGGTTTCCGGAAGGTGGTAATTATATTTTGCGGGGCCATTACGAGGGTATTTATTGTGCCAGGTTATTTATTGTTCCACGCTGGCACACAACGCAACGGATATTTTACTGCCATTGGATCGCAATGAATTTTAGTATTTGTTCTTCTCATCAACTTTCCACGCTTCCAGCTAGCACTTGATAACTGACAAAGACTCGTGACGTGGGTAATCGTTATCGGTGCATAAGTACAGTATTGTTGGATTTCTGAGAACTGAGACCGCCTTGAATACATTCTATAGCTATCAGCTTCAATGTGAAACTCATATTGCACTTTCTCGAGTAAGCTTTCATACTTGCTGAAGCACTGTGACCAGATAAAAGACGCGAATTCTAAATGGCGGCGAAGAAGAAAATAACAGAGGTTTCTAAGTGTTTGAACATTTTTTAAGCGAGCTGAAACTCTTTGTAGGAAGATCTAAAGTTTAAATATTCTACAATTTCATCCCTATGTTTGCCTACACCCGGTTTAGGTACCTAACAAAACCGTATAGTCGCAAGAACTTCAATACCAAATTACTAAGTTCACCAACGAATTCTCTCCCAACAAACAGTGACAGTACACCGGCAATTCACAGATCACACGGCGGATCACCGTTCAGAATTTCAATCTTCCCCGACGCGGTTCGAATCGTTCGAAAGGGGATTCGTTTGTAGGGGGCACGCAGCCGATGCGTTTCATTATCATAGGCAGCGTTACTCGCATAAACGAGCCTCGGCTCGCGAGCGTCTGGATGCCGCGAGCCCCTGGCGCCAGCGGCACGCGTGAATTCCGCGGGAAGCAGTTGGGCCGATAAGCTGTCGCTTTATCGGAATCACGGCGGAGAGTACGCAAGAGGTAAATTGCCGCCGACTGGCTGGCAGCGCGCGACCTTTTCAAAGCAGACCCACACAGGGCCCCGCATAAAGGAATAAAGATCGCCGGGCTATGAATAGGGGAGCATATCCTGGCAACTTTATGAACCCCTTTCTTTGCCGTTCCATAAACGCCTTTCGCAATGTCCCGGAGCGACAGCCTCCGCGACAAAATGACACTGTTAACGATATATTCAAGCGGCTCGGCGCGGACGCGAAGCGTGCACGGCGACAGACGAACGGCGTGCTTCTAAATTTATCGCGACGTACGGGCCCCGGCGTCGTTACCCAGGAGTAGCTCGTTCGTCCTTTACGATCCATCCGGTTGGAAATATGAAAATCACACGCCGGCTCATTATTAGCGAGCTCTTAGAGCGCTTTGCATGCGCGCGAGGGAATCTGGAAGCCCGGAGCCGGCGGAGAGGAAAAACGAAGGCGACGGGGCAGCAGGAATCCCCGCGGCACGATCGGAAACGATAAAATCGACGTTTTACGGGCGACGACCTCCTTCCTCGACGCGAAATCGAAATCCCCTTAATGCGGCCAGCTACTGGACGCTGCCCGGATTCCTTGGGGCAAGTGGCTCGATAGATAAGCCCTTATCGGGGGCGGCTTTCAGAAATAAACGAAAGTGGCCGGCGACCTCGATGCCGGTAGCGGAACTTCCATTGTTCAGCGTGCAAGGGCTGTTTCGTGGTTCTGTAAAAAATGACAGATCATGTGGGAAGAGGCTTCTTTCTACAATATGCAAAATTAATATGACGGAGATTTAAGTATTTAATATTAGATGACCGACTTTCTATTAAGGAGATAGGATACCCTCAACAGCGCAAAGTCAGGCCCTTCTTCAAACGCATATTCTGAAGTATTAAATGAAAATAGAGATAATTTTTGTTTTATTCTTTAAGCGTCATTTCTCTTCGACGATGTTTGCGTCAGGTGTAGCACATGTCAAAGTCACCTGGTTGCAAAAAGAAGAAAATTTTCTTAAAGTTAAGTGTAAGATCAAAGAATTTTTCCCTTCACCGATCAAGAATTCATCTTCCACATCACACGACTGAAAACTGAGCGCGTGCTCCTCGCGACGGTCTTCCAAATAATAATTCCAAAGCCTGCCTATCTGGTAGATTCGCGAGCGCACCCCAGAAGTTACTCTAGAACTTAAGCTTCTAATTCCCGAAACTCTAAGAACCGCGCACGTTGCCACCACGGATCCATCGACGCAGCGACGCTAGAAACGCGGGCAGGAAAAAGCCCCGTGCTGCTGGAAGCGGGGGCAAGCAGACCACGCGAAATACCGCGAGCGACCGCTTATCTGCCACGTCGATCGTCGTTATCCGCGCAAAAGGGAAGCCCCGCGATCAGAAACGTACGAGGCAGCGTCCGCGTGCACTGTGCACGGGCTATCGTGGCTCGAGCCGGCCACGAGAACTATGCTCGGAGCGGTACCCATTCCGCGGCTGGCCGGAAGAGGAAAAAACGCCCCTGTATCCTCCGCTGCATTATGCTGGTACACACGTGCAACGGCCACGGTTGCACGCGTGCTACGTACGTGTGGGTTCGCGCGTACGGGAGCGCGCCTCCGTTCGTGCTAAATGAGGGCGAAGCTAATTAGATGATCCCGCGGCTCGATCCCTTTTCTGTCGCACAATGCGATATAATAATTCGTTCCTCTTTAATTGGCACGGCCCGATCGGTATTCCGGGTTCGAAATCGTAAAGAAAACCTCGGGGACCGGCTGGGGATTTACATGCGGGCGCAGCGAGCCGGTCGAGACACGATTTTATTGTTTCGCGGGTAACATCGTTTAGTAATGCGAAACGAGGAGGCTAGCCGCGCTCGCCACGCGGCTGCAGCTTCGTTTGGAACGCTGGCGAGGTGTTCTTGGCGACGATGAGTGACCTGATGTGGAAAACGAACGGAGAAGATGCGGAATTGCGTGATGGACGATTTTGTAGGTATCTAAACTGCTAGGTAGAGTGTTTTGAGTTAGAGCAGCGTTCTTCAACCCTTTCACACCTGCCGCCCGGGGAAAATAGAGAAATATTTCGCGGACCGGTCGACGGCCAAGACAGAAATAAAAACCAATGTACCTAGATAGTATTTTATTTGTTAAATCCGATGTTATAGAATAACAATTTAATTTAGTCTTTTTATTTAATGTAGCGGCTACATAATTCGGTTGGAGAACACAGAGTTAGAATGCTTTCATTAAGACAGTGGAGAAGTATTTGATTTGTAGGTATCTAGTGACTTGAAGATCCCATCTTGATTCTGTTACCTTGAAATTTATGTAACCATTTTTCGAAAAGGATATCAGGAAATATTCGAAAAGGTATTCGCTAATATTGTGTCTAATTTCATCAGTGATGCAGAACCACGCTGATACTACCACCCCTACCTATTACGATTAATTCCAACAACTGTAGGTCCCCAGAAATCCCTTCAATTTCTAAACCACAGTCTTTCAACTCCACCGAAACCTTGTAAACTCCAGAGCCGCAAACATAAACTCGGTTAACGAATCAGTAATCCCTCCCTGTGAGCTTTGCCGACCAACGGCGGCCATGTTGCCTTAACTTCGCAGCCGCCCTAGCAAGCGCATTCCCGAGTCTCCTATAATCGACCCCCATCCAGACTCAAGTGATCCCCGTCACTTGCAATCGCAAACCAAATAGCTAATTACAATAACAAAACAACGAGCGATGCCGTTCCAACGGCCTCGTTCCCTGGAAACGAGGGGCTCGCGTTTCGAGCCGAGCCTCGGCAAAATGGCCTCCTCTAAATCTTCGCGCAAGCTAATTAAATGGATCGATATATTAGAGGAGAAGTGGCCGAGCGCGTGCGCGCGAAAAACCCTGCACGCAGCTCTGCCGAGGGAAAGAAATCCCGAAATGGCCGCCCTGTTATCTTAACTGCGCCGAGGCCACGCCGATGCGAAACAGGCCGAGTTTATTTAAGTGGCGATTTCGCGGGAATAAATCGGACGGCTAGCGTTCTTATAATTGTACCGCCGATAGTCTTAACGCGCGGAGGAACCGGTACGGAACGAGCACCGAACGCCCCCTATGCCTTCGCTGGTTAGCTAAGATGGTCGTCCGGATTTATTGCCACCGTTACACGGGAATAATATCCCGTGGAAAAATCTCTAATCGTAAGCGGCAACAGGATGAGCGATAATGATAACGGCTGGCTTATTATATCAGACGAAAGCTGCCACGCAAACTGGTCCCGATGGAACATGGTATTACGGTCTGGAGACTTGCAACATCCTACGGGATGAATATTTATCGCTAAATTGTAGGTACACTTGTTTGGGGGGCCATTCCAGCCTGGAAGACTATCTCTTGAGATCGGGGAAGCGAGGAGAGAGGGGGGAGTGGAGAACCTGAAGTTAGTTTTGAGGGGTTGTACCTAGTCAAGTGGCTGAAAAGAGGCGAATGTGAATTTTTTTTGAAGAAGCGTAAGCATATATTTGCGGAGAACTGTTCGCACTTAAAGAAGCAACATTTAAAGAACATTTGGTTATTTTTTCGTAGAAAAATATTTGCGTTTGTAATAAAGTAACAACCGACATCCAAGAAGCCTTTTTAAAAAATAGGTTTTGCGGTGAGTAAAATACAAAAAAGTCTAATATATTAACCTTCGTTAGTATATTAATGTATCCACTGATTAACGGAGGAAATTTCCGAAATATTAATTTAAAACAAAATGGCAGCTATTTAAAGTTGAAGTCCTGATTTTTTCGCGTGATTTTATACTATATCTTAGAATATGTTATGCACAACTTTGGTATAAGCTCTGATTCTTTTGGGAGCTACGACTCTTGTAGCTCAAAAATTGAAATACTAGTTATATTTTTAACGTTTTGTTGTCAAGTGCTGAAAAATCTCCCTGTCTTAATAGTTCTGAATGTCAGATATGAAATAGAGCTACCGACCTTTTCGCCCTACGATAAGTTTCAGTTTTAAAAAAAGGACGAATTAGTCAATATATTAAATAAAAACAGCAGCTGCACAGAAAAGTCAAAGTCATAATATCATGCACCAACGAATATACGAATTTTTATGTGATCTATTAATTATACATACGACATCCATGTACGCTAAAAATATTCCTAAGAACGTCGCCCTTGTTGAAAAAGAATCAAACTAAAAACCTATCGATTAAAAAACGGGCGATCAAAAGTGGCCGCACAGAGCATCCGCTCGTATCGATTAACATTCCTACAACCCTGAATATTCCGAACGGAGCAACCACCAGCTCGAAACACGTTCAATGAATAATTACGGGCATTAGCGGATTTCCAGATAATCCGAAGTTCGCGGCCGGCAAAAATTGATACGCAAGTGCGAGAAGCACCGCATATCAGACAGATCGCAAGAGCGATAACCAGCGCTAGCGCAGTTCCCATCCACTGAAGAAAGAGAACGAGGCACATCGGGTCCCGAAGCGTGTAATTAAATTAAACTACATCCGAAGCGTCGAGCCCATCTGCCTATCAGCTGGCAACATCGTCGCGGTAACGCGGATCTTCTAGGGAACACCATGAACGTTAATCCGACGTGGCAGGTAACAAATAGACCATCGAAATCTGAAATTGCACGCAACTCGCCAGATATTACTTTCGTTCTGACCCTCTGCGCAACAAGAATGTACACACCGAACGTACGCACGTTTTTCTGCGGCGGTAAAACGACGAACCACGCATTCGAACGGATCCACACGCGACGAGGAGCATAGAGAACGAGGAAGAGATAGAGGGGGAGAGAGAGAGTGAGAGAGAGAGAGAGATTTTCGTGTTCGCAGGTGCCGTTTTGCCGCACGCACAGCTTTCAGGAAAGGGATTCCTCGATGGTATATCTGAGTAAATCGCGCGATGCTCCCGGTTTAATAGGAGCCGATAGTCGTAATGCCTGGCGGTACTGGCACAGGGTACCAGACAGGTACCGCCAGGGCACGCGGCCCATTAAGTACGCGCTCATGTACTCGCACGTGCACTCGAACCGGGGCCACTTAAGTCGCTAAGTGCGCAAAAGTGCAAACGCGAGCCGCGTGCTGAGCAGTGACGAAGCACCCCGGCCGCGGCGGAGACCGGCCGGCCGTTTAATTTCACGATTTTTCCGCACCGAAACGCAATACGGAGGACGATTATCGTTAGCCTGGCCTGGCTACGTATCAATCGTCAAGCGAACGCGTTCATTCGCTATCTCGGAAAAGGGGGGTCGTGGAAGATGTCTTGTTAGGGGCATCGACACTAATGTTCGCGCTCGATTTTTTTTCACCTCGGATAGTATTATCAAGCACTAAGATCTGAGAGATAGCGATTCGTTTGTTTGTGGCCAAGCTTAACCGGTAGCGCCTCACTTTGTGACATAAATGGTCACGTGAAGTGTCACAGGCTCCTCTTTAATAATTCGACATTGTCAAGCCAAAATTTTTAACATATGCCTACTGGAGCTAGCAGTGACTTTATTACACATTTGACAAGGCAGGGTAGGGTGGGGCTAAAAGACCTGTCTTTCGTATGAACCTATGTAAAATTTAGTACTAACAATCTAGAGTACTAACTTTAGTATTAACAATCCGTTCCTTCTCATCTTTTACTTAGTATACTGCGAAACTCAATACATTGTTTAGGAATAGAGATTTTGAATTCAGGGCTTTTTACCCGCCGGACTTTTAGCCCCACCCTACCCTACGTTTGTATGCTTCGCGCAAAGACACTGAAAGGAAGGAAAATATAGGAAAAATAATTCTGCAGGAATCTTCCAGACTTCGTGTCGCCGGTTAAGGGTTATAGGGTGAAATGGCTTCTTATTTCGAATGTGAATCTTCCTCGCGGATGAAGGGTAGCTAAACAGAAAGGTAATTATAAATGGAAGCAATTGTTAGTAATTTTGCAAACGATGAGTAAAGTCCCTCCTGGGCAAGAATCTAATCCTCCAAGCTGTGTCCACTTCCTCAACTATGGTTCAGCAGTTCTTCCACTCCAGGCCGACTTCTGTCATTTTTAATCCGGCAGTCCTGAATTTCTAACGACGTTTCCTTTTAGGAAATATTCCTCCGATGAATGGAACCGGAGGCATCGCGTTGCGGAGCGTGTGTGCCTGCGAGGTTACGGGTCGCCGGAGTGACTTGGAGATCGGCCTGTATCGCGTGTTTGCCATTTCCACCCGTCCCGTGGCTCGCCACTGACGTGCAATTATCGTACATTTGCAGAAAGATTTCCAGTAGTCGTAATATAATTACGCCCGCATACCAGATATAAGCGATTCGCGTGCACCCATTAACACCGCGGAGGCATCGCGAGGAGGCGCGGTCGGCCATTACCACGGTGATTTAAAGCTAACTCCCGTTGAAAAAGCCGGCATCTCGTGTCAAGTCACGGTTACTTGCGTTCATACGTATTTTTTTCCCCGCTCGGGCAGGGGGAGGGGGTGGGCTAGGGGAGAGGAGGTGGTCGGCGAGGTGTTTCGTTGAGTTGTCAGAAATGTTTCAGGTTGATGTATATTTAGAGGTTTTTACTTTGCGTAATATCGGCCCGTTGAAGTCTCCCGGCGATTCCTTGGGCGAAATGCCTGCCTGGAATACCACGATGCAACAGAAAAATTCTTGTAGTGGTGGTTGAAACCACCTTATCACACTGAATTGGAAATATTGAGAGTTCCGCGTGTACGCTGAATTTTTGAATGCCAACGAGGATCCATTGAAAGTAGATATGATGTTCCGAAATGATAGATTAAACGTGCTCTATGCTATTCGTATATATCATCGTGATTATTGATATCATACTTTCGTTACTATCAGTGTTCATCATTTTCTCTATCTTCCCACGTTTTTTAATCCTGTTACTTAGTATCTGTCTTTCTCTTTATATCGATGTCACGTGTAATACCTCGTAACTTCGTTAACATGCCGATGCGTGACACTTTTCAGTTATTGCACAGGACGGGCCCGTGTTTCCGTTTTAACGAGAACGTGGGAATTAAATGGCTTGAAGAAGACTCGAAATGTTGCCCTTCAAATTATAGCAGGAGATACGAGGCTGTACTGAAAGGGTTCCGAGATACTTAAGAACGTTTATGGCAAGCTTAATCTTGCCGACATACGTGCGTTACATATCCCGCTCCAAATTAACACACGATAATATCTCTTCGAGTCCATCTCGTAAAAATGTACACGTACGCCGGCCCCCAAGTCGCCGACGATTGATATATCGCTGAAAGGCAACATCATCATTAGCATTCGGCTCGATAATATTTCTTATGATCGCCATTACTACCTGACCGGTCGAAATGAGTTATTATGGGGCTGAAGGACCGCTGCGAGATACATAAAATTACGGCAATTACTAGTAGTCCTGCAGCTCCAAAATCCAGCGATTGCGAGTGGCTGGAAACAGTCTTTGGAAATTTACATAGGTAATTAGTTAATGGGAGTTGATATTCCTCCTGCGCAGAAAATAAAAGTACGTCTCATTGCATATTCAGTGAGTCACTTTAATATTCGAGCATCATGCTTTGAGCATTTTCACTTCGTGCCATTGCAACTTTACCTATCACAAAAGTCCACCGGTGTCCCACGATATCTATCGGCGATGAAACCAATTTATTTGAAGGAAAGAAGTTGTTTTTCAATTCAGTGTCGAAATTAAATTAAATTAAAAAATGCTGCTATTATAGAGAATCTTTACCCAACTTGCGTGTTAATTCGAAAGGACGTATCTGCAACTTTCGTTTAAATTGGGTTATCGCTGCCAGATAGAACAAGTGTAGTTTATCTATATGTAGATTAAATAAGAAAGCTATGTGAAATCGATGCCTGATTTTGGACGTAACTATCAAAGTCTCCTTTAATTTAGATTCTGATTTTATAAAACAATGATGTATTTTTTTGTGAAAATAGTCACATTCATCTGGATTAGCTAGGCATAATGAGCTGGGAAACATTTCGTGAAACCAGAGTTTACCGTTCGAAAGTTTTTAGGCGACCGGCAAATACACAAGCATATAGAAGCTTTCTGCTTTATATATTAAGATTTTACGGGTTTGTCACAAATATTTAGATACCTTTTTATCCAGATTTAGTATTTAACCTAATCCGAGTTATGTAAAATACTGATGACATAACACAAAATACTAACAAAGAAAGATCCCCAAAGCCGGAAATTAAAAAAATAATGAAACTCTGGGGATATGTAAAGGATATATAGATATATATTACGCAATTTTTTTGCTGCCCAAATTCTTTTTTAAGGGGTGAAAGTCACCCGTGACAATCAGGCTATTTTCCGATTTTGTGTTATAACTCGCGCACTGTAAGAGATAGAAAAATAAGTTTTTAGACACAAGTTTACTTCTTTTAATTAAGACTACCATTTGGTAACTTACACTTCTTACAGTTCGCGAGTTATAACACAAAATCGGAAAATAGTCGAATTTTCAGGTGGCAATTTCACCCCCTTAGAGTGAATTTGGGCAGCAAAAAAATTGCGTAATACATATCTCTATATCTTCTACATATCCCCAAAGTTTCATAATTTTGTGAATGTCCGAGTTGGGGATCTTCCCTTGTAAGCCGTTTATTTCAAAACCACCTTTTCACCAGATACCACAATGCCATCCTTCTATAATTGAATAACGCAAATGAACTCTTTCATCACTTTTACAGTCCAGCTAAAATTCTGAATTTCCACCGCGGCAAGGAACGTGTTAAATCCCAACCCACCCTTCCGCTATAACACCGAACATGTTAATACCCCAAGCCAAAAGAGCCTGCCAATGCTAGCTCGCTATGTGACATGAAAAAAGCGGTTCTCCTCTCAGCCCGCAGCCAGCAGGCTGCGCCCCGGCGAAGATTCTCGATGGACCGGTACAGCGAACAAAAGTGCTCCCAGCAAAAACATAATTACTCGTGTGAAACAGCTCGAACGTAGCGCACAATGCAGCCATCAAGCCAAACAGAGGTTCTCGGCAACCTGAGATGTCGTTCCCCGTCCACGTAAACGTGGTCCAGGTAGTTGGCATGGGGAAGGGGTATAGGGGGGGTGCAAGTAGGGGAGCTCCGCACGAAGAGGGAGGCACGCACGTATTTTACCTGCCATCTTTGCGCCGCTCAATCCTTCGGCAAACACGCGTGCCATTTGGAACACGCGCAGCCGCGAGAAGACGGCGGGTCTGAGCGGGCATGCGAGCTGGCAGGTAGGCAGATTTAAAGTTCTTCCCCGGCGTACGAGAAGCTCGCGTGTCACGTCGTACTTGCGGAACATCAACGGGAAGGCGAGTCAACTGGTACATACACACATACCGGTACCAGGGGGGAAGGAACCCGAGAGCCCGGCCGCCAGCGGCAGGCCGCGAGACGAAACAGGCTAAAGAGGAGATACTGGTAATTAGGAGGTAATTAATTGCATAATTAATGGGACGTTGCACGCACCGCGACACTTGGGGATCGCGCACCATGCGCCCAGGTATCCAGTGTCGATTCCACTGGCTAAAGCTTCAGGCGGATACGTCGTCGAGCGGCGAGTAGGGTACTTTCAGGCTGCGTTTGCGCGAGTGTTTGGTGTACACGTCGGTTGGTGAAAAAGGAACGGAGAAGTAACGGAGGCTGAGGGATCGTTTACTGCAGTCGTGTCTCGAGTCTCTGATTTCAGAATGGATGGTATACGCTGGAACGTGTCAGACTTTGCAGATGGAAAGGATGCGTCTGGAGTGGTTGTTAACATACGCTGAAGGATTTTAATGTATTGTGGAGCATTAAGTAGAAGAGTTTCGCTTGTATGGAACGGTGGAACGTAATTCTGCGTGAGTCAACTCTAACGGGGCGAAGTTTGCCATTAGTCGTAAGATATTGTGTACGGAGTTGATGCAGAATTTTCGAGGCTTGTAATTTGATGGAAGGGTTGAAAAGTGTCACAGACGAGAGTACAGATATAAAAGTTGATCTGTTCACTGGATCTCTCCATTTTTAACACCTTCCCAACTGGAGTAAATTTTGCTGCGCCACGGTAGGCGCGGTTCAACACTCCTGTATTCTATACGGTTTTCTAAAATAACAGAAACCATGTTCCATCACTATTATGGCCGTACAAGAATCGTTAACCGAGACTGAGAAAAACCGAAAAGTTAATGGACAGAGCTAATATTACAGTTTCGTTGCCACGCCACAAAATCTGATAGCAGTGAACGTGTTACGCAAAGTATTTTTACTAACAAGCAAACCTACTTATCAAATGTCTCATCCTATTTTATCCCTCTTTTCCATATATTTCTCGCACAATCCCAGAAGCAGTTTACTAACTTATAATTCTCCTCATCGTAAACGTCCCGCGATCCTCGATGCCTCTCGTAGACCAATCCAACGGTCTCCTACCTCGGAAAATAGAAATTCACTTGAAAGATCGTGCGCCAGGTGAAAATCTGTCCCTCGGATAACGAGGGGAATAAGAGATCAGCCGGCAGAGGCGATATCTGCTAGCGACGACAATCTCGTTCCCAGGTACTCCGATCGAGCGGAAGATTTACGCGCGTACCTTCCTCGGATCGTCGGCTGATCGATAGATCGTGACGGCGTTCTTACGTCCTCCGCTTGGCGTACCTGCCAGCTTGCGTGGGCTTCATCTACTACGCCACTATGCTCGTCCAGCGTGCGTGCGTTCACCACGTCCCGCGGACACACGCGCTTCTTTACCTAACTTATGTTTTATCGCCAGTCGGCTTGGCCAGCTGTTGGATATCGGGATCCATATCACTCCACGTGCAAGCTTCTTTTATGCGAGGATGGCTGTTTTCTCGGCTCGTGATCGCCTGCACGCCAGATTATCGATAACTGTCGCGGATGGAAACGGGTATTAACTGGAGACAATGCTGGAGAGTTGTCTAAGCGTGAAACGTAGACGTAGACAGAATTAATTAATCGAATCTCGTAAACTAGAATTGTAGCTTAAATCCCTCGTCTACTAAAGGACTATTCAGCCAGCTGGGCTATTGAGAATATTTATGCACTTTGCGAGTGGAATCTCAGATGTAAACATTCAGGAGCATGTGCGGAGTGCGGAGTGCATCGAAGAATTTTGGAATGGGCCTTTATTTGGTCGTTTTAAACAATGTGTCAAAAGTCCCCGTCGATCCGACATTCGCTAAAAATTTTGCAGTGAGTTAAAGATAAAAAAATCTGTTTCTGGCGAGTATCTCGTTATCTAATAGTGCTACGACAAAAATAGTTATTATGAAATTTATAGCTTAGGAAATTTTCTACAGAAAAGGTTGTATGAGTTTTTTTCGTTGGAGTAACCATTTTTATGTATGACGTTTCCAAGTTTCAACCCTTATACTTTTGACAAGGGAAGATCCCGAAACTAGAAATTCAGAAAATTATGAAACTTTGTGAATATGTAGGGGATGTCCTCTTGAGTAAAACGCAATTTTGTTTGATGCCCAATTTCATTTCAAGAGGGTGCAATTGACCTTTGCATTTTTTTGATTTTGTATTATTACTCGCGAACTATAGGAGTTAGAAAAATTCTCTAGGAAAAAATTACTTCTTTTAATTAGGACTATCATTTGGTAAGTTACAGTTCTTACAGTTCACGAGTTGTAACGCGAAATCGGAAAACAGCCGGATTTTCAGGGCTCAATTTCATCCCCTTAGAATAAATAAATTTAAACTTTAATCATTGGAAATATATAGAGGATGTATAAGTGTGTATTACTCTTTTTTTATGCCGAAATTGACTCTAAGAGGAAATTATTTTGTTGGTGGCAATTGTGGCCACAGAACTGTCGAATCACAAAGGATTATATAGTAGAAATGTCCACATAAAACAACCTTAAAAATTTGGTGTACTGGTTAAAAACAGAGAATGTCCACCCCCACTTGAACAAAACAAGGAATGTCCCTAGTTTTCCTCTTTGCACTATGTACTTCTGATTTTGTGTAAGCTTGCACTACGTCAGAGCCCTCGGACATTACTGTGTTCACATTCTTGTTTCGATAATAATAGAAGTGGACATTTATTTTGTTACAGTATTCTGCAGTGTTCCACTTGAAAGATATTAAAACAATGTAAAACAATATTCTTTTTGCTCAGTTCTCTTCTGATCCTTAATTACAGTCTAAAACATGTTCCGAACAGTACAGTTAAGTTCATTGAATCCTGTTTCTTTACTAATAAACTAAAGTATTAAAACCTAATTTTCTCGATAAAGCTGTTTCGTGACATTCCCTGTTTTTACCCTTTACCCTTCATAACAGAATGTAAGTTACGAGGAAATTTCTTTGAATTCTTCTGCCGACTCAGAAGGATTCCTTTTCAGACCACATTGTGTATCAGTCGGCCAACAGAAAACAGAAACCACCGCCGAATAAACGTGACGGTGGAGTGGACTGAATAACACATCCACAGCGAAGAGCCTGCATGATCTGAAACGCGACCGACGGGGATCATAAGCATAGAGAATCGAATGGTTCCAGTCCGTAAGAGCGAGCACTTTTTCCTACTTCGCCCTGCACTAAGGGCGATGCATTATCGAAGCTCCGTGCTCGGTTCTGTCCAATCGGCTGAATTAGTGTTCGCTTCGCCCTGTCGTTCCGCCTTCTTCCGTCATAAACAGACGTTGCGTTGTATTATCATAAATTTCTCCCTAACGAGGAGCTCGATCACGGTCGGGACGCTCAATGAAGCAACGGCGATCCAAAGGGATCTTCTCCAACAAAACGCCGATTCGATGGACGGCGATTCACTGTTGTGCTCTCCAGTTTCAAAACTACGGGCGATTGTTTCGCGTTACACGTAACGAAATCGCATCCAGTGGAACGTTAACGATGTTCACTGGACTTGATACACACAGCTCCCACGACGGTATATCGCGAACACCCCCTACACTTCAATATTAACGTGTTCTCACGTCGATATTTTCTGGAAAGCAACCAAGCGAACGAAGACCAAAGTTCGCTTTGTACAAAATTTTCCAACTTAGGGTAAATCCGGGAGACGCGATCGGGCTGGAGAGTTGATGGAGTCGGTATATTCAGACTCTACATCCGTGTATATGTAAAAGTGTGTTAAGGTTCAGAACAATTAATTCTCTAAGAATCAACTGTTTCGACCAACTCTCCGGCCCGGTCGCGTCTCCCGGATTTATCCTAAAGTCTACGCATACAGATCAGTTCCGTGATGGTTCAGTGCCGTCAGTGTCAGTAGCTGACACGGGCAAGTGACTCTTCCATTCCAAGACGGTACTGAACCATCGCACAGTGGGGCATTTTACCGATCTGGGCGGCCAAAACTCGATTAAAGAAACTTTAACGCAGATAAAAATAAAAGGTCTGGTCAAATGAAGCAATAATTTTTCGCGTTTCAAGTCCGACATGAAACGGAGATAGAATAAAAAAAAAAGAATTTTTTATCCATTAGAATACTGTCTTTTATGCCTTATATTAATCGGATTAACTTAACAGCATATTTGGAGCCGACCGAAGTGGAGAAATAATTTTGGCCGCCCAGATCGGCAAAATACCCCACTGTGCGTCGCAGAATTATGTAAGCGTAGACATTTAAGGGGACATTTTCCAGAATCAAAGGTTGTTAAAGCAAGTGCTACGATTTCCTACGAACTCCCAGAAGATGTTATCGCCTAAATTATATTTCGAGACCCCGCGTCGCAGATTCGATTAGATCGCGAGTAGAAAGCGCGTATCATCGTTCGTTCGATCGATTACGAAATAGTCGCTCGAGGATTCTGCCGCGGGATTATTAATTGTCGAGCCCTCGGGCGGGCGAAGTCGGTGGCCGAGGTAATTATGAAAAAACGAGGAACGCCGGTACGCTGCCCGATTTTCGGTACGACGTCCGGTTAAATGATCCGAGCCGGGCATGTTGGTACTGTGGGCCGATACGGGGCTCGTAGAGCAGCAGCTAATGATGATCGATGATCTTCTCACTAGGACATAGCCACGCTGGGGCTAGACAAGACGCGAACGAGCCCCGTCCGCTCGCATCGAACACGTCGCCGCTCCGGAAGAAATGCTTTATTGAATTGTCGAAGACAAGCCCCGATGCCAGACATCTGCTCGCTCGAGCGGACAGAAGACGTATGTGTGTCGTCAGCGCGGTAAAGCCATCGATCGGATATTTCTTCGGGTTCCTTCTTTTGTTCCCCGCGCTGATCAGCCGGTGATGTATTTAAATGAAAGAGATCGGAGTCGTTTAGCGGGGCATGTTGCGCTAGCCTGTTACCATTCCCTTTTTTTTTCCTGCCCGCGGAGTTTCTTCGGAGCCCCCCCGACGATGTTTTAATAGGGCAGGAATTCCTCGGCTGATCGATCTTTTATCTAATGGGGAAAAACGGGGGAGACGGGGTCGTAAACTTTTCTCCGCAATACGAACGTTTCTTTGCCGCTGTGTTTTGCTTAAACTCGGAGCCATAACTTCGAAGGCAGGAAACATTTTGCTCCGCGGTCGGATGTGTGCTCCGTTTCTTTCGTTTTTTCAGGTTCAAAGACGTGGGAAGGATACTGGCTTCCTAACGAGCCGATAAATCCACGATTTTTGTGATTAATCCGAGAGGGATTGGCGCACACTGGTGCAAGTGGAATATTTTCTATCACAGTTATTTACAAGCATTATTATTGTAAAGTTCTCTTTTTTAACGTCAGGAATTCGAGATCCTATCTTTCCTCAAGAGTTCGTAATTTATGCTTCGATTCCCTCGTGGTCTCTAAACGTCTGATTAATCGATCCTAGTTGCCTCGCGAGATGCTCAAGATAATCCCTCTCCGTTTACACCCAGGCGAAGTGGGCAATATTCAAACTAAATGAACAGGATTCGTGTACAGTGCGGAGTTTACTCTTATTGCGCCGCGGGCGCTATTTAATGCTCGGCTCGCCGGATACTATGAACTTCCACTATGCCGATATTCCGAGATGCTCCTCGATAGTCCTACGTGCTGGTTCTCTGAAATTAATTGCAACAGTTCCACGCTGCTTGCGCCACGGAGATTAGCATGTACCTCTGTGTACCGGCTCCGAGCACAGGATGTGTAAGAGGGCAGCCATTAATTTCTGCCTGATAGCACGGCCGGCTAACTTCAAAATTGTCAATCGGATAGAAAAGCACGGGAACGAATCACGTCCACCTGCTATTAAAACCTCCCCGGCGTTTACAGCGAGCGTTTGTGTCAATTCGAAGATTACAGACTTCCTTTCGGGCCAAGAAGAGAACATAAACATCCCCTGGCGTCAGTTAAGATCTCTCGGAACGCGGCTATCCTACTCCGCACCGCAGCTCTCCCGATTTTCGTGGCTGCTCCTCGATCCTACGGGCCCCTGCACGAGAAGCTTGTGCGCGCTTCAGGTAGCCAATGCCTTCCAACATTTTACTATAATTTCTATGGTAATCTGTGCTATTATCGGGGCTCGTTCCGTGACTTTTTGCTCGGTAGGTAGGTAGACCATACCCGCGCTTCCTGCGTGATGGCCTATCTCCGCTTCTCAGCCTCGCAAAAAAGAAAAACAAAAAAAAAAACGACGAGGACAAATCGCGGCAAAAATCACGTAATCGCTCCATAAGTTTTCAACCGACGACAGCGGTTAAGGTCTGCGCCGCCCGCCGACTCACCTCGATTATGCCCGCCGATTCGCTGTTCGCCAGGCCAATTTCTCGTATCTGGAACAAAAACGAAGCGTGTGTCAACAACTGTCGGCTACCACCGTCGCGATGCAATTTGCGAGCCAGCCAGATCCATTACGGCGCGCGATCTATAATTAAACGATAATCGGCGATGTTCGTTGCGCCTTCCACACCCCAGTGGAATTATAATAGTACAGTTAATAGCTGGCGTGGTGCACTTGATTTTAGTGGAACAAGCAAGTAAATCTGGCTCCGATTCTGTCGACCGTGTAATCCTCCTAGGCTGTACCGCGAATAGAAACGCGGAGGAGAGGCATTGTGGTTGAGGTGAGTGGTTCGGCATTAGCATCGGTATCTCCCGTATTGCAACAGAGCCTTCTTCGTGCCCCGAAGAAATCTTTCCTTCCAAGAATTCTACGCCCCGACGGACCCATAGAAATACTGTCGAACTGACTTCTCCGAACTCTCGGACAGGGGAAAATCCTCGTGACTCCGTAATGGTTCGATCTGGAAACGATTTTCTGGCCAGATGTACGCGGCACGCAACGGTCAGCAACGTTGGAAGTGTGGGGGCATAAACTTATAGCAATCATACGTGAACGCCTACACGGAGCTCCGCTGACCGCTGGTGCAACCGATGGTCCATAATGCCTTCTCCTCTTCGTCCAGTCTGACCGTCCCATGGGCATTGGAGAGCGCACGCGCTCTTCTCTCTCCTCCGCGTTCCCTGCCGGTATTTTATTATGCTCGCGAGAGCGCCTATGTATCGGCGATTTTAATCGGCCGGCCTCACGGTATTACAATCAAGAGCCACGTCGGAGATAGGCCGTGCTACGGTAGGTGTATAAATAAATTTAATGGTATTCCCCTTATTAACTCCCGAGACCGCTCTTGCACGCATGCGCGCCACCGCACGGGCCCCGGGGAACGCTGGCTGGAAGACTTAGATTCGAAGTTGTAAGAATAATTTTAGAAACGTCTCAACAGACTTAACTGTCTCCAACCCCGTCTGGCTTATTATTGGTAATTCAGCTTGACGTGTTTATTAAACGTACGTAGCTGTTCACAGGTTGTAATACACTTATCCTCGTAGCTCGCTGGCGAATGCTAGGTGGAGGGTTGAGTCACTTGACCGACTGTTGCGTTTCGAAAAGAAGTATAGCAATTATTTTCAAACAATCTACTCAAAGAATTTAAGATAAATTATTATGGTCAAAGAAGCTCAGAAAGAATTTATGAAATAAAGGGTAGTAAATAATGAAGGGGATCTTTTTTTTAAATGCTTCTATTGCATTCGGCGCCCCGCGTTGCAACGTCGACTTGCCACTGAATCGTTTCGCAAGCGGCGTTCATCAGATGCGCGTTCCTATTTTCTAGTTCAGGTGTCGAGATGAATTCGCGTTGAGAATTTGTCTCGTAGCACGGACGCTGTTCCGCGGACAGTTATTTATGGGCAGGTTGATCGAACCGAGACGCTCGAGCCTGTTCAATCGAATCCGATCGGAAAATTCAAATTGCGCCCATTCAGAGAAACAGATATGCGCGCGATAGAATGGCTGCCCCGGAACGATTTCTGCATTTTCATATCGCGCTCCAGCCCGCTTTCTCGTTTCACGCTCGTAGATTATGACCACTGACGATGGGCGACGGTATGCCTATGATGAGCGATATTGCCCGTTCGAGCGAGAAATCGTTCGGGTTTCCAGCGCCAGCCTCGCCAATGGCTTTACGATATCGACGAACCGAACGATAAAACTTACCAGACTTGGTAAGTCCGCTTCGAGAAGCGAGCTCGCAAAACAATTTTCATCCTGCTGCTCCGAAGTGACTTCAATGCTTTCTGGGAAAGGCGCGCGTAAAGGCGCGTCACAGGATCGAGTAATTGGAGCTTTGATTTACTTTCGCTGTCACTTGCAATGCCTCGCGAGGAATGTGACATAAAAATTTTAGACACTCCTTGCACGATACTGAATCACTTCTATGCTTCAGAAGAAAGATTCCGCAAACTGGGGGAACATCGGCATGTTTTTGGAACATTTCGTTTTATAATATCAAAATAAACATTTTTACATTTGCTTTGAGTATCCAATTATGACTTTACATCTTTTGTGATTGTACTGAAAGTGTCAAAATGCATAAAATTGTTATCCTTTTCCTTCTTTAATTCTTGTTAATTAGGTGCCAATGTTCCCCTCATTTTACGGTATGTGTCGTAAGCATGTGTCTTTCGTTATAAAAAAGTACTACCTAAATTCCACAATTTAAAACAGTTTTAACCTTTCATCTACAACTCTATAGTATTCTTCTACATTCACAGACTATGTGGGGAAAACTGTGCAACGATTGGCTCCCTAAGCGAAAATCCCAATCGGAATGTCTGCATTTTTTGCGAAGCTTTTATATGCCCTTAATTTTCAGTTATTGTCGATAATGAAACTCTGACTAAAATAAAACATCTTCGGTACCTGTTAAGTCTTTAGTTTTAAAAATATTCAATGAAAGACAAAAATAGGCCCAAAAGTATAATCATTGGCATACTCAGTAAGTAGGTACATTTATTGTCGCAGCGTGTATAAATTATTGGCACTCAAGAACTGAAAATAAATTGTTCACTTGTTAATAACTCATTCTTCATTAATAACTAAAAATAAATCAGGCAAAAGAAGATAAAATTAAAATCTATAGTTAAAGTCATCTGATTCGGGATCAATTCTTCATTCTTGCGGAATATTTCTCTTCCATTGTAGTTGTCAGTGTCCATTTAGGTGGTGGACGCTTGAAACTCAGCCCACTGTCCCACCGCTACGTTCAAGATTTTTATGTGATGTTGCCAGATGTAAAATGCGCAGTTCAACTACTGGAATTTGCAGTGTCGTGGTGATAGAAAAATAAGAAATTATAAAGAAATATTTCCTAAGCTCGTGACTTCTTAATATTTGGCCTTTTAATCACGAGTGCCCATGTTCAGTGCAGTGCCAGCATTAGTGCAGTTTACTCTACTTGGACTAAGTTCCACATGAACCTTACTAGCTCGCCCCTCTTGCGTTCTCTTTGCCCACATGTCCCCACACGTTCCACACAATCGAATAGTAAAGTGAAAATAATAACAATTTACACCGTTCGTTAACCTGCTCCATTTACTTATCTCCGCTCTCGACTCGAGCTCTCGTGTCTTTATTCGACCGTGGGCGGGCAGAGATACCGGGTTAAATTAAAGCCGAGCATAATTGAGACATCGGTTCACCGCGTAGTACGTAAATTTTCGCGGTTCCGCTGGCCAATGCGTTATGCATAATGCATTCGAATGGCCGTGCCCGAGCTAGAGAAAGTCTCGAGGGTGTCCGTGGTTACTTATTCAGAACCTGTAAAGTAGTAAATTGGGCGCAACACTTGTTACGAATTATCCGACGCTGTAGCACGCCCTCGTACAATAAGGATCGCCGGCGGTTTCGCGCCGGCGCGTCCGGACAAATATCGTTCGCACGGTTACACACGTTTTAATTTCAGGCTGTAATTCAGTCTCGGAGGGCGAGGAAAAACGAAACGGGGGGATAAGCCCGCGCGAATCGGATCTCGTGCGGCGCGCATACGTACGGGCGTGTACGCGGCGCGCGTAAATATATCGACACGCTTGTAGGAGCACGAGGTTAGTAATCGGGAAACGCGTGGAGCTATTGAAAATTTGTAGCCTGCGTAACGGAGGTGCTGGTCCCTGCTGGTGCGCGGTCATACTTTTGCGCTGCTCGCCGGATGTTGCGGCAACCGAGCTCCACCCACGATACGCGGAAAGAATCAGCACCTCTGGCGCGCTAACTCCGCTTCAAGCCACGGTCCGCTCTCGTGGATCACTGACTTTACAATGGATTTATTGATATTCGTCCTGAAACAGTCGCGCGATAACCAGGTGTAATGTAACAGGAAGCGGCAAGAGTCTGTTTGTAATGTATAGATCACTGGATGTTAGTTAACACCGCATCGTGGCCTCACCACGGGTAGTTCAAACGTAACGCTCTCAAGGAAGTCCTCGGGGGGGGGGGGGGGGTGAACGCTGACGCGGAAACAATAAACGCGGGCCTTGTTTATTAACGCGAGCTCGCGTTTTCCAGCATCAATCCGTGAACAAACGGTCCAGCTCGCGGTCTCGTGTAGATAGATCTTTATCGCCGCGGATTGGATTACCCGCGTGTAAAGTCGGGCCGCGGGTGGAACGAAGTAAAACCGCAAGGATGCTGAACAATTGGAACGAAATGAAGCCGGGGATCGGGCGGAAAAACGGCCCCGGAGAAACAAACGGAGCAGCGCGCGCTCATAAAGATATGGGAGGGAAGGGTGGACGACGGAGAATAGGAATAACAACGAGTGACCGGGTACAGCATGCCAAGTCGATCGATCTACGAGGCCTTTTAACGAGAAGAAACGTAAGTCAATGGACGGCAGCATGCATATTGCACCATATACGCCTTAGTTGGACTTTATGGGAACACGGTGCTCGCTAACCGGAAGAAAATCCGCGAGCAGCCCTCTATGGCTGGATTTTCATGCAATGGGCAAACGGGACACGGAGGATCACCCGATAAGCCACGACGCGGGGGTGGTAACAGCGAGGAATGATCGATGGACGGTCTTGAGAAGCTTTGATAATTAACCTTTAGAGGATTGGCTTCCTTTAAAAAAGAATAGTGGTTTTCAGTTTCCAAAAATTTATACAGTATATGTTGTGCAGTATTGGAGGATTTGCACAGAGTCCCAAAAGCGACTTTGCCGGTCCGGAACGGTAATAAAATTTTTAACATTTTTTAATTTCGAAGATACTGTTTGTCTGGGGGGTTTTATACTGCTGATTACGAATCTGTAGTCGGGTTGTAAAAGTATTTGACCTCCTACCAGTTTTACTGTTCCAAACGAATGAACACATAAGTACGAAAATTCAGAGAACTTTCTTTTAGCGTTACGCAGAGATAACGTCGTAGAGGTAGAAAGTTTTTGTATCGTCTTTTCATTTTTTCCGTGTTTTTATTTATTATTTTTGGTATTTTTGTGTTGTTTCAGGAATTATTTTATTTTGTCGTATTTTCTGTGTTCTTTTAAACAGAACAAATTTATAGTCGAACGTACATACAAACACAGTCGAGCACTAACACATACATACGTATTTATAATTTAAATCATTTTTAAGTAGTGTGCTTACTCAAAGCCCCGAAGGGGGCTTTGCCGGTCCCCTAAAGATTAAATAACCATAAATAGGCTTTTGCAACAAAACTCTTCATCGATGGATTAATGGCTATGAGGAATATCCAAGTGGATTGGAACATGGAGTCGATAGTATTACTTTTGTTTCTCTGTATCAGAATTGAAGAGTTTTTGTAGTGCCAAAAATGCAAATTTTCAGGAGAGAGGAAAACTTCCCTCACTTAAAACTCTTTATGAAATTTTATTTGTTTTGATTGCTAAATATGCTTAAGTATACAATAATCCAAATGCATCACAAAATTTTCTATTGTTTGCATTAATTTCGGCCAAATTCACGAGAAAAAGAATTGTATTCGCAGAAAACGTGCCATTTATTTAAATTTGCAAGCACTTTAAGTCTCAATCCTGTTTACCTATCGCTTCATTGGGTCTTTCACTGTTTTCTTAAAAGTGGCGTTGGACATACCAGCGGTACCATCTTCTTGCACAATTAACAACTCATTTACAAGAGGGAATTGCGTTAAAATTCTATATTATAGTATTACCATTGGCAAGTAGACCATTTTCCGATAAAATTTTCCTTTTAATTTTGGCACTCAGTGTTATCTACAAGTACTCTTCAATTATTCTGGAAGTTTCCGCGTTAGTAACAGTGTAAAGCTTTAGCTTAAAAACTATGGAGTTTCAGCGTAAACAATTCGATTGCATAGTTTCATAAAACATAAAAAACAATTGAATTTTAAATCTAAAAAGTTTCTTATATCTCCTACATTGTCCAAAATATACAGAAAAATAGGAAAACACATTTTAACCTTTAAGGTAAGTTTTCACCCTCAGGAACGAAAAAGTTGCAGAAAAGAAAAATTGTCTGACACTTCTGTTAAGGTCTCCCACAAACCTGCAAAGTTGAAAAAAAATCTGAATTCTCGGATGACAGATATTCCCTTGTTAATATAAACCCATAACCGGGGCCAGTTACTAGAATCAGCCTGTACAAATGAGTACACGAATTAAGAAACACCGATCTCTACTGGGCGATTACATTTCCCGCAAAAAACTGCTCGGCCATGAGTTACACCCTGTCACCGCTTCCACGAATATCCCCCTGGAATTACAAATTTCCCAATTGCGATCGCACCGCTGCAAGACCGGCCCCGATCCTATAATTTTCTCCCGATCGGCCGGCCTGCCACGCATGGGCCAATTAATACCTGGAGCACGTTACACGTCTCACAATTAAATTTTGTATCGCGATAACTCACTCGGAACGGGAGGCGCGAGCGAACCGGTCCGATCGGGTGCGAGGCCAGCGCAGCCTCACACCACGGAGTCCACGGATTCCACCCTGAATTGAGTCCGTGACGTAGACGATTTCAGTTTGTTAAGGAGTCCCTGGGGGTGAAAAAAAACGTGCCCCGGAGAATCCCGCGGTGGGCGCGGCGCGTCCACCTCTCGCATTTGGCGCGCGGCGCGAGCGTAAAAACGGAAGTGGTCTCGTTTCGCGATCTTCGGACGCGCTGCACACCGCGAGGCCGCGGCGCGTCGGTGAAGTAGCTTTAGCCGCGACGGGCAGGTGTCACATTCCATCGGTCGGCCTGCCTCGTCTGAAATCCATTTTGGTCGGCCGCCTGGGTCCCCCGACGATTATTGGCCGGAATAAATTAAGTCGCTTCACCTTCCGCCCCGTTTCTTCGTTCGCTTCGTGACCACTCGAAATCGCGGAATGCCACGCCGTGTAATTACCAATTTAACTTTTTTTCCCCCTGTCGAGCGGCTCGCGGTGCGTGTTCCTCGCGAGGCAAGAATGTGTGCGGTCCGGCGCGAGCACACGGACAAGATTATCGTCCGCTCAAATTATACCTGTTTGGTTTCTGACTTCGCAGCAGTTAGCGGAATCCCTCGCGACGCGGGCGATACGAAGCCACGTTTCCATCGAAATTCTACTGCTGGAAACGAGTTTCAGTTGGGTCTAGTATCGCCTGCAGTAAGCTAATCCTTGGGAGCATTAACTGGGTGCAGCTCTGACTGTTTAGAAACGCTGAAAGTTAGGGAATCGATTCGAATTATTTGTATATTGGCTCTTTTAAAATGATCGCGTCTTGCAGTGATCTGCGCGATTTCCTAAATATTGAATATTTTTGTTGCAGAATTAAATACCCACTTCGCGAAGGACTAGTTCGCAACATATATTTATTAAGGCACTTTTTGTTCTGTAAACTTTTACCGGCAGCTCTGCAATAGCCGTTGCATCATCCCGTAGACGTAATCGGTATTGAAGCGAGGAGATAGTTGTTCAGGATTACGTTGTTATGGCGCAACAATGTTTGAATCGTTGCATTTATCTAACGTTTGCTAATGCAGCATCGCCAGCGTCACATGCCCACTAAATGGCCACTCTAATTTCCCAGATCGCCAAAAGATCACAGTGTGAAAGACTCGCGTGATTAAGAGCGACATGTTTTTGCTACCGCTTGCTACTATGTTACGGGGCGTGTTCGTTTCGACACAGTTGCGTAATCGTCCTCGTTAAGGGTTATTCCATAGTTCGAAAGTGAAAACTGCCAAGCGGAGAGCTGGAGTTATACGCAGATTGCGTAAAGAAGCATGCAGAGGAAATTCTTACTCCGATATTCGATACTCGGTCTCTGGCTCGCTTTCTCGGTTAAGCGCGTATGGAGGCCTAACGAAGACTTTGAACTTTCATTCTCGCGTTTCATCGAGTTTTCGTGTACTTTTTACAATTAAATATACCGAAGTAGAAGGCCGGCGAGGATAGAAGCGTTTTGTGAAGCCTCATTTATAAGCAACACTGCCCCCCAGATAAAGTTTGTTACTTACAACATTGGACGCTTAAAATTATCATACTAATAACTTTAAGTCAACTAAATATCGAACGTAAAAATTGAGTGCGATACAATTTCCTTCACAATCAAAGGAAACATTTCTAATGACATTCAACTCAGGCACCCTTTATTGCATACCTCCGTTCCGAAGTATACATATAACCTTCATTACCTTCGTTAGATTAATGCCAGCAAATTAACCGTCACCATTTGTTCAAATTACGCCCCTCGAAGTTGGATCCAAGAAATTATCACGTCCGGCGGCATACCAGCGCTCAGCGACGGCGAAACGGAAGGGGTGATTTATCTATAGGAAATTAACCGTGTCAATGAAATTGAAACAAAACGGAATTTATACGCGCAGATCGTAGATAAATTTTACGGCCCCCGACACCTGGCCGGAGCGCGGCACCGCCTTCTATCACGTTCCTCTTTACATGGTAGCGAATAAACATCCACCTGGCGAACGTCGTACAAAGTTGAACGTGCCCCCCCGAGGTCCTTTCCAATTTAGGCCAACATGCAAATTCGCCCTCGGCATTCTGCTAAGTCACGCGAGGACATGTACCGTACGTAACGATGCCAATGTTCCCCGAGCGTATTCGTACCGGGATCGCGTTTGTTATCCAGCAATCTCCATTAAACGCGTTTTTACGGCGCCCATCTTCGTGACATCGATCCGACGTCTTCATTCATCGGGGGCATCGGGAAAGCTTTTGTTATCGACGGAGGAAAAATTGCAATTCGGAATACCGGTCATGCTGCAATTAGTGGAAACTCGAGGCTGGGGATAATGTGGAGTTATTTGGCTGGGAAGTATGGAAAGCTCCAGGGAAAGTTAGAATGTGGTTTCACGCACTGATAACATGTGGCACATTATCCTCTTAATTTTTGTAGTTTCTCGGATAAGTTGTTTCAGGGGCTTATCTAGTTTAAAAAGCACTTTTTTACACAATTTTTTGTATTTTTTTTATACAGCATCTATACAATTGTTTTCGTCAAACTTTGATTTATATATTTATCTATGTTTCAGTAATGTTTACAAATTTTTGCAGAGAAAAACAATTCAAAGTCGCGGTGCAAGCATTTGAACGCATTCGTTAGAAAGTCTTCCTATGGTTGCCGTAATTTCGGCTTTTCTGTTCCTTTGGAATAAAAAAAACCAACGTGATTTTCAATTAGGACGAGTTTTGCTATAGTCGGTATCAAACCCCCAAAAATCGACTATTAAAAAAAATGGCGGCACTTTGAAGTTTGATCACCGATATTTTCATGTTTTTCATACCATCCGCGGACTAAAAAACTGAGAAAAAACATTATTATGAATGCACAAAAAATTTGGAATGAAGCCGTCAAGTAGATCTTAAGATATTATGGCAGCCATTTAGAAAACATCATTCTGAGAAAAAAGCGTTTAATCTTTCCCGTATCTATATGACTTTTTTAATTTTAAGAATTCAGATACAGAGCTCAGCACATACATTTCTGTAACAATATTCTTTACGAAAATGTAAAAAGAAATCGATTTGTAAAATAGAATACACCTAGAATGGCGATTCGCGGGTTTCAATATCAGTTATAATGCTGACGACACATTGAAGTGTTCCTTTTTCTAATTCTGTCGAAAGAACAGAACCGAATAACCTAAAAGAATTGAAATAGAGACCACTTCGTGAATCGTTCTCTAAATAGATTACTTCCACTGACTTGACGTTGATACAGAAATCGTTCGGTCAAGAATCATCAATTGCTGAGCTCTCTTATCGATTCGATCTTAAATACCACAAATGCTTTCGCAGTAAATGTTAAGGCGTTGCGTTACGCAGTTCATTCGCGGTTATATCTACCAACGCGGCAGTATATTAGCTCCGCACAATATTATATTGATTAATAATTATTGTTATAGTTCGAGTGTAACTAGAAACGGCGTCTCTGAAATTCCTGCCAGCAAAGCCTCTGGACACGTGTCCGTCGAGGTGTGCCCGCTTTTATTGTCACAGAGATTGCGTAGGCTCGAATGCTCTCCGTTCATTCTGTACCCAATAACTCTCCGAGGTTGTTCTCGGGTCACCCTGTAGATACCAGATGGCACAGATAACGCGGCGAACACACAGAATCCTGTCACCTCACCTACACCTGTAGATCGACCAGATAAACGCGTTTAAGAACGGGTAGGCTTACCGAAAATCGATTCAATTCGTGGGGACATTTCTCGGGGTGCCTTAAAGCGTGCGTCCGTTTGTCACGCGCAACGTCTTCATTTCCAAAACAGTTTTGCTCTTCCAATACTTTTGGAAACTGTATAATAAGTTGTAAGCGTTTTGATTTCTGCTTTATAGAGCCCTATCTTCATTCCTAGGGTGATTATCTCATTCAAAGATCGTTTCTCGTCAAACATTGAATTGGACACTTTTGAATGCCCCATGTTATGTTAGCAAGGATTATTCTAAGCCTAACTATCTAATACTAAATATGTATAACATGCTACTCTGCTGTCGTGGGAGGTTAGTCACGCACATGTCCACCAGTAGAGACAAAAGACAAAACACAAAAGGAATAACAAAAGAAGCACACCAAGTGAAAGACTCCATCTGCCTGCAAATCGGCAATGGTAGTCCACGTAAACGCAACCGGCACAACACCCTGTATGACGATAACCAACCCCCACGCAGCATCTTCACCTCACATCATCATACGTTCCTCAGCTGAATGTTCCTATAACTTCCTACTACGGATTACATTTTACCATCGCCCCGAGAAAATACCGCAAACAACGCCCAAGCTCGGCCATCGATCACCTCCAGATAGAATTATCGAACCGATAATTTAACTGCCCTCTACAATTAAACAGCCCATGTAGCGAACATCTAGAGCCCAATGTCCACGTTCAGCGTGATCAATAGCGCGTACTTAACGACTTAACAGCGAACGTCGCTGGGCCCCGGCGAAACGTCTTTATCGGTGGGATATCTGTGGCCCGTTTGATAAAAAGTCCGGCAGGCTGGTTGACAAATTAAAACAGTGCGACTCCCTGCTGCCAGTTCGGGGCCCCGCTGCGCCAGCCATCCCTTTCGCTACCATCTTTTCCCCGTCGCCCGATTCGTTTCCTTCTTCTTCCGCGCGCCGATTTTTCGCGGAGCGGCGCGGCAGAAAAAGGACACGAGGATCGGCGAACAGCACAATGGGGCCAGTGACAGGGGCCATGAATCAAAGCGGGCCCCGTTCGAGCAGCGGGGATCGAGACGATCGGTGGCCGTGCGCGCGATTCAAATGACTTAATTGCAAGGGGAATTATGCCGTCGCTGCCGATTCAACCACGACCAATCGGGATACGCTCTCGCGTGTCCCGAATCGTCCGATGATCGGCTCGTATCCCCCCCTCTCCCATTATGGGACACGGTTATCGCTGATCGAATGCCACCGGCGACCAACGGCCGTGACCGATCGCGGTTCTTTTTCCACTCGCGGCTTCGCGTTTATGCAAAACGTTCGGCCACCCTTCGAACACTCGCGGGAGCGTTCTTTCCTGAGGATGACTGATCGATTTTCTTGGGATACCCATGGTGAGAAATTGTTGGGCGTTATTATGGCAGTGGTTGGAATAGTTATCTGCTTAAAGTGTCTTCGATAGTTTCTGTCTCCAATCTAATGTTGCAATGAGTTTTCTCATCGGTTTCTTAAGGTCTTCTTGCACGGCGATATCAGTTCATCGCAGTTAATTTCAGGTAGGTATGATACATCACGAAGGAAAGTCTACTTTTAGCCTCTTTCGCTGTAGGATTCGGTAACGTCGATTTTCCTACGAAAGGGAAACGGACGTTCAGGGAATGAAGCGTGGAAGAGGGATCATAATTCCTACTAAATTTGAATTTAGCAAGAAAATCACGTCTCGTTACTCGCTGGCGATTTCACGTTGGAGAGCCGCATTTCCTCCTGAATAAATAGCTGCGGTGCTCGATCCCTCGCCACGAGCATTTACTAAATAAGGCGAGTTTTTCAGCGCAATTGGAGTTGCATAACGTATGAGTCAATGGGAGCGAAACTGTCTTGGCCGCTCGTGTATGCACGACGGGCCACCCAGCCGGCACAGGGAACTTGTTCTACAATATCTTCCGTCACGGCGGTCTCCTTTATAAAATCACCTTCGATCGGGACAAACACCAGCATAGCGAAGCGATCCGTCGTGTCTCGGGCCCGGGCATTTTTCCCATTCATCGATATCCTTGCCGAGGGCCGTGCACTTGCTCAACGCTCCACGACGATTATTCGTCCCTCTCGTTACTATTTATCAATTCCATGGCTATGTAAGCGTCCCGCGAAATGTACTCCTAACTCAGCCATATTTCGAGGGTGCAGGCTTGCTGTATTAGAGATATCCGCTACATAGTTTCTCGTTCCTTCTAGAATGCAATAGGCACGCGGGATTTTGTAAGCTGGTCGTGTTAATTGTTATTTCATCAATTTTATTATGGCTCGTATTTGTGTGTCTCTTGATTCGAATTTGTATTTAATGATAGGTGCAATTGTGCATTTCAGATTGGCAAGAATGGTGTTTGTCTGTTGATATTTGGAGATTTATTAAGTTATGGTTAATTGAGATGAACAATTTTACGAGAATAGACGCCCTAGTAGTACAAAATATTGGTTAAATATATTTTCCAAATATTAACAAAATATTTTTTTAAGCGCACTTTCTAATATGGAAAAGATGTTGATTCCAAAGATTATATACAAATACAGGAAATGTGAAATAAATGTTTAGAATATATGAACTAAATATTCGTGGAATATGAAAGAAATATTTAGAAAATGGAAGGTGAATATTCTGGAAATGTGAAGTTAATATTCAGAATTCCACAATAAATATTCGGGAAATTCATATGTAAAAAATGTAAAGTAAATATTCAGAAAATGTGAACTAATTATTAAAAATTGTAAAATAAATATTCAAGAAATATGAAATTAATATTTAAAAAATGTAAAGAAAATATTCAGAAAATGTGAAATAAATACATATTCAGGAAATGAAAAATTAATATTTAAAAAAGCATTCAGAAAAATATTTGCTTCTTAATCTAGAATAAATATTGTATGTATATTTAAATATCAAAAAGAGATTGAACCTCTTTTTAATATTGGATGTATGTGTATTCAATATTTTGTGCTACTAGGGCTACTTTTTATTATATCTTCAGGTATCTACTACATTGATTAGAAATTATTTAGGAGTTACGTAGTACTCAGAATGATGGACGAAAATGTGAAGTATACTGGATCTAACTAGAACTAAAATTTGGTAGAAAGGGAACACGATACTTTTCTTTAGGAGCGTATGTTAAGAATATTGAGTAAAATTATTGCAAACTTCGAACATATATACTCCTAAACTTCTGGTCAATTTAAACAAATTTTACTGGAAACATTTTTCAAAGACCCATTCGTGCAATAACTTACAAACATATATACATACTTCTTCCAGTTACACATAATGGATCGGAACCAGTGTCTGACCATAGACAGGTCACTTCCCCTCGCTCTTACATTCTGCCTCTTCGCGCGCACTCTACTCACATCTATGGATCAATCTTACAATTTATTGTCACATCATACAAGTTGTGCACTATTTTGAAAATTCATTCACCTAAGTGTTGTTTACATTAACAAAACGTTCGTAAAGATATGTAAACAAATTTATCAACAATATTACACAAGATTTTTAAGTCACTGCATCTTCCACACTAATACAAACTGTAATACAAACATTTCCAATGACATGCAAAAGAAAATCAGTCTTCAGATGATCGTAAATTATTCGACAAGGGTTTACAAACCCAGGGCAATCGAACATTTCTTTTTACTTTTGCAAGCAGTATGTGGTCATAAACCCACCAATCCTTTGTCTACAGATCACTCTGCATACCGTTCGATTTAGATACTCTGGATTTATAGTAGAATCTAAAATTTTACAATTCAAATGCTAGAGAAACCCATCGCGAGCAACTACGGAAGTAATTAAATTATCCGTGGCGCCCAGAGGCGAGACGAAGAAGTCATTTGACGAAGAAAGGACGAGCAATTAGAGACGCAGGGTCTCTGCTCGATAATTTTTCAAACAAACGAGCCGCTCATAAAAGTCAGCGCAACCTCCTCTTGCTTTATGCGTTACGACTCCAGGAGAAACCCGCGAGCATCGTGTGGGGTGAACGCAGAACCCTCTCGTCGAGGTTGCTTTATTCCTGCATGGGTTTTCTGGTATTCTGCATGTTTATTTTCGCGATTCTACGAACGGTCTAATGGGCGCAGCTTTACGATATCGTTTTCTCTGATTACTCGCGAATGGCCTCTTTAAGGACGCAATAAAACGTTGATTACAGTGTTCAGAGCGAGTCACACTAAATTAATTTTGTACTTGAGGAGTGGCGTTAGCAATACGGTGTGCTCCTAGGGGGTTAGGTTTCATTTAGTGACGATAACTTCTACCGAAGAAAGGCTGGAAAGCAGAGGTCCAAAACAAAAGTTATTTTGAAAAATTCGGAAAAAGTTATCAAGTAAAAATTGATATTTGTTTAAATGTTAGCTAGATATTATTAAATCTCAAGGAAATTTCTCAGAAAATTGAAATGATTAAAAATATTAATTTTTAATTGTTCTAATTACGAATTAACATGAGTGATTGAAATTTTGGATAAAGTTAGTTAGAGGTAACCAAAATTAAATTCGGGTCATCGATAATGGTTACTGGTAACCAACAAAAATTCCGGTCATTTATATTGGTTACTGGTAACCAAAATTAAATTTCTATCATCGACCGGTAATCAAAAAAAGTTTAATCATTTATAATGCTTATTCATACCCGAAATCATTTAATTAAACATTTTAACTCTTATACTACCATAACTTTTATAATTTGTCTTATACTTAACAGTTGTGATGTCTGTTGAAAAGTAATTCAGAAATTCATACTTACGTAAACGTCCTAACAACTGTAAGAAACATTGGAAAATGATGTAACCAGCTATTTCTAAATACCTTTCCTCTTATTCGCGCGAAATAAATACGCACAAAGTATTGTAATTAGCTGCGAAGATAAATTACACGTCGTTCCAGTTACATATAAAACGAGACGGGATCCGAGGAAAGGTTGTCAAAATATTAAATTCTTTCGACGTTTACCGCCACTTTTTGACCATAATAATTGTCAACCGTCGATATTACTCGCTAACGTTTATTGCCTCGAACGCCAGGCAGTTATCGTTAATTAAACACATTCCGTCGCAGGATTTATATTGCCAGCATTGAAATTGGGCATGAATTATTCACAAACATGATTACCCCGGCAGAAAAATTATTTAACCTTCCATTTAACATCGCTAACTTGTTGTTCCACTTCATTACTCTGTATTAAATCTAGTAGGTATACGAGAAAACATCGACGGATACGAATTCCAAAAATGCAAAATTCTTTCGTATCTCAATTACAGTATCTCTCACTCTACGTATTCTTTTCTGCTAGAGGATTCTGCGGTCCCGTCAGAACAGCAAGGAAAACGTTACCGCCCTCAAACTGACCACGACACGCATAAATCTCCATATACACAGTAGCAAGAGAAACACGAGGCATATCACGTGGGAGCAATCTCTTAATGCACATTTCGCGCAACGCGCTCAAAAGGATCGCCTCGAGTCTGCTCGCGTACACTTGGACCACCCAGTATAGGTTGTCGATGACGTCAGTGGGGCGCTCGAGAAGAAGGCATCGGTCAACGTCGTGGCACGAACATGCAAACTGACAGACACGACTCTATCAGAGATCGTAGACAGGATTCAACATCGTAAACCTCGGACCTTTCCGCTCTCCTCGTTCCTCTTTCCCCATCCTGGCTCGCCGTTTCGCTTTCGTACGATTCTGGATCGTAAAACTTGGTTCCTCCTTTCATGGGCTTGCGGATACCCGTATAGAGAGAAGAGTGATAACCGGGGGCTGCAAGTTGTCGTTTCGCTAGGCGGTATTTTTGTGCCTCGTTTGCTCTAGTATTTCGACATTCCGTTCGTCTCTGTTCCTTCTGGTTGGCTCGAGGAGCATCAGTCCGCTGGCAGCGTAGTCCACTGATCTCTTTAAATTTTGCGCCACTACTTACAGAAGTATGGCAAAAATTTATATAATTTATATAAAATGTAATTGAAAAGCTTGGAAGATTATATTGAAATTTAATTGGAGGATCAAAATTTTATATAATATACATATGTATTTAATTGAAAATTAAATATATTTGATAGATTACATTGAAATTGGAATCTTAAGTAGGATTAATGTTTACGTGAACTTCTTTCCCTGCTTTCAAGTGCAGAATCTATCCGTAAAGTGGTTGGCACATATTACGGGACGCTCTGCATACCTAATTGCAAGAGGAAATACTTGAGATTCCAATGGTAAAACATTTTACCTGAGAAGTGTACAGGTCTGAAGCGAAGTAGAGGTCGGTGGATTTGCCCAAGTAAAATTTCTCGCCGCGACGTGCAAGGAATTCCTTCACTTTCGTGTGACGCAGCGCTTCATCATACAAACGCGTCTCGTCGAACTTCGGCCACCCCGCCCATTCGTTTTAATTAAGTCTAGCGCCACGATGAAACCTCTCCTTTGCTAAGCATCCAGCGGGCTTTTTTCCAACCTTTCGCGAGAAATTAACATGCGCATCTCGGAATCGCTCGCGCGCGCAGCCAACGCGGCCGGAGCGCTCTCCTCCGAGGCATAAGAATGCACCCGAGTGCCGCGGATTCCCGTTCACCACGAAACTTGCCCCGCAATTGCCGCCTCGCTCTACAACTTTTGTGAGAAATTATCGGCCGCTGAGAGGATATTTAGCGTGCCGCGTTCCTCGACGCATTCACATGCAGGTCGGCGAACAGGTTTCCCAGGAAGCTGGCGATTCGTCGCGACGCGGATTCCGCGCTTCCGGCTCCTACGATGATCGCCGGCTGCGGACGTTAAACGGCAAAAAGTGACGCTCGTCGAGGCGCTGGCGAGCCGAAGTAGCGCCGGTGCTTGAAATATGTCCGCGGTCGCGCCTAAAATGGCGAAATAAAAACGCAGCCGAACAACTATAATCAAGGGACATGAAGCTTCCCATTTCGAGATCGAGGGAACGGGTTATCGCGCTCTTCCTCCGGCCGATCCAGATTGATCCGGTTGACTTAAGTGCTCCGTCCATTGACAGCGTCCTTTTATTGCCGCCCGAAAGTAACAAGGCCTCGGCGAGATGGGCAACATCGACATTGTAACGAGCCTGGTCGTACACGGGCCATCTCGGGTTTCAATTAATAAACGATAAACGCCCCGGCGTTCGGACCCCATAAACAAACTTTACGAGGAATCATTCTCGGCCCACACGTTAACCACGATGTACCAGGACCTAATTGACGGCCATGGTGCCCATAGTGGCGGCCGTATCTCTGGGACCTCGATATCTGCACGGGTGTTCGGTGCCTCGATTTATCACTAATCGAACTTCCTCCTTTGGAGCTTTTACTGGAAACGATCGCCCCTCTCATTACCGCTCGCAGTCGCCATTACCATGCGCCAGTAATTCGTTGAGTGATGGAATAATTGGGAAGCATCACTTTGCGCGCGATACTACTCCTCCCCTCTATCAGTTGCAGGAAAAATTCGAAACAGAATTCAACTATACTGTACCTACTCAAGAATCCCTCGCTTCTCTTCAGCAAATGGTAGGCGCAATAAAAATAAATCCACATTTACAAGTATAGAAAACGCCCACTCATCCATCAGCACCTGAAACTACCTATCTAGCTAGCCCCAAGACCATGTTGAACCGCCATGCTCGCATCAGCGCGTAGAAGCCGGTATCGATCGGCGGTGATCTGAAATTCATCAGCGTAGGGGGACAGCCGGCCGCGATTTCGCGGTGGTTTCGCTGCGCGGTCGTCACGCTACGATTAGTCGCGCCTTTCGATCGCGATTTTTACGCGCGCGCGCGCGCCAGTAGACCGGCCCAGGTTTTCAGGATCGTTAAGACGAGTTCGAGGGGCTCTGTTGCTGAACGTAGGTGGCTCGGCCGCCGCCCGTTATCGCTGAATCACCCGGCGCGGATAGTTTCGGAATTCGCCTCGCTCGGGATCGCGCTTTTGCACGTGTTGCCAGCTGGCTGATAAAGAAGGAAATCGGCGGGCACGGCGGTACCAGGGGCCCTCTCGCCGGTGTCCAAACGACCGGGGAGACGTTTTGACATTTAAACGGCGCTGGCCGGCCGCTCGCTAATTGCATCGATTAATAATTTCAATGGCCGGACAAGAGCGCGGGCTAATGGGTGTCACCGGGGGCATCTGGCCGGCTGCACGCCCGTATCGGCTGAGAAAATTCATGGCTTGTCCGCGGCTCGTGGATTCGTGCTTCCGCGCATTCAGCTCCCAGGCCCATGGGAGCGTATACGCGTGTTTTATGGCCCCGCGATGAATGCCCCTGCGCCGCGAATAATTCACCGTTTCGCAATCATTGTGTACCTTACGAATCTGCTGGGATAGAGACCGCTGCGCTTTCGATGGCCGACTTGCGTCGGCCACTTTGAATGGACTCAATGCTGGCTTTTGTCTGTTCGCTTAGTGCTGGATAGCGTGGCAACGAATGAGATTTGGGATTTTGTGGATTGCTCTTGGCTGTAGTACTATTCGAGCGGTGAATTTGAGACGAAATTTTAAGCTGCGGGGTTTGGAAAGATGCCCCTTTTAGACGATCAAACTTCTCCGTATGATCGTCTCCATTGAGGAAGTTCTGTTTAAGGGGCTATGCCTAGGCAGCTTTCGGAAAAGAACCAAATTTTCGGGAATTTTTTTGTGGAATATCTACTGTATATTTTTTACAACTATTCGCTTATTTTAAAAGTACATGCATGTAGTAACTCTCAGTAGTTTTGTTCTGGAAAAACATTAAAAAAGGAACGAATAACAGCCATTCTCGCGGAAGCTGTTTTGATAAAGGCGCTGTGCGGTGAGCAAGTTTTCTCTAAGCCGGATCATCTAAAATTAAAGATTCAAAAACATTCTGTTAATATATAGATGAATTCTGGACTTCTGGTTGAAAATAACAAATCTTTAGTTCATCGATTAGTCTTTAGTACATAGAAGAAGTCTGCGAAAGTTTAGTCCAATCGATACAGCGGTTTCCGAAATATGTATCTTGCTCACCGATATCAACATAGCTTCCGCTAGAATGGCTGTTATTCGTTCATTTTTTAATGTTTTTCTATAACAAAATTACTGAGAGTTGTTGCATATATGTACTGTTAAAATAAGCGAATAGTTGTAAAATTACATACAGTATATATTCCACAAAAAATTCCCGAAAATCGCATTCTTTTTCGAAAGCTGACTAGGCATAACCCCTTAACTTGGGGCACTCGGACAATACTCTCGATGCTTTTCGATGCCAGTCAAAGTGATAATTGTCTGTTGTTCTTTGGGGGTAAAATTTCAGTTACTACACTACTGTTAAATATACTACTTGGGGATAGGTTGCTCCATCATTAAAAAAGACCTTCATTGTCCTCTATCGTTTTATCATTCATACCTCATCACCGTCGCTATTCCACTCAGCGCCTAATAAATTACAAACGTCCACCAGTCTCATCGATCATTAGGAGCACAATATTAAATCTTGGACTGAATTTCTGGCACGGTGCCCTTCGGATTTGAATATTAATTATTAGTACCTAAATGTAAAAGAAGCCCTGTGTAAAATCGCTGAAGGATCCCCGACGGAGTTCACGGTTTCAGCCTGGAACATCCGTTTCGCAATCCATTACGGCGTGACCAGCCGTCACGTCAGGCGGTTTTTTTTTCAATTCGCAAGGTTGCAAGGCCGTGATTGCCACATAGCGAGACCCAGATTGCCTCTAACCAGCTGAAACGGAGGTTAATCGAGGTAGCTCCGGCCCATCCTAGCACTCCTTATATCCCACGGCTTATAGACTTCCAGACATCCGCGCGCGATAAATCCGACGTAGAAGCTGCCCCGGCTCTCCGCTTTATAGCCTGTCATTTGGCCTGATAGGGCCTCGATATAGATGACAGTGGATTACACGGTCGCGATATAATACCCCGGGATGAGAGTGCACGGCGATCGCATACATGCGCGGAGAATTTCTGATCCGCGGCCTTCTGATTCCAATAGTTCATTGGAGAGACCTCTACGCCTATCAGGAATCTGTAACGAACGTCGCTTTGTATAGGGGCAGCCACGTTTTAAGCGCGCTCCGAACGTTCCATTGATCGTGAAAGGGATTTGCCTGATTGGAGGAAGATGATTCAGGTAGTAATGTGCCCCGGCATGCATGTACCTCGATGGTCGTAGGAATTTATGTGGTCGACATGTTTGTTTGAGATACTCTTATCTCAGTAAATTAATAAATTGTAATTCAATGAGCCTGTGGTCGCGTATCTTAATAGTTGTTAATCTTAATTACCATGAATCTGTCAGGCGTAACTGCTGAAAAATCTGGTAGGATAAGCTTCCTAGCTACCTTTGGTATATATTATGCTAGCTTTACTACCCGGCTTCGCCCGAAATTTATATTCTGATTTTATAAGAAAAATCTATTTTTTGTGAAAATGGTCACATTCATTTGAATTAATTAACCTCGTATAAAGAGCTGAGGGATATTTCGTGACCTCAGAGTTTACCGTTCGATAGTCTTTAGGTGACAGACTAACACACAAACATATAAACTTTCTGCTTTATATATTATCGACTGACATTTTTATTGTGTTGTTATGTTTTGTTACTTTATATTCTATGTTTCCGTTTATTTTATTTTATTTTATTGTATTTTATTGTATTTTTTCTTTTTTATCTTAGTATTTTGTCTATATTTTGTATTCTAAAGGGTTCTCCCGTTAAATAATAATAAATAATATTAAATAATAATAATAATAATTAAGAGGATGCATTAAATAAAACTACAGTGAGTTACAGAATATTAATGGTGCAGGTAGATTTTAGGTGAGGTAGTTCGTTTATTCAGTTTCCTCTATACTATCATTAAATCGGTGCGAAACATGATGACCTGATCCCCAGATATTAAACATCTGAAACAGTAACTGTCACGACGGCGGAGGGTTGGTCCTTTGATTACAAAATCTACGTACGTAGATACATCTCGACATTACAATCCTTACTAATTTTCTGACTCGCTCTACATTCAACCGCAACACTGAATCGCAAACCACCCAAACACCTGCGCGAATCAGGAATCCGTATGGGCAACCGTGACTTTATACTCCACGGATCCTTCGTCACCGTCTGAACGGTAATGAATCCCTTTCGCCAGGGTCGATTAGTTAAATTCGATCACTTTGGAGCGACGGGTCCGTCGTGGAGCAGGAGGGAATCCGCGGACGTCGCGTGTCGGACACGTGGGGCGATGCAAATTCTCGAAGGCCCTTTCCGTCCGTGAGCGGAAAAATGAAGAGACGGCAGCGAGTACGGGGCACCGTGCCCTCGGTGCTGGGTCGTTGCAGTCCGCTTGCACTTGGTGGGCACCGACCAATTCATCTTGCAGATAGTATCGTGGACGGTAGGCAGGCGCTGGAGGAGGCTGCAACGGCCACCAGGGACAGATGAAGGTGTTCCTGGCTCGATGTTCGATGCCATCGAGCTACACGTACGCATCAAACTGAACCCCGCGTAAATCATTCCCTCCTCGGATCCTCTCCTTTTATTTTCGGCAATCTTTATCTCCACCCTTGCGCAGCGAGTATGACGGGTCGTGGGAGAACTGGCAGCGGCAGGTGCTGTTTCCCTTGCTTCTTTGTTGCCTTGCTTTATGTTTTAGTAAGATTAAGATTCTATAAAGCTGCTGGATATTTGAAAGGGAATATTCGAAGTTGGTCGAATTATTAATCTGGAAGAGATTGAACCCCAATTGCTTACTTACACTTTTCCAAGTAGGACTCTATTAACCCCTTGCCATACCAATTAGCAGGAGAAAATCCCGGCCAAACTGGTTTGGGACGACATAATCGAATACTTTGTAAACAGGAATCTTTCGCGTTCATGTTTCGCCCGAATTCAATGCCAGGAGTCAGACTCGTGATAATCATGCTTGGCCCAAAATTTTTACCACGCTTGGGGCTCGTGGAAGTATGGCAAGGGATTAATACCACCTCAGAAGCTGCAACTATTTCTGTCACCCAGTTGCAAATGAAAATACCTACGACAATATTCCTTAAAGAACTCTATATACATGTACCCATTTGTATAGTAATGCACCCACAGAGGGACAAGGCACCCAAAGAAGAGGCTTTTATTCCTTAAATAAATTTTTATAACCGCCTAATGAATTTTACTGAATTTGCATTAAATGAATTTTCCTTAAAAATATTTTTATCCGTTCAACTCGGCTTCCCCCCAAGATTAAATCCTGATTGCGCCGCTGTATGTGTAGAATACTGAACGCAGGAAAACAGTATTCCTGAGGTCGAGTCTTCCCAGCGCCCAACAGTACATAGCACTTGCATACGGCCTGAATCAACAAAAGTCAAGTTCCCCAGCGAAGAAGTGAGACAAAAACCCAGGCAGATCTTTAACAAAACCCAGCATTACTGTCACTCTGTTCCCTCGAGGAGGACGGACGGAGTCGTTACATATTTATACCAGCGCGCGTCAGCCTTGCCCGCGTAAAAGTGCGACCCAGACATGACGCAAATCTCGCCGCGCGTTTAATCATGCGAGGAGAACAAAGCGCATCCGCATTGCTGAAGCGTTAGAAGGGTAACGCGAGCGCGAATCGCGACCGTCGGATGTTTATCGGGAACGCCGGGGCTAGATTTAGTGGGCTCAGTAAAGCGTGTATTACAATTAGTAATTACAACGCGGGTCGAATGGTACGACGTGAAACGCAGCGTAGGCGCGCGCGAACGTGCATAGGCGAGCAGAGAAAGATCGTTCGGGTTCGATCGTAAGTTCAGCCGTCCCGGAGATCGCGATATCCTGAGAAAAGAGAGGACTCCGGAGAAATGTCACGCGGGCGGGGAAAGTCCGTGTGAAATCAACGCTGGATGTTCTCACGCAGCGTGAAACCGAGCGTTCCGAGCCCTGTAAATTCTTGCCGTATCGACGCTCGCGGCTGAAGTTTCCGAATAATTGATTAGCCGATCTCACTGTGTAACTGACTCATTCGCAAATCCGTGCCTGACTTCCCCGCCTGGTGTTTGGTAAATAGGTTATTGGTAACGTACTGGATCCAGGAATAGAGTGCTTCATCTGTTAGAGAGCTCTGATTACGTTTGAATAGAAAGAAGACTTATCACGAGGAAAATAACACTATTCGTTTCGAAAGTTATTACTTTGCGCAGACATGATAGACTACAGTGTAACAAGCTTTCGCTGTAACTTACTGTGTAAAAACACAGTTCCGGACATTACTTAACATTGTCAGATTGAATCTGAGCATATAAAATGCATCATGTTTGTTAGAAGTTAACACTGATCCGACCTAGGAGCAGAACGATCTACGCTTAACAGTTTCATTTTTGTAGACAGCCACTGCCCCACTCGAGGGTTAGCCTTTTAGGTCGCTGGGTAGGTTGCCACTAAACGGTTGCTGAATATAAATCCTAAATTAAAACCGCGTCGTTAGATGGATGTCGCCGGCGTGCGTAGTCGACGCACGATGCAGACGTATAGGCGCAAGATCAATTAGCAATTAAGGAGCCGGGTGACATGATCATTAGTCTATCTGCAGAGGGAAGTGGGGTTCCATGCTAATGGGCGCCATTGGCGAACGGACGTCGAGCGTAACACAGCTACTCTGCCTCCGGAACGGCCACCGATACATGCATTAAAGCTTAGGATGCCCGGCGCTAATGAACAATCATCACTATTACGCGCTGTCGAAAGCTTCCTTGGGACTCGATAAAGTATTCCGCTTGAGAACCTGGCGGTGATAGCGAACGGACACACGGGGTGGTTCGAAAAGATGGTTACAGGTCGTTGGTGCGCGATGGAGTTACATCTAGATTCCAATGAACCTAACTCCTTCATATTTGAATAGAAATACACATTCAGTTGATAGACCTTGGTCACCCGGAACACATACTTCGCAGCAATTTCACATTCTCTATAAGCTCTGAAAGTCTCCATTTTCCCAACGCACCAGATACAAACCTTCTCAACTTCTTCCTCTATAAATAATTCACAGTAAGAGACGAGACACAACCTTCCAAGACCCTCAACTTAACAGTAAGCGTGAACCATCTAATAACCCCATTTCAATCTTCCTCGAAGCGTTGGCCATACCACAGCATTTCCAAACCGCCCCGCGCGTACCAGGTACAATCAAATAATCACCTGTTCGCGTGATCAGTGACAGTGTCGCTAGTGCATCCGCAGAAAACATCCCCGACACGGGCGCGCATGCACATAACTGACGTGGGACAGGGTCGACGGCGAAGGCAGAGGAGCACACGGAAGCAGGTAAAAACACGGACAGGGGAGCACTGGTATCGTGGAAATCGTTAAACCGGCCGCGAATGATTCGAGTGGTAGGCCGGTGGTCACTCTTCTCGCTCGTCCTCCTCACGGTTACCTGGCCCCCTTGCGTCGCGCGTCGTGGGTCGCGGGCCCCCCTCGCGCCGGTGCCCCTCTTTCTTTCTACGACGTTATACTTTATCGATCGTTAGGTACGACATTGCTCCGGCGTGCTTCGTTAAGCGCGAAACGTAAACGTCAACCTAACGACCGGTGGCAGCCGCTTTAGCTTTTTCTCCGCGCTCTCTAACCCGTAGGGTCGCCCACAGAGGAGGTCGTGTGGACGTTCTTACGACGTATCGGTGCACGACGGTCGACGTCGTCGTCCGGCCTTTTTACGATTCTGGGCGGTTTCCTGGTGGGAGTCGATCGCCCAGTGACAGCGTCCTACGAGCCGCGATACCCGTGTAACCGGGGTTAACGATACCGTGGCTAAGGGGGATGGGTGACCGCCTCTAAATTGCTTCCCTTCACCGGCCGAGATTTGTGGATGGGAGGTAGCTTTACTTTCGGATGTTAATGGCGCTGCGTGGGCCCAACGAGAATCGCCGAGGACTAGGCGTATACCTCGGACCGGGGCGAGGAGAATTCTGGGTTCTGTGCTGGTAATTCACGTTTTGCTACGATCGAAAGGGGTGCGACAGTGTTAGAAGTATACAGTGGCGGGCTGGGTCTAAAAACATTGGTTGCCGGGAGCCCCATAACTGTAAGGCTATCGCTTAATTTTTATAAGAAATAAATAAAATTGTCAAAAAATATACAAGTGGCAAAACAGTACGATTAAAATTTGTGTGGATGAAATGTATATTTTATCGTAATTACAGCGTTTACGGGGGCCCATTTGCTGTTGAGTAAGCTGACACCCTGGTTAGTCCGCCACTGGTAGTCACGCTTAATAAATACTTTTCGCTCCCTCTTTTTGCAAACACTGTATTAGTCCTGTTTGCGAACACCACAGCAGAACACAAGCAGTGTATCCCCGATTACTGTTGTCCCAGCTAGCTTTTTAACTCTTGGATGGCGAATCCTTCGACCGCTTGTCGGACGTAGGGTCCATTTTGTTCCATAATCTAATCCAAACTCTGATTTCAAGAAGAGCTGTTTATGAAACAACAAGTGATACATTTGGAAGGACAGATTAACTTTGTCCCCTTCTTTAAAAGTACACTTTAGGGAAATAATCTTCGTTAATCCAATGATGTATCATGTTCGAACATCGTCGGAGTTCCGCGATCAACGACAAAAACAGACAGCATTCGATGAAGTATTTCTCTGGCAGCGAGAAGATTCTTAAACTCCACTTGAAACTCCAATCGAAATAAAACAGGAGTACCGATGCTCGCAAAGCGGAACGTCGAAGGGACATTTTCTGCGATCTCATGAATCATGATTTCGCATGTGACCGGCGAGTTTCTCGTTTCCCCATATTTTCGCTCATTTCGAAGAGGCGGACGCTAATTAATTACTCTTAATTGCGCTGGTCAGCAGCGTGTATCGGCGGCTAGTTTCGCGAATATCTGCTCGGTTATCGGCAGGCCGGTGAGAATTCGTTTTCGCTGGCGTTTTCGTTTCCTCCTTCTTGCGTCTCTGTCCACCGTCGCGCGGTCCTAACGTGACCAGGGGCGATTAATCATTTCGCTGGTGGAATTAACACGGCCAACGGGGTAACGATAATACGGGCTACCGTGTGGAATCAGCCGGCCGGAATTTGTCGAGATATTTATTAGGTACATACCAGTTTAACAGGTCGCGAGCTGCAAAAATTACAATCTCTGAAAGGTATGTTGCTGCTCCGATTATGGATACTTAAAAATATAGTAAAGAGTTTATCAGAACGATTTTATAAATTCCCGTGTTAATTGATGCAAATCTGAATACCAAACGATAAGCTGCACTATTTTATACCTACGCAACCAAAATACTCTCCATCATTACACATTATTTGAGGCCATGATAGCGGCAACGGACCAACCCACATTGAAAACACATTCTTTTCCCATATTTTATATAATTACTAGAGCCTATTGGAATACGTTATTGCTGCTAACTCAATTTCGAAAATAATGTGGGTTAGTTCGTCGTTGCTCTCACTGCCTCATTAATCACTGGAATGCAATTGAAGTAAAGCACTTTGACTTCGGATCGAAGTTATAAATTACTATCGGAAATATTGATTTCTATAATACCGATTTCTATATCCGATTTTGTTAAAAATCTTGTACTACGAATCTGTATCCTCTCCCAGTGTTCTCCGCTGCTCCGGACGTGGCGCACGGTACATCTGTTGTCTCCTTCGTGCTTGTTTTCAATTTCTACCGTCCAATTTCCATTTCCGTGACCCGCTCGGCGGCCGGTCAATTACGTCGCGCCGTCTGCAGCCCGCTGCACTTTGCAACGCTATTTATCAATGCCACGAATCGCGCGTACGTGTGCTGCGCGGCTGCGCGAGTCAACAAGGATACACGATATTTTCCGTAACCCTTGAACTCGGCCCAGAATATTCAGACCAGCTGGGCACCGTGCACGTCGGTAAATCGTTTCCATTCAGCCGAGATATAATTTCCGTGACAGTCTGCATTCAGGCCCTGTCCGCGCCGATCAAAGGTTACTGGCAGTGCTCCGCTGGTGTTTCGCGTTCAACGGCGCCATTGCCGGAAGGTGGTGGCAGATATATCATAGAGCTCGCGACAGGATCCTGGAAAGATTTTTTCCAGTCTTCGAGACTGTGTTGTAAGAATCGAATTGTGCGAATGTATGCATGTACGGATTGAAAAGTGTACGTTTAGTGATGGTTCGAGGAGCAAGTGTGAACTTTATTTCTGAGGCAAGGGATTTCGGTTGCCTCTTACTGCTTCGAGTTTAGTGGAAGGAGTTTATAGTTACAGTTTTTCTTTCATCTAAAATTATAATCGGAGTTATTATTTAACTCAAACTGCGACGATAAATCGGTGGCACTGTGTCCTAAAATTTCGCTTTCTCTACTAGTAATTGTGTTTCGCAGTGTTAATTTCAAATTTTAATGTTCGAATATTGTCTAGCAGCTTGCGGTGAGCCAGTGATCGAGCAGGAAGTAAATTTTAATTTTCTTCTCCTCGACAAATTCCTCGTGCATTTTTTCACGATCGCGCGATATTTACGCGCACCTGTTCTCTTCGCGATAGCCTACTGATTTGAGAAGAGAAACTTAACAGCTACTCTCTTCAACCTTTACGGGCAAACGTAACGTTCTTGTCGAAGCAGACACCGCGACTTTCATACAGAATTGGGTATTAATTAAATAAGAAATTATTTAAATAACGGAACAAATAAAAGTTACTGTAACTTTAGATTATTTAACGAATAAAGTTAATTTTTATATTCGGCGAGAATTTATTCGTCGAACGAAGTTAACTTCAATTTCATTCGACAGATAACGAATAATTTTTTTAACTTTCATTCGTTATTCGAAATTCTATTAAATGAAAATTTTGCCCATCTCTGCTTTCATAGAGACTGATGGATATATACACTTTGTTAATTTATCTGGCGAACATCCGATTATTGTTAAATCCACAGCATCTCGAGAACATTACTTACGCTTCTACTCTGCGCCATAGAATGGGGGCTAGTCGAAATCAGCCATCGTGTGAATCAAATTGTCAAAATGCATAAAGAATAACAGTAAGACTTCTCTAAACACATTTACAATTTTCAGAAATAAAATGTATGTATTAGGTCGGTGTATAAATAATTTTGCCTTTCGTCATTAAGTCTTATTTTCGCACCTTTCCCATTGCTTATAACTGTCGAGTTACCGTTCAATCATCAACCTCCAACTATTTTGCAAGCTCGTAATATGACTGTGCAAAGGTTACGTCCAATAATATCTGTACATCGTTTATTTTGCATTTCCTAAGGCGGCCCGGAACATCGCTTGTCACTAACAACAAAATCATGACTTTTGAATCTCTTAAACCAATTCTGACATGTTCCTTCAGATAAAACACCTTCAGCATAAGTCTAAAAAATAGTTCCAGTTAAATAAAATAAAATAATTCCACTTTACTTGCACGTAGAACCTTCGGGACATAACTAAAATTACTTATGCATGGATCTAATGCACATTATGTATAAAACCTCAACCATACCAGTTTTATGCAAAACGTGCATGCTGGAATACGACTGCACGATCATATCAGGGCTAACATGAGAAGATATGAAACATCTGGCGCTTGTCACGTTACCGCCGTAACATTTATCGATCGTGGAATCGTCGCCTCGTAGCAGAGCCACGCACATTAGCTTAATTACAGCGTCAGCGTTGACTAATGGGTCCGGGACCCGGCTAAATAAAAAGCATCCCTCCGTAGGAGTTCGTAGACGATTTTAATCGCGACCGCTTTTGCCACGCCGCTTCCTAACTTATCTCGCGATCACCCGATATAAACTGCCGTGTTCGAGCGAGTAATGCGAACCTATTTACTCGTCATGCAGATGACCGGTAGCCGTTTCTTCCTTTTTACCCTGGCCGCGAGATCCCTTCCCGGCACCTTCGTCCGGCCAAGTTTCATTACGACGATAAATTGCAAGAGGAGAGGCTGCAAGAGAGGCTTGTGAATGGCCGAATCGATTTGTCGTTTAACGAACACTTAGCCGACCGACACAATCGGCTCGTGACAGATCATTTTACGAGACTCTCGGCTCGATCTTACGCGACACTTTTTACTGTTCCACTGCAAGCGAGATATCTCCTTCTTTTAACAACGTAATCGCGAGATTTTGCTTCTTTGAGGGTTATGTGCACGTAGATCTTGGAATGTTGGATTCTGTTCGAGTCATGCGAAGGTATTATTTGAAGATCTGTGTAGACATTCGAGTTTTCTCTGAAGGGAGAATTGTTGGAGTGCCATTGCTGAGTGCTCGAATTGTGTACCTAGACAGCGGACTGATACATTTTTAGGGGAATTGGAAGTTATTATTATTATTATTATTATTAAATGTCTTTATTACACCATTACAATTAAGATTACAATGGCGAGTAGGCGAGGTTCAGCATTAACTGCTGCTCTACAACCTAACCTATAAAGCCGTTGGGACGCAAGAAAAGGAAAGAAAACAAAATAAAATAATATAAAAGTTAATGCTAAGATAGTAGAAGGAAACCGATTATTATGGGCAAGTTACACAGTTTCAGTGTTTTGGAATAATTTACCAAATACTGAATTCTGTTAATATTTCTGGTTGGATTCAATCCTGCAGCAAGTGCATTAAAAGTATTCTAGACTTACAATTACATGCTGGTGGATCAAGTATTACACATAGCATCGATATCTCACGAAATATATTTGAAATGTACTAGTTCCACCATTATTCCATATCTACATCAAACTGCGTGCCGATCTATGAAACTGTCAACATACGATCCCGGGCACGTAACAATTACAACCAGTCACTCTCAAAGAATGAGCTCGCCGATAATCAACTCGGCGGAGCGAAATTAGCACCGCTACGCGTGGCCCCGCTTTCCGCCGATACGTTCGACAGATTAAACGGCAATCTTTCGCGAAGGCAATCAGCCATTGACGATCATTTTTTCCAGCGGTCGCGTTCCACGTCGATCAGTCGGCCATTGAAAAGAGAGCGGACGAAACGAAGGGGAGAAAAAAAAGAAAGGCTTCGCCGAGTGGAAATGACAAATCACGTATCCCGGGACCGAGTTTTTTGCGGTGTAACGCTTATTAAAGCCGCGCGTTCTGCATTCCCGGCGATTTTTCGCGATAATCGAACGGGACAAAGGCGAAAGACCGATCGATTCCGCGGTGTTCGCCGACCGTAAATACGAGACAGGCTTAACGAGGGGAGTATGACTCACGAAAATGCGGCTAGATCTCCTGCCATCTATCTCCGCGGCCTCTCTACTCCTCCGTCGACGTTTTTTCCCCGCCCCACTCCGACCGCTCCACTGCGCGTATCTTTATCTCCGTTTCGCCATTGATTTATGTGAATACGCCGGCGGCAGTAATTAATGGAGATTACCAGCAGCGTCCTGAGAAAACCTGTACAAACGGTCTTCTGCGCGGCTATCGAGATTTCGATATCGCTGCCGATGCATTCTAAACGGGCCTCGCGAGTGCTTCCCATCCACTTTTCTCGCTTCCCATCCAGACCACCAGTGTTTTGGTTCTATCATCGTTGCACGTATGTACATATTCCTTTCGAGGCGTGACTTTAGACGTCATTCTTAATGACGTTTAACGAGTATCAAGGACATTCCTTGAGTCCTAAGTGATCCTGCAAGCGACTTTAGTGTCGCCTGTCATTGGCTCTCGAGACTCTGTTTGCGCGAACTCGGTGGACGTTTCTCTTCTGTATTATCTGCTTTATTCTATCTCTGTCCCTCTGCCTTTCGTCGGGGGATTACTATTAGTTGAGGGAGAAATTGATATCAAGTTTCCAGCGCGCGAAGCGGCAATACGTTAACTTGATTTCACCCGGCTAACGACGTGTAATCAGCGCCGGAGAAATTGCAGTTGACTTTACAAATGGCCGCGGAAAGTTATCCCTGTTTCGCTTGTTTAATGATGCCTAAACGCCATTACGCAAGTGGTTCTACGAAAGTCGTAACCCGCCTGCGTGCAGTGGCACGCGGTGTTTGTTATGTTTCCCTGCTTGGTATCGTATTGTCCCTTTTATCTGTTGGTGAGTCGTTCCGTTAACATTTGTTGGCGCACGAGTTTCAGTAATACATTTAATTTAACGTGCTGAATTAATGCGGGTACCGTGGGAATTAATTTTCGTTGCCCTGCGAACGTGGTTCAGGACTCGTGGGTCCTGTATAATTTTTAGAAGAATTGGAGATCGATATTTAAAGCAAACTGAGCACATTAATTTGTTATTTTAGTTCAGTGAAGGTATTAAATAGTTGTTTTCAAGATTTATATGCTCATTCTTTCAGAGAATTAGATGATCCACTGTAGACACTTGTGTCTCGTTAAAAAAAACTGTTAATATCAAGATAAAACACACTGTAATTTAGTAAAGAAATATTTCGTTAATTCATATGCAAAATTCAAATACAAAAGTCCGGGAATCTGTGAGAGCACGCCGACGTCATTCACAGTGTTAAGGGTACCCTCTCATCAAATCACTCCAAAAGTGGGTGATTTTTAGGAGTTTATTTAAAAAAGAGTAAACGGCATAGTGTTAAATATATTTTTAGACCGTACTTGTATATAATTGAAGATAATAATTTTTTGTGCATATTTCGTTGCTGTGACTGTTCTGGTGATATTTCCACAAAAAAGTTCCGTAACCGCGGAATTTATCACGTCTTGTAGAATTATGTGAAATCAAGAAACCCAGATAATTCTTGGCTTGTTGTAAGATTGTTCATGGACTCATTTATGGTCATAGCAAAATATTGTAATCTCATGTTTTGACAGACGTTTGAACCACAAATTAAAAAAAAAAGCGGAGTAATTTTACGAATTTACACACGAAAATGTTCATAAAAAAAGGATTAGGTGAAAAGTTATGATTCCATGTAGAATCTTATAAACTTTAAGAATTTTCTTGGTTTGTAAATTTCACATAATTCCACAGAGCGTTATAAATTCCGGAGATATTTTTATATCACCAGGACAGTTACAGCCACCAACAGTCAGTAGTATTAGATAAAACATCCAGACAAAACTTTATTATCATCAGTGATGTACAAATACAGTCTCACACCTTTTTCTATACTATGACGTTTACTTTTTTTAAAATAAAATCCTAAAGATGACCTATTTTTGGAGTGATTCGATGGGAGGGTGCCCTTAACATAACTTCGCGTACGAATTTTAATTTCGCCAAGTTTTCAAAATTTGTCACAAGCTTTTATGATTAACTTCTGACACGCTAAACGAAGACTGCTCAGTTGTTGTGTTTCATTACGCTACACATTGCACACGATATTACATTATAAATGCTTCCACTGTTTCACCCATCGCGATTCATCTTCCTTATCATTGTTTCCCGTGCTCCTTTCCGCCGTTTCGATTTGGCAGCGCAATATTGCGTTTCGCGGAGAGGGGCTGAAATACCTTGCCGTTTCCTTCGTCTCGCTTCGCGTAATTCATTCCAGTGACAAATCGCGGCCGTTTGTTCGTACCCTCGGCGAACGGTCGAACGAAGCAGGTAGCGATCGGAGTAATTGGAAATGCGTGCGAAAGCTGAAACGTGGAACACGGTGTACGTTGCACCTTTTCGATTCGATATTGTAAACGCGCACTTTTCCTGTTCCCCGACTCCACGAGGCTCCCTATCGAAAGAATTCTAATGGGTTAATAGATGGGTTGGTAAGATAATTTATTCGCTACTCTATCATTCTCGTAAACGTAGAACGCACTGGTCTCCGCTACCTATTTCATTATCTTCTTTCAACCCTGTCAGGTCTCGAGTAATTCTATAAATTGAAAAGTATCATTTCTGTCGGGACCTATTAGCATCCACATTAAACAAGGCTTTGTAAGTTCAAACGAAAAAAAAAACCAGTTGCACTATGCAATTGTAATTATGCAATGCCCACGGAGTTACATATATTTCGATTCAAATGAATATAATCTACTTTCTAGCATGGCTATAGGGAAGCAATGGTTACGAGGATTCGATAATTGAGGATCGTGCAGCAAGAGTAAATTAGAAAAAACTGTTTAAAAAATTATTGCTTTGACTTAACATTAAAAAGAGAACACTAATTGAAAAATATATATTATCACACAATAATTAGTAGGTATTGAATTGATCACTTTTTATTTCTATGTGTCGCGAATTTTTCAAATCTGGAGCTGTCCGAAATAAAAATATTGCACGAAAAAGTAATGGGTGCAGATTCAAAATTGACAATAAATCACTCATTTGTTATCAAACGCACATCAAACCATGTAGATTTTCTTTTTACGTATACTACACGTCATAATTCAAAAACTGTGAAAAATGGAGTTGCACTCTTGTTGTTGCATAGTCCTCAATTGCCATTTCTATAGTTCCCTACGATTTATTAAATCTTTCTTGGGATCTATCATCACATGACTGCAATACGATGCAAATGTCGTGGATGCACGAAACAGGTATTTGCAAGTATCTTTCGAAGGAGAAACGAATGGGAATGATGGTAGGAAGGGGCAAGGCATAAACGCTTCTGGTTTCGAAGTATTGAAAAACGGACTGGTTGATGTATATCGACGGAGATAGTCGAAAAGAAAAAACTCAGGCCAATTTCCAGGCATCAGTTTCTGCGTCGTACGTACGTTTTCCGATCATAATACACAACTTATTATTTTCGCATTACGAGCTCGTAGAATGCCGGAAACTCCGTCTCGCGGGCTCTGAAAAATCAGCAGCTGACGTTCCCTCGAAGTCGGTGGGATTATTATGTTGATGTAATAATAGTCGGCCGCGCTGCCACGTCTTGCACGCTGCACGTGGCTGAACCTGTTATTAGATACCCGTGTTTTTAAATTTTCATTTGTTACCTCGACGTCGGGCAAATTTTCAATTAATGATACTCGTAAGTACGTAACACTGTCTCTCGTTTCGTCCGACGTCCACCGTCGGCGTGTCCCGTGTAACAAACAGCTAAATTGCACGACAAACCAGCGGTGATGGAAAGGAAACGATTTTGAATAGCCTTGCCTGTCAAGCTCGAAACGATCGTCTTGGTACGTACCGAAAATCGTTCTGTTATTTTGTTAAAACGAAGTGTCGCGGGAAGTCGATTGCCTGTAGGGCTCTCGTTTGCATTTTCAGAGAACGTAATTGATTCAGGATAAGGTAGCTTGTGCGCAAGGATAATCCAGGTGCTCGATTGGGGAGTAAGAGTATTATGATAATTTTGGTTCTGCTTTTACTTTTCTTAGTTTATCATTTCGTTCCAAGGGTTGGGAGGGTGTTAGCTATCCTAAAACCAAAAATTCAAGTTTCGTCTGCGTTAGTAAATAACTTGGATGCAGTTTGATGTTAATTTATGCTGAATTTTTGGGGATGATTAATTTATTTTACGAAAGGGTTGATTTACAGAGTAATGCAGTAGAAGTTATATTACTCGAACATTGATTATTCGAATGCTTCACTGTTTGTTTCTATTATCTGAGAATTCCCTCTGTATTAAGTCAGCTAATGAAGATTTCACTGAATGAATCCATTTGCACTTCAGGTATGCTGCATTAGCAAAAGTTACACGACGATTTCATTAAATTTGACAATAATAGTAAAATTCATAATTCATAATTTTAAATGATGCATTACTTTCAAAATTATTCTGTTGCATTATTCCATATTCCAAAGATCTACATTTAATAAGCCCATTATTCAGTAAAATTATCATTGCGATTGATCGATCAGCAAATAAGCTGGAACGCAAAGCACTCTCAATATGTCATCAGTAATATTCGACATCGTAACTAAGAAGACTCCACATGTACGTACCCTTGGCAATGAGTTTGGAATCAAACGCAAAAATACGAAACTCGCGAGAAATACCAATATTTTTAATATATAAAATGCAACATATGGTACTACAAATATTGAATAACTTATTGTTAATTTCTTTGCAAATTCGTAATGTTCCATATTTTTTCCAGAAGTTCGTCCGTTCCATACTTACCTATTTCCAAGCAACATTTTGTTTCTTCTATATTTTTTATTACACACGAAATTAAATTCTTAATTATTTTGTATGTTTTTACTTTAAAATAGACCAATTTAACATTACCATGCATTTCATATTCGTATCGTCGCATTTTATATATAAAAATATTGGTATTACTCGTTAGTTTCGTATCATTGTGTATGGTTCCAAATTTATTGTCAGGGGATGCAGTACAAGAACACAACGATAGAAGCATATTTTTTCTTGAATTTCACTGTAAATTAAGAAGAACGCCAAACGTATTCAAGTAAATTTCCCTACCCCAGACGTTTCATCCCTGATAATATTTCAAGATCATTCGAACTCCAGTGTCTTTCTCCATTTCCAAAGCTACTTGAAGCTATCGCTGCTGGAGTATTCGACCCGTAGAAACTCTCATGACGATTACAGGTATGGTCGAAACACTTTCCTCTGATATGTTTTAATAATACCCGCAGATGGAATGTCCGAACATATAGCAGCACGCTGGGATCACGCGACGCGGAGGCATTAGCCCTAATATAAGACGTTGATTCGACAATTTCTTCAGCAGCTTGCTAAGGATCGTGTCGGTTTTATTGTTCTCGAGGCTGGGAGTCGCAATGATTACCCGCGAGAAATCGTACGCTGGCGACTGGGAGCTCCTTCGTGAACTCGATCAGGGACTCGAGCGTAAGCCGATTAAAGGACGATGTCCTTGGCATCTCGTAACAGAACACTGACGCGTAGTCAGGATTACGCGTCTCCTGATAGTTCGCACCACGAAATGTATCCGTAAAATAACTTGGAAGCTGTGTAACGCGAGACTGTTAGTAGCTCGCGTCTGAACGATGGTTCCTCTCGTCATTAAACTTGGATTAGGCTTTCGAAGAAATATTTAGAACCTTGAGGTGTATCATTCGCTAGTTCCATTCGTTTCGGACACTGCTCCGTGGAAGTCTTAGCACATTTTACCGAAAAAGAGGAGTCTGAAGAATATTTATCATTTATACTAGCAGAATCTTTTCCTTTTTTCTCTTTCGTTATATATAGGTTAATTATTATAAACTACCTCTTACTTATTTAGCTACATGCTTCATTGTAACTAAAGGGTAGTTCCCGTTAAATAAATAAATAAATTAATACACATTCACCCTGTTAATATTTTAGATCTCAGAAATTTAACGATCTAAATTGCTTTCTACGGAGACGTAGAAAAATCTTGATTTGCTTGCCCGAAATTACTGTAAGTATAATCTCAGAGATTAAACGGAACACCTTATCCAATTCGAAGTTCATCACCCACACATCTTTCATCCCCCCTCCGTGTACCACGTATCCCCAAAATCCCTCAAGCCCTTCTTTAAACCACTTCCTACAAGTTCCTACGCTCGAGCAACCATATTTCCGAAATAGATGAGCCCGAGCTATCACGGGCGAGGCATTCCCCTACTCCTCAAGATCGTATCGTGCACGAAACTGCCAGCGAACGCTGATCGATAACTCGCGTACTCGATACCGAGATTCCGTGCGCAATCAGTCGGCCAAGGTTGGCCCGCGGTCAGCTGTTGGTAGGCGCTCGAGGGGGCGCGAGACGAAAACCGGTGGTGGACGGTAAAAAAGGACGAAGAAACGCGCTGGAAAGGGCGAGGGAAGAAAAAAGGGACCCACCGGTCGTCGAGGTTGCACCTGCCACGTCCGTGGCGCGGCCGTACAAGGCCGACGATCCCGAAGAAACTCGAGGCAGCGATTCCACGCGGCGGAGGAGCGACGAACAACGCTCGAGTCTCGCCTTAAGCGGCGTCTCTCCTCGAAATCACGACCGATCGATCTTGAGATTCCCCTCGAATCCGCGGCGGAGCCCCCTCAGCCGACGTCAGGACGATCGACATTGAATTTCATACAACGAGCTGCCACGGGGTCCCGTTTTTTCGTCCACGTGGCTCGCGGGACTCGATCGCTCCCCGAGCGAGCGGAAAGGGTTAGGGATCTCGTCCGCGGCCAGGGGCAAGAGGATTTCCGCTCGACCCGTGCCTGTTTTCGAGACTGAATCCTCACTTTCGAGAAAGATGCTAGTTTAATTCGTTTTCACAGCGTGGACTCACCGATGAGCGGTTGCGGCTCGTCGGATGTGAAATTTCTTCGCCTGGGACAGGTGTCATCTCGGTTCTGAAACAAATTGAGAGAGATGAGTACAGTAATGGAGGGAGATTCGTGGACTAGTAATTCTATTTAATGTAAGAGTCTAGGGAACAGTTTCCGGTTCGGTCTTCTTACATTTCGTTATTTCTGTCGTATTAAGTAGCGAATACCGAAGTTTGATGTTCAGTTCAGGGCAGATAGAAGCTTTCTGTTTCGTTCCATACAGGTAGGTATCTTATTGGTTGTTTATGAGCCAAGATTTAAGAGAACAGTTGCAAGATAATTCTATATAATAAGACGCTTAACGCGTCTGTGCGTTTGTTAGCAAATGTTCAGCGGCTTTCTTTCATACTTCCCGATCACCTGAAAGGTTCAAATTCAGTGTGAAGTTTTCTGGGCGCCTAAAGAATTCGAAAATAGTACGTGGGGCCTAAAACAGGTATTATGTTTATCTTATGGACCCTCAGGGTATTAAGCACTGTTGAACACTAAGTTTTGGTAAGTTTCTTTCCTTTTCTTCGCAAGTAAAATAAGATGACCTAGGACGAGAAAGGTAGCTGTCGAGCGGACGAGATTGTAGGTATTAGAACAGTATGCGAAAGTTGGAAAATCGTCATTTCACGGGGAAAATTGTTTCTCGGGGGGTTCTTGATGCTGCTAAACATGGATTTGACTTTAGTTTTTTTAAATGCCATTCGGGCATAACCCTGCCTTAGCTGGTCCCAAGTCGGGGTTGAGAAAAGAGGAGGGCTCCTATCATGATGGTGATTTTCAAAAAAAAATTGTGTTTACCTTAGGCGTTTTATTATATAAGATAGTAATGCCTGGCGAGGACAGGCTGAAATACTATTATTAATAATTGGCCACATAATTTCATCACAGTGGCAGGACGGAGAGCAATTAAAGAAAAAGCAGGGCCACTCGAAATCAACGCAGGATCTTGATAAACAGCGAGAAACTGAGTAAAAGTTACATTTTTCGCAGCGGTAGCCGCAATCCCTATTTTCCCGCTACTTTTGCATAAAGTATTCACGGCACTTAATCTCAGACCAGATAGCTGATCTCTACCCGCATTCGCACGCGTACAGAAAGAAACTTGCAACAAGAAGCGGGGCCACGATCGATCGGTTTTACGCACGTGCGTGCCGACGCGTTTATGCGTTACGCGCAATACGCGAGCCGCGCTAATTAACGCTCGGTTAATTAAAGAGAACCTCGGGAGCGAGCGGGGTGTAAAGATCGAGCTGAAAGCTGGAAGATTATGGTAGGAAAGTGAGAACGAATGAGTTCCAGGGGCGACAACGAGGGTAACAAGTAATCGTGCATCAAGTAAATTAATATTTTTCTTGGTTCCTTCTTGGAAAAAGGAATTCAAAATGAGCACTAAAAACGTCCACACGCATATGCAATGAAAGATGCAATCAAATCGTGGAAGGTTTAACCCGTGCAGTCAAATTAACGATCTTAAATTACTTCCTACGAAAATATTTTTCGGATAAAAATTGTTGTAGATTTAATGGAGATATGTCTTTGAGAATGTGTTGCCTTATAATTGCCATGTGGTCATTTTCAATTTATTAAATGCAGTCTTCACCATTTCCAGTGTCGAAGTAAGACTGAGTGCGGAAGTATAACAGTACGTGAATAAGGAAAATAGATTATAGTATAAATTTCATTTAATTCTCTTGACATTTCAAGTCTCGAATTTCAAGTATCACTAAGAACAGCCACATTCGTCGAGTGTAGTGTATAATACGGAAGCAAGAAATCGAGAAACTCGCATAATGGAGCAGAAGTAATTACTTCGACTCGAACCATTAACATGCTGCATTATATTTCATTTAAATATCTGATTCCATTGCCAGTCCATACAACTACCCCTACAGCACACTTTGTTGCAGGAACGTCTCAGTGACGTCGCGCTGCAACATTTGGAACATTGCTCCAAATGTTCCCGAAACGTTTCAAGAAAATTCCTATGTCCGCCTTGTGTAACATTGCAGGAGATATCTCTGGAACATTGTTCCGGAATTTTACAGCAATTTTTCGTAGAACGTTTCGGAGATCTTACAGGAATTTTTCGTGGAACGTTTCGGAGATCTTAGAGGAATTTTCCGTGGAACGTTTCGGAGATTTTATAGCAATTGTCGGGCAATGTTTCGGAGATATTACACAGCAATGGTTATGCAACGTTCCGGGCAGTAAGGCCAAAAATAAAAATATTGGTATTATAAATTATTATATACCGTGCGGCGAGGGACGCGACCTTACACGAATGTGTGCAGAATCGTATCAGTATAACATCCGTGTGTCTTTAATAAATCGAAAATCCTTTTACCCCAAGTGAGATTCGAACCTATGGACCTCGAGCGTCGTAGACGAATACCTTACTGCTGCAGCTACAACTGTTGATTGAAAATTTTGCTTACGTTTTCGAACTTACTTCCCAATCGTGCATAACTTTAAACTCAAATTATTAGAAAATGAAGGCTCATTTTGACAACCCCATTACATCTCCCTAATCGTGGAGCCAGATATCACACAACAAAATTCATTTAGACGCTTGATTCTATATTAAATTGATTCATATTCTGTTGTGAAATATCGTGTGTAATATAAGACACGATTTTTCTTCAGTTTTTAATGCATTTTCAATACAATGGTTTAACAATTTTTTTATATGTTTATTAATTTTCTAGATTTTACTGTTTGCTTTTTACATTTGCACAGCTCACACATCTTTACAAATATCTTTTGTTTCTGCATATAGTTTCTGAGTTTGTTTAAACCCTATAGTGTTAATTAAGTATTTGTATTAATTACTTATATCACATATTGTCCAGGTTCACATATATTCCCTTGGAGGTTACCTGTGGAATCTAAGACTGTATTCCGTGTGATCGCATTTCAGGAACACTCTGCGTAATTCCGTATTATTTACGAATGTTGCCTGAACGGAACTGTGACGTTCCTGCAGCGTCCGCCAATAATACGGACTTCGAAATTTACACTCGACATCGCGGGACGTTTTTGTTATGAACAATAGATTAAATGGCAATAGTAGAGACACTGGCGGTACTTAGGACATCTAATATTATTTTTTTACAAATATCTTTTGTCGCTGTTTACAGTTTCACACTTTCCTTGAACCGTATAGTTATAATTAAGCAATTTTATTAATCATTTAGATCACATACTTTCCATGTTCGCCTATGTTCCCCCGGAGGTTTCCTGTGGTATTTAAGACTGTATTCCGTGTGTTTGTATTTCAGAAACGCTCCGCGTCAATCCGTAGTATGTACGAATGTTGCCTGAACGGCACACGGTGTCGTTCCTGCGACATTCATAAATAATACGGGCTTCTAAATTTACTCTCGACATCGCGGGACGTTTTTGTTATGAACAATATATTAAATGGCAATAGTAGAGCCACTGGCAGTACTTGGGACATCTAATATTTCTTTTTTTTCAAATATCTTTGGTCGCTGTTTACAGTTTCACAATTTACTTCAACCGTATAGTTATAATTAAGTAATGTTATTAATTATTTATATCACATACTTTCCATGTTCGCCTATGTTCCCCCGGAGTTTTCCTGTGGTATTTAAGACTGTATTTCCTGTGTTTGCATTTCAGGAACGCTTTGCGTAGGTGAGGTGTGAAAATTTGTAAGTCCATATTCCACGGCAATTTCTGTTCAATATTCCGGGAGTATTGTACCGCAGTATGTGCGCAATATTCCGCGGCAATGTGTGCGCAATATTCCGGGAGTATTGTACCGCAGTATATGCGCAATATTCCATGGCAATGTGTGCGCAATATTCCAGAAAGATTGCACAAACGTGGCCATTGCAATATTCCACGGCAATGTGTGTGCAATATTCCGGGAGTATTGTACCGCAGTATGTGCGCAATATTCCACGGCAATGTGTGTGCAATATTCCAGAAACATTGCACAAACGTGTTCATTGCAATATTCCATGGTAATACTTCTACAATGTTGCAGTAATATTGCAGTGCAACCTGCAACCAAACGGTAACATTGTAATATGTAGCAACGTTTCTGCAACGTTCCTGCAAGTAAGTGTGCTGTAGGGGTAAACGTGTTATTCCGCGCTCACGTGCGTTTTATGACTCATTTCCCTGCTGTAAACAAACATTGCTCAATAGACATTAGCCACTTACACAAAGCCCTGATTATTCATTCATAATTAATGCCGTTGCATGCGCGTGCGCATTTAATCCTTCGCGGCAATAAATTATGTGATTTCGTAATGGGACTCCATCTCGGAGAAAAATCGCAGAAACAAGGTCGAATGGAAGTATTGCATAATCGTTGGAGGAAACTAACGATACTAAATTATTCCATAACGTGATCGAAACTGCCGTTCGTAAGGCTGCTTCGATAAATTTTTCCGCTGCGAGGATTCCAGGTTTATATGCATTTCATACTTTTGAAAAAAAAGGAAGTTTATACCCTTCTCATTTCTAAAATTCTTTGCTTCGGCGCGAAATAAACTGTACCTATCATTAAATATTAAATTCGTTATTAATATTAAGTTGGAGCAGTGATTCCAACGCTGTGGGTCCCGAATTTTTTTTCGGGAGGGCTGCCGCGGTTATTTTTCGTTGACGATTTTCACCACTTATTCATTTGCATATGGTTATATTGCCATATTCTATTAATGATGTAACACTGATTTTTGATAAATAAAAGCAAGGAAATATTTAACAAAAAAAAAAAGGTTAGGAAACACTGAGTTAGAATGTCTCCACATTATCACTGACAATTTCTCCTACGTCCTTCCGCAAAATGCAACTCGTTTCAATGCCCAAACAATTGACAACAGTTTCTTGAATGCTCTAAATTATTTGCAAGCGAAGCTTTCAAATTTTCAAGTCGACCTTTCACAGCAAACAACTGCCCGCTGGCATTAAAGTTGCGCGCGACCATCGCGATCTACTTGGACGCGGAGGGCAGAAGGCTTGCTCCTTAGAAAACGTCCAGTTCCATCAGCGAAGGAAGTAAGTTTCATCAGCAAGTTGAAACGATCGCGGGAGATGGCGATCGACGCGAGTCACGGCGCGTCGTCGTCATTTCCCCCGGTCATTCCCGTCATCGCTGACGACGCGCCGTTTCAAAGCGATCCAGCACGTTCGCGCGCGCTTAGCGAGTCGCCCGCTTACCGAGATCCAAGATCGCAGATCGGAGATCGTGTCCGCTTTGCGATGCCGCCGACTCGTTACCAGATCGTCCTCGCATCTCGTCGAGCACTTTGCACGGACGCACGCACGCGTACACCGACATGTGCCGCTTTTATCGTGCTCCCTGTCTGGGAGGACAAAAATGGCTGTTTTTAGCCGAGCGTGCGCGGGTCGGCGAAAGTTGGTTGTATAGGATTATTCGGTGGCAAGCTCTCACCGCTGACAGGGGCGTATTTGGGGATTTGGCGGCCCTAGGCTGACAAGCTTCGGCCTCCCCGTCCGTGAAATGTCTTCAAATATTTTGATTTAGAAAAGTTGAGATAGGTTTTTTGTAAAATTAACCCAATATGACAACTCACGTACGAATTATAGATAATTTGCTAAATGAAAGAAAAGTGAATCGTATTTAAAGTCATCTCAACCGTTGTAAATTTCTTTCGGCCAAAATTTGACACCCCCCCCCAAAAAATTTCCCGCCCCCGAGCGGTTAGAAATATTACAGACACGACGCATCGCCTTACTCTTCATTATATTTACTGACTTCTTTACAATATTTCTAATATAGACAGTGCGCGAGGTTGGACCCATCGATTTGGTTCAAATTTGAAATTTGGTGAAAGAGGATGCAATACCATTTCACTTACTTCGTTTGGTCGAAATTCAAATTCTCCTCTCGCGAGAAAATAGGAAATAGTACGTCTAAGAGGTGAAGCCTCCGCGTAGCACGATGTACCTTAATACGTTCGAGTGTAATTCGTTCCGCGGACAAGTAACTAGGCAACTGCTAGTCGGTAACGTGCAAAGGGTTAAGCTATCCCGAGTGATAATCGTCGGCGAAACAAGTACGCGATACGGCCTCCGTGAAAAGTGGCCAGGAAACCGCGAGAAACTGGGGAATTTTTCCTCGGACGAACCTTCGACCAGGAATGGCAGATAGCTTCCGCGAGACGTGGCGCAACTATGCCGCGAATTTCAAAAGTCGCGGGCACGGTGGCGGGTATTAAATGCCTCCTCGCGTTAAAAGTTCCGCGGCTTGCCTTAATATTCTTGAGTAGGTATCTGGCCTGATCCTCCCAGGCATCAGGGGATCGCGTTACAACGGAAGTTGCCTGGGTTAATTTACTGCGATTCCGATCCACCGACGTTCATCTGCAGTTGCAGAAACCTCCATTTCTGTGATACACGGTGTATATTCGGGATTAGGCAATATTGTTTCCACGAAAAGTAAAAAATTTAATCTGGCCAGTGTTCACGCTGTCTTTGGACTTCTGAATCGACTTCAAATGGATCATCCTTTTTGTCGTATGGAAGTGATTTGTACAGAGAATTTTCGAAGGGGCGACAGAGATGATTGCTAGTATTGGAAACCTGAATATTTCGGACTGGATTTTTCGTTTAAATCTCGGGTGATGGTGCCTGGGTCTTTTTGGACACACGCGCGATGCCCCCATCATTGAGAAAATCCCAGAAATCGAAAAAGAAATCTGGGAACGTAATCAGAGATCCCTTTGTCTTTAGGTACTACAAACTTTGAAAATATCCTAGTAATACGATAAATAATGATCTGTTCTAGTTAGTAAACGCTTGAAGGAATCGTCATGAAGTAAATATTTAAATAACACTAAAACAAATTTAATATATACACCCTGTACACAGTTATTTACCCACATATAGCATACCTACGCAGAGCTTTCCTATCCAGATTCTCGAGCAGCTGCGACTGCAACTCGGGGAAGCAGAATAATCGTCGCGGAAAATCAAGGAGCCTGATACCCAGGTACGTATCAGGTTCCACATACAGTAATTAAAACTCAACGATAGGTGATCGATCTGGCCAAAGTGTGTTCATCATTATGAAATAGCTCCTTAGCCTTATCATAGAACCTTATCGTCTGCTTATCGGGGTATGATTGATCGTTGGTAAAGTGAGAACTTGCAGTTAATGCGCGAATCATTATGCGAACGCACAGGAATTATCGCGCACGATTCTGGAAAGTTATGGACGCCGCTGGAAATGGTCAGATCCTTCGTTTTCCGCGATGCGTTCTCAGGGTAATCGAAACCGTTCGTGTGAAACGTGGCAACGTATCACTATGCTTTCGCGGCTGCATTTGGGAGACTTTCTCAGAACCTTTTCAACGATCATCGCAGCCACGTTTGTATAGAATTAAGTAGTTTATAGGAAAGTAGTCGTATAAAAATAAAATTACCATGCTTTATGCACATTTATCATCGACTGATGAAATGCTTACCCCTTACTTTCCTGGTATCTTTAGTATTCTTATCTAGATATCTGGCATAACTTTAAAGGTGATGCATATAAAATGGACGAGTGAGAAATACGAAACAAGACGTTTGTAGGTACACAAATCTTCGATCGCAGGGAAATTATTTTCGAAATCACAGATTCGTAAGGTTTCGAACCGTCCATTCGCAGGACTGGGTTGTTTTTATAGAAACGCATGGCGCTTACAAATATTTGAAGCTAAATATCGCAAAAAGTATCAACCGTCTATGCCTATAACCATATATCCCTGCTGGGCGGGCAAACGAGTATGACTAACTCAAATTTTCTCAAGCTTAAACAGTTTCTTCTTTGTTCTGTTTGTGAATCTAAGTTAAAAATAAAAGTTTCTTTTAACATATATATTATCAATTTTCAAGTCCGAAATTTAATACCTGATTTTACATAGCACTTTAAATATTCTAACAAGGGAGCATATCGGACCCGCAGGTGTCGATTTTGATGAGACTCCGCAGATTTGCAGAATAGCGAAGAAAAATATTTGACGCGTATTTTTTATTATCGGTAATCGATGATGTTGGAGGGATGCGAACAGCCCCCAAAGTTGGGGATCGAAAACAAATTTTCTAGAACATCGCGAAAACCATTAGGCGCAGGACAAATTTTTTTGAACTGTGAGTCTTTTAAAGACGAATCCAGTCCCTGCTCAGTTTTTAGAAAATTTCAGAAAATATGTTTCCGAACCCGAATTTAGGGGCTTTTCTCACCTCTTCAACATGGATGATTGCCCGTAACAAAACATACGTGTCAAATGTTTTTCACTTGCATATGTTCATATGTTCCCTTGTATCTTCCTGCAAAACTACTTAACGATTCTGGCTTATACTCGTTTGCCCTCCCACCAGAGATATATCCACTAGTAGAATCAGATCTACATGTGTACAATAGGCCATTATTTATACGTGTCGAATTTCTTTTTGTATTACTTTGCTTTCACTCCTAGGACGGTGCTATTTTATTGCAATCGGACAACTGGAAAGGGTCCCGCCTAAGCCTTACAGTTTAGAATTCATTAATAGTTTGGATTGAAAAAATTTCTCAAAAATGGTAAGCCCCATCGAAATTTCGTTTAAATAATATTGAAAGAGTATTCAATTTTCTACAATTACTGTATGTATAATTTTATCGTACTCCCGACCATTTTTTAGATAATAGCGTTTGAATAAAGAGAGGTCCTTCTTCCAGTGAGTTTTTTGCCTTTTTGCTTCATTGTCTATGGTTGGATCATTGATACATGAAATAATAACATTTATGTAACTATAATTACATAAACTTAAAAGTTGTGGGGCTTTTACCACACGATTTCAATCCGTGGTATCAAAATTGTGTGTTGGTGAGGTCTAAAAATGTCAGTTCCCGTTTCAGTTTTAAATCTAGTCGTAATATTCAACGGTTCTTGCATTTGACTCCGGTTAGCTACAGTTTGTTGTCACCTTTAAAATGATCTCCGTTATTATACTGTTTACCTCAGTCACGTTCCAACCGACTCGCAGGTTACACGTCCTAACAAACGTGTGACTTACTTATAGGCGAACGCAGTATTGTTTATAACTTTCCTTGAAGATGGTCTAAAACACAGACCGAAACGTCGGAAATTATAATTTAAAAATAATTGCAAAATAGTCTTTTTTTAAAAAGTTTTTAATTGACCGAACCAGTGCTCTGTTACCACTTTGTTGTTAATTAAAGAGAGGTCCGCACAACGCGCGTATAGGTGGAACACGCGAAGTGCAGATATCTCTATATTCAAACGCTATTATCTAAAAAATGATTGGAAGCACGAAAAACTTACGTACACAGTAATTGTAGTAGATTGAATGCTCTTTTAATATCATTTGAACAAAATTTCGATAGGGTTCACCATTTTTGAGAAAATCTTCAAATTCAAACCATTGATGAATTCTAAACTTTAAGGGCTACTTGGCACCCTTTTCTGTGGTCCGATTGCAATAATCTTTTTCAGGTATTATTTTTTTATCGCCGGTTAAAAATAAGGGTCATACTATTGTACAAAGTTCCATTAAAATTTGGAAGAACCACCCCTCGTTAAGTTCGATAGCCTAGCACACACCTTGTTCCATCAAACATTCCAGACTTGTCTCCTAAATAAATAAAACCCCTCGACAGCGAAACTTTCTTCACAGACACGGTAGTAAACGAAGAATCCCAGCGAAAAGCCCCATTAACCTATCGACGACTCGTTCTCCATTTCTCTCGCACGAACCTCTCCTACGACCGAGTCGGCTCGCGGGGTGAACAGAACCGATGTCCCTACATAGACTCTACACCGTTGTTAATTGCTCGTCGGTTAATTACTCGGCCATAACTCGGGCCCACTTGTCCGTGGAGCGATTAATTAAGAAAGCCGCTGCGGTAATAAGTTCGTCGCCGGTTTCTTTCGTCTCGCGGGTAGATACCAGGCAGCGGCGCGGAGGAGACGCGGCACCGTCTCTGGGAGCGACAGGTGCGACAGCCACCGTGAGAAATCGACGAGCGGGAGGAAGAGAGTGAAAGCCGATCGCAGAAAATACTGTTGCCGAGATAGAGTCACCTGCGCCTGGGCTGGAGCTGGAAACGAACGATCCGCGAGATACCGCGGACGCTTTAAGTGCTTCCTTCGGTGGAACGTCCGATCGTTCCGCGAGCCGAGCGCGGCGTACGCGATTACAGGCGTATGACAAACGCCGCCTCTCCCTTCGAGCGGGGCAAGATTGAATTTTATTTACCGCATCGGTCGATGCGTCGAGCGGCGATTAGCGGTGGCCTCCAGACGCTTCGAATCGTTTCGTACACCGCTGAGCGAACTTTCGTATCCCTTTGGATGGTTCTTAATGCGCGCGGGGTGTTGAATTCTGTAAATCCTTTAAACACGTTCGTTATCATATCGGCGCACCTATGCCTGCTTATTGATATAATTCGGATTTGATGTGCGCGAGTGGTTGCCAGCTGATTACCTGCTATGGCGTTCTGGAACAGGTGGGATTATGTGTCCTCGTTGAAAACTTTGATACTCTTATTCGCGTCCACCCCTTTTTTCCTTTCAATTTAATCGGATATTACATGGTTGATAATTTAATGTAGGTAATTGTCTGTGTCGGATTTGTATGGCTGTCGACTTATCCACCCGTCCCTCGATTTACGCGGAATATTCGTTCCACGTGGCTGCTTTTTACGCGGCTGAGGATCGCGTAAATGGAGTCTGTCAGTAAAAAAACAGATACGTAAGGGAAAACGCCCCTGTGCGTTGTGAAAAATACTTTTGTATAAACAGTTCTATGCAGAGTATGGATTTAAGTAGTTCCACACGAATTGCATTTAAAGGGATTGCAGCCTGCTCGCAACTGAACTGTTTAAAACGTTGCAAGGGGGAGCATCGGAAGTCCATCGCTGAGAACGGCTACAAAGAGATGCAGCTACGAGACGCAGCCCTTTCTGAATGCAAAGTTGGAGAGCCGGTTGCGATCTTATCTCGTTGAATATTAATTTCAACTCGCGGTGTTTCCTTTTCAGTTGCACGTTGCAATAAAGTGGATTTACCGCAAACCAAAGACAATTCCCGTCGATCCTGCAGTTTTCCAGCAAAAAGGCACCACTCGGGCTGATCCCATTTTAATTCCTCGACCAAGTAGATCAACTTATTCATTTTTAATTGGCGACCGAGGCAGAATTCAAGGTCTCTACATAATCTATATTCCTCTCAACTTCAGAAGAAGTTACTACCTGCATTAACAACGCTTCAGTTAGTCCTATGATTAGAGGTGAATCGACATAATCGATATCACGTTGTTCTTCAAACTCACTTCGAGATAGGAAATACTCGATTCGTAGACGAAGATTGAAGAAACAGGGGGATATTTTAATTGCTCCAACTCGGGATTTCATCGACAACTGTGGCGTTGTTAAGCTTCGTTGCATTCTGCCACGATCGAAACGCCCCCCCTTGCAACAACGAATTCCTCGGGGCGTAATTTATCGATCGATCTGAAACTTCTCCTTGCAGCGTAAAAATATCAGCGACTTCAGGCTTCCGCCCTTGCGGCGTAATTATTCAAGCGAAACGTATCGTGCCCGAACACGCGAGATACGAGTTAACTTCTGTGATACGCGACGCGGCGGTGCACACTCGACGTTTGTCTATCGCGATTAGCCTATATATTTCATATTTATTTAGATGCCGGGGGCCCGCTTCCTGTTTAAAAACCAGATCGGCCGCGGCTGTCGCGAATGCTGTAAATATTGAATGGGTTTGTAAATACGAAACGACCGGGGCGGCTACGCGATACGCGCGATACCTCGTGAATGGCGAGGTAATTGTGCCGCGAATTTTGCAACGGGGCGTCGCTGGAATGGACATTATTTCTCTCAACTCGGTGAACTAGAGACTTTTGTTCCGCGGGTTTATGGAAGAAGTTACGGTGACATGGCGGGCGCTAATAGGGAAATTCATCTTAATAATCGAGAAAGTGGTTCACGGAATACTACATTCAATATATTCGTCGCTGCTGTATTCAGGATGGTAAGAAGGTAAGAGCTGAATGGAAATGGAATAAATGCAGGCTGGAATGAAGAAAACTGATTAAGGTAAATGTCCCCATTAGCGACCGTTTAAGAGTGTTATAGGTTCGAAATAGTCATTTTTTCACTAATATACGACAATGTTTGAGTAAAGTTTGGATCATTGTATTTTTTTAAGTCTCTAGTTTCTTAATCAAATTAGTTTTAGAGTGATATTTGACTATTTACACAAAAATTATGGTGAAAATTATATCGGACCTGATGTCCCCTTTATTGACCAACTTGTACCATCTACCGCTTCTCTGCTACAATAATGAAAGAAAATGAATATTTTCTTTTTATTTTATAATTCTGTATATATTTCTAGTTAATTTGAGTAAGTTGCTGCATGGATCCATGTATTTTTATTGTAAAATTTGCGAGTTTAATGATATCTGTAGTATAACCTCACGTTATTAGAATCTGTCAACTTTCATGTCAATGACCAAGTCCTAATTTACATGTGAATTTACTTAAAGCTGAATGTACGGCTACATAAATAACGTATGAAACTATAAATTAATTCTGGTTGATATTTTGCTTTCTGTGTTGCAATAAACAATATAAATGCATAATTTGGTCACTAATGGGGACGCGGTCCGTAATGGGGACATCTACCTTATACTATGAGGGTGGCATGTGACGGTTTCATATTATTTTGGAAAATTGAGTACAAAGTACAGCCGTACTCTGAGTGCTTTTTAGAAAATGAAATTCTTGCTGACAAGAGTAGGATTAAATCCAAGATAATTTACCATTACTGAGGCCATGCAAAAGGCTCAGCTAAAAGCAGTTTTATAAGAAACTGGTAGTAAAGAAATATGGGACAGAGGCTTTTAATGCCTGGTGCGAAAAGTGTGTGGTTACCAGGGGCTTACAACTCTATCGAAGCTTCCCTCATTGCCGTCGAGGTGTGGCTTTTTAGAACCAAGATATTTCTAACATCCCTCCTACTCGAATTACGACGTTTAAATCCATTTCTAAGCCTACCATTCCTCCAGCATTCACTCAAAGAATTATAGCATTCGATTATTTTCAGCGAGCACATTCCACGAATCCCAATGAACAACATCACGCCTGTTCACTCTAAAACACCAACAGGTCTAATACCATCCTTTACCGTAGCCTCTTAAGCTGAAGCCAACGCACGATCATTGTCACGAACCCGTCCAGTCCAATTTAGAACGGTAAAGGGCGGGTTGACGGGACGATAGGAAAAACGGAATGTACGCACGGCGACGGTACCGATCAATCCGTGGTATCTCCGTGAAACGTGAAACAGCACGTACATCACGGTGCTTCTGACCAGCGTAGCAATTACTCGGCTGAAATGTACCATGCGTGTACGTGAGCGCACGAATAATGAGCCGCTCGCCGCTGCGTAAGCTGCACGCCGGAAACGATAAGCCTCGATTACAGCATTCGGGCCTCGTGGACGTCAGGCGGGGTCGTCAACGATGCCATCCAATGCTGGCAGCGGCAGCCCCGAAGAAAAAGGAAACGCGTTGCTCTCCTCCTGATGCCTCGCGGAATTCTACGCGGTATCACGTTCTACGACTGATCGCCGGTATTCCGCGCGTTATCACACCACTGGAGGACGTGCGTGGAGTCACATCCACGGGAGGAACGTCTGAATATCTACTAACAGAGACATTGCAGCGCGACATGACGGCGTGTCAGTGATTTTCGAAGGTAGCCGACAGTATCTTCGCCGGATGCTTGACTGCTGAAACGTTTATCTGGGGCAGAACGGAATGGAAGGTTTGCTTCGGTGGCGTCTCGATCTGTGCATACGTTTCAGGTATATCAATTTTTCACCACGTGCCAGTACTTCCGGTGTCGTGTCGCAGGTTGAAGTTGGGAACAGTTTGTTAGCTTTCGTGCAGGTGCGAAGATTAATTAGGAAGTCTTCGATTGTGTATCGAATAGCAAATGGTAGACATTTTTGTAAAATTTGATTTGAGCTTCTGGTTCGGAGTAACGATTTTTAATAGAATTCTATTTTTATTGTTTAAGTCACGGAATTTGGATTTGAATTCTAAGTTGAGTGTGTGAAATGATTGAATTGTTATGAATGTTTTTTAAAGTTTGGGCGTAAGGAAGTAGACTACTCCGTTTTTCAGACATCCGAAATATGAAGATAGTTGTTCGTAAGTGCTCGACAGTGGATCTCGAAGACTCATGAAGGACAACAGGTGATCGTAACCTAGTAACTGCAAGATTATGCAAACTGTGTCGTCCAGAAAAAAATCGAAACGATGATTAAGGGCAGCGGTGAATGAGGACATTCTAAAGCGATAGCTTCGGCTATCGCAAAATGGTAATTTTATTTGCACCTGGAAAGGGAGGGACGAACGAGCAATTTCTGATGGGTCTTGCTATATTTGGCATAAGTTACTAAAACTTACTTTACCCCTTCTAGGCATTTATTAGAAATTCAATAAGAAAAATCAATTTTAAATTATCGAATGGTATAAATCAATTTATGAAGTTTCTAATAAAAGTCAATGCAGTGTGAAAAGTTCATGGAACACTTTCAGTCTCTACAACAGTTCATATTTATTCAATTACAATAAATTATACATCGTCATTGGGCATACTATATTACTGTTATGTTCTTTTTATGTACCTCTAGTCGACAAAATAAATTACGAGTTTTTATGAGTGCGGAAATGCAAGCGTCGAGCAATTATTGCTGTCATATTTATGCTAGCAATGCAGCTCGTGGCTTTATGTATATCCGGTTTCACACCACCATTTATGCTGTCTCGTTAATTGACATTCCTGCTACTGTTGCGACTTTAAATATAAAGTGTCTGTACCGTCAGTTGCATGCGAAGTGTAAACTTGCTGATTTTGTTACTGACATTTAGAAACTAGTCTATATATTTTCATTTAGAGTATCAGTGGAATGTGTTCTTCAGCTCTCGTTTACACTCGTTGTTTAAATCATAATTCTGGTAGAATATGTATTGATATCGGCCGTTCAAAGTTTATTAGGTACACGAAGGAAATTCGTGGAAAACACTTTCATATTATAAGGAAATGAAAACCTTATTTTGAAACAGTACCTTCGAAAAATTTGAAATTTTTTTTATAATTTTTGGTTGTACTGTGCATTGGCGTACACATGCATTAAAAATTAAAAAAAAAAAAATAAAACAAGGTAGGTACATATAAGTGAGAAGTAAGTGGAAAGGACACAGTGTAAGGAGAAACGGGATGTCTGTTGTCAGACACTTTGTAGCCATCACGACCGTAAATCTTATTAACCGTAACCATAATCGCTTATAGCTTTTGATACGCACATCACTTGAAAGATATTTACGGGGAAATTTTATTGAGATGAATATCTTTAAAACTTAGTATTCATTTTCCATCTATTGCCTCTTTACGTAATAAAATTTGAAAAACACTCTTCCACAACGAACTCTTTCTGGTGGAATTAGTGAAACTCCCTGTACATAATGCTTCATTAAGTATTTACATAAAGATGTTACTTGTATCGACAATTTCTATTCAAGGTAATTTTATCAAACTTTTAAATACACTGAAATCTTTTTTCCTCGCAATATCACCTTACTACCACCACAATTCTGTGCTCGAAAAAAGAACTATCCTACATCAGCCTGTTCTAATGAATCCATATTAACTTAACTAAAAAAATTCGAATGTCGTTAAGATTTCATATAAATAATTCCCTCGTTACACGGTTTCTCGTGCCATCAAAGGGAACGGCGATACCAAGGGAGGCCAAGATAACCGAACCACTTTGAATAACGTAAACTTCCGGGCGAGATGTCTTTTTTACAAGGATCAGGCCGACCCGTTGCTTTTAAGACTGACATTAATTGATCCGAAGCACCCCGTTCCAACAGTCATTTCTCCGTCAGCGTTCCGCGATGGAGGCTAAATGAACCAGCACCGAAACGCGGCATTACGCATTCCAACGGTCGGCTTCCACTGGGCGTGATATTACGACTTGCCGCGGTGAACTGGTTGCGCCCCTGGGATAAGTGTTCCATAAGATCCGTGGCGGATCGACGAAAAGACGTTAATGTTGTCATTGAACCGGTTTCGCGCAGGTTCGATCGGATTCGCGTTAAAAATCCGTCCGCGCCATAAATTGCAATGCTGTAAACCTCGCGACCGGATGGCCTGCCGAGGGGGCGAGCGAGGATAGGCGGGGGTTAGGGGACGAGCAGTTGATATTTTAATTTTCGCGTCACGCGTGGGGACCGTTTCTCTTCTGACAATGTAAATTACAGTAGCTCCGCGATTATGAGATTATCGGATCGGTCGCGAATGAAGCGCGAAATAGTGGATGGAGCGCGTTTGGGCGGAGGAAGGTGATATTGAAAGTTCCTTTATTTGTGTGGATCGCATTCAAAAGGATATAGGGGAGAACGTAGCCTGCACTCTGGCTATAACCAAGTTCCAGATGATTCGAAATATATAATTTTATTACTTATTCAAACGAAGTCATCGCTCTATAAGCTATTCTAGGCGATATATTCGGCGTATGTTACTTTCAACCGCGCCAACCGAGTAGTCAACGGGAAATGGATTCTCGGTTTCAACTGCTTCTTCAAACGACGCGTTTTCCGCATCCTTGTACGTTGCGTCGTCGTTAGCAATTACAGTGTCAAGTCACGTGTAGTAGGTTCTCTCAATTGCAACAAATTCCTCGTCGACATCGTACAGAGGGGAAAGACCCTTAACGAGAGCCCGACGTCCTCCACGAACATCTGTAGCCGCAACTTTTGCGCGTCGCCAGTAGTAACTTCCACCATTTGAGGATCAAATGATCGTACGTCTGGCCAATGTCGTCCGGTTTCTTCACCGCAGAACTGATAATCCGGCCGCTACCGTTCAGGCTGCCACTTACTATTTGAGCCTCCACTTTTTACCGGGCAATTTTATGCGCTAGTTCATTAACGGATTGCAAGACCACAAGGACGTTCTCCGGTCGGGCTGCTTCTGCTTGCACGAGATAATCCGGTTATAATTGCCCGCTGGACCAGTGAAAACCGACTACCAATATCGAAACCTCTCCCGTACATTGCCTCAGCTTGTTTATTAATATATCACGCGTACGGTGTTTGCAGATACCGCTAATGAACGTAATAATGCAAGCCTCCCCTTCGCTTTCACGGTTGAAGGATGTAAAGATAGCAAAAGGACACGAATAACCACTAGATATCCCTAGAAGGAAGCAGTATCCTATCACTTGTTTGCCAAAGTCAGGAATTCAGTAGTCAAACGTTTCACAATTAAGGATCTTGCAGCAAGGAGGTGCCGCTCCACTTTTGGCAGTTTTTGAATTATGACTTGTAATATATATGCAAACAAGTTTTACAGCGTTTGGTGCACGTTTGATGCAAAGCCGATAACAAATGTACGATTTATTGCAAAATTTGAAACTGCACCCATTACTGTTGTGTGCAATACGAATGCTCCAGATTTGAAAAATTTGCTAATAATGGTAATAAAAACTTATCGACTCAGTATTTATTGTGCGAAAATATATATTTTTTTACTTAGTTTTCTCTTTTCAATCTTAAGGGGAGGTTCCGGTCTAAAAATCGATTTTCTTTATTTCAGTTTTCGAATGTTCAACCTTTTAAAAATACGAGGTTAAAAGAATTTTTTGAAATTCGTAAAATTCCCGAAGTTATAGGCGTTTTTCTCGAAACAGTGGTCTCAAAATCGGTCAAACCTATATCTTGAAAAGTTATTACCCGATTCGACTGAAACTTTTTTTATTTTGAAGAATATACTTCTGACTCGTGGACAAACCAGTACAATTTAAAAAAAAATTAAAATTTGGAATTCCGAAAGGCGTCGAAGGGGTGAAAATATAGGGAAAAAGTGATTTCAAACTTCAAGTGTCATTATTTTCTCAAAAAATGTCACTTCTCTCATTTTTACTGCTAAGTCCACGCGCGGGTTTCATGGCCTTTAATAATCTGGCATTGTTTTTTATTACAAACCAATGGTTTAGGTGTTACAGCTTCTACCGTTTTGGATGCTTCTTTTGTACGTCTCGACTTTAACGACTCCCCAGTGCCGTCTGCAATGATTAATTATGAAACAAAAAAATTATTTCTACAGTTTAAGACATCCTTAATACAATGCAATAAGTCTCATTGAATTATATGTAGTAGTTTTCCTTTAATTAATTCCTAAAGATCACCCCTTTTTATGGGCTCTAGACAGGAACATATCTTTAAGTCAAAGCAATACTTTCAAAACAATTTTTTCTCAGATCAATTTTTTTTTTAATTGGTAAACATGGAGCTCCATCCGTCTTGCTGCGAGGTCTTCAATCGCATTCCAATGATTTTCTAACGCGTCTGTTTACGCTGCTACATACTGCACCAAGTGTCACGTACCACTATTCCTGGTTCACTACTAAAAAACACTTTATTCCAGGATGCTGCGAAGCCTGACCTGCAGCTACCATCGCTAGCCATTCCCAGAAAGTACATATTATTATCATACACATCGGCAGTGACTTTTACGGCGAGATCCATACATATAGAAATCCCATTGAGGCTTAGCGAAACCTCATCCAGTTTCAGTATCTGCTCTATCAATTCCTGCATTTTCCCTCGGAAGACCCCCACAATCGATTCCATAAAATCACCCTTTCGGATAATTGTGAGCGCAGGCTCCGCGCAAGAAGAAGCGGAAAAGCAGGTCGCTCGAATTCAAGCCCCTGCCTTCCGTCAGGGCGCGCGGTCATTCCGACGTCGCCTGGGTATCGTTCCGCGATCGGTTAGCGTGAAAAACGAGCGCCACGCGGAATATTACGTTACCCGTTCCGTTCGGTCGCAAGAAATCAACGGGCGCGCGCATTATGTATACACTGTGTAGGATTTCTTCGGGCGTGCTCCGTCAATTCGCCCGCGAGTTCGTGGCTCGGTGATCAAGCCGCGCCATATAAGCATTCTGCTATTCGTATTACATTACTGGTGTCCGTCGGGCGACGCGAAACGGCGGCGATACATTACGGACGCGCGGCCGCGGCGTGCTTCGTTTTTGTCGCCAGCGACACACGCCGCCGTCGTTCATCACCAGCCGATCTTCGTCCTCGGCGATGGACACCGGTGATCGCTTGCAAATCGCCCGGACGTGCCCCGCGGTCGGGCTCGAGTATCGGAAGGAGATCATCGCGAGATTAACCTTGAGTAATGGGGCGGTTTCACCGAACCTTCGCTAAAAGTCGCCGAGGCACGATATTAAGGGGTTGCAAGGGCACTTTCGAAGAATCTATTATTGGCTTTTCGCGTTTTATGAAAGGAGGACGAAGGAGGTTGAAGAGGTGACTGTGACGTATTGGGTTGGTGTTTGTAGAAGTGGTGAAGTTATGGAATTTTAATAATGAGATAGGTACCTCTGTGGGGGAGGGGGCAATCGAGGGTATAGTCCTGGCAGGAGTTTTCTGTAGTTTGGTATTTTATGTACGAGTTTGGGAATGTGTTTGAGGAGAAATCGATGAATCAGGTGAATATAATGGTCTAGGAACTATTGCTGTAATTAATAATTTGGAAATTCTGCGGTGACGATGAGTAACTGAATTGTATTTGCGCTAGGAATGTATGGGAAGGACTTAAACCATGGTAGCTCTTATGAGTGTGATGGTACTCCAAAGAGTCCATTCGAATAATCCTACTTATTACTTAGTAGGATTATTCCTATTAATAAATGCGATAAATGCGAAAGTGTGTTTGGATGTTTATTACTCAATCACGTAGCAACTATTCAACAGATATTTCTGAAATTTTGTATACGAGTAGTCTAGGACCAGGAATATCGTATAGGATACTTTTTATCCCGATTTTTTTAACCGACCTAAACTAAACTCTCTAGAACCCTGCGGAAAATATAAATTTTCCTGAAACGTGGACATTCCACCCTTTCCCCCTTATTTCACCCTCTTGACACTCCGTGATAATCGAAGGTTTGCCTGGGCAACGCCGGGTACTTTAAGCTAAGTAGTAGTGGGTATTTCTATCGAGGTTAGATCAAGGTACGAATTACGAAACTTTCCTGCTACAACTGTGAGCACAAATTTTCCACTGGGATATTGAACTGTTTAATTTTACAAAAACAATTGTGCTCTTTATCTCAACATTGGGAGCCAATAGCATAGGATTGAGTAAATACTCTGAACAGAAAGATCGAATAAATTATTACACGTGAATGACATGTATTTCAAATTGAATGGAGGCGATCGATCGACTACTGGGATTTAAACATTGAATTATGAGCAGTGTGTTACGATTAAACCAGAGTCTAGAGTAGAACTAGAGAATATTAGACGAAAGTTCAGAATGCATACTGTAGCCTGCATACAGACAGCTACTGAGAAAACTGTTAAGGAGGCTACCTTAATTAGGGTGACCTGTCCAATGAATGAACGCCTCACAAAATCAACAACACCAAGCCTTACCTTGAACTTAATAAAGAACTTAATTGAATAAAGAAGTACTGTGCGAAGCTTAACGTGAAAAAGGTGTGATAAGTTATCATTTTGCGTATGATACTTTACTATAGTCAAACACAGATATATCTTTTTTTGATCGATTGACATATTTTACACCTACTTTTCCGTAAAACTTACTATTCCCACAACAGATGCGCCTAGCACGAGTAGCTTCGCAGACTTCGAAGCACATTTTAGATTTCGTCGTTCGTGGCCCAACGGGGTTGAACCCGCGATCCCATCTGAAAGGATCTCGCCTCGCAGTTCCCTATCGATCGTATCCTTCGGAGAGTCGAGTGGCGCACGATGCGCGGCCAGTTTCGTATGCAACAGAAGCGGCTTCGTGTGTCAGCTCGACGGGGGGAACGACTTTGTCGACGGAGAGAGACGTTTCAATTTAAAAGCGGCCCATTGAATAAACATCCGATCTAATGGCCCCGGCCGATCTATAAATCCCTCCCTCTACAGCCTCGATCCCCGATCCTACGCGATTATATCGATACGTCCGGACGCGCGACGTTTATCGCGCGGAAGGGTGTGCTTTCACGTCCAGCGGATGTCGGGCTGCCTTTAGCGCCGCTCGAAAACCCTCCCGCCATCAATTCTTTCCGAGCTTCCTTGTTGCTTGCTGCTTTCTTCTAAGGGAAACCCATTTCTCTAACGTTCGTCGATAAAATTCTTCTGAAGATTTCAGAGCTGGGAACGAATGGGAGAAACGGAGGGTTTCCTTTCTGTACTCGACTCGTTGAGGTATGGCTGCAGCACACCGTTAGTTTTCATGTCTCTCTTTCGTCGTTGAAATTATTTATCCCGCAACACTATTCCTGTCTTAATCCATGTGCATGTACTCTTACTTTTTACTTTTTTTTTTCATTTTACTTTTGTTTTTTCTCATGTTTAGCTTAAAGTCTCAAGCTAATATTACTTTAATTTAAAATTAATAAGTCAAGATTGCTTTACTTGTTTATTCCTTGTTTTTCTACTGTTTGTTTTGTTAGCCCTATTTTAGTTTAGTCTATAGTTCACGGTTAAGTCACCACCGCAGCCTCGCCTTTACTCTTCTTGTCTATGCCTTTTGTAAACATTCAGATTTCTTCCATTAGAGTAATAAAGACGATTATTAATGATAATAATCATATACAAAAATAAATCTTTCATTTGTAACAATATACAAGAGTAGGCAAAATGTAATTTTTTTATCGACATGGGTAGGTTTAGAATTTCGAGGGAAATAGTCTGAACTACAACTGATCTCCAGTACCAATCGCAAATACTGGTTATCACTGGATTTTGGAAAGTATACCATTCCGCCCTCCTTAATTAAAATCTCCTATCTAGCATTTCGAAACATTCGAGAAATCTGAAGTTTCATCGTTTCCTTCGTGCTGTCCTCGTTTCTTCATTAAATTTACAAAAAGGTAGTCGTTATTTAATAAATTAATATATTTTTCTTGTAATAGGTGTACAGGCAGATAATATATGATTAACGTAGAAATTAATTAACTGTTCAGATAGAATATTTTAATCATCTGAAAAGTAGTTAGGATAAATAAATTAGACTGTTTCTAGATCTCTACGAAGCACGTAGGGTTTTCTAACTTCATTTAAAATGTAAAACACGCGTGGAACTTCAAATATTTCAAGATTTCTTGAAAAACGGAAAAATGCTGGATAGGACATTTTAATTAAGAACGGCACCATTATTCGCCTGTGTTCTCAAGCACTCTTGTTCTTACTTTAACCAAGGCTAACAATCTCCTACCAAAAACTTGTCCATTTGCTGTGTACAATACTTTCTCTACTTCTCGCCCCCCTTAATACCTAAACTACGTAGAAGTAGAATGAAATTGAACCTCCAATTCCTTCGTCAAAATGCAATTTCCAAGAGACATCCACGACGATCCCCGCGAACTTTCAACAATCCAATTACCAAGATTGCTCGGTGAAAACCGTGGCAATTACCTTTCTTCACGCCCTGCGCACTGCACGATCAGCGTATCGAAAGAACATCTAACGCTTGGGTCTCTCCGCGGCACAACGTGGGTCTCCCGAAGCCCGCCAATAAAAAGAAGCAACCGCGAAACAGACGACAGGTCCGCGCTACTTGCTCCCGGCTCAAAGGACGATCGTCATTTCCAATGTTAAACAGCCCCCGCGGTGCGCATTAACGCAAGGCGAGCCTCGATTCAACCGATCCCCCTCGCCGGCGTGTATCTAATTTCCAGGTAAAAATCGCCGCTCGCATCCGGTCGATCGGGCCGGATAAAAATCGTGATTCTGAATCCGCAGCAAGTCCGTTTGTAATCCTGATTGGCAATCTTCCAATCCCCGGTTCACGGTGTCCGCGGAATGGAGGGGAATGGTAGCGAAGAACCGCTCGCCTCGACCGGCCGCGATTGATTTATCTCGATTGCGTTTTCTCTCCGCTCGGATCGCGGTCTTCGCGAAGGAGCAAAAGGCGAGGAACGGAGGAAGGGAAGTCGGCAGGGCGGGCAGATGGGGAGGGGGGAGGGAGAGAAGGGTGGAAGCACCCATTCAGCTTTTTTCAGAAGCCGAGACCAGAGGCCCGAGGTGCACGGGGCCCGCGTAGATCAAACATTTTTTCCGCTCGCGAAGCGCGCCAACTACAAACCGGTAATCTAATTATTCTGCTCCTTATATCATTTACCCCGAGCCACCGTCCCTGGTAGTAGCTAATTATCGTTATCAGTTATTTATTTCGCGGCAGTTGCAGACGTTTCACCGGTTTTCTTCGCTCTCCCGTACCTCCTGCGTCCGCTCATCCCCCTTCCCGCCCTTCACACTCTTGATTAACGCTACTCGGATTGGAGCTGCAGAAAAATGGCGGAAGCCTCGTACTGGTTCTGTATGGTAATTTTGGCCACGGTCGTTGCAACGTAATGCGCGAAATGTCCGTTTAGAATTATTCATTAGGTACGTTGCGTCCTTCATGGGTTATTCAATTAGCGAAATAATTATCGCTGCCCCATCGACGTGGCTCTCCTCTACGTATCGCGATCGTTGCACAACCCTTCGGTAAAGAACTTTCGATCGGGTGAGATAGTACGAAAATAGTTGAGAATAAAGAATTTAACAGAAATGGGGAATAGTGTGTGTAGGTATATATGTATACATACTCGAAATGATAACGTAGTTGAAGCAACTTTGTTTTGGAAGGAAATTAATTAAATTCACACTGTATATTTTGGAAGGATATTAATAGTACGCGAAGCCTATACATCACTGCAGGAGTAATTGAAGGGTAAGGGGAAAAACAGGGAATGTCACAAAACAGCTTTATATATTGAGAAAATTCAGTTTTAATACTTTAATCCATCAGTAAACAAACAAGGTTAAATGAAATTAATTTTCCACTTAAATAGTTTCTTGTTTTACCTTGACGACAGAAGCTTAGGCAAAGAGTGAGGACATTCCGTATTTTGTTCCCGTGGAAAGTGGACATTTCTCGCTTTTAAGCAGTATACCAAATCTTTAACGTTATCTAACTTAAAATATGGTATAAATCGCAAAATCGCGAAAAATGGACATTCCTTGTGTTCCCCCTTACCTACCCTTCAGCTATTGAAAATAGTAAAGCTCTCAACTACTTTGCTATTACTACTACTGTAACTTTAAGCGAAGCTTGTCTCTGTCGCCTGATCGAAGTCTTGTTGTCAGAAGTAGTATTACCCAGTGTTCTCGAAGTTGCCGTTACCGTCAGGTAATATCGTCGTAAAAAGCAGTTCCTTTGGCGAAAAATTTCTTGCCCGAACGAGGTAATTGAAATGGTTCTTGCTGGGATCGAAGAATGTGTCTTTGGAATATCATTGGCTGCGGATGGCGATCGGGGCGATAGTCAGTGAAATCGATTTGTGGTCGAGTATCGTGGCTTCAGGATGGCCGATGCCTGTCATTACTCTCTATGTAAACATTCCAGCCTCGTGCTCCACGCTAAATTACCCGTTTGTCCCGTCTGTTTATCGTGCATCGATCTGCATTCGTTTCTTAGACACCGGGGAGCAGCTCGATTGGAATTCGACCTAGCGCAGGTGGAGGCGAATCTTTTCTGGAGCCACCAATACATACGAAATTTGTCCGCCAGTTTCCAGTCCCCCACCAGCTTTCGATTTAAAACTAAATAGTTCCATGGATTTACGTACCTACACTAGAAATTCTTCGATTTTTATATATTGAAATCGGTAAATTGGAAATTCTGCCTGCTGCTTGTCTTTCCTAGCGAACACGTTATTCTAAAGTTCTTTACACGGCGCAACTTAAGTTATTCCACGACATAATCCCCCTTGACGCTAAGACACTTGTTCCGTCACTCCATCAGCTGTCCCATTCCTGTGGCAAAAGCTTCTTAGTACGGTCTATCTTGACAGTAAAATACTGGTTCCATTGCTCCATTAGTTTATTTCTATTACAAAAGTTCTTCCGGTTGCTTACAGAGGTAGAGCTCCACCTGTCATCCTGAACGGCGAACGATATAACTTATTTCTGTCTTCAATAAATCTTTCAATCCACTTGCAGAAACGTATTCGGCTGTCTGCCATCAAAGCTGCCCGCGACACTAAACATTGCAACCTTTGCATATTCCATTGTCTTATCTTTACAAGGATTGTCCCAAGGGGAAAAAAATATAAAAACTCGAATCAGATGCTGACAGTTGTATCCTCACCCTTAATGGACCTATTCAAATTGCAAAGATCCCACAAAATTGTTGCATCAAACAAACTGCCGTAAACTTGACATTCTAAGGCTATTCTCCGAAAAAACACTCGCCTCGAAGAATTCTAGCCACGTATCGAGGATTCACGCGTAAACAGCTTCGCCACGTGGAAACTTTCCAAATACCTTGTAGAAGCACCCCCGAAGGCGGTACGCGCAGAATCCTCAACATATTTCGCGAATTCCATGAGTGGCTGTGATGGCCACTACCAGGAACCGCGGGCAGAGAAGAGCGGTGAATGGTCCCGAGATCGTTCCCGCACGACTCGCTCCGTTATTCAGAACCCCTGGCGGTGCTCGATGATCGGGATCCTTTACGAGCATTTTGTAGGCCAAGAATTCAGTCGTTATGCGGTCGGCAAACGCGCGGCTCACGGCGTGGATACTGTCAACAATTTAGCGGGGCTTAACGACCCGCGGTAATTAGCACTCTGTCTTGACGGTAATGAAGCCGTTCCTACGTGGCGTCCTGCCTGCGCCGTCGCCTGACCATGGGACTGTGCGCGATGCCCGCGCGCCCGTTTCACTCTGATCGCCCACTGCTGCGTTTCATCGAATTTCATTTACATCTCACGTTACGGTAGCTGGTCAACGGGCACGCATTCTTGAAACTGGAAATCTCCTCGAGGCTCCTGTCCATTCTTTTATATTTGTAACCAGGGACTTAATACCGGTATAACGCTCATACCGGTATTTCGGCAATACAGCTATACCGAAACCGATATCATACCGAAACAGATAAATACCGAAACCGATATTGTACCGAAACAGATAAATACCGAAAACAATAGGTTACCGAAAACCGAAATAAATACCGGTATTTTTTCGGTATTCTTTTCGGTAACACGATAGGTTTCAATATTTTTCGGTAATACTTTCGTAACCCTTATAGAATTGGAACTATTATATCAAAATACCGGTATAACATTATTTTTTATTACCGGAAAATATTGAAACCTATCATGTTACCGAAAAAATACCGGTATTTATTTCGGTTTTCGGTAACCTATTGTTTTCGGTATTTATCTGTTTCGGTGTGATATCGGTTTCGGTATAGCTGTACTGCCGAAATACCGGTATGAGCGTTATACCGGTATTAAGTCTCAGACGAAGATACAACCGAAAAATACCGGTATAATACCGGTATTTTACGTACCGGTAGGAGTCCCTGTTTGTAACTCCGTGACGCAGCAGAATCTCGGGACGAAGTTACGAAACGAGCTTTCCTTGATAACGAGAGACACGGTTCGTCGAGATTCGGTAGATTTTTCGATAAATAAAATTTTGGATAACGAATTAAAGTTAAAAAAAAAAATTATTCACGTGTCGAGTAAAGTTGACCCAGGTTTACTTTATTCGACGGAGAAAGTTAATTTTTTTATTCGTCGAACGATTCAACTGGAGCGTCGAATAAATTTTTTCAACTTCAACTTCAATTTAAACTTTAGATTTTAAAAGAATTTATTCGGCGCTGAAGTTGAAACGGTCGACGAATAAAAAAATTAACTTTATTCGTCAAATATTCTAAAGTTAAAGTAACTTTTATTTGATCCGTTTTTTAAATAATTTATATTTAGTTAATGCCCAATTCTGATAGAGGTAATTGTGTATGGCGGGCACAGCACCGGTGAAGCTGTTGTCTTTAAAGTCGAACAATTAATGACGGCAGTGATAGCTTGATCGCTGAGACTTTGCGTTGTATTAATGGGCCACTGAATTCGTTAAGGATCGAATGAAGCGTCGAGTAAATAAATCGAAAGTGAAAATTTCATGTCTGGTTGCTCGTTTCGGCCTGTAGTCCATATCCGACTATACGCATTGTATATTGTATTGTTCTGATGTCCTTTCTATTAATATATACTATTATGCTCGCAAGGAAACGGTACCAACTCGAAAATTCTGGTTTAACAAAACTTCGCGCGAATGTAGAGCATATTGGAGCATGCAAGGAGCAGTTTTTTCTGATGAAATTCACAAGGAAGGCTTGAAATGAGCCCTTAACGTGGTCGTTTTTTTTCGTTTCCTTAATATTGAGGTTAAACTTTGTTTTCGTCATTGATGTATATATCTGGCCCTGAAACGTATTAAGAAGTAGTGTCATGCAAATCATTATGCTTTAACCTTGCGAATTAATGGTCTCGTGGACGAAAAGTAAAAGGGGCTATCGAAAAGTGAAAGCGGATTAAAGGAGGTAGAAGAGGTCGACTCGTTTCCTCGAAACATCTGTCTGTATATATCGCAATTAGGCGTAGGATTCTCGAGTCGCGTCGCGGCAGAACCGATAATTATCGATCGCCGTGGCTGGAGAGGCGGCCTCGTGGCACCACGCGAATCTCGCATAGCTCGTAATTTCCCGTAAGAAGACGTTAATGCGACGAGGCGTAAGGTTATTAACTCGACGCCCACGCGAGCAGCCTATGCGATTTTTCCCTCTGCTGTTCGCTAGCGTGCGCATCGTTTGCGTCGCAGCGACGCCGATGCATTTCGTGCACGTCGCGCTGCGCGTGTATGCTCTAAGCTTCACCCCCGCAGTATTCGTGAAATCGGAGAGAAATCGGTGTCCTTTGATGGACGGTGAATTTATGATAAGGAAGTGGCCAGTTCCGCGGTGGAAAAGGGATTAGAAGACTCTCATTCGTGTCTAATTCAGCGCACGTAGAATTGAAATGCAATTTATTGGGATATTATTCGTTTATTTATGTCGCGAAGCCTAATGGATAATGGAAAGTAATTATAGAAGGAACTTCGTGAGATAAACTCTATGGAATTAATAGCAGAAGGAATTACTTCGTTTTGCTTCGACAGTGGAATAGTTTTCAATTTAATAGAAGCTGTATCGTTTGTAGAGAAATTTTTATTGACTTGTTTCGAAAGGTTGGCTCTTGCTGTGTTAGATATACACGTGTTCAGATCTATCGTTGAAGCTGAAGCTCGTCGTCGCTATTTAATTCTTACATCAGTTACGTTGCTTTTTAGTGATAGAGATAAGATGTTACACTCGGTATTCCTTTTCAGTTTGATTCTACATCTCGTTACAATGCTCATGCATCTGGTAGATAAGGCTGGTAGAAGAATCTTAATTACAGGCTCGTTAGCACATGCTGTCTCGTAAGCACAAGAATATACGCGATCGTAGAGCCGATTAAACTCGTTGCTTTCGATTTCGAAAATTTCACCGTCGAGGCGCCATTAATTGCTGGGCGTGCAAACGTTCGGTTGATTCAATGAGCTGATCCCAATGATCGAACGATGGTACGAGCGACCGAGATAAACCCCTAATGAATAAATCTCGGATCGAACTTAATGGGATCGTGCATTAGCATCCTCCGCCATTTATAGTTGGTCAATACGATATTTCCGCTGTGTAACGACACAGTAACCGACGACGGTTAATCGAAATTAATATCACGCCTCCCTAGGAGCGTTCCTGAACGCCTGGCGAACGTTTAACGCTGATTTAAACGGAACCGCTCATAGTCTTTCGCGCGCAAACATTCCCCAAGCTGGTTCAGGATACTTCGATCAATGATGTCTCTCGGTCCCTTAAAACGAGCACGCAGAAACATTTATAGCAGGTCGCGCATACTCGCCTTTATGTAACCGAATAAAAAGTTTTAATTACACTTGTACCATTCGCGAGTACACTTCTGCGACCGTGGTACGTGTAACCGCATTAATTACCCACATAAAACCCACTTCTTTTTCGGAGTTCATAAAACGCAGGAAGGAAGCTATTGCAGGTGTAATTTGCTGGTCCCAAAGTTCATAATTCAACTAACCAAAGTAAGTAACAAATAATCGAAAACCTCCTCAAGTCATTCCAGTTATAAAAGAATCCTCCCAACCTTAAATACCACCTTTTACTACGTCCGCGCTAATAACTAACATTTCCAAGCCCCTCCCCCTATATTCAATTACACACATTATCAACCGAATCCAATAAAGACCTGCAAGAACCAGTGCACCCTTCCTTTCTCTCAGAAGAACATACGTCTTTGGAATACGATTATACCAACCGATCCCACCGTTTCCCAACCGATTCTCCATTTTATGTACCTACAACCCATATCGAAGGATAAGCGCGGTGTCGTCGTGAGACGTCGTCGCCGTGGAGGGAAATCAATTGTGGTCCATAATTCCGCGAGCGTGGGTCGGAATGAAAAGTGAGGAACAACGGATTGCCGAAGTTGCGATCGGCGGGGTTACGTGCAGCGATCGACTCTGCTAGCTTGTCCTCTCTCGCTTTATCGGCGTTCATCCGGCGAAGACCGCCGTGGGCGAGGGAAGCCGCTCCTAGGACCCTTCCTCGAGGACCACAGGGCCCCGTCGCGACTGCTCCTGGACCGGTTCGATCCGTGGACCGATAAATTGGATCGTTCATTCATGTTTGGCCGCGCACGCACCGCTCACGCGGATTCGTCCCTTTTCTCGGCGGATTTCTTTCCTCCGGAGCGACACGCCTCGCCTCTAATCGCGTGCGATCTCGTTGATCGATCTCGCCGATCCATCGTGTCTCACCGCCGTCGAACATAATTATTAGAGCCGAACGGGGCGATGCTGAAATTGCCGCGCGCGCAGATAAGTCGCGGGGAGTTGGAGATCGGTCGATAAGGGCCCGACCCGCTTCGATCGAATCGAGGAATCGGATCTCTTGATTGGATTGGGAAAAATCGGTGCTTCTGGGCTTCTGTTTCTCTGTGATTTTTCGGCCATGGACGCACAGTGATCGAGAGGACTTAGCTTTGAGAGACCTTTAGATGCGAAGGTGAGGACTTTATAGATGGATTGATTAAGATTGTGTAAAAAAAAACGGATCCCACGGAGTTTTTTTGGGGGAATGTTAATACTTTTTCCGTATTAATTTACAAAGTCTTCTGGTATTAAGAAGCGTGCGATAGTTTTGTCAGGGGTAAGTTGCATTCATAACTACTTAGTTGGAAAAGAAAAGTAGCCTTGATGTGTATACTGTTTTTCATAGGTAGGACGTGTTTTTATTGCTTATTAATGGTTATTATTGCTGTTCCATAATCATTTTATATTTCGTTCCGTGGTAATAACACTGACCTATCCCTGCACTGTTTATTAGAAAAGATTAGAACAGTTTTAATTGAAACTGAAATTGAAGTTCCTGGAACCGATAGCTGATTGCGGAAGCTGATCCGTTAAGTTCGCTCCATATTGGTTCTATAATAACGCGTTTCCTTTTAGATGTAGTAGATAATCGTTGGATTATCATTTTTATTGTATCGGGATAAATCTTGATCAGTGATCCGTGAGAAAAGGAAATTTCCGACTCAGTTGTTCCCGGTCTCGAGCTGGATCCTTTCATCTCTCGAGATAACAATCGAGCTTCTATCACTCGTAGCGTAGAGTATTATCACTTCTGGCTGGATTCGCGCGAAAGACGGTTCGATCGGTGATAGAAGTGCTGGGTAGCAGGATTGGCGAGGCAGGGGAGATTGCCTGGCACCGGATAGGAGTAAAAGTGATTATCTTTGTGATCGAAGAGGGAAGAATGGTAAAGTGAAATAGAGGCCCGATGGAGAGAGAAGGCGGGAGGAAATAACGAGAAAATCGGCAGAGTTTAATTAAGGCTGTGGTGCTGCTAACGATGAAATTATAGATAAGCATCTACGATGCGAATTTTCAATATTTATCTGTAGGCACGTAGCGTTGTGCTATAAATACTGTAAGATTTCTAGATACGAAGAAAATACATTGATCGTGATCCGAAATGGTCTTATTTGATTGACCTTCTCAATATGGGCTCGATCGACTATTGAATTAGATGTGTAGACACTTATGTACAGAAGGAATCTACTGAAACAATAAGGTTCTCAACAACAAAAGCAAACAACGAAGTCGTAGTTTGCTTATTCTACCGAAAAATTGAATATTGAATTAGATTTGTGAGTGTTGCGCCTGTTCGCGGAAACTATTCGATCCAGCCAAGAATATACATATACAAGCACATTAAATTGGATTCGTGAATAACTCCTTCGCTGAAAGAAGACCTCTCTTGCAGGAGAACCGAAAGTATAACGTCGACGTTCACCTATATTTGCATTATGCACGCACAAAGAGACTGAATGTAGATCAGAGTTGGGCATTAACTGAATAAAAAATTATTTAAATAACGGATGAAATAAAAGTTACTTTAACTTTAGATTATTTGACGAATAAAGTTAACCCGGGTTAAGAGGCTCGCAACATGACGAATAATTTTTTTAACTTTTATTCGTTATTCGAAATTTTTATTTAAATGTAATGTTTGTCCATATTTGATCGAGGTGAACAATCATATAAATCTATACAGTTACTGTCTCTTCCCAAATGTATTCTGATCTATGTTCTTCCATAACGACATAACGAGCTTCGACCTCTCGATGATCAAACATAGAAACGATAATCTGTATACAAGGTGTTCCAAAGTTTAAAGGACAAACTTCGTATAAACATACGTTCGTTATTGCTTCGTTTCCGAGAAATAGTACAGTCATTATTGCGAGTCAAGGAGCAACACGTTGCCTTATACCACGAAACGTTCGAATACATTTAACGTATTACCCAAGTATAAACCGTTCATTCGAGTAGGTCACCATCACTAGGAAAATCTTCCACTATTACAACACTGCTATCACAATACTGGCCTCGCAGACATTGCGATTTTTCGTACGATCTGTCGTTCGACTAGGTGGAACACGGCTCTCTGAACGACAGTGGTACCGCGTGTGGGACTGTCGTAAGACACGGTCGAACGACGCTTCCATAAAACCTGTCGCACGATCTGCATCACGGACGATAGATTGCAGCGTGCGTGCGCGTTCGAAAACTAATTGGGGACGACTTCCGCTACAGCCAGACGATACCTAACGTACGATAGGTTATCACATTTGTGACAAGTCTGACGTACCCGTAACTCCTCCACCTTATAAAAAATCATATCAATTGTAGGGCTTTTGAAACAAAAATGACACTGGTTCCTTGAAAAGAACGTATGTATACGTAGAAATTGGACACTGCTTTAGACGCTGCCATTTTTTTTTCCTTTTCAGTATTTTTCATTTAATCTAGTTCGGACGATTGCCACGCTCATACGGATTACACAAATTTTTAAATTTTCTGTTTCAGACAACTACAACCGCTGATTTTATGCTAACCATGCGCATATGATATTTGTAAGGCACTATTTGAAGCACCATAACTCCGGATATAACCGCTAGTTTTGCATACAATTTTTTTCATATTCTCTAAAGATTGACAAATAAAGTCACAAAGCTGGAAGTAAATATATTTAATGGTTTTGTGTTAAAAAATTCACAAAGTTCGCGTCAATTTTCGTCCGTCGAGGTAGGGAGACCCCTTAAGTGCTAAAGAGAAATGTCCTTATTTCTTCATAAAAAATGAAGTTATAACTTAATATCGACGCGCGTTACGAAGAGTAGCACGGTTCATTTTCTTCTTACGGACAACCGCATGTAGAAAGAATTAAACGTGCTACTTTTTGTAACGCGTGTCAATATGAAGTAAACGGATGGAGCCTTAAAGACTTAAAAACTCAAATTAACTGAAATTATAAAAATGTCGACTTATGTAACTATGATTGTTAGCCCTCCATATATAACCTTCCTTTCTTATTTCAACTGCCTGTGTTCAAACCTTAGGACACCTTCTGCGAATGAATATCAGAGATGTTCTAGTGACAAGGAGAAGATCCATTTAAACCAGCCACGAAACCGTCCCCCATCTTTAATCAAGATCCCTCCCTCTCCCCGCGGATCGTTGGAAATTGTAATTAAGTTTCTCCTGGACGTTTAAGGCAGGTTATGAAATGCCGTGTGCGCCAATAATCCGCGCTCTCCTAATCCTCCGGAAGGGAGACGCACTGGATCGGCGAGCAGCGACAGAGTGCCGGGGGGCCTTTCGATTTAATCTTCGAAGGCGAAAAAAGGGTTACACGGCCTCGGTCGAACGCATTTGCCTCTGATAAATCCAATCAGATCGGCTGTCGACACAGAGATCCTTTGGCCTTCTTCTCCTTCTTCTTGCTCGGCCCTACGCAGCCTTTCATTCGCCCCTTCTCGCTCACGTGCCTAGCGGCCTGCCCTCCTGCTCGCTCCTACCCCCGGCGTAAACTAGTTTTGCGAGAGGGATAAAAAGAACCGGCGCATCCTCGAGTGATCACATAATCGTGCGTTCACCCCGAGACCGGGCCTACGCGATTTCCTCTTTCTTCTTCTCTTCGCCACACTTCGCCACTCTCGCGTTGCGCTCCGCTCTTCACTCTTGCCCTCCGTACGTGCTTCCCTCGCTGTCCGTGTTCCTCATTGTCTTCTGCTTCTTCTGTGCTTTCTTCCTTCCCGGTTTCCTTTGTCGCCGACATTACACCGTCGCATCGTCCAGCATCCCATTCATCGTTTCTTCTTCTACGTTTCGTTGTCGCCTTTAAATTTAAAATTCTGGGGTTTTGCGCGGCTGTTAAGGGGCTTCATCCCTTCTGATCATGGAATTGATGTCTGCGCTTAGGGCTTTCAGTTTATCATTCGTTTCGCTTTAATATGACACTTTCTTACGCAGCTTGTTCGACTTCTTTGGCCTATGGTTGTCGGATTTACTGCTTCGCTTTGTAATTGAACATTTCGCTGTTTTAATCTTCTTCGACCTTTCTGTCCAATCCTCTTTCGTTGGATCTTTTGCTTTACTGTCTATTTCAACATACCTACTACCACTTTCTGCTCCCCGTTCAGTGTTCTATTTTATCTCCACTTGCATCTTCTTTTTCACTTTAGACTTCGGCGTTCTTCCGTTTCGTTCATCCTTGACTTCTCGATCTTATCGCTAGCTTTGAATCTTCTGTATCACTCCGCACTGCGACGTATGTACTTACTTTCGTCCCGTCTTTCTCCGACTGCTCTATTTTACTTCCTCCAGCTCGATGTTCAGGACACTCCTCTTCATTCTCATTTCTCCTTTCGAACTTCGTTGCTCGCTGTGCAATCCAACGATCGATCTGTCTTTTTCTGCCCACTGATTTCGACCTGTTCCCTTTTCCCTGGACTTTGCACTCCGCTCTGCTCTACTTACGCTTTCCCTACTCGATGCACATTTTCTATCCCCCGTGAAAGCGAATTCGCAGTTAGTTGTAGGCAGTTATTCATAGGTATCCATAATTTACGCCTCAAAGTTCACGCCAAGTGGTGGGATCGCAAAGTTCGCGTGAATCATAGATTTAATCCATGGGTAATCTGGAAATATCGCCCGAAACCATAAATATCTCTAACCTGAGAAACGGTACTCACTCTCTGCTTAAAGTCAAATATCACAAGCGCCGGCTTCCACAGCAAAATCTCAAGTCTCTTAAATATATTTCCCCGAGGAAATAGTGAATTTCATAGCACAGAATACCTTAAAGCATTCGAGCCGCCATACTTCCATACTTATACTTCTCAATATACTTAGCATTATCAGTTTAAATCACAGAAATCGTAATCTTTACAAGAACAAACTCCCAGTCACGAATCTTCTGGAACATTACTCTTCCGTACTACTACCTCAGATTTAATCCAATTTATCGATATTTCTTAATGAAGACAAAATTCAGAGTAGAATCTCAGGCTTGGAACCTCAGTCCTTCCATCGAACCATATTATTTAATAAATCCAAATCAACGAACGACAAAGTGTCGGATCGAAATTCCTGAATAATCACAGGGGATGCTCGCTTATTGCTCGCGCAAGAAGATCGCTATTTCTAGATATCGAGCACCGTTCCGGCATCATGAACGCATTGAAATCCCCGCTTCGGAGCGGTCGTGGCGCAGCAACGGAACAAAATGGTGACTCGGTGAGCATCTGTCATCGCGAGCTAACGGCTGCCCGGACAACTGGCGGTTTTTTCTCGTCACCAGCGATCGTCGGCGTTCCTTGGAAACCTGTTCATCATGTCGTGGATCCCATCGATATATTACCGGCGTTATATCCCCCCGGCGAGGGACACCGGCGCATTTAATTAGCTCGGAGAGAGCTACGAGTGGCCGGATGATAGAAATTATGAATCACGCTTCGATTATACGACTTTCGAGGGAAAAAGGGCCGCCTTCGCGGTGTTCAGCCATGTTTTCTGCTGGGATGTTCAGGGACCTTTTTCCACGGCGATCGATGATTGAGGTCTCACAGTATCACCGCATTACTCGCGGATTACAAGTTAAGAACTGCACCGGGAGCGTTTTGTACGCTCATAGAAACGTTTCAATGCGTCGCAGCCACGTTTTTTGTGAATAACGAATTCCTTTTCTCTTCGTTTTACCGTGCTTCCATCTAATCGCTCGGAGTTCGTTGGTTCTTTTTGCTTGGGGGAAATTAATAGAATATCCAGCACGTTCAAAAGCTTAGCTCTGTATCTCACGTATTGTACGCGGAGGGAACACATGGGGGATTGAAAAAATATCAAGGGGTGAAAATTCAAATTTGATTGAGACACTTGGGATTTTGTGAATCAAGAATTCTGAGATCTATTCGGTACAGTTTACATTACACGTTCGAAGACACTGCTTATTCAACTCCAACTACAATCTCCCAGGGATCTTCACTTCAACAAACACCATCGTTACCCGACAACTTCCCGACTTCATTCATCTTCGGACAAGTGAAACACGTGTGCATCCCAACGTCTCCAGAACATACAGACCCCGTCCCGCGTGTTACATCGTCTCCTCTACAATCTACAAACTCGCGGCTCCATCCAGCTCGATGAAACAACCTTCGCCGACACGCGGGTTGTCACCTAAACGATGACAAACCGAGCCTCGGTGACATTTCGTCGGCCGGGGCCGGCAGAAGGGGCGTACGAAGCGACGTGAAATAGTCGGCCGTGGAACGTGGTAATAGACGGGTAATTCCATTAGAATACGTCACGGTGTCCGGTGGGGAAGGGAAGAAGAACGGAGGTAGGACAGAGTCGGCTGGGCAACGGGAGAAGGAACCGAGGCGCGCACGGCCGAGATATAGGCGCAGCAGAGGGAGTCGACGGGGAGAAAAAAGGATCGAGGCACCCCCTGGGGAGCCGAGAAGCCACCCAAGAAGCAAACTCCCCGATAACTTGTAGGACATACCGCGGCTTTGCTATTCAAGCATCGCCAAGTAATACCATAAATATTCCTGGCCGTACGCCAGGATCCATGCTGCTCGCAGGAGTGCTTCGATACGCGACGGCCGAGGAGAAACGATAGACGAACGGGAGGGATGCCTGGGAGCAGGCAGGGATGGAAGTGGATCTGTCCGTGTCCAGGAATTATGCAAGAAACGGTTTCTTTTTTCGCCGATCGAGATACGGCGGGGGGGGGGAGGAGGGGTTTACACACGCCGCGATGGGAATATTTATGGGCGAAATATGGTAAACGGGGGCCGGTCGACACCCCCGGGGTAAAATAGTGTTCCGAGCCAGGCGGGCAGAGTTCGGGAAACGAGGCTCGCGCGATCGTTGCGACAGAGAACGCCGCCTGTAGAGTGTAAACTGTGCGAGTTTAGTGGCGTTTCCGCGGTGAAATCGACGGTAAAACCGGTGTACTGCTACGGCGCACCCTATTCGACGAAATGGGACGCTTGTGTCACTGTTAGGGACACGAGGGTTTTGAAAGCTGGCTTTTTGGACCTCGGTTTTTGATGCCCGGCTCGCTTCTATATAAGGGTTGATGATTGCTAGTTCGTAATAAGGTCGCGTCATGGTTCGTTGTTCCTTGCAAGTGTGGCATCCCGTAGGCTATGCCGAAGCGGGGGTATTGGTGAAAAAGAAACCTGGCCTGTGGCAACGAATGTTTATGAAATTAAATAGGTTTGCAAGCAGGTGTACAAGTAACTTTGTAACGGTGCGGGAAAGAACAAAACTTTAGATATAAGAATCGTTCAGTTTTCTGTAGTCTATCACAAGGCCAGAAGAAAAATCAAGCCTATATTAAACAACCATAAAAACTCGATAACTTTAAGGGCTGATTCAACTCCTTCAGAGTGAATTTCGGCGAAGAAAAGAATTTACATGGGGCTTCGTTAAAATTAGAATTTTCGGGTTGGGGACGTTTCCTTGTTAGAAGAAAACTGAATTTTTTAAGCTAATTACGACAGGAAACTTTTCAAGAGAAATTGAAGGTAGTAAAAAATTCTGCAAACAATTCCACTCAAGTCCACGTGCGCAGTAAAAGGCACCGAAATGTCTGGGCTTCTTTACGAACCGAAGGGGAGAACGTCTTTTTGTACAGCAACAGCGAAGATACATCTTCGTGGTCTCGATTCGCTTCGGGCGCATTCTTGGCCCCCCTCGAAGATCGGGAACGATCGGCCAATAACGATAATTGTCTTTAATTACGGAAATAATTGCATCGACCCCGATCTATAACGGTGCACCGACGAAAGGTGTGTCTTTAGCCAGAAATAGCACGTACACTCTCGGCAGGTTTCGACCTTTCAAGGAGCCACAGTGGCCCTCGAGATACAGACGGCTATTCTAGATACGATTTTACCTACCATTTCGCAATTCGAAATGTTATTTACGAGATAATGAAGCTATTCGCGATGGTTCTCGCCTGTAATTACAGCTTGATAGCGATACGAATGCGCAATCGTCCAAGAAATTCAGCGCGAGAACGTGCAAGTGTTTTTAGAAAAATTCAGATCTCTAGAATTCCATGAAATCCTCTATAAAGCCTTCGGTGAAAATATTAAATGACCCTCTGCATAGACGCTGCATAACGCTACTTGTACGGTAAAAACTCAGGTTTCTTTCACACTGTTTATAAATTTTTTCTGCAGATACTTGCACGAATCTGAAGAATGACTTTTAACAGATAGCAGAGGAGTCCAATCCTTTTTCTTTCTATTTAATGTTTCAACGATGATTGATTTACTAAGTAGTCAACAGTATCGATCGATAAATGCCGGTACATACGAAGATATCCAAGTATTTTCTGAATATCTAGTTTCCCATATCGATAAGGAACTAGTTTCTTATCAATTTATAGGGCTTCCGGTCTTAATATTGATTTTTAACGTAATAAAACCGTAAATCATAGACTTTTTTACACTAAAAGATAAGTTTATGTTTAAACTTTAAGAAAAAATTCAAAAAGTTGAAAACAGGTATAATTGAATTATTTATAAGCTATGGAATAATAAGGTGGCTGGAAACTAGTTTTTGATCATCTAAAATACATGGAAACTAATTTTTGATCAGGTGAGGAATTAATTTCCGATTACCTAAAATACATGGAAATTAATTTCTTATCACTTAAGGAACATGACGACAACACGCGCGGCTAATTTATTCTAATTTATATCCTCTAGGGCTCATTTTAAATCATCTTCGCTATACTTTTTATGAGAACTCTTCTTCGTTGTACTTGCCATTTTAGGTTAAGTCCAACACTTGTCTGAACAAACCTATGTGTTACTAGGGTGAGCAAAAATTAGTTACACAAGAAAAAATTGGAACTATATAATGATCAATGATTTTTAAAGCAAAATCGTATATATAATACAAAAATTTTTGCTCTACATTGTAAGTAAACTATTTAATAAACAAAATATATGAAAATAGCGTTTAATAGTTACAAAATTAGCAAAGAACCTCTGCAAGTGAACCTCACACATTTATTTTCACGAAAACTCGCGATACTATCACATACAACACGCACATTTCTGAATTGTCAGGTTTTATTTTCGAAATAATTTCGAACAATTATTCATCGACATAAACTTAAAAGAACGATTTATTTCATGAAATGATAAAAAATATAGGTCCTTAACGATAATCCTAGAGAATTCTGAGTAAATCTATATGTATAATTATAAGAATCGCAGTCGACTTTGAACGTTAGATAACATCGCTTACAAACGTTACATCGTCTTTGGGTTTATGCAATCTATATCATTCATGTTATCTATAAGCAGCGCATTCAGCGCTCTGCAAAGTACAATATTACGATCGCTTCGCCGTGCAATTAACGTTTGAGCGACGAGTATGACTCTCAAGTCGCAAATGCAGCGTAACATTAATGAGTTTCGTCGAGATAGAAAGGAAAAAAAGATTCGCCATGGTTTTTCATTCAAACGGCGTGCAGGATCGATCGATTACACCACCCGTGTCGATCGGGTAATAATTTTTCCGCGAAACGCGTCTCGCTGAAAAACGTAGTCGCCGCTTCTTGCCGAGATGTTTTTTCAGCGCCCGATTTCACGCGACGGAAATTACTTGGTCGGAGTATATCCGGGTTTTATCGCGTTTCGGCTATTCTTCCCTCGGCTCGGCTGTGAAATCTCGGTTTCGTTCCAGCACTACTAGTAGTAGAGTCATCGTGCATCGAGGAGCATTCCTGGAAGGTACCTAATCCTCGACAGTTTCTCCGCGAGGAACTTCTGGAAACAATCGCTCGGCTTTTGTGTCCATTGACGAAAGGCTTCATCAATTATATGGGCACAGTGTGGTTTCACGGTTTAATCTTCTGCGATATTAATCAATGAGTACACTTCGTGAATTTAGAATTTTATATACTTTTAGAATGTGTTCTGTGAGAACGTGATAGTTGCCGTTATTGCATTTATGTTAGGTATATTTAAATATGTGAAAGATTCGTCGCACCCGGAGTGTTTTCGATTTCACTTCCTTCCACTTTAACTTCAGATTGTCTTTTCCTTTGTGATCCGAAGGGTAACCAGAAAACTTTCGGTTGTCGGTAGTTAGCAGAAAGAAGGCTGTCTGGGAATTAAAATCTCGACGGCGAGAACAGCGCGTCATCGCGGAGATGGAGGAGACGTGAACGCACGGTAGGAAAATCGAGATATTTATCGGCGGCCGACCAGTGTTGAGGTCCTATCGAGTCGTTCAATTTACAACAATTACAAAGCACAATGCAACGGCGGCCTTACGTTCACAATCGCCACGTCCCCGTCAGATATTGCCTCTTCCATTACGGTAAGAGGACTTTAATCGTCGGGATTACCACAGCTTTGAGCTCTGCGCGCTTTCTATCGGTGTTCCTGGTCAGGTTACTCCGAGGGAAAAGGAGAAAAGAAAAGAAGGAACGTTGTATATCGAACTCGGTGCCCCGCTCAACACGGGGCATGTAATTTTACGCTTTGCAAAACAATGTTGTTACTGAAACGGGTGCTCGTTAAAGTAACGACGGTGTTAAGTGGTTGCGACTGATGTGGGATTGACGCGGCGTCCGCTGACTTGCAGCCGCGTGGGTAATTGCTGTTGGCTGTTACTGGACAGTTGTAGCTTCCGAAGTTTGACGAAAGTGTTTCAATCTACTGTCGAGGAAGTAGCGGGAGCGCTGAGTGCCGGTCTGAAGCTGAGTTGTTGAAATATTTGGGTAGCTTGGAACAAGGTATTCCAAAGCTCCGAGTAACTTGGAATAGACTATTCCATACATGGGAGCAACTTGGTGTAAAGTATTCAAAACCTTCGAGTAACTTGGAGTAGAATATTCCAAACAGTCGTGTAAGAAGGTGTAAAGCATTCCAAACCTTCGACTAACTTGGAGTAGAATATTCCAAACAGTCGTGTAAGTAGGAGTAGAGTATTCCAAACCTTCGAGTAACTTGAAGTGGAGTGAAAAATCTCAACTTGTTGCCCCCTACGCATATACGTACCGTCAAACAAAGCTCCAAATCAAAACAAACAAAATCTTCCACTAACCGAAACGAACATAATGAATCCCAACTCCCCACAGCACCGCTTTCACCTTGCAATCTAGAATGAGAAAACTCAGCAACCGGATGAAAGCTGAACCAACACACCCTGTTCGCCGATCTCGAACAAAGTGGCGGGAAGGATCCAGCGGCCAGCGGATCTCTAGTCAAGCGAACGCTACCGAAAACCCGTTTCCATACGGCCAGTGGGTTTCGCAAGCAGCGCCCGATCGGTCGAGAACGTGCAAATCTCGCCAGCCTCGGTTATTCAGATCACCCTATGAATGAAGATGAAATAGCAGCTCGCGCCGGTACGTTCGCGAAGCCACTACACGGTCGCTCGTGCACCCGACAGGTACTTATTGATGGAGATAAGCCCATTGGTTTCCGAGCGGTGCGTTGTTGCCTCACCGTGGCTGCGACCGAGGTAAAGAAGGAGTGGGCCCAGCATGAGGCCCAGCGATCGTGGGCCCGGATCCGCCGCCACGGGGTTAGGTCGTCTCATAATCGTTGCCCGGCTGCCCGGGTACCTCATCGTGTCGCGATTAGGCAACGGCAATTATCGATCGTTGTCGCTTGACGCGATTAATCGAACCGATTCAGGAGCGATCGTGACGGGCTGGGGCCGCTCCCGTCGCCACTTTTCTCAAACCGCCTCCCCAACTCGTGGATTCCGTTTTAATCTGTAAACGACTCTTGCATCTCGGTCTTTGCCAACTGCACCGGGGCCACCTATCGATGTTTCCTGCTAGCCGTTGATGGAACTGTCGTTTCGAGCCACTTAGCACCGCGCGCAACATTGTACAACCGGTTCATTCGATTCAATCATCCATAAAGGCGGAACCGCGCATTCTGCATTCGATAAACAGTTCGCCAAAGTATTCGTGTATAGTCACACTGTGCACGAATGCTGTAGATTTGAAAAATTTGTCAAAAATAGAAATAAAAGCTTATCAATTCAATAACTACTACTTATTCTGTGAAAATATATAGTTTTCAATTAGTGTTCTCTTTTTAATGTTAAGTCGAAGCAATAATTTTATACACAGTTCTTTCCAATTTACTCGAAGTTGGTAAAGATGGAGCTGCACCCTTCTTACAAAAAGGTCCTCAATTGTGAACGGTAACAGGAACAATATAGTTCCATTAGAAATAATTATATCACATGAATTTAGGGGTGAGGGGTGCAGCTGTTGCCGGAATATGCTAATTCCAATACCAATAAAATAATACTTCAAGCCTTGTATCAAAGTTAGTTATGCAGACATGTAAAAATAGACTTTTAAAGTTCCTTCAAACCACCGCTATATGTCCAAGGCCCCAAGTGTACAACGGCCACGTAATACAACATAATTGTTGCACGATCAGAATAATTTGTTCCATCAGAGGATTACGATTGCCAGCAACCAGGGACGTTGTTGTATGCAAATGCTAGTAAAACTTTTCCCCGCCGGTACCGATTGTCCAGCGCGTTGATTACGGGAAATAATCTCCGATAGAATGTTGCCAACGGTACAAGATCGTATCATTGGGCGAGGATATGGCGCGCCCTGCGTTTCGATTGCACGATAACAGAGCCTTCGTACGCAGAGAGGCTATCCCGGAGCAAACGATTTGCCATTTTTCCTTTCGCCGTAGCATTGTGATGGCATTTTTCGATTATTTCCACATAAATTGGAGCGCTGAATGCGGATCTCCGGATGCTTGTAAAAGGGCACGCTGCGGAGAAACGCGGCGGAGTTTCCCCGCTGGACACGCGTATGCCGCATCCGAGCCCCCTTGGAAATGTTTATTGCTATATTATGTTCTTTCGACGTCGCGTTACGCCGACCGCAGCGGACCGTGTAACAGCGTAAAGAGAATCGTTTGTGTTTTTACAGGTTCGTTCGACAATTTGAGGCAATATAAAGCCGCGTGCTGCGCTCGCCTGCGCCCCGTTATCGCCCGAGAAAAGCCGCGTTACTAGATTTCCCCGTGTACGCAAACCGTTGCGTTCGCTCGACATCGACCGTAACCGCTGCGATATCGCTGGCGGATCTTCCCCAGAGCGTTCAAATTTATATCAACGTACCACGAAGCGAGTGCACGACGATGCTCGGACACCCGAGTGCGTGTCGTTTTTGCGCCGGTAGAAACGGAACGTTGCTGCAGTGGACTGCGATATAATCGATATTTTTGCCCCCATTGAGAAACCCGAGGGCTTTTTTACCCCGGTTACTGAGAAATATCTCGCCGTTTGTATGAAATCAGGCAAAAATGGAAGTTACGTTTTTACAACAATATGTGCTGCAATATTGTGCATCGACCCTATTGTTGCTCGATAAAATTGCATCTACTGCAGCGTGTACTTGTTACGCAAAGCTCATCGTGTCCGGTAGGTATGAAGAGGCTTGAGTTAACAAAGCAAAAATCTATTCTTTTGCATTGCAGATGCTAGCTATTTATAGAAGGAATTCGAATAAGTGATGCCACGAACTACTTAAGAGATTAAAGTGGTAATTTGTAAATATATGAAGAATAATTATTTCTCTTTTTATTTGGTAATGCACTTCTTTACCTCGTTCGTCGCCGTGGGAAACATTTCGAAAGCCGTGCTCCCAATTTTCCACACAAACGAAGCGCCGTTTACATGCGCAAAAGGCTTCCACGAAGCACCAAGAGGGGATTCTTCGGCTTTCCGGATCGGGGGCCACCGCGACCGCTGGCCGAGTCGTTGCCGGCCCCGCCCGATCGCGGTGCAACCTGCGATTATTGATGGAATCTCGGTAAACGGCGATTCCTGGACGCGCATTCGCGCCACCACGTAGCAAGCCGTTCTCCCCGACGGTTCAGCTCGCTGCGCCACGTACCACGTTAATGAACGACGTCGAAACGTTTCGACACGTTCAAATTGGCCGTTGATCCACGGCATTCCGTCGTCGGATACGTACACCCTCCCTGTCATTCCACTGCAACTGCATATTGCGCCCTGGATGCGCTCCGCTCCGATGTAAACAGCTTCACGGTTAATGGCATAATTGAGCTCTTCTATCAAGCCGCGTACGGTACGTGACGCACTCGACTTCCTCCTCCACGGATGACTCCGGATCTGATCGCATTCTTGGCACGCTCTTGCGTGATTTATGGTTTCGTTAACGCGCGCCCTGCTTCGTGGATTGTCGGTGCGCTTATTTACGGGAAGCGAAGCTTTTGTCTCGAAACGGTACTGTTTCTCGATTCAGTATCGGAATCAAAATAGAAGAACAAAAAGCTGGAGTTGCGAAGAATATAATGCTACTACGATGTTTCTATAATTTCATATGTGTGTGATATAGGCTGCTAACAAAAATCTGAATTTCCAACTTGGAACTTTATAAAATGCAGTGTATTAAATAAAACTTTTGTTGCACACATTTCTGTGTAAATAAGAAACGCTTATTTTCTTGAAAGTAGAAAAAGGTTTTAGTTGAAGAGAAACATTTGCTCTGACCTGAAAAAGTTAAAGTTGTGACAAGCAGATTTCCTGGAAATGCAGTGGGGTAGATAGATCTGAAGTTGAAACCTTAAACCGTTTGGTGAAAATAAGTTGCACAAATGTGCTTTTTCTTCTATATTTTATGCTGCTTTCAATTCCTCTTAATAACTCGAACGTCGATAACTCGGAAACCTCTATAAGTCGAAAATTTCTTTCATTCCCTTCCCTTCTTTTCCTTCACTCCCTAAACACCTCAACAACTCGAAATAAAACTTCCTTAACTCGAACTGTACAACTGTACCTACAACTCGAATTTAGAAAACCTAAGCATCTAGAAGTCGAAGTTTACTTCTACATATGTATTACGAAATTTCTCACGAAAATGTTTTTTCTGCATTATTCACGATTGAAAATGCTATTGATTTACAATACACTAAAAAACTAGCACAAAGCAAAATCCCATTTTTTTTTTAATATGTAATGAAGAGTAATATTTCGAGTATAAAATATGTCTTATAATTATTTTTATATGTATAAGTGCTTCACAGTTTCACAAGTCAAAAAATTAACAGTCGTACAAAGCCTCTATGAAAACTCGATAAGCTGAAATCTCTATAATTCGAAGATTTTTTCCCTCCTCTTGAGATTCGAGTTATCAAGGTTCGACTGTAATTAAAAAAAAATCCCAACTTTTATATTTTAACCTTAAGTACCTGTTCAAATCTATCCGATCTTCCAGAACTTTTATTAATGGAATATAAAACAACTGTTAACACTGAACTCTTACAATAGAGTTAAAGTGTTAATATACAGAGTTAACTTAAAACAAAAAATAAATCATTTGAAAGTTAAAAGATCGATAAATCATTTTTATTTATAAATCACGTTTATTTGTGTTAAACAGTTTCATTCGACCCCTGTGTTAACGTGTTGCCAAAGAGTCTTGGAATATTCCATGGTTTCTGGTGAGATTGTTTATAGTTTTAAATGCAGTGTATATATTCAAATTAGATGCATCTTGATATATTTATTTTAAAAGTTGAATATACACGCACTTGGAAGGGAACGCCTACAACATAGAATATATTCTCGTAAACCCTGTGTTCCACGTTGGTACAGCGACAAGCTTCGATCTTTGTCGTGAGTGGGGAGCAGGGAACACCCTTAGTAACCCCTATTTCTCGTAAAAGGCGGTTCAGAGGGGTTGGACGTAGGGTTAACTGCCCAATCCTGACAGAGGTGACAGTTGGAGGATCCAGCAGGAAAGAGGAGACGGAACTCTATTCAGCAAATGAATCCTGTGGAATTAGACACTTCATATACTATATTTCATTTCAGTAGAGAATACTCGAGCTTGAAAGTATAATATTTCAGTCGATGCAGCACGATTTAGATTTAGTGTCGGATGTTATTAAAGTCGACCTGAACCCATCGAAATATTGCTCCTTAGCTGTCTGCTGATGATCATGCTTGAAGTCGATCAGAAAGAGGTTGCACACCCACCACCGCCCGTAACTTCATATCGTATTATTAGTAAGTACACCTCGGCGCAACGCTTGGATAGCCAGCGCGGGCAAACAGTTTCACGCGTAACGACGTAATGAACTTCTATCAATTTACTTAGACGAGCCGTCTTTCCCTCTGCTCCTTTATTCCCTCCCATCGGCGGTAGCCCGCTCGTAATTATTATCCTGTCACGGCGCGCAAGACGGATCGCAACTTTGCTGGATCTGCAAGAAGAGACTCGTCAAGCGCGGTCCGACAGTGCTCCACTTCGCCGTCTTCATTGTCTCACGTTTCCTTCGCTGGCAATCGTACCGCGCGGGCGTCAAACGGCGAGCATCGGAAATTGAAGGAAGATTGCAAACCGTAGGTCTATCCTGTTCATTTCTGTTTATATAGAACTGAGAAAGTTTTAGGTTTTTTTATTGCGTGAAATGTGGAGATGCGGAGATTCAAGGGTATAAAATAATGTGAAAAGGACAATTTTTATTTTAGGTACTTAGAGAGGAATAGTATGACGACTAGGTAGCTAGGAAATTGTACAAATTGTTGGAATTTATTCTTTTTCCAGGGAAATTTCAAACAACGAGTTTGATTTACGAAGTATTATATATTTCCAGATCACAATGCAGTGCCCACTTACTTTTGAAGAAATGTAAAATTAGTAGAAAGTATTCGTATCGAGGTATCACAATCTATGCAGAAGCACCATAAGATCAGTTTTTCGACATCCCGCGTTGAAATTGGTTGTGAAATCGTTTACATAGCAAGAAATTAAAAATTCTTCGACATCTCTTCGAAATTAGAAAATCAAGAAGGGAAGCCAGATAACTAAAAAATTCAGTGCAACAGATGCTTTCTTACAATCAAGAGTCACAAAGTAATTTTCCTGCCCTTTCCATCAGATTTTTAGGTACACGAGGCTCCACTAAATTTTATTAATTCCATAGTTTTCCCACTATTCGTCACATTAAGATAGAATATCTCCTCGCAGCATGCATCCGAATTTATTTGCCGGATAAAAATCGAGCGTCGTGCGAAGGTAGCCAAGAGGAACAAGAGCTTCGTGGAATCAATTAAGGATTCAAACCGAATATCGTCCGGCCGGCTTCGAGTCAGATAGAACTTGACATCCCCTGGCCGGCGCAAGAAATTTACTGGTGCCCAGGTTATCACGGTACGTGTGGTTTATTTAGTGTAGGAAGCCTCGGTTGATTTTGTCGTGAAACCATGACCGTGTTCCAATGGGAAGGCACGTATAAGACATGCCACCGTGTGTCGCTTATAACGAATGCATTACCGCGGGACTCCTATCTTCGCAGGTGCATCCAGAAACTTAATGCACGCTTGTCACGCGTAATAGCGCCACGGATTTCTATTAATTTGCTCACGCGAGCAGCGCACTTTTTCCACCCGACTTTTTACTAATCTAGCAACGATAATGAGTGCCAGTTACGTTTACGTGGATTCTTCTTCCCCGCTTGATGAAATTTTATTGTATATAGGTATTTCTGGGAATAGTCAGTTTCAATTGAAATTTGACCATTATTTATTGATGGAATAATATTTCCGCTTGGTGGACAGAGGCATAATTAGATTTGTCACTTAGTTATTTGCAAAGTCTGTCTGTGGTAAATACTTTTGCAAGGAATTTCTCTACTTTAATTCAAGATATATATATATTTCCCTTCGAGCTTCAAATTTCCCTTGATATTTCGTTTCAGGTATCATCCCACTTTCAGTATAAGTGTTCTAATAATAGAAGCCTTGAGAACTGCTCAATTGTTTACCCACCACGTCCATAATTTTTCATTTCCTTTCTACTTATAGTATTTGTAAATATCAGTGTATAATGAGCGTCACGATGAAGTAATGCCATCTGAAATCTCTGCTTCCAAGTAAGAGTATCGAATCCCGGGGCAGTGAAAATACGACTAGGTGGTACCGTATTCGAAGTTTGTTTAGTTATCGGACGAGAAGCTTAATTGCAAAGAAGTTTAAGTGGATTCGAGCTGACGAACCATCTCGTAGGTATCTCGAGGAATGTGCATCGAGCTTGCCAGTTGCATCGTGCTACCTGCACCTTAATGCACGGTTTCACGCGTAATGATGCAATGAACTTCTATCAATCTGCTCACGCGAGGTTTCCACGTCTTGACCATTACCCAGGGAGCACGAGCGAGCATTAAGGCTTTTGCAAGCTGCACGATGCAACCGGCCGTCTACTTTCCTAAATGAAAATGTCTACTCTCCTCGTTATTATCATATGGACCTCGATCTTCATTTAGTTACATAGAATTTCACTTTGGTCGCATAAAGTGTCGACGCTTGATTTATTTAGGAATACTGTCGAGTTACAAGTATCAAATAAGAATGTAGAATTTTAAGGGGACAAGCTTATTCTGGAATTCGATGTTGGAACGTAGGAAGAAGGTAATGAAACTATGAAGAATTCAGTACAACCGTTTACCTATAATTACATACTAAAATGTCACAGAGAAATAAAAATTCTCTCGTACACCGTGTTTCAACTTCATTTATACTTGTGCCCGTTCACCGCGCTTTCTTTCCCGCAGACCAGTGAACGCAATCTGTTTCAATTAATCCCGATGCCAAGCAAGTGTTTAAAATCGCTCTTAGCACATTGTACATCTGTATTATACAGATAACGTTATAGATAATTACCGTGTCGTGTTATTGATAAGGATAATAATCGATCACTCTAATCGTAATTTAAATGTCTGGCCGGCAGTGTGACGCTGACATTGCCCGGATATTTCACGTCTTGTTACTTTTCAATTTCTCGTGTAACCGGACGCGCGTCGTGACTTGCGTAGTGTGTGTCCAATCGGAACGGATGTCGCTATCGAGGCCGTTATTTCTCGAAAAAAAAAGAGGAGAACCGACAGGTCGATAAGAAGAAAGAATCATTGCGCCAGGAAAACGAAAGAAGGAAAAGACAGACGCGCAGAATGGAAGTCGTGTGACATGAATGGAGAAACACCTGTTCTGCGAGTAGAAGAAGTAAGTTTCAATAAGTATTCCAGTTATATTGAACGAAAGTGATACTTTCTAGTTTTCAAAATCTACTATCTTAATTTCTATTTTTAAGCAGGCATTCTAATTACGCGAAGCATCCCATTCTTCAATTTTTACATTAAACTTGCAATGCAACAGGCAAGAATACTTTCCAGGTTTCACGAAACGAACGTAAAATGCCAGACACGTTTCCAAACACTAAGAAGATTATATTAATCAACTTTTAAAAAAAAAGCTTCTCGGGTAAAGCATTCAGTGCTGAAACTTATAGCAGCCACCATGTGCGATTAAACACCATCAATTATCGTGATAATATCCAACGCAGGCCGTAAACGTCCCCGTAAACCCTTTCCACGTCACGATCCAGTTACCGCAATAATTATCCAAATTTCCAAGCCGCCGTGCTTCGTCTGCAATTCAAGCGCGCGTCCTCAATGCAAATAGTGCCGCATCACGGATCGTTATTAAGCGGTGTAATAACGCATCGAACGCGTACATCAAGCGACATTGAGCTCGGCGCAGCAACGGGGAAGGAATAATTCGTCGGTGTGTGGCCCGTGCGGTGCGGTCCCGAGGATTTCGACTCACGAGTCCTGTAAAGGTACGTATGCCCGACCACGCGTCAGAGGACGTAACGAGTCGTTAATTAACGAGTCGATAAACTGGGACCAAACTACTCTGTCGCTGCGACTTTTTCCTTCGCCACTGCTCCTCGCCCAGAACCTTGGTCCTGGTGCTCTAATCAGGAACGAATCCGCGTTTAATCGTGCGTGAACGCCGGCGGAGTGCTCGCGTGCTCGCTCCGAACAGCACGCACAAACGGGCATGCCTCGAGATTCGAGTCGATCGCACGTGGAGAGTCAGTTGCGCGGAGAAAAAAAATCGCTCGCGAGGAGCTTTGAGAGCGTTCCACGGGATCGTCGCGTGACGACCGATGCATGGTGGGCCGAGCTTGCGCAACCGAACCGGCGGGCGAGATCGTTGTCGTCGGGCCCGAGAGTCGCGTGGGCGTGCATACGAGCCGTTTCGTGAAGTGCACCGCTTCCGGGGCAAAAATCGAAGCCGTTCAGGTGCGAGGGCCGCCCGATGGGACTCGCTACGCGATAGTGTGCAAGTAGCGAGGCGTGGAACCGATAAAATCGGCCGCGACAACGGCCGATCAGAGCTGGGACACTTTTCATGGGACGTTATTTCAGATACGGCGCACACCCCCGTAGAACGCGGTGCCGCGACTCGATGTTCTTGGGACATATTCAAGTGGCGTTAGCTTAAGGGGATCCTCCGTGCAAACCCCTTAAAAAATAGGTTATATTTATGAATTTCTTCCAAGAAGAGGTTACAACATATCCTGAAAAATATTTTCGGCATTTATTGATACACTTGTTAGGGTGCAAAAATCATTTTTTTTTATGTTTTCGGTCTTGATGCATTCTCTAGGTGGCACTTACTTAGTGCAGGCGATGCCAAATACAGATGACAAAACGGTAACCACGAAATTTACTCACAGGATCGTTCAAAATCAAAAATTCAAAGAATTTCTTAAAATTTATTTCAATGGCATATCGCAGCACCCCTTGTTGGGGCAAAAATGATCAAAATTACGATGTCGGTGCACATTTGAACGAAGTAGTGCAAAAAAAGCGTTTCATTTTCCGCAGAAATGTACAGATGAAAAAAAACGTGTTTCAAAAAATTATGTTATACAGTGCTGCGATAGCGAGTCTAATTATGAATCAAATGCCTCAAGGTTTTTTTGAATCGGTTCATTAGTTCATCTGAAATCGTGATTACCGTTTCGAAAGATCGTGTTTCGAGAAAAATATTTTGTGACTGGAGAATCTATATCGTTATGAACTTTCACAGGATATTCTCCGGATGTTACACTACAAAAATATATATATATGAAAATTGATTTTCTGAAAAATTTTAACCGGAGGGTCCCCTTAACACTAAAACTACCAAACCAGTCCAAATGACTAGTTTTAAATTTCGTAATAAATTTACCATTTTTAAATATGAAAAAGTGTATTTTTAAGTAGTATAAATATGTATAATATTATGTATATATTTTTTAATTGTATAAAATTTCAGAAAATATGAATAAAGATTTATTTTCCTTGCATACCGTATTTTATAAATAATCAGTCATTTTGACAAGCATGGTAGAAATATGTATACATTAATTGTCGGTAGTTCTAGTGTTCAGAGTGATAACTTTCGAGGTACAAAACACTATAAGTACCTATAACAAAGGAATATATCGTGCCCGTACACACCGATTTTCATGCAACTTCGCCGGTTTGCAGACTAGCCGAAAACATTCGACACGTATTTTGGTTTATCGACAATCGTCCATGTTGAAGGAGTGAAAACAACCCTCAGGGCGTTGAAAACACTTTTTCTGAAATATCTCGAAACCTATTCGGTATAGGTGAGAAGTTAAAATTGCAAAACTGTGTATTTTTACACGACAAATTCAGGTACCTACGTTTACAGATTTTGTGACAAATACATTAAAAAAAAACTATTTATATAGCTGTTACAGACAATGTTTAACATTAATCTTGTGGTATACCTAATATGAGATTAGTCGTGTTTTGAAAATAATAATTAATCTTGTACCTGTAGACACCGGTATAGTGTGGAACATATCTCCCTCGAAATATGCTAGTCCACTGCCGAATTATAATTCAATGATCAGAATTTTCTGTACATTTATTGTTTCAAATGAATAAAACATCGTTTAACTCCATCCAATACAGAGATTGTCAGAGTTACAGAGGGAGAAAGAGAGATTCTTCTCCGGCATCGTTAAACTTTCCCGCGTGATACTTCTCGTCGGAGGAACACTCAAGCTTTTAATTATCTCCTTGTAGCGGGAGAGCACGCTGCCTCCCGGCCACTCGCGGTTTCCTTCGGTTCCGTTCTCGTACCTCTTTTAATTAGCCTCGCGCTTCATTCGCTTTATCAATTACCCACTTTCCGTAATAACACGTGTTACCCCCGACCACCGGACGGGACAGATAAATATATTTAACCGATCAATCAGCTTTCATGTGGTCGCTGGCCGTGAGAAAGCTTCTTACGCGTTTAGATTCATAGAATCCAGGAGCATCGCGCGACAAATCTGTGGGATGGCTTTGCACAATGAGTCGCGCAAGATCGTTGCATGTCAGACTGCTATGTAGGTGTCAACACCATTCTCAGAACAATTTTTTGTCGTCCTTTCCCCTCGAGACCGGGGTTTCTGCGTCTTCCTCGTCGTCTCTAATCCAGCGATCTGTTGAATCCCTCGCTCTACCACACCCGCTATTTTCACCCGCATTTATTGCACTTTGAAATTATAGGTCGGAATTGTTCCGTTGAAGCTTCTTCGAATTACTTCAGAAGAGTATGTTGATGGATGAATAAAGTATCTTCGGAATGTCGTAGAGTTACTAGGACAGGACTCTATTTTCTATACTGCCCTTAATCTGTATCAAATATGTCTGGATCAATTACTCTACTCAAAAGTCGTAGTATTCTTCTCCAGTCATCGATTTTTGTTAATATTTCAACCTTCCTTGAAATTTCAACCCCTTGGTTCTCCTAACGAAGAATAGTTAGGAAAATAAGAACCTTAATTTTTAACTTTTGTAAAAGTATCTTCCTTTAAGAAAAATGTAAGTTCTTTCCATTGAAGTTACTTGCTTCATCTTGTTGCATTATTTATTATGCAGTATATTTACGTCATAATCTTCGTTGTTGAAGGAGATCGAACCGAGTACAGTGAAATATTGCCGCGGCGCACTATGTTAATCAACGCGATCGGAAACGTACGCGCAAGTGAAACCTTTTACTGGGCGCCGTGTTATTAATTTTTCAATTACTCAATGATTATGCAGCCGTTAGCGTAATGCCTCTTAATACCTGTTATTTGCTTTAGCAGCGACGGTCGGTGGGAAGTTTTTGAGATTTCGCCGTTTCCCGAAGGCATTTGGTATTCACGTCTCTACGCAATCGCTCGTGACGCTGCTAAAACTCGGGATAAGGTTACTACCCCACTAAAATGAGCTCCGTGGTACCGTAATTCTCGGTTGTCAAGAGCGTATACCCGCAACCTTTTGGAGTAAATTGCGCTTCGTTCGGTGAACTATGGATACTGGCTCAGCGACGATTAATTTCCATTTCCATATAATGCATGCGAGCAGCTCGTTTATATGTTAACTATCGATCCTGACAATGCCTCGCCGTTTTGACTTTCTCGATGCGTATCGGCCGATCTCTGACAAATCCTAGCGATTGTTTCTGGCAAGCGTGGGGGGTGAAAGAAAGATTCGTATTGAAAAGGAAAATTGGACCTGAACTGAAAAATCATTGGTGTCGGAGTCGAGTGGATTAAGAAAAGGACAACTTCACTGTGCAATCACTCTCCGCTGGCTATTGCATATCGATTGGCGTAGGAAATTGGAAAGCTGCAACTGAAATGAAGGCACTCCCTATCGACTCTTCTAAAGTCACTTGACTGATTGCATTTCCAAGAGAAATTCAAATTGGATATAAAATCAGACTTTGAATTATAGCTTAACGTTATCCTATCTGAAACCAAATGAAGAGGAGATGTTCAAGACACGCTTCGTCAACTTTCAGTAAGTAATCGAGTCGCAAGGAGGATTCAAATTAAGAAGAGATACCGAAGCTCCGCGAAACACTATTCCAAGCTGGTTGCCATTACTCGATTCGTAGGAACGAAAGATTCAAATTAAAAAGGGATGTCGATACCGCGCTGAAGACCTTCAACAACGCGTCGTCAAGTTTTTCTCCACTGTCCCACCGCGTCGTTAATTCAATCCAGCGGTTATCGATTAACCCGTTAGCGCGATCCAGCGGATGAACCGTGAGAAGTTCCCGGGCGTCAATCGACCATCCTACAGCCGTTCAATTATTTCGATCACGCGAATCGCGCGCCCGTTCCACGATTTCCTCGAACGTGCAAAAAATCTTGGCCGTTTTAGGAATAATTACAATCCGAAGTAGTTTACGAGGTCTAGCGCGATGGCGACGCTGGAAGCGGCTACCTAATAATGTCTCCTCGCTGGCGAACGGGAAGGGTCGTGCGCCATGGTAACCGGTTAATTATCGCGTTTCTATTTCGGACACGCCTTGACCTTTTTTGGCAGTTGATGAAGAAGCTGACTCCAGTTCCCGTGGATGCCATCGAACCAACTGGACTGCCCTTCCAACCGGAGCATTTCCATGAACAGAGCCGGATGAAACTGCAGTGACACGCATCTTTGCAACTGCGATCGTCACTGTGGAGTGCAAACTGAACAAGATGGAAATCGACACCTGGACATTCGATGCAGTTATGATAGGATATGCTTCGTGTATCACGGAATTATTTCCAAATTTGCGATGTTTCTTCACATGATTGAGGATGCTGAGTGTTGGTAGATTGAAGCTTTCAAGGACACCTAGAAATAGTTTTTTACTCTCGACTCATTGCCCTGAATTCTATGAAGTAATCGTACCAATACTCAACGACTTGTAATCACAACTTGGTAACAGATCTTGATACCCTTCCAGCTTCATTTTAAACATTAACAAAAGATATTACTTGGGGTAACTTTGCCCGAGAAACTAGATTTTAAAACAAATTCCTCTAGCGTCTATTGTGTAACAGGTATTATTCTCAGACAAATTGCATCTTAAGTAAGCAATCACAGCTATTCAAGGCACTTCGTCTGAGAATAATACCTGTTACACTGTTGTATGGTAGAAAAGTTTGTTTTATGATCTAGTTTTATGGTCAAAGTTGCCCCAGTGGTAAACGTTACGTCATATCACGGTTCCTTAGCAGAAGGAACTCTCAGCTGAGAAAGTCCCCAGATCCTCAAACGCAGAACTAACATTCCCACACTTCTCGTTAAATAATCCCCCTAAAGATCAGACCCATCAATCCACAACATCAAATCCAAACTGTCTAATTGACAGCAGACTTCAGTCCACCTACGAAGCAGTAGGGGACACATTGCCGGCCTCCTCGCGGAGCAGGTATAACCAGAAAGCGGCAGGTTTCGTGGCAAAGTGTGAGTGGGATTTATCGATCGGAGCTCGCGACCGATCTTTTCCGCCTGGCTACGAGCCGATTTAGCGTCGGATCGGATCACGCGTAGCCACGGCGGAATCGTTCGTCGCGTGATCGACGATACGTCACGATGATCGATTACCGAATACGGAGATATGCTCGGGTGTCCGCCCTACGGAATGCTGCGACGATAGAGAAGGCGCCTCCTCTTGTTTCTTCCCGTGACGTACCGTATTCTCGTTTCCCTGTCGCCGTTCGACTGTCATCCATCTCCACGGTGCCTCGAACCGCTGGGAATAAATGGCTTTTCTTGATCCACCGGATGCCGCGTTATCTGGGCGAGCCCGTATCGACGTACGTTTCGGTTCAGCCTTCGTACTGCATCTGGCCTCGCGTACTCTTATTGCAATTGTCCCCCCGCGAATGCAACGTATAGCCTCGAGATCCTAAATAGAGATCTCCAGTCCCGTCCACTTTCAATTAGTCGATTATCTTCATTTGGTACGAGTGCTGAGAGGATGCTCGAGACTAAATAGCTGTGGTTTCGCTGGTCTCGTTAATGAGATTTGTGGCGTCGGATCTCCACCGACACTGTTTTCACCAGACCCACTGTTGGAGGGCTGTGTCACTGGTGTAAGCTCCCAAAAGCCATAGTGACCTATCGATAGGTCACTGTACTGTTTTATCATTTTCTGCTTAAAAGCTGTATGTACAAAAATGAGTAGTAGTGATAGGCAAGGCTTCGGAAAAATACGCCGCGAGCCTGAACGCGTTGAAAGCTCGTCTTCCTTGGAGAAAAATATACCTAAGTTGACATTGTATTAACAGTATGCTATATATAGAATTATACTGAAGGCCATAGCAGGATTGAGAAGCAAAACTCAGCTCAGTCCAGCTACCCAGCTGATACTTCAACAGGAGGTCTTCGCTCCCTCCAACCGAAAATCTTTCAGCCACCTGAAGGTAGCCCCGAGATTACTGGGCACGTCGTTTCTCCAGATGCTGGCTAACGAGTGTAACGAGTCCGTGGCAACATCTTATGTGGATATGTTAGGCGCGTTTACCCGTTTCACAACTCTTTCTCGAGCGTCGCCTCCTACCTCTGCTCCTCCTTCTCTTCGCCAGCTGCTCCTCGATTGGAGTAGCTCCTCGGTCGAGCAGTGTCGCTCCCTCTCTTGCTCCCCCGGCTCGCTTATGTGCTCCGTCTCTGTCGGGCCCCGTTCTCCGGGGCCCGTTTCGATGGTGCAGGCCACCATCCGTTAGCTCCACTATTCAAATGCAGACCTGCTGCCCGCCGCAATTTAGACCGTAGGTTATCCACTTAACTGCGCAATAACTTTGTGCCGTGATAGCAGTTTTCTGGCAGCCGTACCGTGGTGATAACGAGCCCGGCCAGGTCTTCGCTCGTTACCTGACCGCGTTCTGCCTCCCTTTTTTTCGTCCCTTTGCCTTTGTTGTCCCCCTCCCCCCACAGTCATCACTTCTTCGCTTTATTCTTCTGTTCCTACTGGCTCGCAACCCCTTGCACTTTTATACCCTTATTCGTGGGGAAAACTAAGTAGTGATGTATTTTGTAGAGACAATCATACGTTCTTGTGAGATGAACGATTCCTCGAGGCTGAGGTGTGTTCGGTAAAACAAATTTGATTGTATTGGGAAAGAAAATCTATGTGATTCGCTGTACTTTATTGAATGTGATTTCGCATTTCTGGGTGGAAGATGTATAATGCATAGTAACTAATCACTGTTCTCCAGTACGTTTTAAATTAATGTAGTATGCAAATTGTCTGCGAAGTACCTCATTAATATCGCCGACATTGGATTGAGATCGCGAGGCTTCTAAATAATTACTGGCTCTCCGTAATCAGTTAGCGCAGTACAAAGTATCATTGGAGTTAATGATCTGTTTTTCTAGCATTATTAGATTGCACTTGAAGTGATTGACAAATGCAATGTGTCTGCTGTGCTTGAGTCTTCGATAAGGTAGTGTGATTAAGTTACGCCAGATTCACCCTGTGGCGAATGGTGCGGAGCGAAAGTGGATTAACAGAAAAGGCTTTCGAAAGGTAGAAGGGACTGTGAAACACACGAAATATCTTCCACTTCCGTTTAAAGTACCCGATAACACAAGGCGCATGGAACGAGACGAAACCGTAACCATATCGGAGTCACGATGGAATCGTTGAACAAGTTATCTCCGCAACCAGCTCCATAGAAGAAATCCAACCAGTGCGAGCGCGCAATGTTCAACGAGAACCAACAGACTTGGCAGTCGAGTTGTGGGAGAAAAGGTGAAACCAAAGAGCGTAGAAACTGTATCACTCGAGCGAGTCGAGCGATTTTGCATAACCAATACGATGATCATGCAAAAAATGAAGTCTCCTCCACGGAGATAGTGTAGGTATTACTAGATATTATTCGTAGCCCCAGTTCGTAAAGTGGATTTCCTCACTGTCACGATAGCGACTAAAAGGTGGAATTTCTTACATTTTCCCACAGTGTATAAGCTTCCAGAAACTCCAATAAAATTTGACGCTCGAATTAAAAGAATTGTCAAAGTCACAGGAGTTTAAAGTTCTTTTGACAATATTAATATTAGCCCTTGGCAGTACTGGGTACTACTAATGCCAGTGATATTAGGCTGTCATAGTGCAAATATTTAATATTTATTTACTTACAATAAACTCACATACCATACTTCAAATTAACAATATTTATTAAATAAAAAACTGATATGAGCCCGTGTGCAACCAATTATTATTTTATAAAAAGAGTAACACTGCTTAACAACATATAGTTTAGGGGAACAACTCTAGGAATCTCTAGTGACTATTACCTCAAGACGCTACAGATAATATTCACCACCAAGCTTCAGGGCGTAATTCACGCCTCTTTGGAAATGTGCCATTTACCTTCACCAAGCGTCTGATAACACACCGATACTGACTTGAATCTCGTAACTATCGCCTGCTTAAGATATAAGGCATCCACGTTTCTGTAACGGATCGCTAGCTGCCGACCAGAATTTTCCAATTGGTCAACGGATCAATTAAGAGTAAGAAAAAAATACCGTACCGTGTTACCAATGGTAATTTACCATTACGCAGAACGTTATTTGATATCCAGGCAACTGGAATTCGTGTTGCTGTCTGTAGACAAATGTTCACGCTGGGGAACCTGATCTGTGGGTTGGTGGATGGTGACTTGTTCCTTGACAAAGCAGCAGTGGCTGAACTAATGGCCCCCGAAATTATTGTGATAGTTGAATGATCGGGTGACTTCCGTGTCTCGGCTTCGAGTCGTCCTGTACTGGTCCCGGATTAACAGGGCAACGAAGCCAGAACGGCGGAGTCACGAGAGAGCTGGATATTCGAGGAACGAGCGGAATTTATTAGCGCTGGGTAGCATTGGTGATTGCGGCTGATTGGAATTGATAGTTACCATTGCTCTAGGCTCCTCGACCGGCTGATCGTCACAATGTATTATTATGATATCTCGGCGAGTGCGGATCGTTCAGCCGGTGCGCTCGTTTTTCATTGATCCCTGGACGTGCACGCGTGTAATCACTGATGGAACTTTGCGCAGCTGGCTAATTTTAGAACGGCGGGATGGAAATGCTGTTGCAGGGCTTTCGTGCGACCATTGCGGGTTAAAGTTTGAATATCCGTTGGGCGTATGAACCAGTAATAAGAATAATTAATTTCTTCATATTCTTTAATTAACGATCAGATTCTAATGTTTAGGATTTTGTGTCTATGGCTACGTAGTTGCTGTAAGTCGTTTCTGTATTTATGAAAGCTTATAAGGTAGCCTGTAGAAAATTGTTGATAAGATCCACCATAGTAGCGTCAAACAGATTTCTAAAGTGCGCGAGACATAAAAAGAATATATAAATGCATATTTCGCTCCTTACACCCAACGTGGTGATTCACATTAACGAGCCAGAGCAACGCGTAGCCTAATATATTCCGCCGCAAGTGCGCGTATCACGATCACTCGAACGTATTCGAATAAAAAAGCGTTTGCCAACGAACGCGCAGTCACACTTCAGAAATTAGTTAGGCCAAGGAATGTTGGCCGGTGACCTTGCCTCAGTTGCTCGATCCGAGTCGGTGCAATAAATTTATCGAGCTCGGCCAGCGAAAAAATATTTAATAGACTGGAAATAATAACGATAAACTTCAATTTCCTGTTCCACCTATGGATCAGGTATTGAAAAGTCCCTCGCGTTACTTGCCGCGGTCTGGCTGTGTTTCAGGCTCGATCGTTGATTGGAAAAGAGGAATGAAGCAGGGAAGACGGCGGAGAGGAACAGTTTTTGCTAATCTGAAGATCTTGATGACGAAGGTTCAGCTGTTCCCGAGCGTATCGTATTGAAAATAGCCTATATAGGAGAGGATGCCACGGAATGCTGTATCATACCGGTTAGCGATTGATCAACAAAGATGACTCGTTACTACCGTCGACAGAGGTATCTCCGAGCATAGAGTGCCATTTTTATCGAGATCTTATCGACGGCCATTTATTGTGCTCGGAGGGGTACGTATGCAAGAACGGTCTCGCCGCGGATTTCGATAAATTATCGCGCTTTATTAGATTTCAAGAGCTCACTTACACGCTGTCGTTCGTGCCAGTTATATATCATTCTAATTACGTATCATACCCCTAATGATTATTGATAGCGATGGCTAAAGTTTGCTCTGGGCGTTTGTTCTGTCGGCTCGGTAGGCGATCCTTCACTCGGATAAACTCGGATATAGAATCTCAACGTAGCACCCTCCTACCATACATCAATTGTTTTTAAATCCTTTCATAAAGAGAAATGACTAGCAAACATTTAAATGGTATCGTGCTTTAGAATATTGTATGTGGACTGCGATCCACAGCTCTGTAAACTTACCAGTGGCGCCAGAAATCCTTGCTGTGCGCGCATCGAAGTCACTGGGGCCTGGAATTCCCAACGACAAAGTCACCACTGCTCGACGACGAAATATACGCGCACAAAGTCTCGCTCGCGTGGACCAGATTTAACGTTTTATCTGCCCCGCCTGTCGTATCATCGACCGTTAGAACGTTCGCCACGGATAGATACCGTTTTTCCCCCGGACATTTCACCTTTCGTGGGGAATTCAACGACCAGTCCGTATCTGAAAAATCACAATGCGTTTCACGTGTTACAACCTGAAACGTGATTACACTGGCCACACACCTGCCGGTCCAACGATTTCGTTCCCGTCCATTCTCTCGCCCTCTATCTCTCTCTCCCCCACGTTCCGTGGCCCTCGCGGTCCCGTTTCCGCGGCGTTCTGAAAAAGGACAACCGCTGTCCGTCGCCCACGTGCCGTACGCCTGTTCCAGCCGCTCGTTTTTCGTAACCCGCGACGCGAATGACCCGTGACAAACCCGCGCGTACCGGTTCGTTTATGAAACCCGACACCTTTGGCATTAAAACCGCATTATACGCTCCTCGGGTAACAGAGCTCGATGGACTCCGCCGTGGAACCGGAAGGCCCCGACACCTGTCAGACGGTCTTTGGCTGACCGCGTTGCGCGTGGGCCTTCGTTAACCGCGCCGCGTTGACTTCCACCGGGCTGCCCGGGCGTAAAAATTCGCCACTGCACGGGAGGGACAGTTTTCATCCCGAAGAGGTTAATTGAACAGCAACGTGGAAACTGGAGGCGTCCGCGGGATAGAACGGTAGGATGGTCTCATCGACAATGGGGGGGGACTGCTTGAAACGCGAGACAGCAGCGAGCTCCAAGCGAGTCGACATTCCAATTCGCCAGGGTACAGGAGGCTCCACGCCTCGATATTACGCTTCGACGAAAGTTTGTTTATCGATCGAGCTATACATGCTCCGAGGCGGCCTCTCTCACGTTCTCGGCTCGCAGGAAGTTGGCAAATCCTCCTTTTTTCGTCCCGTCTCTGTTCCTCCTTCTCCCTGGCCCTCGCTCCTCGCTTCGCGCTCCTATCCTTCGTTCTTTTTTTCGCCTCCCCGTCTTTCTTCCCTCGTTCGCTCTCCTCGCCAGCGTTTCGATCCTCGGCTGCCCCGTTCGTGCTCGGCCGTTCTCTCGTCCTACGAGGCCTAATCGTCCACTTTGCCGATACCGGTGAAAACGAGATTTATCCTCGTCACGCGTCAGGGGACACGGTCCCCGCGTCGACCTTCCCGGCCGGTGGACGATCCACTGGGTGCCACCTGGGGGCTCCATCCCGGGTCAAGATTCCCCCGATGCCATCGGGCTCCACGAGAACTGGGTCTTCGATCGACGAACGTCGAAATCGTTGGTTCTAAGCGACCGATTGCAACGACACGCTGTTACTCCTTACTCGAAGGCCGTTCACTGTATCCAGCATCCCGGGACTCGGACCGGAAGGTATTCCATCTGCTCGGTGCTCGTTTCTCTCCCACCGAGCCCCTATCGAGCCGCGTGATCATAGACCCCGAGCCGTAATCGTCGGAAGTCCCGCATCCTCGATCGTCCAGCCAACTTTCCGCAGCTTCTTCATGAGTTACTCGCGTCGGAGGCGAGCTGCGAAACCGCGGTGCCTCTCTTCGCTGGTGAGACGGAGCGCGATGGTTCCTGACGCGTCCGCGACACGACGGGACTCGTGGGACCCGCGACCCCGTGGAACGACCGAAAACGCGCGTGACAGAGCCCGAATGTTCGGCAGAGGCGAGTATCCTCTGGTGCTCAGGGTGGCTGGTCCGAGGGATGACCTTGCCCTAGGACAACTCGGTGCTCCTCCTCGTCGGGGCATCGGCGAACGACTGAGGGCTGCAGACGCCGGGCCCCGGAACCGGGGACCCCGACACGCCACGATCCGCTCGAGCACTGCACCGTGTTTCAGGACCAGTTCGGCCGCTTCACTTGGCTCCGGAGGAAGGATGCCGTGCGTGGTTGCTCGCTCCTCGCGTTTCCCCTCGATCCCCTCCTCTGGCTCCCTCCTCAGGCTTCCCCACCCTCCCGGCTTAGCTGCTGCTACTCTCGCAACCCCCTCCTTACATCACTCGTGGAGATCGCCCCCCTTTTCGATCGCGTTTGCCCCCTCGTGCTGCTGGCGAATCTCTTCTTTCGTTCTGCCGAACGAGTTGGCTGTGGTCAGGGGACCGAACTGGACGTGGCGATTCTGGCTGACGTGGCCCGAGGTTTTCGAGGTTAGAGGGTGACCGGTCGAACTGCACCTCGGTCCTTTCTTTCACGTCTCCGTCTGATTTCGCTTGGAGGGATTCATATTTCGAGCGAGCTCGGGCGTTGCATGGTTTTAGGTGCTGCGTTAAATGATAGTTGTTTATACATTATTTAATTGCTGGTCACGTTGGAATCGTACTGGGTTGAAAGCTTGCACTTGATCGAATTCTGTTCGTTTCATTTTTAATTTTATAGTGGTTAGAATCTGATAACTTTATTCATGAAAATTTGATTTGTATTGTTTGGAGAATTCAACCCCCTTGATTCTATATCGTTGATACAGTAACAGTATCCAGATATTCTGAAAGATTTTGTAACACTTGCCTTGAGATTATTTTATAACTACTGCGAAATAAATTGCTACCACCCGCGAGTACCAGTAGAATCCCTAAAACTTCGTACCTCTGAAAAACTACAGAAACACATAAGTAACCCGTTCAAGAACCTCAAGTCTAAAGATCCTGCTCCAAAATCTGTATTAAAAATTCCAGTGTACCAGAATCTTCAGTACCTCCTAACTGTGAAATCGATGAAATCAAAGTCACACAGGCACAAGCCCCGTGTCATCCTGCTCGACTATTAGGTTCCCCTAACAAGAGGAAACGTCACACTTCACTCTTCAAGCTCCCACCTCTATCTAATACATCTCATTTCCAACCTACGCTCGAGAGCATCCTTGCTCCCACTATCGAGTCAACATCAGGTGTCATCTATGACTCTATTATAAAGTCAAATGAGGCGTCACCCAGTTTCCTTCTAGATTCCTCCAAGCATCAGGTCGAATTTGCTAAACCCTTCCCCTGAAGTCTTTTATCCCGAGTGCTCTACCGTTTTCGATATCTCTCAGCGCGATCCCCCCCATTCGAGCATGTTGCACGACGTAGTAGCAATCCTCCTCTTTCGTTGAACTCCTCGATGCAATACGACGATCGTGGACGGCTGCTAAGCTAGCTTGCCCCTTCTTCCGTTGCTTTCCCTGCTGCCAATCGCATCCTGGATCCCCCCTGCGAACCTGATGGCCCACCTGGGCCCAACCTCTTCGCGTCCGACGGGAGCCAATCGCTGTGTCTAACGTACGATCTAATGTCTCGGTTGTAACGGGTGTCGAAAGTGGAGGGAGATCTCGATGCTGTTGCTGTATTGTGTCACACACATGCACACTCCGTGTCGTCTAGACCAGATTACTCCGCGGGCTACGGCTGGAGAAACCGCAGCGCCGATGATGCTGACCCTATTAGGCTCCGTGGGCCTTGGGTGTAGTTCCCTCGTCGGTGTTTACATGAATCTCATTCAGACTCTCAGCATTATCGAAGCATTTTTACGAAAGTCACGTCACGTATACTGGGATTTCCCTGTGCAGGTGCAGTGGGAAAGGTAGACAGGAACGCGGTAGGTGTTATATAATGATCGTAGGTGGCAGGCTGAGAGTCAAGATCGAAATAGAATAGCTCAGACTGTTCGTATCCGTACCACATCAGTTGGCAGCAATATATGATTCAGGTACAGTGAATTGGAGTAAACGTAGCCAATAATGCAAATTCGTATGAATATTTCAAGTCCCTGAGAATACCCTTACTCCCATCTCAGTTACCAACTTCGAGTAAATTAGAAAAAACTTGTTTATAAAATTATTGCTTACGATTAAAAAGAGAACACTAATTGAAAAATAAATTATGTTGATATACCTACATCAAAATAAAAATACATATTGTACAAAATAGTAATGGGTGCAGGTGTAAAATTTGCAATAAATCCCTCATTTGTTATCGGATTTGCATCAAACGTTCACCAAACGATGTAGAATATTTTACACATATTACACGTCGTAATTCAGAAACTGTCAAAAATGGAGTTGCACCCCTCTTGGTGCAAGGACTTCAATTGTTTCTATTAAACTCTCAAGATTCCCCTAAATATCAATAATTCTCGACGCTGTCAATCGTTTTACAAGCTAGAGAAGACTATTATCCCTTGCAAGCACGCCAGGAAATTCTATTCTTCCCTATCCTACTCCACACAGAATGTCTCAGAGGTGGCTCGCTTCTCCCTGTGGGAGCCGCTAATTATCTTATTATCACGAGCCGCGATCGACAATTCAATAAAGCTGGCCCCCGTCGAGATCGTTGACCATGTAATTACCTGAAACGTTAATTGCTCGCCAGAGACAGTGGCACAAAGGCCGACAGACCAGTGACACTTGGTTTCGCTGCCGGTTGACCCAGTTGCCGCAAGAATGCCACCGTAAAACCGTAAAAATGATGACTTTGATCGTTCGAAGTATGAAAACATAAATGTCGTCACGGTTCACCTGGTGATATATTGCACCTACGCCCGTGCATGTGGGCTCTAATAAGCATTTAGCCGTTTCCCTTAGAATTTTACGATACGATCGGCATAATTTGTCGCACGCAGGCACGACCGTTGCGATACGGACAGCGCTAATTCATTAGGCGGCCTTTCTTTTTTCCGGCCGACATTTTTCCCATCCGCACCCGCTATGCGTGAACTCAGTATCTGTATTACGAGCCGATAGTCTGAATCGCCAGCAAAGCAACCTGTTCCTACGAGCGCGTTATTAATGTGTGCGCGTTCGCATTTTTCTTTCTCGAATTTCTAATCCGGTGCGATTAATGGCGCCTCCGCGACATCGCACTTACCCCGGCTGAGGGGCTTTGCCACTCGACGCCATCAATTACCTACCCGCACTTGTTATTAGCGAGAATTTTTTCCAGCCTTTTACCGTATCACAGTACCTACTGGCTAATTATCGCGTAAACGGTGTCTTTAAGGAGGCGACCCTGCATCTAACAATAATTCATATTCTTAATCTTGAAATACTTCTCTAACTGCTTTCACTCGAATGGTTCGGAAATCAATTTTGTAATTGCAAGATTTTTTAAACGCTAATACCTGGAGAATGGTTATTCCAGTTTATTTATTGATTTGTTCGTTTTAATGCAAAGTGACTGCTTGCCAGATAAACGTTGCACTGGAAACGCCACCAAAATGGTGACCGTAATTACAAATTGCGAAGATCGTTGACATGCACGTTGACAGTCTACCGTACACTTACGCTGTTTTTTAACGTGTTGCTCGAATAAAAGCGTTTAGCAGAGACAGCGAATCGCGGCTTGTCGGCATCTTTGATATTCAGATCGGAGATCTCGTGGCTCGCGTGTGCAATTGCACCTGTGTTCGTACCGTCGATGCATATGCAGCGCGTTTGACGTTCCTGAATGAAGAGTACAACCTGCGCGAGCTACGTTTATGCCATTAATTTGTTTCCCCTGTATACGCGATACCGGCGCGGCTGAGTTGTTCATAAATATGCAACAGCCACTTTCTGACAAGGGGGAGGGGGGGGGGGGAGATCAAAGTTAACATTACCGAGTTCGTCGTTCGTGAATTCGAAGGCACCATGCGAAAGTGGGAAATAAATTTTCCAATGTTACCTGACTAAGAAATTATTGGGACTAGTTAGTTAAATTTAGAAATGCTTTGAAGAAATAGCAGTGTTCCCAGAACTGTTTTGCAAGAAAATCAACAGTAACTAGAAATGGTTCGTGCCGGTGTGACAGGTATACGAAAGCTTCCAAGAATCCTTCCTGTCATTACAGTAATCATTCAACTGGTCTTCCGTCCACATTGATTATAATCCACAGCCTCTTTGACATTGACGGTATGAAAATGCCACCTTTTAAAATAGAGCATCACCTCCACTTCAACAGTAGTAAAGAATTTTTAATACGTCGCACCAAATATTTGACTCAGAAACAGGATTTTGAATATCGATTCATTCGTTTTAATTAGATCTATAACACATCGAAAGAAAAAGAAGTCACACCAGGTGGCCAGATTCGCCACAGTGAGTTGCACGAGGCGGCAGAAACGAAGAGAACAGCTCTCTCTACTGCGGCCTCTACTCGAAGCAAGGCGGGAAAAAGGAAAGGGGTTCAAAGGCACAGGATCTCGCGTGATGGCCTTTTCGTTCCCTGCCACGCGGGCATTTCGCCGAGGACGTAAACATTTTGAGAAGAACGCGCAAGAGCTTCTTCCTGCCCCTTAATTCCGTGTTCCGCCATTGTTCGACCCCCTCGGTTCCGTGCAACCCCTTCTCAAGGAGGACCCCCTGCGAGGTTGACCCACTGGAACCGAGCTGCAGGTGGTGCAGCGTCGTACCTTGTGGAGAAATAAAGGCGCCTGGGCACGCTGGTGCGTGCGTCGCGACGCGGTGTGTGCGTGCACGATGTCATCTGCTAACCGGTTCGAGCTGATATAACGCAGGACCGTGGGAAGAAGAACGGTTCAAAAGGACGAAGTGTTGTCCTGGCAGACTCTCAAAAAATCTGCAGAGAAGCTGGACAGTATCTTTACTGGGCCCAGCAGCGCAGGAGCGTCAACCAGTTGTGGCTTCTTCGGCAGTGTGGACCAAATTTTCAATCCTTCCTTGACTTATATCGATTGATAACGACGGGAGTTTAAATTGAAAATTTGAAAAATTAGGATACTTTGGGAGCCGTGTAGGTGTACAGGGTATATTGATAAATAATACGTTTTTTTTTTTTAAATATACCTATGAATTGATTTTAGGGGGGTAAAATAAACCCTCGTAGATAAAACTACCTTTCTTGCGCTCTGATCTGCCTATAATGTAAAGCCTGAATGTAATTTGTGTAGAATCTTGAAAGTGTAATACAGTATTCCTTGTTTGCTCTGTGTTGCTGTTTTTCGATAGAATTAGTAGCTTATAGAAATTCCTGAAATATTCTTCTCAGACTCTTCGAAGATATTGGAATTTCCAACTTTTTAAATAGTTTTTCATAATTAAATACGCCGTTTGTACGAATGGAAGTAGTAAATCTAACGCAGATAGGGTTGCGGGTCGCTCCTGGATCGAAGGGCACCCTTTGCGAAACGTAGGACAACCCCTTCAGCACCTTGCAACAGGAGACTCGCCTGCGCAGGGAAAATATTGGTCAGACAGGTTTGGCTACGCTCGCTAGACAAAACATTGACTAGCGGTCTCGTCATCTTCGCTGGGGGTCCTCTATATTTTTCTTGCCTATGGGAAAATCTTCTTCAATTTTCTACCGAGCGCGCAAACGCAGCTGCTTGACGTTTTTAAGACTCAGCTCCATGCAAATTAGGCGTTAGACCACTCGATTTATTGGCTTCAGATGCCACGTCAGCAAGGATACCGGGAAGAGAATCGTGAAACAGAGCCACTCCTCCGTGGGACCACGACTGAATTTGATTTTTTACTTTGACCACTTCTGCTATTCGTGAGAATCAACAGAGTGTCGTTCGAAAATCAGTTCATGTCTACGTGGATAAATTCTTTCGAATTATTAGAAGAAGCTGAAGTTAAACAAATTTTGTAGCAAAGAAGGCCAGATTCATTATATAAGCGAGAAAAATAGAATAGGCAAGAATTCTACTATTTTCTTAAAGCGCAAACGTCACCCTAGTTTACTCAAACAGAATTCGACATTTATTTCCAATCTGAAAAATTCCCTCCAAATTCCCCAAACTCCACAGCAAAAAGTGATTCGAAAATACCGCAAAATCATTCCCTCTTCAATCCTCTTCGACCATTTTCATTCGTCTAAGAGATAACTGCCAGCTTACAATAACCCTTTCACGTTGCACGTTGGCCCTTATCACCGGAAGAGCCGGGGAAATAAAGTCATCGTCGGGCGTATTTTCCGGTCGTGAGTGCCCCGCGGCGCTAAACACGCGATGGCGTTATGGTAGCGGAGGAGCCTGGTCCCCGGCGAAGGCATCGGCCCATTAAATGTTGCACGCCCGGTAATTTATGGGGTGCGAGAGAAGGAACGTAACCACCATCTCCGTCCAAGGGTACACATAATGCGACCCGGCGCGTCGCACAAGAGCTGCCAGGCCCCTCTCCCCCTACCTGCAACCCCCTCGCGTATCCTTGCATTTGCATAAAGCTGTACGGAGACGCCTGGAGATTAAACGCTCAAGATTTCGCCGGCTCCTGCACGCTACTCGCGCGGAAAATCCGACCAGGATACAGGTTTAATCCATTTCGGATTGGGCGATCCGCGTGGAAGCGAGGATAGGACCGATCGAGGGACGATCCCGAACTGTTGGCTTGCGGAAGAAAGTGGACGTGTGACGGTGAGAATCATGGGAATAGAGGATTTGGGAATGGCGGACTAAGAAGCGCTGGGAAACAGTTGCATATCGTCGGGAAGAGGAGTTCGATGCAAGATACTAAGTAATAATAGTGTATTTAATAATAATTATAAATACTTTAAGAATTTTTTAGAAATTCTGAACTGCAATTATTCTATGCTCGGTTTGAGAAGTTACAAGTTTGCTTAGCTCCGACGTGAGAGTGTTTCGAAACTTAAATTCTTCCAGCTCCTGAGAATTCCTCACAGAGTAATAGGAAATGCACTACAGAGCTGTTGCATGAAGACGTCAAGAGCAGGCATTCATCGTTTCTGTCCTAGCACTCAGAGTATCGAGGGGCCATTTACGTCGGATTGAAGGTTTAGCTGAAGGATATTGGAAATTTCATTGTCGATAGTAAAACGACGGATGCTAATGAAATATGAGGATTACGAGCTGTGCCTGGCCTTGCATTTTCGAGCGTGCAAGCCTGTATTTATTGGTCTCGGTGCGCCATAGTGTTCGCCAGCCTTATCGCGAGAAATTCCTATAAATACACTGGCACTTCTTCTGCCGCACGAACGGCCACGAGCAACGCGCTTCTGCCTGGATTTCCGGGACGATACTTTAAACGGGAAAGCAGAAAGGTGGCATCCTAATTCCGAGTTACGATGGCGTTCCCTTCGGGCGATTCTCTCGGCCGTAACGGTGAACGATCGTCCATTTAAATCGTCCGTATCGCGATTTATTGCTCCTCGCTTCTGGTTCTACGTCATTCGCTTTTCGTTCGGTGGACGTTGCTATAATTGCTTGTTACAATTTCCTTTTCCAAGCCAAAATTCGAATTGCTGGCCAAGAGTAAGAAATTTCACTGACCTATACGTACGCTCGTGTTCACTGAAGATTAATACAAAAGTTAGAAAAATTGAAAATTTCAAGGCAAATGTCCCCATTAGAATACACAACCACCTTATTAATAAATTGAGATAATATTTTCACAATTAGACAGATTTAGATAAATCCAATGAACTTAATTCTGGAATTTAATCGTCAGACTATGTACTCTAGATTCCAAAGTTAGTTCCTTATATTGCTGTATCGCATAGAGTAGGGGGTTGTAGATCGATGAGAAATTGCCCACCACTCGTGCTCATCTCACAAGGGTTAAGGAATCAGCTAGAAGAATAAGGAACTTGAAGTGGTGTGTGAGGTGTGGATGCATACAGGTTCAGGATCTCGTTCTTTTAGTCACTGGTCCACGACCAGATGTTCGTTGAGTGTACAAAGACCAGGCCTAGGCGATGTAAACATTAACCCTTCGTACTTTATTCCACTGGACTTGCATAGATAATGCCCAAAGTATCTCGACGCGCATTGTTTAGCTGTGTTGAGCGAGAGTTAAAACCTTCCTTATAAATTTTTTCCTCGTAGCTGGTAAATGAGCTGTGACAGGGAGCTAAATGGCGGTCATTAATGATCGATCAGTGCTAGCACTGATGTATGTAAATGGTACTTATGAAACTGAACAGCAAGGTATGAAAAGACACCAAGAATTGATGGTTTTAGAATGGAAGAAAAAATAATGTATTTAAATTTAGGTTGTACCTACCAGGTTTAATTAGATACGAGAAATGTGTAACCTTGTGTTTTGTCTGAAAGAGTACCTACTAATTACAGGGAACGTTGCCAAACAGCAAAGTCACAGTGACTCGACACGATTACGCGAAGACAAGTTGATCGTTCTGGGATTTTTCTGTAAACCTTTTCAGTCTCCTAGATACGACGTCTTCGTAATTAACAGTTCGCTGTAAATTATGAAGATGTTTTACACGTTAAATTGAAACAACAAGAATGAAATGAAATTTCTTAGATGCACAATTATTATTGCTGAGCGTGGAATTCATTTGTGAAGAAATGTAAGTTCAAGAGTCTACAGCTATTTCCAAATGTGACTTGAATTACGTTTCATTTCAAAGTGCTTCAAATGAAACTTCAGAAGTTTTAATAATCCACAATTAAGAATTTACCTGGTTTCAAGTATCAAAATTCGTATATCTAAGAATTTGAAATTTGTACAATTTTTACATTAACTGGTTTGATTTGTGTATTTCCAGGAGGATCAACCATGGCGTAAACTTTGTAATTATTCATCAACCTTAAGGCCGACCTCAGAAATCAGTAAAATACATCCAGTATTTATCTCGAGGCAAATTTGTTCAGAGGATAGATTTGTACCGAAAAGGAGTAAATACAGTTTGGAAGCAGCGAACTATCTACTCAGAAAGAAAGCCGCTAACACTCCGGAAGAGAATGAAATCGATGTGTTAGCACAGGTATGACTATACTTTCATAATTTAATCATTTCATTAAGCTGCATTATGTTACATTCTCGCTTTTAAAAGTTGGAGAACTTCGACAATATTTGAGCAGCTATAGCAATTCGAAAGCTTCGAATTCTAGGAGTTTTAAATTCCAAAACACTCACAATTTGTAAATACCGGGAGTTTTGGATTCTGTACGCTCAAAAATTAGGGTATTTAGAATTTTACCAGTTCGAAATTGTATCGAATGCTACGAATTTGATAAGTTCCGAGCCCTATCAAAAGATAAAAATTTCCAATTCTCTAGATTCTAAACTCTGCTGGTGCTGAATTTAAAATTCTAAGATTACCAATCCTAAGATCTAAAAAATTTCAAATCTCTGTTTCTCAAAGTCTCAAATCCTGAAAACAAACTTTGAAAGACAGAGAAGTTCTCCGAAGGGGTCAATTTCTGACAGATCCCCCTTTCAAATTCCCCATTTCCAAAAGTGTCGTATATTTAGAATTCCAAACTCTGCAGTCTCCGATTGTACAGCTGCTTCAAATATCATTGCTTTTGCATTCTTGGAGGATTCAATTGTAATATCTCAAAAATTTCAAAGCTTCATTTCCAAAGGTCTCAATTCCCGCAGCCCGATTTTGAAAGACAGAAAGAAGAACTTCGAAGGACTAGATTTTCGAGTTGCAAGTTTGACAAAGTATCAAAACTGCCGACCGCATTAAGTAATTTTTAATCGTGCAGGATGACAAAAAGCCTTGAACGGTAGTTGAAACAACGTTCATGCGTCAAGCATCGAATTAGCATAAAGGCTGTCCGGATGTGGGCGCGAGGCATCTTGTTCATGTTCATCGATGAGGGCATGTAATCTTCGATAATCGATAGAGATAAGATCGAAATCACGGAGGCAAATCGACTCACTGCGCGAGAAATTACTGTTCTTAGACGCTGGTGGAAATAGTTCAGGTTTCAAGAAAAAAAAATAGCTTCCTCCCCTCTGTTCTCTCGTAGCGCGGCATCAGACTGCGCCAATCTCCACAGCTTTCCGCGAGGATAGTTTTGCGAATGAATATTTATTAAACGGGCCACTTAATCAGGCAATAGGATTTAATGTGCCTAGGAATTGCGAACGCGGAGTTACCATCAAAATTCAATAACGTAGTTACAATGACTCTGACTCTCGAGATGTTTGCTTAATAGGTATGATAAATGATGAAGAATTTTCTCGCTCTTTAAGGGAGGATTCTCGTGTAACAGCCCTCGAAATTTATGATTTTTTTTAAAAACTATTGTTAATATTGCATTAAACTCTTTTGCGATATAAGGAGGCATCTTTAAACATGTACAATTTTTTTTGTATGTTGATCCTTCTTATTATTTATTAATTATTGTGGAACCGTGTGAACCTCTTCGACGATGTTGGCGTCAAGCGTAGCACCTGTCACAGTCATCTGATTGCAAGGAAGAGGAATTTTTCTTAAATCTAAATAATTTACTGTGGGACTGGATCTAAAATTTTAATTTTAGTTTTTATTTATAGTACTTTTTTTGTCGACACATACAAAGAATAATATGAAAAATTTGTCAAAGATAAAAACATTCTTTTTCCTTCAAACGCTATAACTTTATCAATTCTTCATTTTTTTCTTCAAAGTGCACCAATCCCAGCGTAAACTATCTAACTTTAAGAAACTTCTATTTTTTTTTTGCAATCAGATGATTGCGATAGGTGCTACACATTCCGCCAACAGGAATTACATCGTCGAAGGAGTGGACAAGATTCCACAATAATTAATAAATAATAAGAAGGATCGACGAAAAACATATTTTCTGAAAATTTAAAGATACCTTTCAATATCCCAAAAGAGTTTAATCCAACATGGCCAACAGTTTTTTAAAAAAAAATTCTTAAATGTCAGTCACTTTTGGGGCCGTTAGACGAGAGGTGTTTTTCCCCAGTAAATAGTAGATACATATATCTTCCAAGGAAATACGAGCAATAAAACTATAGGTATTTGGAGATTCTTAAAAGTAATAAGATTCATAGAAACATTTTTCTCTCTGCAGATGTCATTATCGATTCTCAAATTCTATCAATACCTAGATTGTTATCTTACTTAACCAGGTCCAAGCTAATTGCCTCCCTCTATTCTGTACACTCACTAAATTAAACAAGCTAGACCGTGTAAAACGAGAAAGTAGACCGATTCACCGAATCATCGATTCAATTACACTGGCCATTTAATCGCTCCCACCATCGATATTTGTTTTACAACGTCAGGGTGCCTGGACTGTGCTCTAAGAATCTCTTCGTCATCGGAGAAAAAGTGAGAGGGTGGAAAAAGCGTAATTAAACGTGAATCTCAAAATCATCGACGTCGACATAACCGGGGAACATGATTTCCTGTCTACGACGCACGAGCAGCGCCGATAACATTGCTATATAATAACTAGCAGCGATAAGGTAGCATCGTTCGCGTTTCCTCTGCCTCCATCCACTCATCCTTTTTCCCGTACGTCCTCGTAGGCGAGCCTGTCCGCTACCTTCGTGCTTGACATCCGACCGGCGCGCTTCATTTTACCCGTATTTCCGTAATGGATCGCTATGAATAGCTTCATTGATGCACGGCCGTTCCGCGACGCGATTTATGGCGATAATCGCGTACCGCGGCTTTACTTTCGTAATGGAAACGGACGACGAAGTCGACGAGATCTTCAAAGGTATCGCAGAATCAGAGGAGTCTGGAGACTTGGGCGCAGATAGTCGTGGAAAGGATATTAGTGTCAATTTTACGAAGTGATTTTGAGCCAAAGAGCAAGCTGTGATTACTATAGACCGTTGAAATGTTTTCGTTAAGAGGAGAGGGGTGCTATCTTTATTTCGATAATGAGGCAGGGAGATTTTCAAAAATGGTATTAAAGCTTGTGAGAAACTTGCAACACAGTGGGAGGAGTTCTAGGGCCCATTTAACTTTGTATCGATCTGTTCTGTGATTAAATTTTCTTTTATTCAAACTGTCTACTATTAAAGAGTTCTTTGTATGAAAGAGTACCTATTACAGAGTGGAAGAGTCCTTATAAAAAACACTGTAAGTGCCAAAATTAACAAAATAAAATTTTGCCGGTAAATGTTGTAGGTGTTAATAATACTATAATGCTTATAGAATTTGATTCTTGGATTCTTCAGTTATGAAGAAATAATGCGTGGAAAATTTGTGGAAATGAATCTTCTTTATTTATTTAAGTAATTAAAGCTTGATGAATAATATAGCTCGACACTCTGTTGGTGAATTCGCAAAGGAAGTGTATGCACCAAGCCATGGCGCAGGAAAACGTCATACCGGGGCTGTCGCAGAAGAAAGTGTTACGTGGCTGCCACTTATCCATGAAAAATAAGTTGCCTGGAAACTTAGCAGGTCAGCCTGCAACCATGTGGGACGAGAAATACGACGAGAGTGCAATGTGGAAATCAAAACCACGAAAGAAACCTCTGATACAGATTGTGGACTCTATATTAGATATGCCAGGATTCCAGGCACCACCGAGTAAGGATTTAATAACTACCTAGAACATTACTCAGACCTGTGAAGTTCTTGCATGAAATCACAAATTCTTATTTTCCATTTCTACGCGAATGTCTTGAATAATCCACACTCTAGAGTCCAGACTTTAATTTATTTAGTAACTTATTTATTACTTTAAAACAGACTCTAAACTCTCATGTACGAAAATGTGTTAAAAAATTTAATATCTGTCTTCTAACGATCACTAAATTCAAACTTAAAAGTTATGATTTACCTATAAAATATCACTTTGCTTCTCAATTTTCAAAGCATCTCGGTATCATTTGATCGACTGGAGTTCGAAGAACGTGATCGCATCAGGGATCCAAGACATGGTAACTTTCTACGATGCCAATGCATGTGCGTCAATGGAATCGCTGGATAACGTGGAAATGGCTGATGTTTGCACGTTGAAATGGAACAACGCTGGTTTGTATATATTTCATAAAATTGTGTAGAATATATTCAAAAGAAGGGCCGTCGAACAAAGTGTGATATGTAAAATCCACATCCTGGATTTACATATCTGTAATTCAAGTTGTTTCATCAAAAATACAATGGGCCCAAGCGCACTCACACAGTGAAAGATCCTTACATCTCCCTATACCTTTCACTGTGTGAGTGATCTGCGTGATGAGATCTGCATAATCGGTTGAGGTTTCATGATCCCTCGTCTATTCTTTCCAATGATGGGAGAAGCAAACTCGGGTAGGGTAGAAGTACCGTTTGTGGCCATTCCACTGTTTTTGGCCATGTGCATACTTATCTTATTTTTAAATTGGAGAATTTCACATCATAATTATTTTGTTTAGTATATCGCCCGAAATATAAGTTTACATTTGGTAAAATATTATATTTTTTAAGAAGTGGCCAAAACTGGTGCAATACCTTAAAGTGGCCACAAATGGTGCATGTACCTTATTTTCTCTATAAAACGCGCCTACGGCAGATAAATGATGGCTAACATGTTAATAGAGGCTTCGACGTTAAAACACGTCCGCGCCATTGGAACAAAAGATCCAAACCAAAGTTTCTTGTGGTTTCCTGACAGGTGACAAGCTAGTCATATGCACGCTGTCGTCCGCGATCAAGCTGTACAACGTGGAGGTGCAGAAAATAGTCTGGACGACTAAGTGCAAAAGCGAGGCGGTGTTCGCCTCACCGTGTTACGTTCGTTGCGTCTGCTGGTCACACGACGACCAACACATTGTCGCGTGAGTATATCTATTTCGACTTACAAAGACACGTTCTCAATCCGAAAATTTTGATTCTAATAAAACTTGGTGTGAATTTCTTTTCTGCGGAAATTCATTTTGAAGGGGTGGAGTGAACCCTTAAAGTTATCGCATTTTTCGGTTTTTTAATATAACTTTATTTTTCTTTTTGGTAGCGCGGTATTCGAAGTGTTGTATAATTTCTGAGAAAGCGCCACAATTTTAACGGGGAAAATTCACGATAAGACAAAAATATCATTTGCATGAGACTTTAATTTCATGAAGCAATTATTTAATCATTATGTGATTACCCTAGTAGCACAAAATATTCGATGCACATACATCCAGTATTAAAAAGAGGTTCAATTTCATTTTGATATTTAAACATACATACAATATTTATTCTAGATTAAGAAGCAAATATATTTTCCAAATATGCTGGAAATATTCATTTTATATTATGAAAAAAATATTTTTTTTTCAAACATAAAGTAAATATTTATTTACCGTTTGAAACAAAACATTTTTTCCGAATGTTCGGGAAAGATTCGTTTTATATTATGAAAAAAACATTCTTTTTCAAATATAAAGTAAATATTTATTGAATGGTAGAAAGAAAACATTTTTTTCCGAATGTTTCATATTTTCTAAACCTTTATTTCACATTTTCAGTATGTGTATATAATATTTGGAATCAACATTTTTTTCATATTAAAAAGTGTGGCTAAAAAAATATTTTTTTAATATTGGGAAAAAATATTTAACCAATATTTTGTGATACTAGGGTAGTTTCATTATTATGCCATTGCTTCATGAAATTAGACTAGAAAAGTTTCATGATATATTTTCAAAAATCTAATCTCTCGCGACTATTTCCATTATTTACATACGTAGTTGTTGCTGAGAATTTTGTCTCGCGATAAAAAAGTTTCGTGCAAAATCTCATCGTGGATTCGCATCTTAAGGGCCAACATCAACCCTTCAGAGTGAATTTCCGCAAAAAAAATGCACGTTGCATACTCTAATACGCTCTATATTCGCACCAAGTTTCATTCAAACCAGAATTTTTTGTTTGAGAACGTTGTTTTGTCGCAATCGAATTGTCCAGATAAACGCGAACGACATCGATTACTCTTTATCGTCTGTATCTTATCTGTTAGCTGCGGTTTATTGCGATCGGACGCGGCTTGATAAATATTATTGATGTACTTGCCACGGCCATTTATGGATCGCGCGTTCGCCGCGGGGGAAAATGCTTTTAGTCGACGCGTTAAGTTGATCCTGCGCTTGGAAAATGGCAGTTCCTTGTCGAGTTCAATCGACGTGAACGCTATCGAACGCGACTCAACCGAATTCGATCTGCATCGTAACAAAGCGGCATTATTTTTCGATACTTCATCCCCCTACACCGGGAGTCGAATTGATTCTCTCGTTCGTCTGAGTGTGAAATGTTCGCTTCGGATAAGCGCATGATTGCCTCCACACGATCTTTCATGTAATGAATTACAAGCATGAGCTGAACGATGTCTCTAGCTATCGTGAGTACAATCGAACTGTGGCGTGTCCCATTTAGTTATTAAAGAAGGCCGTAACTAAACTTCCTGTCGATACCTCGGCGATTGAACGTGTCGAATGTCCCGATAAAACTTCGTAATGTTAAGGGATTAGCTTGCAGTTATTGTTAGTTATACTGGAGGGAGAGAGTTATTTTACATTGATTTACAGGGGTTGCAGAGGCTTAATCACGATTTACTCGGCGTGGACTGGTAGAGTTGTTAAGTCAGTGTTGGCACACACAACGAGGGTACTAGCACTTACCTTTTCGTCCAACTATCGCTATCTCGCGTCATCTGCGTCCGACAGTACAGTTCGAATTTTTCTGTGGCCAACACTCGCCCCGGGCTTGGACATCACGTACATCCACCCTGTCAAAGTGAGTTAATTATACAAATATTAATTCACTAGAACATTGAATACTTCAGAAATTCTAGTAATGAAAAAAGTGCAAATAAAATAGCTGGCACAAAAGGTTATTATAGAATTACAAGGTTACCATTTATTTTCGTATTAGAGTTACTGTGCAGCGATGATAAGTTGGCTAGCTACGTACAACTGAACAGCGCAAGGACAAGGGAATTATCTCGCTTAAGGGGGTATTCTCGTCTAGAGGAACGAGATCCTCTATTCTCTTTAGGGACGACCCGTAAAAAAATTACGCAATTTTTCCCGATAAACATTATCCACACGTATTTACTCAAATTTCAGTAACATGTAAAAAAAAATTTAGTCATAAGTAACAATAATTAATGGAGATATGGGTTTTCCTCAAAACTGTGTTTTTCATGACGGTACACACGACATCCCAACTTCTAGTGGACCAATCTCGTCCATCTTTTTCGTACATCTTCAGAAAATATATAATTCTAGCCGGTAGCAGAATTAAGGCGAAATAGTTTTTTTTCACAAGTTTAAGGCCGTGTAAGGACGAAAAAAACAGGGAAAAGCCTTGTCATTTTATGAACTTTTAATTTATTTTCATAAATCTGTTACCGATTATAGCCACCCTCTTACTGATTAAGAATCCTTTTGTTTTTTTTTTTCGTTTTGGATCAGCGGAACATCCGGAATCGTGTGTACCATGAGGCAACTTTTTTTGCACACGGTTTACGAAATGACCCATATCTCCATTAATTATTATTATATATGACTGAAATTTTTTTTACAACTAAGTGAAATGTTAATAAATACGTGTGGATAATGCTCATCGGTGAAAACTGTGTATTTTTTTTTGTGCATCGCCACTAAAGAAAGGCAAGAAATTGGCCGCCTAGACGAGAATATTCCTTAAGTCGGGAATTCACCTGAAAGCTTAGCTAATCTATGCTATGTTAAATTTTAAAAAATTAGCTTTAATACATCCTTATGGAACCGTTTCCACCAAAAGCTAAGCTAAGCTGTGCTATGTTTTATTGTTTTACAGCACAGCCAGACATAGCTTAGCTTGGCTTTCCAGGCGGATCCCCGACTTTACTTCGCCTAATCCCCGCTAGAAGTCTAGAAAACCACACGTTTAGGATTTTACAATTAGCGAGCACATTGCATAGTAGATCGACTTAGAGATGTGCTCAAGTCAGTGTCACCCAATATTGACAATGCGCGCGAGTAGAGGCGTCGCTGTTACGCGGCAACCAAGTAGGTCGACCAGCCAACTTGTCATCCCTCCATAGTACCTAGTACCTACTTATCTACTACACTTACATACTTACATGTCAGTTTTATTAAAAGCAACAAATTCCCCTACTTTTGGCAAACTTCGAAAATCAGGTATTCCATACTACACACATTTACCCTACTAACTTAGATGACAGTAAATTTCGAACAGAACAAATAATTCGAGCGCCAGAAGTCATTCTCAGACAAATGGAGGATTTTTTGTGCTGTAGCCTCGATCATGTAGCAGATCTCTTTCGCGCCAGCGAATAAACGCTTAAGAGGAATATCATCTCCACTTTAAAGCGCACGTCCAACGTTATTACAGTGAATATTATTGTTACTCGACTTTATTATTCATTATCACAGGAAGATGCATGAGAAAATCGATTAATGCAGTGTAAGAAATTAGAGTAGGAGGCAAAGCTTTTTATATATTTCAGACGTTGGCATGGCACCCGCACCAATCCGGCCTCCTATGCATAGGCGGTGGCATGGGCGACGGTTCGCTGTCGCTCTGGAACGTGAACGAGCTAGATGTAGTGAGTTATCGTTGCGTTAATTTTTACGCTGGCGTGGAGAACTTGGCGTGGAATAAGCTCAGCGGAGAGCTTGTCGTTCACTGGTCGTACTCCGATGGGCACAAACGATACACCGTCATGCCGGTTCTAGCGAGCCTCGATCGCATTGTAGATAGGTTGCCCGTGGAAAAGGAGACGCGCGTCAACTATATCGTGTGGAACCACGACCATACGCAATTAGGTAGGCGAGAACTTGTTCACTTCTACCTGTGTTTCGTCACCGAAATATTGTGATCGTGATATGCATTGCGTGTCGCATGAGGGTTGACTCGAAAAAGAGGGTTCGTTAATTTGAGGACACATTGTCTGAACATTGTGCGTTTCATGTTTTGTGACTCTGTGTTTCTAGGTCCTTTGAATTTGTTCTTAGATCGCACTGCGCAATAAGGTGCAATGAGAGGTTTGTGATTGAGTCACTCAACCCTGCATGTGGTAGGTAGATGGGTCAAGCTCTCTTTCATCATAAAGGAAACTTTAGACAGTTGTTTTCTAAGATGAAGGGTAAGGGGAAAAACGGGGAATGTCCATTTTTAATGATTCTGCGATGTATAACGTATTTTGTTGGTGGCAACTGGGGCCACAGAACTGTCGAATCGCAAAGGGTTATGAAGTAGAAATGTCCACATAAGACAACGTTAGAGATTTGGTGTAGGTACTGGTTAAAAACAGGGAATGTCCACTACCAATGGAACAAAACAAGGAATGTCCATAGTCTTCCTACTTCCACTGTATATTTCTGTTTAGTGTATGCTTGTATTACGTCAGGAGCCTCCGGACGTCACTGTCTACACAACCTTGTTTTGATAATAATAGAAGTGTACTAACATTTATTTTATTACAGTAGGTATTCTGCAGTGTTCCACTTGAAAGATATTAGAATAATCTAAAACAATTATCTTCTTGCTCAGTTCTTTTCTGATGCCTAATTAGAGTACGAATTGTTCGTGTTATGAACAATACAGTTAAGTTCCTTGAACCTTGTTTCTTTATACTAATGGACTAAAGTATTAAAACTGTATTTTCTCAAATAAACCTGTTTTGTGACATTCCTTTTTTTCCCTTACCCTTCACATCGCCTGCACGTTTTTCACGTCCCCATGAGAGGAAGAAATATCTTTTTCATCCTATCCAGTTACAGTATACATATAATTTACTAATGTTCAATGTTCACTGTTTCTTAGCTTGTTCTTAGTTCCAATTATCGTGGCCTTTAGTAAAGAAGTAGAAGTGAAGTCTCGTGATCTTGTTGCTCGTCGATTTCAGTCCATCGAAAGAAACTAAATCTGCATGTACTTTTCTTAGCCGTCCAATGCAGCGAGTTTCTATCCATGTGGAATTTCTTTGGTAACGAGTATCAATATCGACAAAAGAATCGAAAGCGACGCGAGGTACGAGAGAGCACAGGCAGTATGAATTTCAAGGGATTTAGTCACTTCAACATACGGTAGAACCATCTTACCCAAGTTACGGATTAATTTTATTCTTTATATCTATCATCGGTCATTTCTCTTTCCTTCAATCTATTTCGTCCCATTTTATACATTTCATCAATCAACGCTTATATTTATCCTCTATTAATTTACTTATTGTATCGCGAAAGAGGCCAGCACTTTAAGCTCGATTTTCTGAAAAATTTCGAGCAGCTCGCCCCGCCCTTGTTTTACACGTCATTATACACGAAACATAATAATTATATGCAAAATTCGATACAACCTGTTGTCCCTCGTTAGACGCCTAATTTCGTGTATTTACCGCGTTACGCCCCCGGCGTGAATGAACATTTTAATAACACCCGTCGCTCGACGAGGGCGAACTTTTCCTTCGGGTGCACCGTGAAAACAGTCCGACATCGTATCTTGATCGTCGCACTTTCGCGTAAGGTCCACAACGTCCCTGCATCCTCGTTCCGCCGTATCTTGATCCGCACGTTTCACCGTAACATCGAATCGTTTTAGCGGCGCAAAAATTACGCGTCCCTCGTCCCGCGAGGCGATTACACACCGCGGCGTCGATTAAGGACGATTACGGCCGAATCGGGCGCAATTTAAATTTTCCCGGGACCGTTTCGCAGCAGGTTTATCGATCGCGCCGAGAGATAAGGCACCGCAAAGTCCCGAGCTAGGACTGTTAACGGCCTCCGCGGCCTATCATCGAATAGATTTCCACGTTTCGCCACCTTCGGCTGTTGCGGCTGAGTTACGTAATTACCCGGCCGGATGCTAATTACGGGAGGAGAGGGAACTGGCTGCTCGATGGCGATCCGCGACCGGCCACCCTTGCAAATAGGTACAATTATCGTTCTGTGCCGTTCGACGTGTGTTATTATGCACGGTGACATCGCCTGTTAGTATTGACTGAAGGGGGTATTGGTTCTGATATTGATCTGGGAAGTGTTGAGCTGGCCTCAACACTTCTGGAAGTCTGAGTTGGATTCAGTTTATTGATAATACAGAAGAGCCTCCCTTTGGGGTTGCCAACCGTACTATAATATATAGTAGTGTAGTACCGTAAACTGGGGTGACTTTGCCCGCCGGGGTGACGTTGCCCACTTTTTTACTCTGACTGAAAAATGACCATATGATTGAATTCGCTAATTTTTTTTCGTTTGACCTTGGAGAAATTATTGCTATCAATTACAAAACACTAAATGTTCTGATTACTTCACAATAAAATAAAATAAAGCCTTTCCGAAAAGTGAGCAATGTCACCCCGGGCGGGCAAAGTCACCCCAGTTTACGGTATATTTTTGTCTAGTGTACCTACTATTTACTGTTAGAAAAAATACTATATTTCCAATACATCGATAAAATTCTACAAATTTGACTTATTTTTTTATTCTATGGTAACATCAAAACTGTAATTTGCGAAATTAAGCTTTAATAAAGAGGACGTTTTCTATCATGAATATGAAATGGTGGGAAGAGAGAGAGAAACAGAGCTAGTCTATCTGTCATAACATATGAGCTTCTCATATATGTTAATTTGGACTTTCCGTACGATCAAACCTTTCAAATATTTGTTAAAGACAATAAATTAGCTAATAAAGCAAAATGCACAAAAATATAGGTAGGTACATTTAAAAAATAAGATGTTGTTTTAATATATGTAGTTTTATATTGTACCACTTTCCGCTAAAAAGTACTATATTTTTTATCACATTGGCCGTAAAGAACTATATTTTCCCCCGAAAAAAATTAGCAACCCTACCTCCCGTATCCGTAACCTCAATATCCGAACGTTCTACAGAGTGTGTCCTAGCAACAGATGCTTTCTCCTGTTACAAATATAGTGCTTACAGACAATAATTTATATAATTTTGTAGCCAACAAGATATGGGGTTCATAAATATTTAAACAAACTATCAATTTTGTTGATCTCTGTATAAATGAAGTTTGGTCTTAGAAAAGTCATATTCTATTACCCGAAAATTCGTTTATCCAAACACTTATTTCTCCCTATTATTGCGAATAGAGGAGGTTCTACTGCTGTTGAATTTTACTTTGCACTGATTCAGTTAAGGGAAGATTGGGTGGTAATGAGTAAAAAGTGGGACAAAAGGAGAAATTCATCATTCCAGAACTTTTTAATTTCTCCTTTTTTAATATTGTAACCGATAAAACGGTTTATATAGTAATAGTATGATAAGAGGCTCCTATCCAGCGGGATATCGATTTGTGTCTGATCGCACAGTGGACGTCTCTACTAGCTCCGCTTGCGTTCGCGAAGACATTCGAGAAAGAACCCATCTCTCTTTCTACATATGTACGTAGCTACTAATCTACCATTACGATCTTGACTATGCGTAGCCATTTTATTCGCCAAGAATTGATCTATGAACGTAAGTATTTGAAAACATGTTTTGCGATTTAAGTAAATCGTGGGGACAGGACTACGATGTGTGTTACGCGTCTCCATATTGAAGAACAATCTCATATCTCTCTTACTATTAGAGATATTGTTCAAGAATACCCCTTATATCCTTCCTAAGTGAAACAGAAGGCATTTCTCCTTTATTTCTTTTTACCCAAAGTCTGCATCTTCCACTTGCACCACCCTTCAAAGAATATTCCATCACCAACATCCTTCGATCTTTATTGTCCGCAGTCGTACACCCGCCAACTTCCCCCTGCTCCCATTGCGCCTCCTAGTTATGGAAATCAGGATTTCGTTGGAATTAAACGGTCTCGCGAGGACGCGGTTAATGGTCTCAAATTACTGTCCCCGCCTCGCCCCTCTTTCCCAGCCCCATTTGGCGTAATGCAGTCGGAACGAACGTGGCATTACGATCTCGCGCTAATGCCACAGTGGGCTGCTAATAACAAGCGACCGGCACGATGGAAAACCGCGCGACGAGACTAGTTAGCCGGGCGAGACCACGGAAATTTTACGTTCGAGGGCCGCGAGGCGTGCAGCCGATCGCGGCCAATCAGACGATAAGTTAATCGATGAAGGAAACAGGAGCCTCTCGACTGAATTATCGCCCGAGTAATTTTGGTCCAGCGGTCGATTCGCAATCGCCAATCGCAAGATCCAGCGATAGATTGGATTTACGAGGGTGATCAGCGTAATCAGAAGCAACAGATTTGTGACGGTTGGCTTATAGTGTTAGAGATAGTCACTTAGGAGGCCGTGTTTACGACGGACGCCGAGCAGAGCGAGAGGAACGATGATGATCCTAATATGGAAGGTGTACCGCGGGGTAATTGAGAGAACAGTGTGACAGGGACGTGTTTGGAAAAGTGTTTAGAAGTAGAATCCATAATTTATAGTATAATTATGTAGAGGTACTCGAAGGATGCCACTTTGCCGGGGCTCTTACTTAATTCAGAATTCTTTAGCCTTAAGGGGGTACCCTAGTGCATGTTTGAAGTAATACTCAGAATTTTTTTTCGCACATATACATAGATATATTCGGTAACGTAAACTTCTTCAAAAGAAAAATTTTCCGACGGGCATTGGTGTGGGAACTGTTTTAGTCATCCAAAATGGAAAAACTATGGTTTATTTTCTTTATTATGTTTGTCGCTATGATTGGAACCACAGAGGGCCCATAACAATAAGAATTTACAGAATAACAGCATTTTAAAAAAATGTTCGATTTTTTCTCATAAATTTAGCTGCTTTTGTTCTGTAGAATTAATTTTATACAAGATAGAAACTCGTCCGTGTTTCCAACCATAGCGACAAACATAATAAAGAAAATGAACCCAAATTTTTCCATTTTGGGTGACTAGAATAGTTCCCACACCAACATCCGTCGAAAAAGAATTTGTTGAAGAAGCTTGCGCCACCGACTATATATGCGATAGAAAAGTTAAAAAAATTCTGAGTGTTATTACAAACATACCTTAATATACAGGTAGTACGCCAGATAGTATAAACTTATAGTTTTAATTAAATAAATTCCCGAAGAGGGCATTGAAAAACGGGCAGTTACACTAGAGTACCCCCCTAAGCGCAGGTTCATTAATTTAGGTTTAAGAAAAAGGCGTTGAAATCAGGGAACCGTGAAGTCTGATCAGAAAAATTTGTTTCACAAAAAAGAAGAGAGCCAGCATCGTACCCTCTATATAGACCCTCTAGCATAGCACCTATAAAATCTAATTTAGTTTATCTTTAACAGCTAATAAATTTACACAATCGACTTCCCAAAATCACAGTCTCTTGTCAGTGAACATCCCAAAATTACATAGTACCAACGATAAGAACACAATACAGAAACAGACGCTACTAGAGCCAACAACAGTTACTGCCCTAATCTACCCCCAGCAAAAGGCACCCGAACACTTTCACATTTCACAAACATTATCAAACAGTAATCAATGATGTAGGAGATTAGAGCCACTTAACCCAAATACCTTTCCAGACCTACTTTCAAAGACCATGAACTTCCTACATCAGAACAAACTTCCCAAAGACATCAAGTATGCCCTCCGTGACACGCAGTGTTTCTCAATCCCTCTTCCACCTCTCAGCACCGATCTCCGCGACAAAATCGACGAAAGCTTCGCCCATAGCTTCCTGGCCCGAAGCGTGCGCGTCACGCGAGCCAGCGAGCGTTTCTTAGTTGCAGAACGTTAATTGGCCAACTGGACGTTTGTGTTTATGGCCCAGCAACCGTCGTAAAACGGTTGCTGATTATTATTAGATATAATCACGGTTAGATCCAACGATACCGGGGCTGCCTGCCGACTCGAATGAAATTTATTATTGCGACTGCACCCCGGGAGATTCTACCTGCAGCCGTTCTCCCCCGGCTCTCCCTCTGCCGGTTTCCTTCCCCCAGCGCTAAGAGGGATGCTGATGGCGCGGCCAGTGTCAACCGCGGGCCCGCATTTCGTTGCTTTACTGTTAAAGCGTACTCGACGACGCAGGATCGATCGTAATAGGGCCTTCGATCTTGTAATCGGATATATCGGGCCGCGATGAACGGGGCCCGGGTGATTTGCATTCCGCCGCGCCGCAGCGTGTAATAAGAGTGCTGCGTCGGTGTTCATGTTCCATTGAAATTACAACGACCATGAATTTTAAGGGGATTATTTTAATAACGCGACGCCGTGAAGACCGTCGGATTCCCCGCCGCGACGTTCGCCTTGCTGCCGATGTAATTGCCGCTGATACGTTCTCGATTTTGCCATGGTGGGCCGACGCTGGCGTTGTAAACAAATTATTACGCCACGAACGAGCACCGGGACCACCTCTTCGACAGATGGACCATTTTCTCGGTTCGTTCGATGACAGATATAATATAGGGGCTGTGTAACTTATCGGTAGTGGTTTCTCGAATGTACTTCAGAGAATTTTGATTATGACGAGATAGAGGTTCCCTGTTTTAGGAATGTGAGGTGATTTAAATGTGGATTATTATAGGAAAGTAATAGAAATTTTTAATGTTGTCAATATTAAAGTGGTCTAGTTGTTTGCGGTAGATTCGTAGTGCAATTTGAAAGCCTCGCGTCAGACGCGCCCACGGCGGTGAGTGATTGGCAAATGTCTGATCGCGTACGGGACGATTCTACTTGTTTATCTCACTGGTAGGAGGACAGTTCACAGCTGGAGTGCCACTATTTCTTGTAAGTAAACTTTTTACTCGTCGAGGCACTTGGTATAAATGTGGGTATTAATGAATGTATATTGCTATTTAATGAAATTGTGTGTATATCTTTTAACAAATGATCTATTTCTTGAAACCTAATATTCCAGTATACTTCTCTTCAGTTTGACTTTGTATGAGTTAGATTATTCCAATGGGGAATTAAACTCTTATAGTGAGCTCCTATCGCCACGTTTATTTACCTATACAAATGATAGCTGTATCTTATTATTTAATTATACCAAGTTTCAAAAGTAACACACAGTGAAGAGGCACGTAGAGTGTCTTTTGCATTAACTATTGCTAGCAAGGGAGTTTTCTTGATGTAGTAACAATATATTGCAGTTTCTTAATACCACTGCCAAGATTACATGCTACAATACCTATATTCCAAATTTTCATCTCACTTTCCAGAGCATGATTAATATACGCAGATTGATGAAAAATAAAGTATGTCGATGTTCACGTAATTACAAAGATTTGTCTCGAGATCTCTTGCTGTCATTTGTGCAACGAAGCTCGTTAAAGGTTGGCTTCCAGAGGTTGGAAAACAAATTACAGAGTTCGAAGCCCGGTTTTGCAACGAGCACAGCGACGAATAAATCTTTGTCCACCGACGAAGACTTTTGTGATTCCCTCGGAGATTTGAAGGGTCAGATGCGGTCGGAGAGATTACCTACGGGTTCGACGTGCTGATCGATCGTGCGCATAGATACAACCAGCCATCGATCGAACGTGTACGATTGTTTTTCGAAGAACGTTAAAGCGGACGGAAAAGATTCTGAATCTTTCTTCTGTAACGATCGTCAGATTTTAACGGTCCATGATACAGATATGTAATTACGTTTTCGCGAAACTCTGAAAAATTTCTAGAATAAGAAATGTATAATTTTCTGTTGATATTAAATTCAAAAGTTCTTCAGTCTCAAAAGCAATTCACAACTTTTGAATTTGATAGAACCGTAGCTGCCTTCTTTATTGCGCCTATTCTCACTCCTTCTATTCAATTATTTGCTAGCTTAAGCTGCCTTTAGCTGCTTCCATCTCTCCACTAAAAAGTGTTACCTATAATTTATTCTTCAAACCTTCCCTCTTGTTCGATCAAATAGTATAAGTACCAAATAAGTTTAATCATTATTTTGAAGCTGCTGAAGTGGCCTGAGTGTGTAATCTTTATCCGGCTCCCAGTTCCACCGATTCGAAACGAAGTCATATTTCACGGCTCGTGAATAGTCAATAATGCGAATCACGTTTCTCCAATCGAATCGGAATTAATCGAGGCGGATTTCTCGGGTTTACTCTGGCACATCCGGCAGGTACCGCTGATATTGCTTCGAGGGGCATCTCGTACAATTAAAGCTGGCCGCGTTTTGCTTCAGTTTCGACAGATGTATTACGGGAACGAATACCCGATTGCGGTCTCAATTAATGGGAATGGGGTAGCAGGAAATCGGGCTGCCTTCGCGATACATTTACGCGATAGTATATTAGCGCCAGCGAATCATCTTCCGCGAACCAACCAGAAATGTAATAGCAAGACTCGTAATTGTCAGATCAACGACCTAGAAAATTACTTGCAGGAAATTCTTCTGAGTGTAAGGCACTTCGTTCAATACCAATTAAGTCTCTGACTTTCCATTAGATTGTCCATTAGTTCCAATGAAAATTGTTCACAGTTTTACTACGTTTTAAGTGGTGGCTTTTAAGGGGTTATTTACAGTCAGCAGGGTCGAAAATTACGATTTTTTGATTTCGTTATTTTGGAGGCACCAGAGGCAGCAGAAGCTTTACTGTATGGGCTTGGAATAGATGATTCTGTGTAAGTTAAGAAACAAATATCTTATTTTGATGCAACCTACACTTGAAACCTTAAACGCGTTTTTCTCAAAACGGATTTATCGGTTACGGTGACCACGATTTGTCGAAACCAATCGTTCTACCAATCTTCCTGCAACTTAGCGGGCTTCTTCTAGGCATACAAATCTAGTGCTTAATCGAAAGATTTGTCTTTCCAAAGCGTAGTTTTTATTTTATGGACGACAAATGGGTGTTCGTTTGTAGGAAATCGATTTCAGTTAAACATTCGCTATTTTGTCCCAGATTAATATTTCATAAAGAGGAACAATTAACCACTATCAGTTTATCTAAACTCATATACTAACTAAATTTTTTTGGTTTTTCGGAAAAGTGTTTTCCGGAAATCGACTGTAATTTTGAAATAAATAAATATTTCTGCATCAAAATATAATACGAAAACTTGTTAAAATATTCTTTATGTAAATATAAAAATCTTTGTACAAATCTGTGCACATAATTCTTGAAATAGGTCCCCAAAGAATTGTTCTTTTTGTATCTCCTGACTACGAATAACCCCTTAATTTTTCAACGCCCAGTTTCTTTAAAAAGGGAATTAACAAGCATGCGTGTCTATTAAGTATACAGAGTCACATAAAATGCGCTTCGCTTCGGACTTAAGTGATATTAAAGACTCTACGGAAACACATTTCACCCCTTTTCACCCTCTTAGGGGTTGTTAAAGCAAAATCCTGAAATTAGTTTTTAGGCATTTATGTGGGTAATCTTTGTGAGTAAGAACCAAGTAGATCTAATCGGGCCTAAGAGATATTACGGAGTCCGAGAAAATACATTTTACCCCTTATAAGTATATAATAATAATAATAATTACCAGGCCACTTTTCTATTATTCCATCTTCTGTTTAAAACTCCACTATCAGTCATAATCACGTTTCAAGGAATCACTACTTCAACCAAACGCGAGGTCTCCTTTGACCACCAGGATCGCATCGCCTAAATCTCCCTGCCACATCCAACGTCCAGCAAAAAGCGAGGAACCATAAAGAAGAAAGTTTCCAATCCTCGTATCTCCCCCAATTATTCATCAATTTCTCGTTTCATTCAATCCTGTCCTATGAATAATACCAGGGGACGCTTGTCGCAGCGTATCCGCCATCTCGGGCGCGAACAGGGCGAAACGGAACGGGAGGGAATAATTCATCGAATGGAATCTCAAGGATATGTCAAGGGTACGGTTTCTCCGTTCCAGATGCGTACGCACGAAATTTCATGTTTCGCGACTTAGTGCCCTCCCCGGCGCGCAAAGAGGCTGAGAAGTAAGACGCATAGTTTCACGGTAGCCGAGGTGCGCTATCTCCGCGCATTTATCATGCGGACAGTTACACCACTCTCGGTCTCTGCTCCGCCGCGGCATTAATGAGACGGCCGGACATTAAGGGAAATGGGAGGAAAGAGAGGACGGCTACGAAATCTCTAGGCAGAGGAGAAGTGCCAGACCAGGCTGCGATTTCCCGTACGCCTCGTTCCCTTTTCACGGCCAGCGAGCCCCCTCTCCCCCATCGCAGATAAAACGAACGATAGACGAAACAGCTTCGCGCACTGTCGCTTAATAATATCTTACTTGGTAAACGATCCGTCTTCTTCCCGCGAGAAATGCTACTTCGAAGGGAACAGATAAATGTATTGATGTAAAGCGGTAGGGTAGAATGTTTAAATAGCGACGCAGGGGATACTCCTTACGCTTTATCCAGCGATTGAAAGGGAAGATAGTGCCTGCAGGCCTCCTGGAGGTGATTTTTTTTTATTGTTCCGCAGCAAGTGGATGCTGCGAAGAAATATCGTCGAGGGAGAAGTAGTATGTGCGAATATTTGCATTCTGCTGATACTCGCGCGACCGCGGACGGGACGTGGCTGGAGTTCGAGTGGTATCTGTAGGTTTTAAATGATTTGGAAGCTGGAGGTGTCCGCGAGATATTTATGTAACACTAGCTACGTTGTCGCGGAGAAGTCTATTCTTTGTGGAAGAATTAGACATTAGAAGGACTCGATAGTTGGGTACGTCTTGTGGAAGCATGTAGCTGGGTCTGTAGGTGTTGTTATGGTACCTATATCTTAGGGGGAGTTCCCTTAAGAGGGTAGTCGAGCATTTCAGCTTCAAAAAATAGATTATTTTTTTTTTACTGAAGAAATTCAAATAATTCTAGAAGTTATAGAAGCGAACGTAATTGAGTGCACCGTCAAGTAACGGCGCGGCCTCGCAGAGCGATATTGGCAAAGAAGACTTAACTTTGAAGCAGTTTGTCTCGAATCACCATTTTCAGACACGGTGTACATCATAATACTCTTGAACCAATGAAGATTTTCACTTGAAATTTTTACTGGACGTGTAGAATTCCTTCCTCTACGGAGTGGAATTCTTGCATCAACATTGGATGGTTGTAAAACATTTTATAACTGATTGTACACGATTGTTTTCCGGAAATATGTGGGGGAAAAATTGATTCGTGTGTAGCTTCCACAATCTTTGTTCAAATTCGTCGGCTAAGTTCCACTCTGTAGATTTTGGTGTATAAAGAATTTAGCCCAAAGCATTTTGCTTTCAGATTTTGCTCTCACCTGAATCGATGTATGTACACCACCTGCAGCGGCGCGCTGTACAGGACTATCTTCAATGATTAATAACTTCGACAATTTTAAACATCCCGACGATTTTTTTGTAATTTTTCGCAAAGTTGCCCACAATAGATTACGAAAAACAGGACTATAACGATTGATTTGTATGAAAGTACTTTAGCGTCGAAGAAACTAAGGATGTTACGTATCCAATAGTCCACTACCCCCTTACCCCCTAATACCAGACATTTGCTGTATCTGTAATATTTCAAACGCTACTGAGCAGTTATAGACTATTACATCTACCAATTGTCGCGGCCAAGAAATGTGCGAGTTACGTTATTATATCTTCTAGTAAATATTTGTTTAATTACCTTCGTATTTTGTGTATGCAGTGTACTGGTTTCACAAAAAAGAAAATTTCAATGCGTTCACTATCTCCTTTTTCCGGACAGAGCATATTCCCCTATTGCCGAACAGTACAAATTTCAATCTTGTGTTACAAGTTACTGCTTTTAATTATGACTATCAGTTGGTAACTTATACTTCTTCACGAGTTGTAACACAAAAGTGAAAAATAGCCGGATTTTCGGGGGTCAATTTCACCCCCTTAGAGTGAATTTGAGCAGCAAAAACAATTGCGTAATACATGCCTATATATCCTCCACATAATTTCATGTGGTTCATAATTTTTTGAATTTCCGGCTTGGGGATGTTTCCTTGTCAGACCATCGGTAACTTTTACGGTGTTCCGTACTAACAAGAAATTACCGCATAATGATCTCTCAAAATCATATACCGAAATTTAACGTGAATTTCAGTTAACTATTGTGCTAATGTTGATTATTCTGTTGTTTTATTTTGATATCTAATATTGTTAACTTACAAATAGCACAGAATAAAAAGAATAAAATATTATTTTTTCCCCCTTACTTAACAAAACTCTTATATAAATACCTTCCTGGAATACCTACATTACCATTTGTTACGAATTCAGCATCAAAATCCCAAGATACCTTCAGCACGCTGTATTCTTCGCCCTCCCCAAGCAATCCACAACTTTCATCCAGGACGGTAGCGGTCGACCAGTTGCCAGGAAGAAGGCTGGACGTCGAAAAGCACGGCAAGAAGAATACGAGAACCGTAACTACGGGCGCCGACGAGGAGCTACCGGAGCAGGAGGGCACGGTTGCGAAGGGGTAGGAGCACGTAGTGCGCGTACTAATCGCAATTCGAAATAGCTAGGCCATAAATTAGTGGCTGGCCGTTGCGGCGGCGAGAGAAAGAGAGAGAGAAAGCGGGCAATTATTTCCCTTGGACGCCATATTTCAGTTCGAACGTCTTAATAACCGAGGATAGTCCGACTTCTTCTCGAAACCGCGTATTTATCTGAGAAAAATGGGGGAGGGGAAGAAGCAGAGAAGCTGATACGCGGAACAAAGAAGTGGAGAGCGGGATAAGAAGAGAAAGAGAGAGGAAGGGGATTTAACCACGTTTGTTTTTAAATCTCGAAGCCTCCAACTTCCAAGGTCCCAGCCGTTTTCTTTAACTCTTATTTCCTTCGCTGCTTCCCTCAGCTTCCGAGCAGTCGAGGAAAAGAAAAGGCACTTGATAAGTGCGGTTTATCGGCATCGACCACCTTGACGTCTTCATGCAATTACATCGTAGCCGTGTATAGATGATCGATTCAAATAACCAGTGGTGGTTTCGTGAACGATCCACGCTGCTTAATCTTCCGCATGCTGATTAACGGTCATCAGAAATAGTAATCGTTAATTATTATGCACGGGCCAAGACGTCGACGGTGTCGGGAAACGCGGGCAGAGAAAATTGGGGACGGTTAAGGGTAACGCTGGATTATTTATTGATCCTATTAAAGTTGCCCAACGCGGGGCAACAAGGCTGAGTCTCGTACAATTCGTAAATCATAAGGAGACCTGAACAAAACCGTATAATTAAGGTTCTAGATCCATAACTTCTTAAATTATAAAACAAATAGCGTAATCAAAACTATATTTCTTAAATGTTTTCATAACCAACATAAAATAACAAAAATATTATTAAAAAGTCCAAATCAGCTCCTCAATTCAACGATAAAACGAAACCTCTTCGTTTCCCGATTTTGCCCCCAATTTTTCTACACCGGAGAGTCGATAATCCGGGCTCTGCTTAAACCGACTTCCTCTTAATTCCAGATCGTATTCTGAGGAAAGATGCTTTAGGGTGGCTCTCTTAATAGACGGGTTGAGGGCTCTTCAAAGTGTTTCCTCTCGTATTGAATCCGCTTCTCCTCAGCGCACGCGTAAGTGTGTAGGTACTTTGCTCGATTCAAGTTCCTGGTGATTGGTGACGTTAAGGTTTTCAGTTGCCATTGCTCCATCCAACGCTTCGCAGGATTACTGCCTCTGCAAGGCGCCAACGTATCCGTCCATTTCCTTTTCCACGCACATTGTTCTCAGGCTTCCAATAATTCACGATTCTTTTCACCAGCGAGACGCGGACACTCTTATGCCGCGTGACAAATTTTAGAAAGGGAGTATCAACCGTCATAGGGGCAATTCGCGCGATTAGCAAGAACGAACCTCCGCGTTGCTCGCGTCCGTCGCGAATCGCGCGCGATCGTTACGCAACAGACACGATTCATAATTACCAGGGCGGACCTACTCGCTGGCAGTCGTAAAATGCATCGAGCTGCTTGGTCGCCCGATAAATTTTCTTTAAACCCTTTTGTTCGCGCGGGGATTCGCTGGAAACGACCGTTCCTAGAGGCAGCCGCCTCGCATTGTGTCAGCACTGGCCGGGGCACGCAGCGCGGTTTCGCAAAACGGCCTGCTCAGCTGCGATTCGCGCAATTGAAATCGCACTCGTTAAAGCGACGCTCGTCCAGCCCGCATAGCGCACTTCTTTAGTTTTGTCACGGTGCACCTTCCAAATCAGATCCACCCACAACTCATGTCCCCCCCCCCCCCTCCCCCACCGGTGGCATGATATACGGCCGCTTTTAACGGCTACCAAGCGACGGAACGTGATTCAGCGGCGTATGCAAAGTATACCTGGTGCCTTTGCACGCCCCTTTAGGGCCCAGTTACACATTCGCGTATACGTGCTGTGTTAATCCGCGATGATTTACGCGGGAAACCGTAACCGCGGCGATCACGCCCGCGGTTACGACGGCGACGCGTTCGCCGTTCGCCGAAGATCGTTTTCAGCAGGGAATTCGATGTGATTCCCTCTACTGACTGAGGCAAATTGGAGATGCTGGGTAATCGTGGTAAGCGCGAGTTCGCGAAGCTGGTAGGGCGACGGTGAGGAGAAAATGGGATTGGACGTGTATTGCTAATGATTTGGGAAATATATATTTGTAGGACCTTTTGTGTTAATAGGACTAAGTTGATTTCTACACTTACAAGGGAAGTTAGGCAACTCGGAAATCAGAGATGGATATGAAATTATCTGAGTAAAAATTTCAAATTCGAATAAGAGACAATTTTTATTCGTTATTCGTCGAATAAAGATAACACCGAAGTATCTTTATTCGAAGCGTCACTGGTGAACCAGTTTATTCGACGGGAATTTATTCGACAAGGAAAATATACTTTTCTTACTTTCAGATCGATACGAAAAATGAAGAACTTTAATTTCTGAACTTTAGTTTACAGAGAATATAACTTATAAACAATTTATACGCATAAAAATAGGTTATCCAGTGGTATTTCCACAGATATTTACAAAATGCAATAACTTAATTTTAAAGGTTGGTGGTAGGGATAACTTGAAAAGTATGGATTTTCCGAAAATGATTTTCACGCAGTTTTGTAGATATAAAAAAAAAGATGCAACATTTGTTTAACCCTTTTTTTCAATATCTCTCACCGTTTCCAAGATATTCCACGCAAAAGAAAACTGCATTTTGTCAAGGGGTAATTTCACCCCCTAAAACCGCACTATGGCACCAACAGAAAATAATATTGTGTTACGGATGAACTACTCTACTTGCACACAAAGTTGCATAATTTTCTGAATTTCCGAGTTGCTTAACTTCTTAATTAATTTGAGCTATGGTAGCTTTCTTCAAATTAGACACCCTTCACGTCGTCATCCGTGGTTAGCATTTGCACCATGATTGGGTAAGTAATTATATCTTGGGGTAAAATAATATCTACTATTACTCATTCTCACCAATATGGAATAACTCCAATGCGTTAAGGTACCTGTACCAAAGTTTACAATGGAGTTCAGCTTACGCCTCGTAACTATGTTCAAATACACCTAAAAGGTGCGTCTAAGATTATCAGTAAAAGCTTTCGTCAACAAACTTCCAGTTCTTCAGTATCGAATTCCAAAAGTAACACCCTCCCCCCGGAATAATATAGCTATCCATTAAAAGAAATGCACAGAAACTCACACGGAAGTGATTAAGAAACTAATTATACATGTCTCCCTGGTTTGATCGTCGAAAAAGAAAAGAAGGAGAACATGTCGTGCGCGCGTACCTAATCGAAGAAACAGCGTGCGCATGGTAAATTGGCGATAGAGGTCGATTCGTATTCATCCGGCCGACCGGGCGAAACATAAAACACCGGGGCAAATTGCTACCGTGCTCGGGTTAGTCGATTTTTCAGGTGGCATGTCCAGCGCGATGTTCTCGTTCGAAAAATCTGAAATTGCCCCCCGCCGTTAATCTGTCGAGCAGAGGCAGCACCGCGGCGATCGGCTTTTTGAACGGTAAACTTTATGCTCTCGTGTAATCTACACAGCCCAGCCATGAATACACGGCCGAGCCCTATTAATTACGGGCGACGTTGATTGAATAATCGTATGGAATTATTCTAATGAGCCCCCACTTTCACGCGATTCTCGCCTCTTTCTTCGCGCACAATGGCGGATCGTCCGGCTTATAATCGGAGCTGCGACGCGTACAGAGAGTTACAGAACGATCGATCGATCGATCGAGAACGGGAACGTCGTCGATCCCCCTTGGAATTTTACACAGCGCTAAATCGAGCCTACAATTGCGGGCGTTGAACTGTAATTGGAGTTGTGCTCTTATCGCGGCATCGAGGCTCTGTAAATAGCATCGGAAAATAATTTGGGGTGTATTTAGGAACGTGTGTCGCGCGTGTGAACGGTGTGAACTGTAAATGGAGTGAATAAAATGTTCTTAGTAAGGGAATGATTTGATTTTCTGTGAAAGAAGAAAAATTAGCTGATTGGGGTAAGGAGCTTTTACGCTGCTCAGCAATAACGACGCTGAGTATTTAAATCGTGGAGCATGGGGGTGGTGGCTACTTAAGTAGATAAGGAGTTAAATTCTATCAGCGTTGACGCAGTTTTATTTCCATTAAAATTCGTGAAACGACTAAGCGTTGGAGCTTAATGGTCTACAAAATGATTTGAAGTAGTGTACACTACAAAATCCCAATGTATGAAAGAATTCGTGGGACCATCCTGACCGCCCTCCCTTGTAAGACTCCAAGTTTCCATACAACCAAAAAAATCTACTTACACTGTCCAACTGTCATTTTGATCTGTAACATTCAATAGCCGTCTCTAATAGATTTTTGTGCGCTGAAAACGAATCCGCAAACCGTTTGTCGCCATCACCCTCAGTTTTCGAGAAATTCGATTTTAAAAAAAATGCAAATTTTCAACTTTGAACATCTTTTGAGTTCAAACAGTAATAGTTATTCGGTTGCTTGTTCCGTCAAATTATTCTATGAACCCTCGCGAACATCGTGCGCACCGTCATGAACCACACCGTTTTCAGAAAAACCCATATCTATCTAGAATATCTCGTTAATTATTATTATATATGGTTGAAATTTTTTTTACAGCTTACTGAAACGCTACTAAATATTACGCGCAGATTATGCTCATCGGTGAAGACTGTGTAGCTTTTTTGAGTGCCGTTCGAAAAGGGAACAGAGCATCTCGTTCCTCTAGAAGAGAATACCCTGTTAAAGTCTAAACTATTCTTACCGTCACTCGACAAGAATTGCCAAAAGCACGCCATGACCGCCCCACCTTTCATTCACAACATTTCCCTCTGCCCGCTACCGAAATCTCCGACCCCGGCCAGTCAATGTTTCACCTTCGAAGGGCACGTGTCGTTCCTCGCGAATTCGGATTCGTCGACGACACGCGGCACGGTTTCTGGTTCGTATTTCCGCACGCTGGAATCCGGATACTCGGTCGTAGGACGGCGTGCAGCTGCGCGGACGGAATTCTTCGCATAAATTGTGCATGTGCGCGTCCGTGGTGGAGCGTGGGCGGCTGCAACGCCGACACCGGCGGGGTTGCAGACCCCTGGCGGACCAGCGTCCGCGTGTGTGCGCCGGGCGTGGATAAATAATCGCGGAAATCTCGGCGCGGATATTACCTGGACGGTGTGCTGAGTGAGACGTAAATGGAGATTCCGGCTGATTCCGCATCGATTTCTATCTGACGCGGGTATCCGCTCGCCGCGCGCGTAGCCCCCGCTTGGCGCGCGGTCCCGAGCCCCAGCTGCGATACCGCGTTTTCGCGGTGTGTCATGAGCATTTGGAACGGGACGCGAGGCGGTAGGAGGAACATGCGTCGAGCTCTGCAGCGTAGGTACCTGACGCGGTAGGTAAGTTCGAGTTCAACGGGGAGACAGAAGCTTCTTCCACGGTGATTACCAATATCGTGTAGAATATGCTAGAATACAGGGAGTTTATATCGACGGGATTAAAGTTTATTTCGTAATTTTTGAAGTTAGTAATATCTGAGAAGAATGAATTTGAATTATTATTATTACTATTATTAAGCGTCTTTATTACTCTAATGGAAGGAACCTGACTATTTACAAAAGGCGTAGACAAGAAGAGTAAAGGCGGGGATGCAGTGGTAACACTGTTGGCAAGCCTGATCGTGAAGTACATGTAAACTAATCTGAAATGGGGACAATAAAATTAACATTACAAAAACTAAGAATACACAAGTAAAGTAATCTTAACTTATGAATCTTAGCTTTAAGTAATATTAGCTTGAGACTTTAAGCTAAACATAAGATAACGACGAGGTAAAGTAAAAGTAAAGTAGAAAAATAATGTACAACAGGATGAAAAGAATAAGTAGATTATGCTAGGAATAGTGTTGCAGGATAAATAATCGAGTGTGAGACCTGAAGGACGAATAGGATTTTAATCCTGATTGTACCTACCTGAATTTTAATTACGTCAAGTAGGACACATCGAAGAATTTGAATCTGTGGTCATTAAGGTTGAGGTTCGGTGATTTTTCTCATTAGACGTAGAAATAGAAAGTTGCTGCTTAGAGATACCTATGAACGTGTTCCTCTTCAGTTTAGTGAGTTCTACAAACTTGCACGTTTTTGAACCACCTGGTTTTAACGCTCTGTACGACTGCGTTCAGTCAATCTGGCAATGGTTTTCGTCGAGGCACGCGGCGGTTCGTAGGGCAGAAAGCGGCGCGGAGAGAAAGACGGAGAGATCCACTCAATTATTTCTCGATCCCGCGGCGCATGAATGAACGAATAGATTCCAGAGACGCGCACGGTTGATAAATGCGTGCCGGCCTCGCCATTATTTTCTATAAACGGTCATTACTTGAATTTATAGCGCGGCTTTGGCCGCGGCGTTGCGTGCTCGCTTGCGTGCTAGAACGCGAAACTCCAGTTCGTGTATTAAGTTGAACACGCTTCCTGCGTGCGCTCGTACGTTTTCGGATGCACGCATACGCTCGCCTACGATCGCCGTGCTATGACTTACCGAGCGAACCGCTTAAATTGGACGCGGGGATACTATGATATAAATAGTGATACACGGTCGCCATACATAAGATGGTCCAGTGACCACCGCCATTTCACTGTGCCGCACAATATAATTAGAGGGTTGCATGTCAAGGGATTTAATCGAATGCTAGACAGCAGGGGCCGAACAACGTTTCACACAAAATGCATTTTACTTCTGTAATAAGGGGAGGACCGGCTTTGCCCCACGCGGATCTCAACCAGAGATGGGCAAAATTTTTATTTAAATAAAATTTCGAATGACGAATAAAAGTTCAATATTTATTCGTCATGTGTCGAATAACCTGACTTAACTTTATTTGACAAGTGAAGCTAATTTTTTTATTCGTCGAGTGTTTCAACTTGAGCGTCGAATAAAATATTCAACTTTAACTTTAACTTAACATTAACTTTAATGTTAAGATTAAAGTTAAAGTTAAAGTTAAAGTTGAAAATTTTATTCGACACTGAAGTTCAAACGTTCAACGAATAAAAAACTTAGCTTTATCGGTCCAATAATCTAGAGTTAAAATAAATTTTATTCAATCAGTTATTTAAATACCTAATGTTTTATTTAGTTTATGTCCAACTCAGATTTCAACCAAATTTTAAGGGGTGGTATATCTGTAACAATGAAGACTCTTGGCCCTTATTTTACCCGTAGATGGTCATCTATTTTAAAGAAAAATGAAAATTATGTTAGTTAAATCGAAGAAGTTTAGGTGTAACAGCGTCACAAGAGCGTCACAGTTACGCCTAGCGAGCGACGGCGGCGTGCCGTGCGTGACAGCAAAGAAAAAGACACGATTAGATTTAATAACACGGAAGGTCAGCGGGATTTCGCAGGTGGTCGTACACTTTTATACCCCGGCCGGCTGAAACTTCAGCCAGTTGTAACTCAAGTCAAGGGGCTACGCACTTGGTCGGTACAAAGCTATCTTGAGATCTTCCTTGCATTCTGCTGAAGAATAGACTTCTAACCGGTGTGAGATACACGCCAGGCGAAGATCCCGATCTCTCGGTCCAGCTATTCTCTCAGGCTGCTTTCGCGGCGTTGCATAAACTCGTGGCGAGTGTTAAAGCCCGCGTCGGAGATCCACTCCTGTCGATGGCCAATTCACTTTTCATTCAGCACCGCGCGAACGAGGGTCGTATTGTCATTCGATCGAGGTAGCCGATAGAATGTCAATCGAAACTGAACATCATAAGACTTTCTTTTTGCTTCCAAATTAATAAGTAGGAAGAAGCATTTTCTTATCGAGACAAGTACCTACTTCCTTCAGAGGTAACGCCACTGTAACGGCACAAAAACGTAGTGTACCTCTGACAATTGTTTGTGGGTAAACAAAGAAATAAGTTGATAATCTGTTTAAACACTTTTATTATATACATCTTAAGTAATTTCAAGCTATTTTTTCTTTTATTTTTCTCAAAATGGTAAAGCATGTATCGATATTGTAAAATATTTTTTTCTTAGAAATGGTAAGCATTTGAACATAAAGTTCACTCTCTAACTCCATTCATCTACGTCCAGCACCATTTCTAGGTAAAAAATTGTACATAACTTTAAAAGTTTTCAACAAATCGTAAAATCGGTAAGTACTTCGATGGAGAATGTAGTTTAGAAGCTACAGTAAAAATTTCAAGTGAATCGAATCAAATTTATTCAAATGGTGCTGCTGACTAATTAGTAAAAAATGTGGTTCCGAGAAAAATGGAGCACTTTAAAGTGCCATTATACAAAAAAGAAAAGAAAAAATAGCTTGAAACTACTTAAGATGTGTATAATAAAGGCGTTTGAACAGATTTTGCACTTATTTCTTTGTTTACCCACAAATAATTGTGAAAAGTGTCTTACTAAGAGTCTTCTAAGTTACCCATTTCGATGTGCAAGTTTAATTCACTTCGCCACCTTCAAACCAGACTTGTAATTCCCTCTACCAAACGCTACCGAAAAAAGTGAGAGCTCAGCCTCCCCGATTCTTCCCCAAAAGACATTAGAATAACGATAGAAACACATCCACGAGAAGTTCCAACCGCTCCTAGCCACGATCGAGCTGCGCCAACAGAAAAGAATGAGAATGCTGCTATCTCGGGCAGCTAATTCAACGACACTCATCCCACAACCACAACCTCCCGGCACTGCGTCGTTCCACCGTTCGTGAAACCGCGTCTGGCGCGTTGCTCGTTCGCCGCGGTGAAACCAGCGAATCGGCGTGCATTGAAAGCAACCGGACATTTCGCCGGCTGGAATCGCATTCCACGGATTTTTCCGAGGAGAGCGGAGAGGCTAACGGGGCCGGCTGCTAGCATAATTAATTCTTCCGGGCGGCACAAGGGGGCCCGCTAGGTTCTTAAGGGCTCCTAGGTGGCCTGGGCTGACACGGCTCTTCCGGCGACCTGGCAGGCAAACGCACCGGTCTCTTAAAAAGTCCGAGTCCCCGTGGTCCCCGTGCGCTTGGAGCAGAGGTTGTACCATCTACGGGGGCCCCTTTGTGGGCCTCGTGCCGCCACACCTGCGCCAATGTCCCAGGCGAACCATTGCCACCATCCACCTAGAACGAGGGACGTGGACATCGGCCCGTGGATATAGGGACCCCATATAGGTACAGAGGAATGCCTCCAGGAAGTCGGTACTCCGGCGGCTGACACCGCGAAAAACCAGAGCGAACACGCGACGAGGAAAGGGGCCAGGGGCGGGTAGGTGTACAGAGGTTCTTTGAATTGTCCCGCGATTTTGAGCTTAACGAGCAGTGGCGGTGATTGCTGCACTTCGGCGATCCCATTGGCGTCGATCGAGCCTGCTCCGATCGCGTCGAAACGGGGAACGATTATTCTGGATGCGAGTTGAAGCGAAGAATAGTAATTCAAGGTAATGGTGGCGTTGAATCTGTGGGGAGGATCAGTGGGGGAATGACAGAGTTGCAGGTGCTCGTGTGTTGAGTTTTACGAGGTCATTTGGGTGTCTTGTATTTCTCTGTGCGGACACTGGGAGGAATAACAATTTAGAATCTCATAATGTGATTTAAATTAAAACACCTGTCACGCGAGAGGTTCCCCTTCATTTCCAGCTGCGAGTTATAACGGACAGCCATGTTGGTTCTCGAATCTACGCCTATTACCGACGTGTGCAAACTTTGCATCATCAATTTACGAACACCCTGCACATTTGTCCGCGTACTTCTGGTATTACCGAAGTATTTCCAGCAAATGGTAGGCGATGAGGAGTTTCACGGTTCGCTAAATGCGCCATTTCCCGACTCTTCTCACGGCGCCGCGAATAAACACGTTCCCAGGTAGCTTGTCGAGGTTGCGCCCAGAAGGATGCGTCGATTTCGACCGACAACAATCGCCCTAAATCAGCGCGCGTGTCCCGCGAGGCGCGCACACTCGCCGCTGCGTGTAAATCATTGATCGGATCTAGCACGAGCAGCTTTTTCGCGACTTTTCCCTTCCGTGGACGAAGTCTATTGAGACGCCTCGAGTAACGAATCGCTCCATACACAAGCCGTGCGTCGCGCCATGGCGAGGAATTTCGTGATCGAGTTCAATAGTTTTCAACTGTCTGCTCTCTTCACCTAGGGGTTGTCCTTAAATTAAAAAAGGGCAATTTTGGCGACTCGTTACCCCCTCCCTTCCCAGGTATGTATAAGAATTCGTAAGATTATATATTCCAGCCCCTGCCCCTTCTTTCCTTCCTTACGTCATATTTTTCACACTGCATTTTTCCAGTTATTAAAATTCTTTTAAAAGTTTATATAATTCATTTAACTCGGTTTCGTGTGTGCGATGAAACATCGTTTTCTAGGCTACTCGTATTGAACATTATGTTAAAAATATATTACCTAACACGCCACCTGCCCCCTCTCGCTTCTGTAAGGAAACGTAAGAAATTGGCGATCCCTCCCCTTGTGAGAAAACGTAAAAAATTCGCGACCATCTCCTCTCCCCAAAAAAGCCTTACGTAATTTAAGGACAACCCCCTGGCGCGCATACTAAAATATATAATGTCATAAATACCGCGAATCCTTTAGAAATTCCACCATAAAGCGCAACATAACTTCATACTTCGTTTAACGTCAACAGAATGTACATAGATCTCCATATTTTCAAGCGTTCTATGTATAGAAAACCTACTTAGCTCCTTCCATCGATAAACGCAATTTAATTTTACTCCGTATATCATTTAATTAAGACGTTTAATGGTCAGGTTTCCGTAAACAGAATATGTATGGAATGCAATCAGTTCTTTATTCAACTCGATTGACGTAAGTCCTTTATATTTTCACTTCCTTTCGTACAATCGAACGTTTGCCTGCCAACTTTTCCTCGGACGGAACAGATTTGCACATATCAGCGTATGGTTGCCCGCGCAAATAAATAAGAAATCACCGGTACGATACCCATAATAAGATAAGATACACCTAAAGCCACGGTTTGATCCGGAAAGAAGCACGACGACGTCATGATTCAAAGTGGATATTCCGCTCGCCGCGATTAATCCAGGAATTTATCGCGATCCTCGCCCGTTGCTTCGGGCTGAAATAAAGTTTCACCGCGATCGTGGAGGTGCATGCGATATCTTTCTAGCAGTAATGAGAAACCGCCTTGGGCGCGGCATCGACACGGGACAACACGCCGCGCCGTCTCTGTACGCGGAGAAATAAACGCGGATGTTAATCACTGGCGATGTTTTGCGCGATCGACGCGGGAACAATCGAATATTTCCATCGATCCTGCACCAGCCACTAAGTGATCAATGTAACGGACGCGACAACTGGCCGCGAAATAAATATTTATGAGGTCGACCCATAAGTACCTAACGCGTTTTTTTTTTGGTACTTCTGGAAGGTAAGAATAAAGGGCTTTGTTGACCTTTTGATAGTTGATCCCCCACGGGCAGAAGAAGAAGGAAACAGAAAAAAAGAAGGTACTTGTGAAACATCCTTTGTTACACTTTTTATCATAAATGGAAATATTTTACTAACTAGGAACACTTCGGTTGATGATGGAATCGCGCAGATTTTTTTATATAGATCACCACGGTCACAAAAATGTAAATTAAAGATGCTCTCAAAAGCTGGTCTGACCTTGAAAAATCAACAAAGCTGGAACAGGAGAAAGAAGAAAAATGAGGGAAAGAGAATGACAACACCGTCTGTTGAAATTTAATTATCTCTATTATATGAAAATACATTATATTAAATCAATGGTAATAGATTAATGATAGATAAGAATTAGAAAAAATTAATGATAATACTATTGAAATCACAACAGTGGGTAATTAACCATTACATTTATGATAATCTTGTCGACAAGAAGGTTTAAAAAACTGATCGAAGCAACAATAATTTTCACAATAACTGTATACTTTTGATCTATATAAAAAAATCTGCGCGATTCTATAATAAATCGAATAGTGTCCCTAGTAAGTATAAAAAAATAAACACTTTTCAAACCGGACTTTGAAATTTTATTAGACTGTCAAATGGTTAATAATCAATGAACGATGCATATTTCACTTCGTTATATTTACCACCACCCTTTCAACATCTTTCTACTTCATTTTCTATTTCTCTATTTTGGAATGCCTTTGATTTTGTTTGAAAGTATTCTTCAATTAAATCTTCGACTTCTCTTGAGCTTATTAATTAAATCAATTTTAATACTGACTTATACTAATAACTTCCTTAGCCACTTGAAAAATCTTTCTCACTGCTACAGTTGCGTTGTTTTCTTTGTTAAACTCGTATAACATGATATGCTGATCATATGTTAATAAGTGAGGTATTCGATCGACCCTCGTCAACTTTTCATATAACGATCTCGGAAGATCCTTGGGTAAACTAGTATTTATACCAAATGGACAAGTGACGTTCCAGTTATGAAAATTCATATTTCGCAAATGCATATAGTTGTGGATTAGCAACGTCTTCGGTCATCGATTCCAGCTGAAAGTCATCGACGCGTGAGTTGGACCGGTCCTATAATCAATCCAGATCTGTCTGAGCCCAATCAAACCACGGGGTACCTACTTGGGTTATCAGCGAATAAGAAGATAACCGGTGGCGAGGTATATAAGGTCCCGCTTACTACCGAAAGATCAAGGACGTCCACCTACGCTGTCGCCTGTACCGTTACCACCGAATTCGTGAGCCCCATGGGAATCTCATGGCCCCGGTTCTCCTGATCCTATTAATTTCTTTTTAATTACATCACTGTTGAAAAATTTATCATTACACATAGTAAAGAAAAATTGCCAAAAGGTGTTCGACAAGAAGGTTTGAAAACAGTATCATCCCCTAAAATTAAAGATAAATAAAATTGCCAAAAGTTCTTCGACGAGAAGGTTTGAAAACAGTATCATCCCCCAAAATTAAAGATGGGAATATGAGCTGATATGACGAATGAGCTTTAGCTGAGATTTCACAGTACCTCAGATCTTAAATCATCTTCAGATCATATCGCGAGACTGAATCTGCTAATTAATCTTCCTGGGAGCATTTCGAGAATACAAATACAGTGACTTATTGAGGAGTCCATAATGAATTCAAAAAACATCTGAATATATTGCATGATAATAAGAATATTGACAGAATGGAAAGCACGGTTCACAGTCTTAATAAGAAACACGACCACTAATAGAAAATCATCTTGCAATACATATCGTTCAATCTCAATCACCTATTTGCTAATTCCGCATGCATGTCTTGACTAATTGAATCTAAAGCTTGCAACGTTGTATTAAAACGCGAAGATTAATGTAAATTGATAATTCCTACGTTAATATCGCGAGCAATCCACAATAAAATTGACGTTTTGATAAATCGCAGAGAGTAATCGTATATGACGTGGACACCAATGTAACCAAAAAGAGTTTACAAATTCTCCCACGAAGTTTCAAGTTTGTTGCTGTACGCATGATTGCACGTCACGTCGCATAATTCAGCTTTTCTAAAAAGATTTATAATGTTAAAGTAGCCGATGAAATATTCTATCTCGACTACCGGTCATTTAACAAGATTTTCTAGATGAAGACGAGGTTCTTTCGATTACTCTGCAACTTTGTTTATGCATGATAAGTAACAGAGTGTAACGTACAAATCAATCTGTCCACAGTCTTCAACGATCGATGCTACAGGTGCTTCGCTCATGCTCTGCTTGGTATCAGACACCCAGAATCTTCTTGTCAGACGGAAAGTGTTAAACACTTAATTATGATACCAACAAAGTCATTAATATTGCTGAGGTAAATGAAAAATTATTGCTGTGCATTTGCAACCTTGGCGTGTTCAATCAATTGCCACCGACAGATTCATAATTTGCGAAACTAGAGAACATTTATCGCTTATATTTATTTTCCTTTTTTTATAAAAGTGACGGGAAACGTTGGTTTCGCATGTAGCTGATATTGAAACTAAAGGAAGGAGACTGATGCTTAAATCGTGAAGCAATGGTTTAGAACTATTAATACTGCGATACTGATTTTAAATTCTTAAAATATCTATTCAATATTCACAATGTTATATAAATTCCCCGTTTAGTTCAACCTACTAACAATGCACACGAGGATACGAAATTGAATCACACAGATAACTTAAATCACCATTAATTGAATCGTAAGTTTACTTTAGTGGAGTATATTATTAAAAGTGTTGGTAATCGAATTTACATATGAATTGATCCCCTACAAATTAATTTTAAGCCTAACGAGCACCCCGTTTGTCTGTGACTAAATTACCGTGTACTGAACACCGGTATTTGTAAAAGAAATTTTTCAATTTGTCGAACGATGCAGTGGAATCCTTGTTAGTAAATTCTGTTCATAAATATTTATCGAAGTAGCTGCATCTGGTTGCAGCGATCGCTTTAACCGGAGTGATCAATCATTTTCCAACCAGTTGCAACAGTGTGACATTAACAGTCATCAGCGAAATGCTAACGTGTCAATCTTGTCTCATATAAACATACAGGGGAGAATGGAACGATACTATTGACATTCTGCACAAGCGGGTGATATGATATTATTTAATAAATAAGTAACACGGTAGTAGTCGATCAAAATTTCTTAGGAGAGTGCTGAGTACCATTTTGTTTAGCAAATGTATATGTACATTATAACGAAACCAGGTGTTTATCAAGAAATTTGTCTGCCAACAAAAAGTGCGATTGCGTGTGTATTAAATTGCACGCGGCAACATGCACATGTTGCAATTTATGATACAAAATGAGACTTTATACGCTGAAATGTTTTTGCTACTTTGGTCGATGGAGCGAAACGCAGTGATCGAAATAATTAAACGATTTCCTACTCGAACGATTTTACCTCTTAGAAAGCTATCATTTAATCGAAAAGTGCTGTGCGGTATGCATGGCTGCTGATAAACAAAGAAATTATGGGACAAGTATTCGAACTCGTGCGAGGACAAATCGAAGAAACGTTTCAACGTGTTGCAATCTGAGGCTTCATTTTCAAATTACGAGGTATTAAATTTCGAAAAAACGATTTCCAGTGCGTGTTTCTAAACACCTAAAACATTACGCGATCGACCGTGCAAATATACGCACACACACGAGAGAAACACAAGATAGATACCTGTCACAACCGAGAAAATAGATTTACGTTAATTTTATCTAAATTCAAAGCATTAGCGAGTATTGTAGGACTTTTAGCCACTGCGCGAATGTGGGCTCGAAGCGATCAGTTGCGAAATTCATTGGAAATTCACGTCTGGTACGAAAGGAATTCTCGAACTGCTCTCTGGGTGTACTGCTGTTCCGGTAATGAATAATATTTAACGCATTCAAAGTGAAAACAGCAACGACCACATTCCCCCGTGATCGATCTGATACAGCGTTTCTGCTCTACTGGATCCCCGATTAAGCGGATGACCTCTCGGGAGAGCCAGGGCTAGCGAGGTAGCGATAAGTGACAATTTAAATAGTTTAGTACATAACTGGGTATGTTCCATTTATCAGAAATAATTGGCCGGTGTTTTGCGTGCGACGAAATAAAGTTAAAACGTGCAAGAAATTAAGAATGTGAAAGTTTGATTAACTAGTTATGATTTTCCATCACAATTGCCAGTCGCAAAGTTGTGATTTTTAATATTATTTTCTTCAAGTTCTTCCTTAATACTTTCAATATAAAAAATGTAAGAATAAGAGCGTTACGAAGTAATGTCCCCGAAATTTTCGTTCTTCAAGAACTATTTAGTTTCGAGGGGAACACTGTGCGACGAAATTAATTACCTTCTGAGTAAAAGTAGTATGTATCACGAACAACTCAATCCTCTAAATGGCAAGTATCTACTGTTTTTAAATATCCATAGTTGCTACGCGATTCGAATCGCAACGCGAAACGCCTCCAGCGTGAAATATTGACGTACGTCTGACCACATGCGGGCCATTTCTACTTGCCCGTCTCACCTATTATAGAATCAATCCTCGAAGAGGATCAAAATTTTGTTTTCTCCTCATGATTTTTATACTACCTTGACTGTGTGGTACACCTTTACTCGTCAACGAATGGGTTACAGGAAAAAAAAGAACTTTATCACAAAACATCCTCCTCTGAATCAAACAGTCCTCGAACCTATCTCAGTATCATCTACATTTTCCTAACGATAGCTTGTAATATTCTTAATTCTGCATCCTACGTAAACAATATAAGGTTCATTAACCTGAACACGACCAGAAACGTACATGTTTATCGAATAGTTTGGTACAATTCAAAGAAGAATTAGATTGGACTGGCACGCGTTTATAAGCCACGATCCAGCTACTGAACGATCGTCGATGAATAAAGCGAATTTCGATGGAATCCGGCATCCCGGCGTCTCGTATCGGGTGCGACTCAAATTCTAATCTCGGAGCTCATTGCTGGTACTCGCAGGCCGACAGGAAGATTAGTTGCTCGAGTGGCACATAATGCGCGCACGATAAAGGAACGTAAAGGGCGAACGAATGAGCAGATGGTATCCACATTCCAGCTCTCTGGCCGCCTCGTTTGCAGCCACCTTGCGCGATTTTGTATTCAGACGTATAACACTGTCCCGCACTTTCGCTCCCTTCGCTGATAAATGTCGGATCGCGTGCCGAGGTGGATTTATGCGACGCGCCACGCGTTTCATCGGATATTGTCAGAAGGAAGCGAGGCCTTTCTCAGTCATTAAATGGGAATCGATTAAAATTGTTACGATAGAGCTTTCATTGACCATGAATTCGTTATACCTAATTGGTAGATCCTTTCTTTTTTATAGAACGCGAGGTACGATCGGTATAGAGGAATAATTCTTCTGGGGATGAAAGTGGCGCAAAGAAGTAGAAGGGTAAAGTTTTCAGAGGATATTTGTATTTTTGCTAGTGTCGTATTTTTTCTTAAAGATACTAGTATGGGAGTGGGTTACCATTACTAATAAATATTAATAATTTTGCATTATTTTCCACTATTGCATAGTTATTCAATGTTTTCGGGTAATGAAAAATCTTCGGCGAATTTTATATAATTCGGGGGCGTAATACAATCCTCCTTTTGTGATTCCATCGCCTATTGAAACATCGTGCAATGGGTACAGTATAATCAGTTATGCTAAGAAGCTGATCACAGGCTTTCGTACCTCACGATTCAAGGACCTGTCGCTTTCGGGTACTTCGAGCGCAAGGATTTCCTAGCAGGCGGGGCTTGTCAGTTCCTTGGACAATGTGAATCGATAGACGTGACCTTGAACACGAAGCATTTACCTTCCAGGCCCTATCTCTGAATAAATGTTTTCGCATCGGAGAATACCTAAAAGGGGCAACTGCTTCTTCCCTCGGCATTATTTTATAGCGAGCAGACGTAATTGCACAAACGATGGATCACGTTCACGAAGGAATGTCCTACTATTATAAATAATAGTATAGCGGCTGCTTTATAATTATTTCTGTCGTGTTAACATTAATGCTGATCAGCTTCCTGTCCATTTATCCTGCAGACGATAATAATATGTTCGTCGAAGTTTCATATTTCTATTGCACTGATTGTGCAATATTTCAACATAATAGTAAGCAACGACGCAGACATCGTTAATCACTCTGTTCCAATTAAAATCATTTACTTTAGCATATAACGAAATATGAGTTATTAAAAACAGTTTTTCAACAAAAATCACCCTATTATTCTTTCATAGTGGTTTATTTTATATTGCTCTTCATTTATTTGCTATTCAATTCGCCTTGTTAACGTTTCGATTATTAAAGGCGAAATATAAAAGAGGCTTTTCGATTACAAAGGTATTCCATCTAAAGGAACCAGTCTATATATAACCATAGCTTCACAAAAGCCCTTGAAACCACTGACACTGGATCCTGATCGATTCTAAAACGGCAAGGATACGATAACGAAACGTTTATAACCTGCTCCACCTCGGGTGCCGATTTTCCGACCACTCGAAGCCATTCCGAGCTGGTATGCTCTACTACATAGTCCGTCCTTCTTTTCTTAACCGTCGAATCGCCTATAAATAATGAAAATTGCTGTAATTACGGATGACGAGATAAAGTAATCGAAGGTGAGGTCGCCGCCAGAGGCGACTCTGTGATTCGTAAAGTAACTGGCTCCATTATCGCAATTTCCGATGGCTTCCAACTAAGGTGTACTCGAATTTTCATGTTTATTCACATTTTTAATGAAAGAGCCACTAGATAACGATGTTGCCGATGAATATCTTAGCACTTTGGTACTATTCTGTATTCTGGGATTATGTAAATATAAACACACAAATTAACTTTCGTTTAATATAATTGAAGGGAGGTGGAAACATTTTTCGACAAATTTAGAAATAAAATCTTTCTCCTCAGAAGTGATTCTACACTTAAAACTCACATTTACTCTTCTAAATAAGTGTAAATAATTTCCTCAAAGCGAGGCACACGTCTACAGCAGAATTTAATCACAGATTTAAAGCCAATTTTCAAAAAAGCATAGATTATAACAGACGAAAGCTTACTGCAAGTATATTCTCCACTCATTTCAAAAGAGGCTCAACCCAACCTCAGTGTTGCTACGTTTTCACGGAGCACCCTGTATGCACCGTGTTCTCACAAATTCACGAGAGGTTCCGTTCACGGGGAACGTCTCATTTCACGTCCATAACTCGTTATCAGATCCCAGCGGAATCGATCCCAAGTTTTACGCGATCGGGCCTCATCCTAGAATTAACCACTCCGGCGGAATAACCAGGTGATTCCGGCAGCGCGTGATTTAATACAGACGTTAACGTGAAATGCCCATGGACTTTGACTAACCGTCAGCCGTCCGCTGTTAAAGGGTATATAATCACAAACAATTTACCAGTACGACGCGTACATATTGCTGTTCAGCGAATCGGGAGCATTTGCGCAGCATCCCTGCCAAGTCGTTCGTCCCGCGAAGCCAAGTGACACGACCCATTTTTACCAATGCCTCGATCGACGAGGCATATAAGAAAAATCAATTAAAACGGCGGTTGCGTGGGATAAACAAGATCGTTGCCTGGTAATACAAGATCCCGCGGCCCGGACAAGCGTAATTATGCGGATGATAATGATTGCACGCGAAGAAGATGGCGGCCGGATACGGACCATCGATCTAGATAGAGAGGCGCCGAGGACGTTTTTCACCGATCGATCGATCCGTTCGGCGACGCTCGTTGAACCGATCGATCGATCAGATCCCCGGAAGGAATTTTTCTCCGTGCAGATGCGAAATTACGATAGCGGCCCTCCGGACGGTCTGTTAAGTCGATTAATATCGACGCGGGCCTGCGTGACTTTAGCGAAACGCCAGCGGGGCCGCGTGTCGCCGTGGATCCCCGTCGGACGTGACGAAAGGGAAATGTTCCGTTGACGGTGGCAGACTTTTTGCCCTCCCCTCTGTCGACCGCAAATTGCGAGACAAATAAGAGGAGGTGGGTAAATGGGGAGCAGGGTGGATCGCGCGGCTCGTTTCGTAAAACATACAAGGCGCCGATATCGCGGGAACGCGACGGCTACTATGATCGAGATCGTGTGATAACCGATAACGATCTTGTCGGCGCGCGAAAAAGCTGTCGGCTCTTTTTGCCGCGGATCTGGCGCGTTCGAGAAGCATGTGGGAAAGTAAGCGGCGCACGGTCGCGTGCAGGCCTCGTTCCGCCCACGCTTTCGACGTTCTGTGCTGTGAATCGACGCGCTTCAAGCAAGGCTAATAAGCACCCTCGTGGACGCTGCCGGGGTGCAGCTGTGGGGTGACAGAGGGGGATGATAGGTGTATGGTGGATTTGACGAGGTAACGAGAATTATTGTCTATGTTAAATTGTACTGTTGGATGCAAGAAGGGTCTCAGTGCCAAAAGCCAGTTTCGAGAAATGTATCTGTAAACATTACGAAGGTAGATATTTTTTATACGTAGTGAAGTTGTAAAACGGTCCGTAATATGTAAATATTTGATATATCTCCTCTTTAGTTGCATTATTACAATCGGAATTATGTAATAAATTAATTAGTGAAATTAATTTTATTTATAGTCCTCTGGGGCCCTTCTTGCATAAAATGGAGAAATATAGAAAAAATGTGGACCGATCTTGATGATCTTTTTTTTATTCGAAAGAGGGCGATGCCCCGGTGGTCTCATCCTACACTGCATCAATATTGGTCCAATACTTTGCCAGTACTGTTTAATAATAACAAATTTGAGACATCCTTATTCTCAGTTTTTCAAGTCGCTTATTTTGGGAATCTCCCGTTTCTAACAAACGGTTCTCCTTTTCGAGCAGCTCCTTTTGTGAGCCTGCCGTTTTTAAAAAATAATTGTAGTTATATAACTTAAATAACTAAAATATAAAAAAAAATTAAAACCGACTTCAAAAGAATAAAAATGCACTGAAGAGTAAAAAATAATTTTTTCCCTTATTTAATCTACGACATTCAATTGTTTTACGTCGGAGCCAGATATTCACAATGCAAATGATGAAGCGCCTACATAAAAAAATGGAGACTCGTAGATTAAATAAGGAAAAAAATTATTTTTTACTTTTCAGTGCATTTTTTCAATAACCAGGCTGTCATCCAAAATTACTAAAGCAAGCACAAAAATGGCCGTTTACAATATACTATTTAGTTTTGCAGCAATACTTCCGCATAAAGCTGGAATGATTTCGCCATCACCAGTGCGTCAACAAATCTTTGATACTGCAATACAAGTGAAATGGGGACAGAATACTTTAAAAGAACACACATCGCACTTGGAAGTCTGAAGTATTTGCGACCTCGCTGAAATCCATAAACGCCTTTACGTGCGTACTGAATAATTACAATCAGTAGCGTACACTTTCCCCATTTCCGTAACACCGTTGCACACGATAAAACAATTTTTCACCAACCCTCGTCGTAGTTCGTGATAATATGGACTTAACGAGCACGAACGGGGCGATGGCAGTCGCCCAATGAAAATGCAAATCTTTACAAATAGCGCCGGCGGTGTTAAAAAAACACAACCAAGATAATCATCCGCGCACGCAATTCCCTTTAAACGTTCCGCACAAGCACCTACGCATACACAGGCATACACAGGCGCACACGAGTAGCGGCGAGGCTTGAAAGGGTCGGATTTTGTGATCAGCAATTAATGCCACGCGGTCGCTCATTAATTGCCCTTATAATAGGCCTCTGTTTAGCGCTAACTGGTCGCGCGATCCGCGCGCAAACGGCCAGCTTCCGCGCAAAAAAAAAAAGAACGTATGAAAAACGTGAAAGCCCGATGCCGGGGACATTAATTAGTCGGGCACCAGCCGCGCGGCGGCATCGACCGATAAATTAGAAATCTCCTTTGATCCGAAACGCCGATAATAATCGGCTACCAAAGCCACTTTGTCGCGCTTATGAAACGTTCCGCGGATTTATCTGTCCCCCGACTTCTTGCCGCAATGGCTGCCACGATTCAGAGGCCAGCCGCGTGCTCGATTTCACCTGACGGCGAATGAAGTCGTTACGACGATGTCTAAAGTACGCGAAAACCGCGGTGACAGCGGCGATCGGTATCGATCGCGAGGCATTCAGTCGATTCAGACTGCGCTCCTTTGCTCGATGGCTAATGGCCGTCGGCGGGACGCATGGAGTAACGCTTCAGAGGCGGTCGCTGGGCTTATCCTTGTCGCGTAACGGGTTTATTGTTAGTGGGATGGTGGTGTGACGGAAAAATGGTCGGATGTCGAAAAGTTGATCCTGTTATTAGTCCGAGGTTTTCTTATCAGAGTGTACTTCGATGTATCTGTCGATTAATCGACCTGTGTTCGGAATAAATGTGCATTAGCATACTTGCTCGCGAGGATGATTAAGGTCGTCGACTGAAGTATCTGCTTCTATTGGCTGGGTACTCTGTCCGAATATGCAGAAAAGGAATTCTGAAATTCAAGATTCTTGGTGCAAGGAGTCTACAGAGGATTTTCTTTTAAAACATTGAAGCATTCTTCAGTGCCATTATTAGAATTGGACCTAGCGACGACGCGGTATACCTCGCTCCTCGAGTGCTCCGACAATTGAATCTCAAAGTGCGTACGTTATTTAGCCACAATCCGTTTTTAAGTAATTTCGAGTTGAATCTCGCTTTTTAAGGGCCTTCGTTTATCGAGAACCGGTAGTTTAACTTGGGCTAGGGATAAATCTTTTCGACGAGAAGAGATTCCCGAACAAGAAAGCGTGGTGCAAGACCTTGCAGCGAGAGGGGTGCAACTACACTTTTGACAGTTTTTATTTATAAAAAAAAAATCTACATCGTTTGGTGCAAGTTTGATGCAAATCCGACGACAAATGGGCAATTTATTGCAAATTTTGGACTTGCATCCAGTAACGTTTTGTGCAATGCGAATTGCAGATCCGGATCTACCTTCTTCTTGCACTAAATAAGTGATGAGAGATGTTATGTACAATCTATCAGTTGAGCCCCAGAATTTAGTGTACACTGCTCCTTTGCCGCTGAACTACGCCCCACCTAATAAGCAGCCTTTTTATAAGGCTCTCAAATATGCGTTGACTGGGGATGAGGATATTTCAACAGGGTATGGTGACGATCAGGCGCAAGAATAATGTTATTTTTTGGTATCAACAACAAATATCAACCTATTTCTTCCATATTTGATTAAGAAAGCAACAATAAATCAATCAATTGTGTTCCTTATTGTGCATAAGGGGGAAGCAGGGGCGTCCGCAGACTTTTTTCCAGGGGGGGGGGAGCAACTTTGGGATGATGGTAAAGAAAAATATACCTCTCTTGCTTTTTTTAACCCATTTTATAGTGCCAATTTAATTAAACATTTAAAACAGAAATTTAAAAATATTCCCTTCTTTAGTATAAACTTAATCAAGATCAGTTTTGAAAAATAAGCGATTTTTTCTCGAAAGTTAGGGGGGCAACTGCCCCTTTTGCACCCCCTCCGAATGCCAATGGGGGGAAGAGCAATAAGGGAAATTTTGGACGACAGTGGAACGGAAGAGGAGAGAGGGGATAAGGGATGAGTGAGAACAGGTAGATTAGAATAGAAATAGGAATAGGAGGAGAGGAAGTGAGGGTAAAAAAGATTTAGATATAAGGTGAGAAGAAGATAGGAAATAAAATACCTAGATTAAACGTTTAGAATAATAATTACAGCATACTAGAGGCTAGGCGATTAAGCTATTCGAGAGCCTTTAGTGATGTTAAGCAGCCTAATTGCTCGTAATTTTTCAAAACGCTCATTAACATATCTAGTTTGAAATATATCGTTAAATATATAAGTTAGATACCAAGCTGTGGTGGTCGTCATAAAATGTCGAGAGCGGTCGTTTTCTGAGGCTATTTAAATGCGTTGGCTGATTCATTAAAATACAGGACGGGTAATCTAGAAACGATCATTCGTCATAATTTTTCGCATCCTCTCCCCCACCTCTCTCTCTCTCTCTCTCTCTCTCTCTGCCTCCACATGCGCTCCGCATGCATGACCGGTGGCTTCTTGCGAGCATGTTCCGCGTAATTGAATCACGGTCTCTGGAATGCGAGTACATACAAGCTGTTGGAGAAGCCTGAAATCAGGTTTCTAATCGATTTCTGGAACTTGGCTTGTCGAAATCTTAACTTACCTGTAAGCTCGAATAAATCACAGCTCGAGCTCCCTTCGTTTCGTCCTTTTTGGCAATCCGTCAAGCTAACATCCTACCGATTTTGCGGAACATTTTTTCAAGAACACCTTTCCTTTTAGAACACTTCTGTCGTAGATGATTAGATACAAATTCTGCACGATTTACGAATTGAATAAATTGGTTCGCGTGAGCATTCGCAATCACGCCATAATGGAGAGTTATATTCAATACCTAGGTGACGTTTAGTGATAGAAACAGCAGTGAATTTGGTCTTATCGATGGATGTATATAATGTGCTGACACGTAATGGTAATTGAATATTATCATCGATTACGGCAGCTTTGTTTATAGTGGCATTTCTTTCGAACGATGCAACAGAACTATCGGTACATACTATACATACTATATTCATGAAATATCGATTTTCATGGTGGAACTCTAAGTAACAAGTTATACGTCGTTGAAATAAATTGTGTGCAACTAGGTTTCCATAGGAGAATGTTAACGAAGCTAATATTTCATCAGATACCACATCACTTTCAATAAAAATAGATTCAATGTTCCTTGCTCATGTTCGAATATATCATGAAGAATGAGGGTTAAATTATTATCGATATAGTTATTTGTTAGTTTTTCGAAATAAGAGGCATAGTATAATATCTAGCGTAAAATGTTAGATGGTGCCAGTTTCTTCAACGTCTTCAGTAAATAATTAATTGGAAACGTATTTGAACGACGCTATCTCATTAACAATGAAAAATAAAGCAATAAAGTTTGTCGCGTTTTAATCGATAACTTACTGCTAATTCGTTGCTGTTAATTACGATATCCGTTTCAAGGTGGAACGTGGATATATCGGCGAGGCCGTGAGTTTGATTTCAATATAAATCGCCAGATACCAGCAGTGCAGATTTTTGCGCTTCGACATTTCTTAATCACCTGATATACGACGTTAAACTCATCCCAGTTAGTACCTACGCTTCGAGGAACAACGACGACGCGCTCCAGGGTTGCTTTAGCCAATTACAGAGCCCAACAAATTAGGTGGATATAAATAAATGTTAATTAAAACGTCCCGATCGACAAAATGGCACCCCTTAAAGCATCGGTCCCATCTGATTTTGTTTCGCTAGTTATCTTCCCTTAGGAAGCATACTTCGAGTAGTTTAACATTCTCTCACGGAACACAAAATTTTCGTTCATATGACTATTTAGACCATGATAATTTACATAATGAGAGAATCTAGTAGACACTTTTAGGGATTGATAGAATATCCCATTGCCAATAGAATAGATACCTGGGATATTTTTTCACAACTTCGAAACGAAGGGTGTGTATTGTATAAAATATTGAAATATTCTATTTCAATCCTACTATGAAATATTCTATTTCTAGCAGAACACCTTGTATTTCAAAATTCATTCAATGCAGGATGTTTGAGTAGCTTGAAATTCGGACCGAGCTGAGACTCGGTTTCCGAGCCGCTCGAAAAAATTCGAGTACTCGATTCTTTGGAGCCGCTCGGTTTTTACGAGTACTCGGTTCTTCGAACCGAGTCAGGCTCGGCTCGCTTTTTCTTCGAGTACTCGAACAGCTCTAATTCGATGCAAAGTGTACTTTTCTTTATTTCTTACAATACTACAGGGTGCAAAAAATTAAGAGACAATTTTCATAGCTGTATTCCTTATAACAGTTACTGTTTCAAAGTATCGCGTGTTTCTACTGTACACACAATGGTAATTCCCTCGAATCGTCGATTCCCCTCAGCTGAAAGATTGAATCGTGTCGCGACGCTGTAAAATAACAACGCGAATCTTTGAAAAAGAACGCGCCGTAATACGACAGCGCCACGTTACACGAGACAGTAATTTGTCAGCCCTCTACGAGGCATGATTTAACGTTTGATCGATGTATCGCGGCGCGTATTGCACATCGTCCGCGATCGTTTAAATGGTAGCACGTTCGAATCCTGGTCGGAATGATTATTAATGACCGGTACCATTCGCACCCGTACCTCGCCACCGAACGTCGATCAACCGCCCGAAGACCCCAATGATACATGACAAGTACTTCAGACGACGATTAACACTGTCAGTCCTCCGCTGGTGATTTGTGAGACTCGCAAGAAACGCGAAATCGTTTTGCTCGGTCCGTACAGCCGCGCCAATGGACGAAGGATTGAAAGAAACGGACAACTAGGCTCAGCTGTTGTCACCTGACGCTGAAACGTGCCACCGTCTTCGACACTTCTTGCCTTTAGGGATTCTCTGTGTCTGTTTGGGTAGCAACGCTTTAACATTTCACATTCGGGGACAGTGGAACACAAAGAACAAGTCGGCCAGGTGTTTTACAGTGTTCGCTCCTGCGGGGTAGGTTTTGTACCAAGCGAATTCCTTGCTTAGTTTATCTTCAAAGTACAGATTTGAGAATTCTTAGATAATACTTTCGATGCTTTAAAAAAAAATATCGATGAAAACACGTCACAAAACCGTACAAAGTACGCCAATCACGGTGTTCAGACCCTGGACAGATTAACAAGGAAACATCAGTGATCCGAAACTTCCGATTTTTTTATACCGAAAACTAGGAAAATACACATTAACATTTAAGAACCAAGAAGTAGCAGAAAAAAGATTGTATGATATTTTTATTGAGGTCCTCTACAAACCTGCAAAGTTTCAAAAAGATCGGGATTTTGGGATTACCAAAGTTCCCTTGTGAGAGTGATAGACACTTCGAGCCTGTAGCGATGCGGAAGATTTTTGTAATGAGTTGTATTCTCGAGGGTGTCACTTTGTACAACATTTGAGTACGATATAAGTATGTAGCTACATTTCTTATAATTAATATTCACAAACTATTGATTCTAATTAGTGTGGGTGCATGTGAGTAACCATGTGACTGCTGTGAATGGAGAAGTTGTTTTATACGCGATATCTCTGCAGATGTAATGACGAATCTCGTTTTAGAGTGATGCGTAAAAAGAGCACTGTCTAAAGGGGAATGGTACCAAGGTTTAAACTAGAGGAATGTCTCTCGTCTTCTATTTTCTGCCTTAGACTTCTATTAAGAGTAACCTGGTCTTTCTGTAATGTGGAAATGATTCAGTCTTATGTACATACAAACACTTTCATATCTCTACGATTCAAGTGTCTCAGTTGTCTTGGAACAATTAATGAGAGATTGATGACTGTGAAATGGAAGGGCGTGAGGTAATAGCGTGATAAATCGCTGCGCTCTATACACGAGATATTGCTATTTCAAACTTCGGAGGAAACAAAAAAGTGGGGTGTCTGGTAGGAATCCCGCAATGCGCGTAAGAAACGAACCGACTGCCATTTCGTTTAACCAAACGTTTATTCGACCAATTACAAAACCTATAACGTTGCTAGAATAGTTTAAACGCACAAAATTTAGAGAATTCTTTTGCAATGTATAAGTCAAGATCGATAACACAGCAAATAGGTGAATAAATAAATGGATATTGCTATTTTAACTTAAAACCAGAAAATTTAAGGGTGATAAGAAACTCTGTGGTACCGTTGACATTAAATTCTAATCATACAGATTATATCAAACTTTCCTAATCGCGTAAAGAAGTTTTAATTCTTCTGGAAGAAGCTTGATTCTATTTTCAGAGAACTGAAAGGAATATACTTGTACGACACGTTTGCATGCAACGGGATTGAATCGAATGCAATTGGAGGATATCTCCGTTTGTGAATAATCCATCGACACGGTGATGCATAGTTGGGAAAGAGAGAACTTTCAACCAGGAACCGATCCCCTGGTGGACGAGCCACGGGCATCCGATTACACGACCAGATATTGGCCGAACGAATAGTGCGATAAATAAGCTTCATTAGAAATAATCAGGAGCCGTAAGCCACAATGCTATCTAAATGATCCCTTCAATTCATTACGGACACTTCCGCGTTTAGGTTGGGTTCTGCATGAAAAGCATTGTTTTTACTAGTCCATGGAGAAACCTTGCGTTACTGGTTCAAACTAATCGGTCGATCGTGCTCTTGCTGTATTTCGCATAAGCACGAAGATCATGGATAACCTGTGCCACTTTAATTCAATTTTTCACCTGTCGGACTAGGTGCTCTTTAGAATCGTTAATATTTGACTGAAATCTAATTAAATACCAAGGGATTCGTCCTAAAGTCCGGGTGGTCTAATGAATTAAAAAGTCTTTAGATAATTTCGTCTAATCTACTTGTAGCATTTTCACATTGGGTGGTTTACGTTGTTTAAATAAATTATTTGAGCACAAACTAATCGTAATGTTTATTATATGTATAATGTCAGAACGTGTGAATATCCATTGGGGTAAAGAGGATGTTTAGTGGAAAATTGAAAGTATTTTGTAACTCCTGAATAATAAAATACGTGTGCCATCCTTGCGAGTTACCAGTAAATATCGAACTGCTTATGAATCTATCTACAAGTGTTACTCCATCGTTTGATATTTATTTTTTACAGACTAATAAACTTTTATGAGAAATTGCCAACGTGTAACGAAATACATTGCAATGAAAATGAAGGGAGCGACAAACATTGGGAACGAAAGCAGACCCATAATATTCAAAATGCGAATAATGATAGCTTTGTTCGCACAAAGTTCCTAACGTGTAGCACCAACGCTTGCAGAAATATTCTAAGGTTTATGGGGTATTTAGTGCCACTATATAATTAGTTGTACTAATTGCATAGCTTAATTACCTTCATGCGCCATTAATTACCCAGCAGGCCCGTAATTTGCAACTGTTGCTAGATTATGCAATTCCCTCTGATTCACTGTCTTTAATTCTTTTTGCGCTGGACATATTTAGACATATTAAGCCGCGTTCCCACGTGTGCACGACAATACGCAGAACGTACAACAAATTTTTGAAGTAATAAACTTCATACCGTGTTCAATATGAAAATAGTTTAATTATTAATAATATATTAATAACATAATTTGAAGAGTCACGTAAACGAGTTCACGGCGCGAAACATTGATGCGCGTCTGACCACGCACAGGGCGCTTCTACTTGCCCGTTTGATCATTCATCGAAACAGTCGACAAAGAGAGCTGAAATAGAATTTTCTCTTAGCAAATTCTTTATTTCCTATTTTCCCAGCATTATCTTCGTATTTTCTTAACTGTGGCATTACTCCTCAATAAGAATCATCATCTAAAAAGATTATTTCCTTTACCTGAAGTGCTTGTCTAAACGAATCAGGAAGCATTTCCCTTATCTTTAAAGAGGTCGTTTATTTACCATCAATATGCATATCACTATCGCATTAACAGGGGAGCTAATCGCCCTTCCCTTCCTGGTCGCTTTGAAGCAAGTACTTCTGCATTTAGTTTATCACCCTTTGCTGTAATTAGTGCTATAAATGTAAGCAGTAATTACAGGGACAAGGAGAAACTATTGAAAGATGAGCGCAAAGAGAAAATGAAACTTAAGCTTTTTTTAATCTGCTTAAACGTATTGGATACATTTCCCTTCTTATGTTTCTCGCCCAACCGTACACTCACATTATGTACAAGCACCAGCGAATGATACTATGCCGCTGTGAGTTCGGAGGAAATGCTTCATATTTTATAGCGCACTTATTACTGTGCAATTGACACGACCGTTTAATTAACATTATGAGTTTCGTTGCTTATTTACCAGCTGCGTAACTTGAAATGCTATCAAATTATACCTCCCCGTTTAATGAGGCGAAACTCACGCAATAAACATGTATTAATAAACCACCATTGTTGAACGCAGCATTCATCATGCTGTCGAGAAACTTTGTACACCGGTATTAAACCGTATTACACTGTGAACTACATTTTGATACGCTGTTTAAATAATTGCGCAAAACGTTTATCAGTAAGTTTTATTTGGGAAACCTGGTGCAGGTAACAGTAAAGCGAATAGAGCTGAATATAAAAGCACCACTTTATTGTTACAGTAAAGTAAATGGATATACAATTAAACATAAGAAACAATAAAATTATTATTGGCTTTTTTAGAAATTAGGAATCAGCTCCTATAAGACATTTACGCTATACATAGAATATTCCCGATGTTGCACCAAATGAGGTAATTTAATAAACATTAAATATTTACACTTCGATAAAACGTAAAAATACTGTGTAAAGAATACAGAATACAATACAGTACTTACCGTAATAGATTCTTTAAATCCAAGTGGTATACAAAAAAAACCAATTCACAAACGCAACACTGGAACTTTTCAACTCGAAATTTTTAAACTTCTCTGGATGAGAAACTGTTTTTTACGCTGCGATTGATCTCATACCGATTGATCTGTATAACACCATACGTTGGCTGCATATCGCGTCTCTTGTCTTAGAAAAACAAAGATACCCGCTCTGACCCGCGTACCCGGTTTCCCCCCACTATTCCCTACAACCGCGGTCCGCAGTGCTTGACATGCCCCGAAAAAGCCAACCGATTCATGGGGTCATAAAAGTAACACTGCCAGTATCCAACCCCCGGCCCCTCTGCTTACAGTTCGCGTCGTTGTTCCTGCTAAGTATACACCATCGAGTTTCCCAATTCAGTGAAACTAAGATATAAACAAGAACACCCTTACCATAAAATTAAGTATCATTCCTTAATCGAAAGCTTCGATCACAGCACACTCTGCTCCGCACAATACAAAGTACCGTTAAATGAAATAAAATCAAGTCACGAAACTGCATATCAACTTTCCTAGCCTACCCAAACGCGGACATTTCATACATTATGATCCGCCATTTCGCTGCTATCTCGCACTTTGAGGAGAAAAAAATGAGGATTCCATCTTCGCTCCGCCGCCAACGATTCCATAAACCGCGAAACATAAAATTCTCGTAAAATTCCTCGAGGAACGTGAACAAAGGAACGTGGAACGTCTAATAAGACCGCAATGGCTGCGAACACGACGCGTCGCCGATTCGCTGGCCGTTTTGGTCCGCGGACGTGCATCGGTGTCGCGAGGAATCTTGCCGGGCACACAGGGGAGCGGACACCGAGGGCCAGGAATCGGTACGTTCCTACGCAGGTTTTCGAGATTTTCTGGGGCATTTGTAGCCCATGCCAACCCGGTAGGTTGCGTTTCCCTTTGCGTCTCAAGTATCGAGTGGTACGCGGAGCGATGTGTAAGCGCGTGGCATTAAAGGTTCACAGGCAATTCCCTTTGGTTTATGGTGTATTTAGTACTGCGGGTATGGCCGTTTCATAGGCCATACGTTGCCGTGGCCGCTCGTCGAGGAGGCCGTAAACCAGGGAACACGATCGGCCGCGCGAACGCTTCGCCCCGGTTTTTTCGCGCGACTCGCACATTGTACACGAACCGCGGCGAGTAATCGCTTTCTACCACGCCAGGGAATTTTTCCCTTTCTTTCGTCTTCGCTGGCCGTCGTTATTCTTCGCCGTGTTACTGGTTATCAACCGTGTCGAAGGGGCGAAGATTTGTTGCCCATTTTCATCGGCGTTAACGACGGTGTCCTTATCTACCTGGCGAGGAGCGATTGTTTTTGGCGGGCAGGTCTTACGCATGCACACTGCTTCCGTGGCGTAGGTATCTGATTGATATTCTCCATGGAGCTCGGTTCGGAGAGCTCGATCACTGATCGAGATTGATTGGCCCGCTTAGATTAGAGGATTACTCTTTGCTGGACTGTTTCGTGGGTATTATAGAGACACAGAATGTTGACTATCAGAGTAAATCGTCTGATTTGCCTCTAATCTGCGGGGGATTGCGTAAGTAGAAGATGAAGGGTTGCTAGTCAACGTGTTCGCTACAGGGTGACAAACCGTTCAGGAAAGTGTTAATGGAGTGGCTGAGATTTGCAGAGCCTCGGAGCTACTAAGTCTAGAAGATACTAACTCTAAGATGTACTAAATCTCAGAACCATTAATTTTAAGAGGTATTAAATCTGGACGCTACTAATTCCAGAAGCTACTCATTGTAGGAGCTATTAAATCTAGAATGCAGTACATTCAGGAGCTACAAAGCTCTGGAATTACTATGTCTGTGAGGTTCTTTTCTGTAAGGGCTGCGGAATGTAGGAGCTACCTGAGACATGAACACTTGAGGTGTCTTCAGAATAGACGATTTAGGGATCGCGGACAATGATGACAAGAAATGAAAACGAAAATCCGAAACGCTGCTTTCACGCACTAACTCGTTCGTACACGTTGAGGTACTCGTGTTCATGAACGATGAATTCGTGTATTCGTCGGGGCTCGCGTGTTCGTGCGCCGTTACTCGCTCGAGTGTTGTCGCGGGTTAGTCCAAGCGACGTCGGCTTCCTACCCTGGCTTTCCTCGTGGAAAAGTTCCGTTTACACGCTCGTCGACGAACAAATCATCGCCCGCTGCCATTTGCCATAATTAGCGTAAGACTACGCCTACATGTCGAGTCGAGTTCGCAGCGAGTATATTTTTTCCCTTCGATGTCCCACGCAGATGCGTCTCCAAGCTATTTCGATCCGTATCTCATTGTGTGCTGAGCTTCAAGTGATCGTCTTCATCTGTGACGCGGGTAGCTTCAAAGAGTCGATGCAAGTAAGTGAGAACTGATAATTATTGAGGATTAACGTAAGCTTGTGAAATATGGAATTGAAGAAGTTGGAGGGTAATATTTCTGATAGTACAGAACATGTAGACTCATCGCCAAAGTTTCTGATTTTTGGTAAAGTATTAGCGTACTCAACAATTTAAGTAGGAATAGGTGATCTCAATTGCGTAATCTAAAATTTAAAATCAGATTTACTTGAGGACTTTTGTTTGAATAATTGTAAGTGTTAAATATGTGGTTACAATAATATAAGGTAGCACTCTGAACTTTGATGAATAATTTCCTTCCTTCTCCCGTTAAGTGAATAGGTACTACACTAAAGACTCATTTGTTTTATAGTAACTTGAAAAGTGTCGAGGTAAAGTTTGTGCAAATTTTAAGAGCCAGACTTGTGTGGACGTTCTTTGCAACTGCACAAAATATTTCAAAATCAAACAGCTCATTTGAGTGCCTGTGTTTCATTTTCTTCGAACTGCTTTGCAAACTGTTTAAACCTCGGCTCAGAGAGACTGATTTTATTTTACATCCACCAGAAGAATATATTCCCAAGTTTTTATTCATTAAAATTCAAACACCTTTCACTCTAATTGCACTTAATAAAACTGGCAGGCTCCTTATAATTTCAAATTTATTTTCAGCATGCCTAATTGATACTCGAAGGTGCATCTCGCTCCTAAACGACACATTCATCAAATTCGTTTTTATCGGGCACGAAACGAGAGACATAAGGGGTCCCCATAATTTTACAAGCACGTACAGGTGAAAGCAACTTGAAGTTTTAGCTTCTTTTCCTTTCGTGGTAGCCGGACGTAATCGATCGTGAGACGTCTCTGTGACAATATGACGGTCAATTAAACCGCCAGATTAATTACACGAACGGACAAACCACTGCGGGAATTAATATTTTTATTACGAGCAGAGTAATAATTACTACATGGCGCAGTGCATTTGCAAGCTGTCTTAAATTAATTTCATGTAAATTAAATGCTGATTCGAGATTCTAGCTATTCTCTAAGCGAAAATAGAGAAAATTACTACTTAGACCAGTATCTACCATGTTTTCAAAGATCCAGCTGTATTATTTTTTAAGCGGAATCTTTCGATACACAGTAAATATTCGTTACATGTTCGCCACTCGGGACCGGGCACGAACATATAACGTGTAGGAAGCTACGAATTTCAGTTCGCGCTGGGTTGTTCATTCCAGGGTTCGAAAGAGATCTGGAACTTTTCAATGGGTTCTATTTGAAATATGGACAGTGGAACTTTTTTTAAAAATGTTCTCACATTATAAGTTACCATGAGAACTGATAAAGTAAAAGTCCTTGTAAATAAAAGTTCTAGTTGGAATGTAACTTATAAAATATAAAAATAAAAATTTCTCCCTAACATGAACAGATATTTGGTTCATCAATATTAAAAAAGTTCTCAATTCTTGAAACAAATACTAAACAGTAATAATATATAATTATTCCAGTTAAATTGATATTCCTGAATGTGTTATTTATTTGTAATGTTTGCCTACGTAGATAATTTCTATGCAGATATTATAGAATTGTTGTGTATTTTGGTCCATGTAAGTTATAAAAAAATGTTATTCAGATATTATTCTTGACAAGTTCTCTTTTCTTTTCAATACTACTTATGAAACTATTAATTACTTATGTTATGATTTTCATACCTTTTATTAAATAAACTCGAATAATATGATATTATATTGTTAAATAAAACTAGTACCTACTAATTTAGTACTTTTCTTCATCTTATAGAACCTTTAATAAATGTTCTAATATAACTGTTTCCATGGAACTTTTATTATGTCGGTTCTAAAATATGTGTTCCATGAGAACGATTTCTAAAGAAGTTCCTAAGGGTAACATTTCTTTCAATAAAAATTTCACAGGAACAGAGATTTTCTTAAACGAAACATATAAGTTCTAACAGAATTTTTTAAAAATAAGAGTTCCAGAACTTCTTTGATCCCTGGTTTATTCGAGTGATGCCGTCGATCCTCGGGCTCGTTTGTGTTTTGCCAATCGCGACAACCGGCAGTCGAAGAAAAGGACAGCGAGCGAGAAAGAGTGAGAGCGAATGAGAAAGAATGAACGACATTCGAATATGAAAATGACTCGATATGATTCAAATCACATCACGTTCGTCTTATTTTCATCAGAAAAACCTCGCCAATGTGTTATAAATATTTTCATAAAAACAAAACCAAAAATTTAAATGTGTCTTATCTCAGGGTTGGCTTGTTTTGATTCGTCTTGCCTTCACGCTTGGCTGGTTCTGAGGAAGATCCTGCCAGTTGGTGCGGCGAGGCGACGATCATATAACGAATATTTCTAGCGAACATATAACGATTATTTACTGTATCTTGATCATATTAGCTACACTTCAAACTCGACGAGGAACTTAATTTTAATTTTATCCCAAAACTCCAAACCCCAAGAATGTCTACCACTTTCACAATATAGTATATCTATTCTTATTACAATCAAACAACCTCCATCCATCTTGTATTCCTATAAAGGTACAAAACAAAATGACTTCCACCACGAAACTCTCCCAAATCCCAAACCGTAGTCCCTAAGTCGTACATCCAGTAGCAGTTAACAGTTAGTCGAAAGATTCTGAATATTAAAATACCACTACTCAATCACAACTAAATAAACAAATTCCTCTTACGAATCGCCTTGCTATTCAAACGAAACACCAATAAAAGGAACGAAGCGCGGTAAAATTTGATTACCGCGCTCCCCGCTATAATCCTTTCCCGTACTTCCTTCTCACTCCGCGAGGAACCCTCGCGTGTCCCGGTCACGCGTCCCATTAATAATTCATTTCCGCGTGTCGTACGTGTTTGGCGTATCACGCGAGTAATCAATTAACCACCGTGGAAATAGATTTCACCGCGGTGCCTCGTAAAATTCGACCACGCGCAGCAATTAAACGTTCTCGCCACTTGCCAGCTCCGTTCTGGCGCGAGGTCGCCACCCTGGCCGGAGCGTGGCGTTTCATCGCCGACCCCCGCCTCCATGGCCCGCTGGAGCCAGACAAAAAGCTCCATGTCGTCGCGAGGTGCGCGGGTTTTGCTGGCCGGCACACCCTGTATACAGGTGGTTGCAGCTACGGGCAGCGGCAGGAAGTCGTTACGGGATACCGGTATCCGAGCGACCAAGTAAAATCGATGCACGCGAGGCGCTTTCGAAACTCGCTCGCCCCTCCCACTCTGTGAAATAAATAATAAGCGGCGAGCACCGGTAGCTGGCGTTGTTCGCGGAACGATAGGCGGGCTATTTCAGCGACGTTCTCGCTTACGAAAGGCGAATTCTTCGTTCTCTTTTTCGTTCGGAACCTGCGGCGCTGGCAGTCGCGCGTGAGTGTGTTAGGCTAGCTGCACAAAACGGTTTAAGGGGGAGAGAATGATTATCAGTTGAATGTTTATTTGTATTTATCTATTGACGGGTTGATATACTTGTTCGTTCACAATAGTATACAGGTAGTGAAATAAAGAAGAACATGTACAGTAAAAATACAAGCAGGGCGAGTCGATTAAATATTAACCATTAACAGTTTTACGAAATGAAAGTTTTTGGTATAGGTGATGTATTAGGGTGGCTCTTATTTTCGACTTTTGAATTTTCTTCGCGCCCTCCTTCCCGGGAATAGTTCCAAATAATAAGAAAAATCTGTGTAAAGTTTGAGCCTGATCGGATACGGGGAAAAGATGCCCCTGGGTTCTTGAACAGTTAAATAATCATTTAACAACTCACAAAATCGATTTTATATAGGTAATTATCCTCCAAGTTATTGAAAATACAAATTACAATTTTTTTACGCCTTCATAAATAAAAAGTGTTCTAGAAGGATTTAGACTTTCAAAATTGGAAAAAAATTGCTATTTTGTTTCAGTTTTTCGGACATTTTTCGAATACCTACGCTGAGTGGCTTGAAAAGCACAGTCAAGTGTGCAGAAGGTATTTTGGTAAATGATGTGAATAGAAATATGATTTCTTTTTTCATTTATTTTAATTATTTTGCGAGAATATCTTAGTTTTTTTTCAAAGTTGAATCCTGCGAGTAAACGCTAAAGGGAACATGGACGAAGTAACGTTACGAGAATTAAGAGGTGAACGATTCAGACTAATCTTAAGCGTTGATCCTGAAGAAATTATGTTTGATGAACGACGTTACTCGTGGGATCTCGTAAGAAGCGACGAAGACGGAAACGAGGATCGATCGAAAGAAACGCGTCGGCTTAGGATGAAAAGCAGTTAACGGCATATCATGAGAAGAGAGAGCGACTGAGCGTCGTGGAGGATCTTTCTCACGGAGCTCTTTGCTATAGGGCAAAGATGTCTGCATACGCCCGACGACACGATTATGATTTATGCCGAATCGAATCGAGGCTGATTTATGAGAACGTAATGTTCTTAACTCTAGGATATGCCTGCCTGGAAGGCGGCTCGCGGAACGATTTCCGAAACGCATTCTAATGGTGGAACACGGGTAAAGGTTCAGTTGTCGCTGAAAGCGATCTTGCAATAAAGTGGTGCTTCCCTCGAACACAGCAAAAACTATTAATAATTATGCAATTGTGGCCTCGTCTGCAGTTAACACATTCGCTGAGAGAAATCTTTTTACATGCTCCGCCGTGGGTGTGATTTGACTCTTGTATGTGTACAGGAATCGTTCAGAAATATTCAGAAATGTATCAGTTATTACTTAGGATAAACATTAGGGTATTTAGGAGGCATTAAGAATTCACTTGGTACTAGCAAGATTAGATTTTATTTATGAGCAAAATTTAATTCCATAGTAACGCAAGGCCCAGGTGCCGTTTGCAAGCAACTTTCTTACAAATTTTCATATTCCTCTATTGATATTCCAGGCGGAGGACTGTTAGTTGCTCCGAAAAGTGTATTATTATTGGGTCCTCTAACATTTCTTACTGACGCCATAGAAACTTTTACAGGAGTTTCGTTTGCATGCTTCTTTCATTAGGTATCAGTTCTTGCTCGGTTGTACCACGATTCACTGGACAGCTCGTTTAGTGATTCAGTGCCATGAGTTCATCAATTCAGTCTCAGTTTCATTCATTTCCTCCTGCCCTTCCCGCCCCTTCGCCTACGTCGCCTAACCATGGATGGATCAAATAAGGGTTCGCGTGGCGGTTTAGGCGGTGGGGTTCCGCGAGCAAGATGTTCAGCCGCTGGAGAAATTCCAGCGATATCTCTGATCAAGCTGGCCGGTGGAACGGTATCCAGCTTCACCGTGGGATTCCCGGTGTTTGCTAAATTATTTCTCAATGATCCATGCAACATGCCCGATTCCTCTACGAAATTGCATTCGTACTCCATTCCCTCGACGTTTTTGAAGAGAAAGCAGTTGGTCATGAGAGCATAATTCGTCATTAGACATCTGAACGGTGATAGTAACGATAATATTAATGCTATTAATAATCGTGACTATAAAATAGTCGGATGTATTTTATAACGTATCGTCAGAAAAGATGACGTTGAAATTTTTTAAAAAAGGCACATCAAATTTTAAGTTTTTTTGTTTTATGTGGGTTCTTTATAGTGTAAGAACATTTGTAATGAATTCTTCGACCGAATTTCTTTTCATAGTACCTTCCCATATTCGTAATGGTAATATCAACACCCAATTGTCCAGCAAAACTATTCCCAGGATCAGTCAACTCAAACGGTCCTCTAAACGTAAAAGGTTTTGGGTCCTCCACCATCAACGTACTCTATAAGAATAATACAGTTATCTTAATACAACTCTATCACATTAATATAAGAACAGAATTACAAACATTAATCGATGATTCCTAGGTTTCAGAGAAAGAGAATAATTAATTATATAAATTCTTCAAAATGTGCTCCCAAATTGTTGAATAATTTAACACCAAGCGAGAATAATTAAAGCAATATCAAGTTTCAATGAAGACACATTCTTTTTCAAATGATTTCCAAATCACTTCTTTTTATATAGTAGATACGCATTGCGCAAAAAATTTCAAAGAGCAGAATCATATTTGTCAGTAAACACTGACCTATCGTTTCATTTTCACGTTATTATTTAGTTACTGTTCAAGCTCTGAAACCTGAATTTTTACAAAACCAACAGCGCTGTTAATTAAGCGACTCGAAGAATTTGTTCTTACTAAATCACAAACGCAACCGCTGAGATGCGTGCGAACGCAGCAGATAGGATAATGGTCTTCATCCCTGAAAATACCAATGCGCAGTGGAACCCTCTTCATCCGCTTGACTAACTCCAGGCACTCTATTGAAAACTGACACGTCTGTCCACCGTTGAATTCGTACACCCAGATATCGTTTACATCGTTTTTATGAAATCGATCGCGTTCGGAGACTTGCAAGGCTGGAAAATCGATGAAGACAACTTTCGCAACCAACGGCGCACCACCGGTGTCAGCGTAAGTTTCTTTGTTCAGTATCAATTTGGACACGTAAACGTCTAGGAGGAATAATCCACATTTCACAACCTTCGTCTTCTCCTCCATTTTTCTATTTTTTTTGTAATTTTTTCTCTTTTCGAGGTTATGGGGTAACTTGTAAATTTGACGGGTTGAAGTTGCAGTGACTTGATGAGACATTACCACCGACGACAGAGGTACATACAAACAGTGGGGGACAAAAGTATGTGGACACTTTTAAAATCGTGTAACTTGTTCAAAATTGGTCCAAATAACTTCAGTTTTTTTTTAGAAGCTAGATGGATTAGTTTGCTAACTGACGTGTTTCGTCGTTTTAGTCACGTCACATAGCAAACTAATCCTTCTAACTTCTCAAAAAAACTCAAGTTGTTTGGACCAATTTTGAGCAAGTTATAGGATTTTAAAAGTGTCCGCATACTTTTGTCCCCCACTGTACACTAATTTTCGTGCTGTCACAAAATCTAGATAAAATATTGAGGAATACGAGATTTCTAAAATTAAGAACCAATACAAATCTCCCACTAACACAATAGAAAATATAAATTATTTCAACCCCCGCGCCAACTATCACAAAATCCAAATAAAATATTGAGGAATAAAGGTTTCTAAAATATTAAGTACCAATACAACTTCAGCTAACATAATAGAAAGATTATTTCAACCCCCACCCCAAGTTAAAACTCAAAATGCACACAAAGTGGGGAAGACCCATCCATAACTAAATAGGCTACGAAGTCAAGAACATGGTTCAATCCTGAATAACTTCAACAGACGACTTTTGCACAGTTCGACCCGTACGAATTGATATTCAGCTCACGAGGGAACTGGTTAACAAAGCAGGGTTAAACTGTGCCGTAGCGGTGCTCTAATTGTAGAACAGGGTTTGCGGACTGTCGTCTCTCGAGTTCGGTGAATTATGGCCGGGTCACTGAGCCCCGTGAATCCTTTATGTCTCGCTCAGCCAGGTTAAGCATGCGGGTTCCTAGACGATGGAAGACGAAAGGGTGTAAGTGTCTGGGTTAGGCATAGGTGAAGTCAGGGTTAGGAACCGCGGAACCGGTTTCAGAACTATGGATCTGATGGCCCCGAGCCGAAGTGATTTATAGTCAGACACGCCGATTGATGGACTCGTTCGTGATAATTGTCCAAACTAGCTTCTTGGTGCCTAAATTGTTTATTCGATTTGTTGTGAATAGCCGGGACGTGTAAGGAATTGTTTCCTGGAGGACAAATATTGGACGTACACAAAAGTAGAGTGATATTTATTTTCTCGTTTGAAGGGAGCGAATAATAGAAAGATAGAAATGAATAATGATCTCGTTTGTTGAGATGAATATTTTTTGTGAAAAGAAGACGATTTGGTGTTTTGGGAGAAAGGGATAAGCAACACATTATGTGGGAGAGAACATTGATTTGTTGCGTATCGCACAGGTACGAAGGATTAGATTCGTTTTTTGTTTTGTAAAAGGCATACGCAATAACAAAGGTGGAAATGAATTAAATTGAGAATTAAGAGGGTAAAGAGTTAACTAATTGGGAGGCAGCACCTATGCATCTTGCAATTACATCGCAATAATGTCTGCTGCAAGAAATTCCGCATCACGCTAGGCGTGTACGTTTCGATTGCACGTGCAATTAAAATATCTCGATATTTTTGCAACGAAACGTATTCCAGTAGGGCGCGTACTATAATGACGTGCAGTTAAACATCTATGATTATTTTACAGTTATAATGCGATAATTCGTGTCTTGAACAACATTTTAACCATCAAGAATGTTTCTGCGGGAGAGTTAAACAGCAAGGTTATCAAGTCTAAACTGATTTTCTATTGAAGGTAGAGGAAAATAAGAAACCACAGCGCGATATTGGAATTACTCACTAATTACTACGTAATAACGTTGTAATTGCTTGGTAATTAAAACAGTGATACGTATATTGCGCCGGTACAGCTTCTTATTTCGCTGTTACTATTCCTACCGTAGCACCGGATGCGTTAAACGATTTTTCTGTTCACGTTAATTGATTCAATTTCCGTGTAATACGATAAGCAGCCATTAAAACCTTGGATCATATATCTACTTGCAAAGATAAGCTAATGAATGCAATAGCACATAAAATAGATAACATTCATGTACCATACAGCAGTGGGCATCTGAAATTTAAAAATTTTGCAATAGGACTCGAATCCAAAAATTTTCATTATATACCTACAACTTAAAAATGAAATATCAGTCCACGAAACATTAAACAACTTTTCGATTTTTTCATGATGATCGAGTACCCGATAATCCCCTTATTATATTGAAAAATCATTTTACTACCCGTCCTTCAAATCAAAACCAAAAAGTAATCCACCCCACCCACTGTCTCAGATCATATTGAATCTACTAATCGAAATAACACACTGATACAGTGCACCAAGTCACAACTGAAATTCCCGTTCACCTGCTGTAAGAAACAGAAAAGCATTTCCACCGGTGAAATTAATTAACGTCCAATCACAACAGAGACCAGTGGTACGACAACGAGAAAGTATTTTCGATGGCATTACCTTTCATGGGAGCTGTTAAGGGACGAACAGAAACCACTCGCGGCGCAACGGTTCGCCAGGGTGAGAACTAATTATTGTTATTAAGACGTTCGAGGGGCGGGCCTCTGTTGCAGGGTCGTATTCCGTCGGTCGTGGCCGCGTCAGTGGCCGCGTTATCTGCTTACTGGCTCATATCCCGCAATTAGGATATCTCCTAGTGAATCTCGCTGCGTCTTCCTGCGCCATTTTATACGGGGATCGTGACAGGGGTTGTTATTTCATTTCACCCTTAACGCCGACCTGACGCCTGACCCGAGTACGTAAGTGAATCGAACAAACGGCCACCGGCGCTCCTTTTACCGTCCGAGGTGAAGGTGTAATTGAAATGTTTTTGTCGAAGCGTAATACGTGACTTAATGGGAGCGATAATTTCCCCTGTAGATGTAAAAGGCGAGGCTGGCACGACCTCGGAACGTTGAACTCTCTCGATCTTCATTTTAGTTTTAGGACTGAAAGGATACAAGACGATGAAGGAAATTAATTCCTTGGCGAAGAAACTGGTACCAAGAGATTAGCCAGTATTAATGGCGAGTAGTAGCTAACGATAAAACGACGGCCAAGGGTTCGACGAGAAAGTACTGTAATCTTGTTGCAATCAGGCTTCGATAGAGATCGTCGGGGATTTTTAGTAGGCTTAAATCGCCACCGATCTTGACTCTGATCCACGATATTGATCCGAACCCCGTTTGGTCTTGTTAATTTTATCTGGCTTTCGATTTGACGATAATTATCGTAGCTTTCGTGCGGTGCTAGTGGTCGAGCGCGATATTCGGCGGCCGAGAAGCTCGATAAAGCAGGAATGCGGAATAAATTGAACTGTGCGAGCGAAAACACGGGAGTTTATGCAAAATTGTTCGCTGCACGCCAAGTAATTACAAGGGAAAGAGATATGGATTCATTTACGCCATAATGGTTGCAGGAGTCACGGGGAAAATGTCTAATCGGTGGAATGATAATTTGCTCCTAAAACAACGACTAACGTTGTGGGAATACAGCGAATATTAGGTTTGAAGGAGTAACGTTAAAAGCATATGTTGAAAGTGATTCAATCGTAGTGAATATTATATTGATTTTCTTCATTGATACTTCATAGATTTTCTATGAAGTATCCTACGAAACATATTTCCTTCGTTTAACGATGTTTCATAATAACTGTAATTTTATAGTATCCTTTTTGCTCCTCTAATTACAATGCATTTACCTTTTACGTAACTTTATGGACACTAACTGTGAGTCATTTAGTAATTGAAATTAACTCTGTTTCGTAACCTGTATTACGAAGATGCAATTTCAACTTTCTAATCGTGAAAAACTGCGTTACGTTTTCGCTGGATAGTTTCACTACACGATGTTTAAACAAAAGTACGAATCGTTGGCTCTAGTTTCTCAAATATTCCAGGTTACCAAATAACAATATTCCTTTTATCAGTCCTGAAACTGTGAACCTTGTGTGTTGACTATTCCCCACCAAACTACCTGAAAAATACAGTCGGACCTCGATAACTCGAAAACCTTTATAAGTCGTAAATTTTCTTCATTCCCTTCCGCTCCACTCTAAACACATACAACTCGAATTTAGTAGAACTCTGACCTCTACAAATCGAAGTTTACTTCTACATAGGTATATATTACGAAATTTCGTAGAAAGATCTCAAAATATTGAGGAAAATGTTTTCTCTGCATTATTCACGATTGAAAATACTATTGAATTACAATACACTAGAAGACTAGCACAAAGCAAAATCATAATTTTTTTTAATGTGTAATGAAGAGTAATATTGCGAGCATAAGATGTGTCTTACAATTATTGTTATGTATGTAGGTATATATGTAGTACATAAGTTGTAGGTTTATTTGATTCTAGGTATACAACAAACAATTGACCTTTAAAACTTGAGCTTGTCTTGCTTTACAGCTTCACAAGTCGAAAAATTAACAGTCGTACAAAGCCTGTATAAGTTGACTTTTCCTGTGTTGAACCTCTCTTACTCGGAACCCGATAAGTCGGAACTATAATTCGAAGATTTTTTCCCTTCCCTTGAGATTCGAGTTATCGAGGTTCGACTGTAGTTTCGGTTTACCCGCTCATTTCCCAAGCGTCTACACCTGCGTGCCACTTTTGAAATACCATGCTGAAGAAAATCCATCGCGACTGCTATTCTTCATGTCTCCTTTTCCACTCTCCTACTCTGTGATCCCAACATCCAGGATTTTCCCTACATGGCAAAAATCCTACCTATCATCCTAACTTTCGGTGTTTCTTATAAACCCCACAGCTGTTCACGCCAAGTTCATTCAGCTAACTGGATTCTATCCGCTTCCAACTAGGACTGCCATCCGTCCGGGTTTCCCCGGGTTTGTCCTCTTTTTTAGGAGGTCAGAGGACGTCCAGGAGGATTTTCTATAGTGATCCGGGGTTTTCGATGCTGCTCGCTCAAAAAGTCATAAATATTTTATCCTTATTTCTCGATGGCGGTTAAAGTCTATAATTTACAGAAATGTTTGTCTTGAGATATCGTACCTAATATGAGGCAGAGAGAGAGAGAGAGAGAGAGAGAGAGAGAGACAACGGAACAACCCACATTAAAAAATTTTGTTTTCCTATTTTATATGATTAGTAGATCCTATTGGAATACGTCATTGCTACTAACTCAATTTCGAAAAAAATGTAGGTTAGTCCGTTATTGCTCTGTCCCATATAAGTAATAATTAAAAGTTTCCGGGTTTTAAGTGGAAATGTCCGGGTTTCAATACTCTCTGTCCTAGATTAATGATTTTACGGATGGCAGCCATAGCACCACCACATATTCACAACAGCGAATAGCCTACTTCGCATAGTTGGCATCTATTTCGCGACTACCTTTACAGTATTCCATAATTATAACCTAAACCAAAGCCACGCCATAGGCTCCCGCCTAAACCAAATTCCCTGTTGTATATAGAAGATTTCCCGAAACGAACATCAACCACGTGACGTAAGCAACTCGTCGTTGCTCATATGTGTCGGAGGATTGAGAATCCAATAAGCTGGGTGTACATCGAAAACAGTGTGTAATTGGCAAGCAGTGGGAGCAGAAGTCTCCTCGATAGGGCGAGCTTAATAAGCGTTCTCCGATTTCTTTTCGAGCGGCGCATCCGTGCAACGTGCCGGGTCAAGGTGGAGCCCTGGTAACAAAGTCACGCCGTGAGGAAACTAGGAAGAGCATCTGGCCGTGGACGGCAGCGGAGAGTAACGCGATTGCGCGTTCATTCCTATATTATTGCGGCGATAAACAACACTGTTAATTCACAGCCGCGTCCAGGCCTTAGGTAGTACGTGGAGGCCGCGCGGGCCGATATGATATCTCAATGACGGCTGTTGAATTTGCATTGCATTAGGCCCCGCCAGCATGGGACCGCTGGTACGCCGCGGACGTTAACAAGAGGGAGTGCTAACGGGAGGGTGTTAACGAGAGGCGGAATGACGCAGCAAGGTAGGAAAAATAGGGCCAGTAACAATAACGCTCGTCGTAATTCTGCGCCGCGTTGCTCGCTTGTTAGACTTTTCACAACATGGCGGTGCTCAGCGCGAAACGACGCCAACAAAGGCCCATTCGGTTCGTGCCGGTGTTTCGAGATTGTGATTGGAGATGTTTAACGTACCGTTCAGCTTCCACGGGATACTTTGAATTGGAGCAATTAGGGGCTCGGTGGCGCGATACGCTTTTCCTTTTATTGCGCCAGGTGTTGATTGCTTGGTATTGTGGAGGACCGAGGTCGGTGACTTAGAGTAGGCCACTGTAACATCCTACTGGTATTCCGCGCGTTAGATGTACGCTTCCTGTGCTTCAACGTGGTCCTAATGAAAATTTTATGTACTTCTTCTGCTCCACTTAAGGGGGTATTTTACTGTGACATGCGATTTTTTTCAGGAATTCTTTTTATGGACTTAATGAAAGATTTTTATTGCGGACCAGGCAAAGTAGGTATAAGTAGAATTATCTAGAACTGTTTGCTGAAATTCAACCGCGTTTTCTTAAAACGGTGTTTTAGAAAATGGTTGCCACGATATCTCAAAGTCTACTTGACCAGATTGGGCCCATCTTGGGCACATATATTCAGTAGCTATGTGGCCATCGTTCCTAGCAGAATTATGCAAACATATTTTTCTTTTTAATTTTTAACCCAAAAATGACATAAAAAAAATCGTGAAAGCCGGCACTTAATGTTCAAATCGCAGTTATTTTAAGTATTTTTTAAAGTTCAATTCAAATCTGCTACCAACGATAGTCATGCCGGAGTAATTTAAGAATCTTTTTGGGTTTATTATTTTGGACGAACGGAACAACCAGAACCAAGTCAATAAATCGAGCAATCTTTTTCGATGAGTTTTATGGGCTGTGGTGGCATCTTTATTTCATATTTTCAATCCCCCAAAAAATTGTATACATAGTTTAAGATATAATAAATATACAGTAAATAGTTCAGCATAAGAATCTTTTATTAAGTCCATAACAAAAATGCTGAAACGGTAACCGATTCTATAAACTCTAATTCTACGAACACCTCTGCTATATCTCCAGAAGCAGACAGAACATGCAAAACGTGGCAGAGCTAAGACAGGAGCCGCTAATCAGTCGTTAGCAAAGCAAGCAACCGCGTCAAGTTCATTTTGACACAATTGCACATTCGCTAAAACTCGATTTAGAAGCCTGATCCTAATTAAATTTAACATTTCTGTCGAGATCTGAAATTCATCCCCAAGCCGTTTCGACACCCCGTATACTGGTTGCCTGTAATCCCAGTCCCAATACCTCCGCGATAGCGTTCAACAGGCACGCTAAAAGGACGGTGAAAAAGGATTCCACTAAGAGTGCCAGCCCGCCGATACTCCCGAGCCCCGAGGTACCCTCGTCAGCTGAATCTTGAACACAATCACGTCTGCGACGAATCCACCAATGAGCAAGACGGAACATCGCGAACGCTGCCCCATAGACGCGGAATAAATTCCGCTCGGTCGTTCCACGGCCGGAGAACGATCCCCGTGGACGGAAAGCGTCCTTAGTCACGGCGGTCAGCGGCGTAAGTTCTGCAGAAAATCGCCGATAGCTGGAAACGGTGGAATCATAACTTCTTGCGGGGCGACGATTACCCGAGGATCGCGCGATAAAACCAGGCCTATCCCGGTGTGCTCGCCTTTCCCTTTCATCCTCTTAATCCTCCCCGTTTGCTTCTCTCCTCTTCTACCGTCGTCGATCTTCCTTCCCCCCTCTTTCTCCTCGTATTTCTCATCTTCGTCTTCGTCGTCGGGGTTGTCGTTGTCCTCGACCGTCGCTTGTCGTTTCTTCAGCCAGCTCGAAGCAAATCTGCTCGGGCTCGCATGCGAGAAGAAGGTGGGCACCGTTTCGCCGATAACGAACTGGTTAACACGCGTTCATTACCCGCGGCCACGTAGGTATATTAACCAGGCTATCCCTCGGTAAGATTCTCAACCTGCCAGCGGCCGCCACGTAATCATTTCTTTCCGTTTCCCTTCTCACAATTAGATACGCAATCGGCCGTCTGGCGCTTTATCGAATTCCGATGGGACATCGGGTGTAGAGCCTCGGATAATTCGGATAACTAATTGGGAAGGTGGATCGAGGGGGCTGCTGATATTGGCGATCTCGGCCGCGTTCATTTGCTGATGCGCTTCGAAGTCTGCGGTGAGGCCCAGTAAGTGATAGAAGTTTGCATAAATATTATAAACTTGAACTATTGTAATAAAATAGGATATTCTTGGTAGGTAATTCTGTTGTGTAGATTCTGACGAATATGTATTCTTGAATAGCAGACAGAATACGCATGATTTAATGTGTTCGATGGGGTTGAATTTTAAGGGAGGAGACCACTGTAATGATCTGAAAAGCAAGGGTGTTTTCGAGAATTTTTTTCAACCAAACAACGCAAGTAAATCAATGTATTGCTTAGTATAGTTGATATGTACATATTCAAGGGTAAAAGAATTTTTTTTCAACCATATTCATAAATCCGTTTCCGGTATACTCTTCGTCAAAATGTGGGCTGCAGCAAAATCGTTCCTGTGGCGTTGACAGTGCCTTAGCCATACGGTTAATCTCAATTCAAAAGTACAATAATATTTAGTAACAAGAACCCTATGTCTATTACGTGACTATCAAAATAGGTCAATATCGCAAAAGATAACAAAATGACGGACACACTGAAAAAAATTCATTTCTTGGGGTAAAGATGTTGGTAAAAAAATAGGAGGCCGTTAGTTAAAGAAAAACTGATTTTTCGTTAAATAAATGCCCTTGCTCAAATCGCTTCACAGAAAATACTATACCTCCGTCAATTTTACGAATTCCTTTATAAAATTTGGAGAGGGCATTCTTGAAACGTCTGCCTTTCAGAAAATGTGAAAGGAAAAAATCGACTTTTACCAATTTTTTACAGTGGTCTCCCCTTAATATACAAACTTTCACTTTGAGAAGTTCGAATTTGAATACAACGTTTATGAGTTGTATCTTTTGTACTAGTTATTGTGGTATCGAAGAGATTTGAGTGAAATGTTGAGCAAAGATACATACTAAATATGTGCCCCGATTATTTTCCTTTTCGAAACGCACGGAGAACATTCTAGTCGCTGTTTTCTGTTTCGATCCACTTAATCCATTTGTTCGAGCTCCGCATACGGTTATCTAACTCTAGTGGTCAACAAAAAAGCCTATCGAAGGTACAATTTAGATACGAGATTGCAATAATAAAAGTACTTTACTATCGGCGAATTAGCATAATTGTTACACAAACGGATGCAAAATCCAATCGCCACCCTGATTAACTGGGTTAGGTCTTGGTTATCTACAGTTCCCTCTTTTTGTCGAAGCCTACGCACGGAACTAAAGATCGCGGACTATAATTTAATAAAACTTTTTCGAACAGAATATAGGAAACAAGTAAACCTGACTTTCGCTTTCAAAACCTGCATAACAGAATCTACTATGATCGTACGCAAAGTGGTTAAATATATACTAAACATTCAGATCTCTAAAACATCAAACCTTCTCGGTAGGTAGGTACACGATGTAGCCACCATTCATTTCCATATCGCCGTCACAATTTCAACATTACGTCGAGCTAAATTCCAACTAACCAAGCCTTTCATTCGTTGCAAACTTAGAAACACGCCAAAAGGTCGCGCAACCTCCTACAAATTCAATATTTTCTTCGGTAACCCGTTACCTACGCAGTCAAATTCTCCAAACACCTCCGTTATCTGTTCTGGGGAGAACAAGCCAGAGCATGCAAATACTGTACACGCGTACGAGTACTCGTTGGAGAGTGGGGCACGAGCTACTAATCACTCGTTAGCAGAACAGGGAAGCACGACACGTTAAGTAAGATCGCTGTAAAATATTTACAATAAAGGTAAAGTCCTCCAAACACCTTATTCCTTCCTTCGAACCGGAACCCTGTTCTCGAGCGTTCGTTTCCCCCAAACAGAGAAGCTGAGAGCGCACGCTTCCGGGCTTTCCGTCGCGCTGCAAGGCAGTACAGCTGGAGTCCCGGATTCAACTGGTTGCAAAAAGGAAACTGGCCGACTGCGAAATTATACAGTCGCCCTTTCCGTTAGCGATGCTTTTTCTCGGTCCCGGGGACGGTCCACCTTAATCTTGAAGCTGTTCCCGGTCGAACGGCACGGAACGAGCCCGCCTCGTACACAGTGGAAGGCAGCATTAGCGTGCTAAGCAGATGCAGATGAAACAAATGGATTCGCTCGGTGACCGTCGTAAATCCACGGTATCGTTGACACGATCCGTACACCCTCGCACGAGAACCGTGCTACGAACCCCGCGCTACGACCTTCTGCCTTTCCTGCCCTTTTCTCGTTCTCTACCGAGAAACGGGCCATCACGCGGTGCCTTTACAACCGCGCCAAGTTTTGATTTATGCGACCGGAGACGCGTACGGCGCCGGCATCGATTAGCAGCCGCGATAATCGCCGTGACGCGGGGCGACGGATCGGGGATCCTCATCGTTGGGTCGACGACTTTGGTGACGGATAGTAGAGACTTATTAAATCGCTCGTGTTCTATTTAATAATCAAGCAACCGACATAGTCGGCCGTACAAAGGCAGGACCAGAATTGTCCCACGTGGATTTCAACCCGATTTTTTCAGGGTGGTAGATCTTTGATGAAGGTTTAAGTTCCTTGCCGCTACGCCAGAACTCTTCTGGTTGATGGATCGTGCACAAATGTACCTAAATGTCTGAACGGCAATTTCTCAATTTTAATCTTCATTGTTTCGAAAACGCGTGGCCACCCGCGGCTAAAGAAATGCAAAAGTCTTGATTGGCAAAGATCTCTTCCCCTCCCCGGAATAAAATTTGGTTGAATCCGCGTGGGGCGGTTCTGGTCCTCCCCTTGTTAGACTCTAAAGAGTGCGTATCTGGAGATCAAGGTATGGGTTAGTTTTTTGAGTCGCAAACCCATTTTATAATATTCATATAACCCGCGACCCCCGTAAGGGAAGTTAAATCTAACAAGGTAAAGAAACAGATTAGAAATAGGTATTTCAGAATGTCATTCTAACTTTAATAATAATATTTCGTTGTCTCAATGCATGTATTAAATATACTTGAAGGTGGTTAATATATTTAATTATCTGGTTTGGTGTGATGGTCGTGCTTGCATCTGGATAACCAGCTTTATCTTTTTTCATCTGTCAAAAATCAGTGTTACATGATTAATAGAATATGGTGACTAATCATATTAAAATAAATAAGTGCAAAGAATCTTCAACTAAAAATAATCGCGGCGGCCCGCCAGAAAACGTGGAAACGGTGAAAAGGTGGTGCAAATACTGAAATAAAAAAAAGTAAGGTAGAGCCATCAGGGTGTTATAAAATCTAATCTTAACACTGCGAATGACGTCGGCGTGTTGTCCCCGCTATGAAATCGAGAAGAAGGCAAACTTTGTGATACTTTTACGATACAAGTATAGGTCGTAATGTATAGCGTGTTTCAAAACCTTGCGTCACTCCAATTGTTAATATAAAGAACGCACTTAAATGTTGGCGAGAAAAGTACAGAAAAGGAGTTAGGGAAAGCGTGGATATTACGAGTCTTTGTCCGTGTATGTGTCGTTCGTCGAGTTGTCACGTGTGCTCGTAACGCGCGAATTAGAGTGCAAATTGAAAACATTGCACGCGGAACGAATCGCTAAATCCGTCTACGCAAAATTACGCGGGTAAGTGGTTTCGCAACGGAGGACCGTTGAACCGTGTCAGCGGCTCGTCGATGCATTTTGCGATTTTTCCGTCCGTGATCGCCAGTAATAAATACGTTGTCTCAATTGGAATTTAATTAATGGAACGCAATTCCGCTTATCGCGATCGAAAGCTCGCGGTACACCTCCGTTCCATTAAGGCGGCTTACGAAGCCCACGAAAGCGACGGGCAGTTTCGTCTACGAATTACATTCTACGCGCGTTGCGTTTCTGCGTTTTCGACATTTATAACGAACGATAGTATCCCTGGCATGTGGAAAATTCGAGGATGGAAAAATTCAGGCAGGAAATACCTTTGTACTTGTTGGAAATCTCGCTAAGTACAGTGTAAATACCCTCCGCCGTTTCATAATTTGTGTACAGAATGTTACCAAGTAGATAATGAAATTCATGATGGGAAACACTACAACACGATTCTTTGAACAGCCATCGCTAGTAATCTTACGCTGCACTCCCACATGTACCTACTACAGCGAGTCCAGAGAAGAATCTTAGAAGACTGAAGAAGAGTTACTGTTCGAAGGGACGTTCGAAAATATACTGTAGCACGCATTACACTTCTGAGAGCGTAGCCCAATGGACAACTTGTCAAAAAGCAGAATCACCATAAAGAGGATGAGACGTTAAAGATAACACTGACAAGGAGAGACTTTTCAGGTGTCCGCCTCCGATTGCTTTGGTTTTCGAATATGTTTTAGACGTCAGAAAAATATGATAGATATATTTTTTTATAGCGGCGCAATTTTACATTTAGGAGGTTAAAGTACTCCTCAAAGTTATAAGGTTTTCAGGTGTCCGCTTTCGGTTGCTTTGGTTTTTGGATAGGTATGCGTTAGAGGACCGAAAAATAAGAAATAGGTGTGTTTTTATTTCGGCCCGCTTGTATGTTTAAGGGGTAAAATCACCCTAAAGTTCGTAAGAAGAGGTACGAAAGTTCCATAAACCTAAAAACCTCTCCTTGTAAGGAAAAGACTTAATCATTAACCTAACTACTTAGAACTCTGTTGTGTGAAGCAACAACCTATCGTTTAGGCGTTATAAGTCTGAGGATTCGTAGGACTGAAATTAATTATACGTTTCAAAGAAAGTCCCCTAAATGTACCCTGCGATCATGAGTATTACAGTGTCGCAGATGTACATATTCATATCAAAGCGTATAATTAAGCTCTAAATGGAACGTTTCTGCCTCTACTTGTTCATTCCTAACCAGCCCTATAATTTGAGCTCAGGAAGCGTTCATCCAGGGCGTAACCGCCTCTTGTTAGCCGATTTCTGTGCCTGAAATACCGGAATCGATAGCTGCGGCTGTTAACGCCGATACAATAGCCGGAACAATATCGCAGGAACGATGCTGAAGATTTACACGTTGTACGCGCGCAACCGCGCTCGCAGAATTACGCGGCCTCGGGCTTCTTTGAGACCGGTTTCGCAGATAAAAAAGGAAATCCTTTCTATCTCGATATTATATGTATTGTTTTATTGTTGAAAACTGGCCGAGCGGCTTCATTTTCACGGTTGTTTCATGGATGTTTAACAATAAGCGTTCAAAGTGTCACCTTGCAAATATCCAATTAATTCAGATTGCAATCATGGTATTATTATTATTATCATAAACAGATACGGAGATCTATCGTGTGTCGCTATTTTCTTAGATAGTTCTCATTAAGATCCTTCCATTGTTATGAGCAACAACTTCGATTCGGTTTATTGGTAAATTACATAATGGCCATGAATTCTTTTGTGATAATTGATAACGAGTGATTAATATTTCATTCCATTTCCTGGAGATGTATGAAATATTTGAGATTCGCGAAACAACGATATAATGGGAACCTAAAGAGAATACCAGATTTAGAGGATTATTCGAAATCAAATCGAAATTACTTGTTATTGTAACTCCATTACGCAAAAGAATAATAGCGTACCTATATGATAATGTACGCAAAAAATGTGATACAGCTGAAACACTATTATAATAGCTAACCCCAATAATCCAGCTTCCTTCCTGATATCCAGAATAAAAACATTATCACGCAATTCTTTTTGCGAAAACTTTTCAATCTCACCGCACATTTTAATCGAAACTGCTCCCACACGCCTAATTAAACAAATCACGCCATCCTAAAACAAGAAACACCATCCCTAATTAAAACCAAACAACGACACTCGTCATCCTTTGCCCATGAAAATCTTAAGGCAAATCCGTTTACTCCTGATTCAGTCGCAGGGACGATCTCTTTCCGCATAAAAGACCAACGAACATTATTCCCCCTGGAGCATCCACAGGAACTCGCGTTGTTTCCCCGGATCGCCTGGCCCCTGGACTCTAAGCCCGCCATAAATACCGGGCTCGAAGGCTCTGACGGGGCGCGGGGAACGCAGCAACGGCGGAGAGGCGGTCATTGAAATGCAAAATATCGGGGCTCGGGGAGAGACGATAACGAGCCCTCGAAAAAGCGACGCGAAACGGAAAGGGACAGGGATGATTTAGCGGGCGCAGCGGCGCGTCTTATTCCGCCGGGGCCGCGTAAATCAAGGATCCTTCGCGCGCGAGCAATTAATAGCGCGGCCGTAATGCGCTGTTGGCATGCGAGGGCTGACGCGCCGCCTTTATTTACCGATGCGATGAAATATTGGATCGCCGTTCGCGAGCCGGCTGGCAGGGATTCCAGCGGCTCGTGGAATGAGGAAATCGCCGGGGCATCGAGAGCCGTTCGCGCCGCTGTCGCACTCGAATTCACGCGGCCGGACGGTCAACGCCGCCGATGGCCACGCGTTTCCAAGCCTCCCGATGCTCTCGCCGATTCTTTGACCCGCGGAACACCGTCGGCGGGTTGCCCTCCTCCCGGGGGACCGGTTCGTCGCGAGTTTCTCCCGGCCCTGGCAGCCACCGGCGATTCTTTTCCACCTGGTGACTGATTGATGCCCCGTACTTTGAATCTATTACATTGTACGTACGTGGTCGTACATTGGAGGGGCGGGGGGAGACGATTGGAATCAGGAAGATCAAGGGAGCTTTCACGATTAGGTGGAAACGTGGAGTCGGAGAGAGAACAAGGATCGTACAGAGCGATTATGTATACTTGAATAATGCAATATGTTTCAAAATCGTTCTGCTAGCAGCATGGGTTATGACTTGCGACTTGTTTCAGCAAAACGATTAGGCGTGATGTGGACTACGTGCTCGTAGAAAATAAGTGTCCAGTTTCCTGTGGTTTGTATTCACTAATGGGCATTCTGTTGGGGAGAGAATGATGACGGTCCTTTAGCCACTGGATGAATTTAATATTTCATGAATTTAAACTTTGGCGTGGTTTTATTATCATCCTTCCTCATTTTTGGATCTGGTAACTCTATCAGTAGGTATAATTGAATATTGAATATTTGAATCTGTTACAATTTTGCTACGTGGTTAATAGATCAGAAGGTCAGATCCTAATTGCAGAGGAATAATCGTTTTGCAGCTCACCAGTGAGAGTGAAAACGTTTCGTCGAGAATACGTGGATCGCGTAAATTAAGATGACTGTTGGCTTTCCGTTGGTCCGTTTTTAAGGAAAGAAACACACGTGTGTACACCCTGCTTGCTGCATTATGCAGATGCAGTCATCGCTGCTGCATAAATTGAACAGAAACCCGATCGAACGATCGGCGAGAATATTATTTATCGAAGGAAAAATGGGGGTCCGTGAGGTCTGATACCACTTTGCCCGCGGTAAAGGAGTAATCCGAGGATATTTCTGGTGGGCGTCTTGCCTCGATGGCGGAAAGGAAACGAGGAGGAGGAAATGTAGCAGAGACAAGACACGGAGGAAAAGGGAGAGGGTGCATGGAATTTGCAACAGAGTTGACTGATATTGCACCGCGCGCATTGCAAATTCTTTCATCGCGTTTACGTGTAACTGTCTCCAGCAACGTGCGACGATTTCCCTGTCGCGATTTAAATATTCCGTGCTTCGTTTAATGTACACCATGAGACACGTTCAGCCGTGCGGTGTTTCGTTTTCGAGAAAATCTGGCATGGAAACTCGTCGAGCATTCAGGCAACATACCATCGATAAGAATTAGAATGACACAGTAGTAAGTAAGGTGTAACTGCGCATGAACTAAACGCTCGTGGGTAACTTCTGTTTTTCCTTCAAACGCGGCTCCGTGCTGCAGAAAATCGATTTCGCAAATGAAATCGATTCTTAATCGAGTGCACTCATACTCGATTCATTTAACGACTGCACTACTTGCAGCTTTGCATAACATTTGAGACCGACATTTCCACGTGGATGTTGTATCAGAATTTGCAACTCAGATCTCCGAAGAGAGAACTGCTACATGCTAATCGGAAGAGGGAATCTCTTACGAATAGGTAATGGAAGTATTCGTTTCAAGATCGTTTAATGTCCGAGCTGGTTAAATGCTCTTACATTCCCTGTCGCTCGTAAACACACTTATTACTTTAAGGTCAACGCAGTCAATGACGAACTTATTACTCGATGAACCTTAATTACTGCACGCGCTTTAATGCATGCAATCTCATTGAACCAGTCTGGCGACGTTGATGGTCGCGGTCAATAATTAATAATCGATCCACCGTAATCAGGTTTGCGACTACCTCGCTACGTCCGCGTCGCGTCGAACGGTGTAAAAGTTAGTCTCTTGTCAGCGCCTTTCCTTCAATAATTTTCTCGATTCGTTAGGCCCGCGGGTAATGAACACTTGATCGGATATCGACTTCGTTAAACAGCCACTGCTCTTGAAGAAATGCCTCGACGGGACCTAGGTTTTCAATTAATGCTGGTCAACGTTTTGTCATATACATATGTATGAACAGCCGTTGATTACTCTGTGAAGTTACACGAATTGTTTTTCGCAGAGACAAGCAATAAGGTCGTAACATCTCGTTAACATTTTTGTGCTCGTTTCTTCTTGTAATATCTGATCCTGCAGGAACAGTTCAATTAAAACAAGAAGATCGAAGTAGTCCAATGATAATTTATATTCCCTGATATTATCCACAGTAATTCCCTTAGTGAGATGTCAAAATTAACAGCTGCAGGCTGAAGTTAAATATTAACTAGGTATTTAACTTTTACGAGAATAATGTATTACGCATCGTAACAGAATATAATCAAGTAGTAATCTTAAGAATCAGGATTGGACATACGAAGAAAATTGACCATCACCATCTCAAAAAGGAAGACCCCATCATGCGACGTGTGGAGTACTAGGATATATTGACTGAAGACTACGCTTTCCAACGCAGGAAAGACTCTACCAACTGACAACCGTTGAACTTCGAATCCACCAGAAAGAACAATAAATCAATACAGAAACTGCTAAATTACACACGTTAAATATTAAAATGCATTATACTTATAAGTTCTAAGCTCGAGTACGAGTGATGGATTCGACTTTAATTGATTAACATAACAGAAAAGAATACTCTGCAATATCCGTAATTCAACAAGAATTTGTTCGCCATGCGTCTTATCGCAAAGCTTCTTATATACTCAATTGAAACTAACGCGTGGAAGTTGAGCAATGGTAGAAAGACAGTGGAATCGCCGTTTAGAAGTTTCTCACTTGGCCTGGAGGCGATCGTTATCGAGGGGCGGCCTCCAAGGAAGAAAATAGCCTCGTCGGCGTACCCCAGGTGACTGCGGCGTATGATAATATCGCTGCCGGGTATCCACCATCTTCGTGTACGATGCGACAACCGCGATGGGCAGGAAATGTCAACGAATGACGGGGCAGTCAGCGCCAAGGATCAGACGCACCGTCCTCCGCGGTCGTTTCGCGTTTTATAGCGTTAAAGAGCATGCACGTGCAACAATGTATCGATTGTCGATGAAAGTTCACCGGCCCACATTACTATGCGCTCGAAAGTGGAGGAAGTGCGCTATTGTTCTATTATTATCGGGATTTATTGGGTCGATGGTATTTTGACGAAACGGAAACAGTCCATTCAAGGATCTATAGAGACAGATTTTTATCGAACTGGATGGACGTAACTAACGAATCCTTAGAAAAAATTCGTGGATGGTGTGAAGGCCATTTGATGCAGATTTGAAATTGATAATGGGAACGTTTTAGTGTGGAGTAGACTTAGAAAGAGTAGATGTATTTTATACAGCAATAGGTATGTAGTGTAATTGAGTTGGTATGTTACAGAACGTTAGACTTCAAGGCGTACATTTATTATTAGAAATTGGATAAGTACGTGAAATCGATGTCACATGTGCATTCTGTGTATTTATAATTGTTTTTTCTTGAAGAAAAAGTCTCTTTTCTTAAGGGCTATAGTCTGAAGAAGCATTACTATTCTTCGCTAAGAAAAGAAGTTCTTAGCAAGATGGACTAGTAGAAAACAGGAACGCTTCTAAAATCTATGAATTTTTAAAGTTTAACTACAGATTTTGCATTACTTAATTGTCCAATAAGGATAGGCTTGGATACAAAGTCAGAAGCTACAGAGTACAGCTGTTCGAGTACTCGAAATATACGGGTATAGGTTCGCTACCATGCGAGCGGGCGCGCACCCTCCGCCCTAATCTAGCCCCAACCAATACTAATACCGTCAGCTGTGAAACAGTCGCATGTGTCCTGAATTGTATGTGCACTATAAATCACATGTGTTCTAAATTGTACGTGCACTATCGTCTGTGCACTATTCTGATGTGTGTTAAATTGCATGTGTAATATTGTACTGTGTAGTTTTGATATGGAGCCAATCGAGCTACCCAAGATATTCGGGTTACTCGAAAAATTCGGGTCGCGTCTCGATTCTTTCAAGTAGGGGAAAGCTGTCCAAAACCGTATAGTTCAGCTTCTAGGTCCATAACTTTTTAAATAATAAAACAAATTGGGTAATAAAAATTAAAGTTTATTAAAGGGTTTCGTAAACAACACAAAATAACAAAAATATAATTGAAAAGTTTAAATAGGCTACTGAATTGAACAATAAAACAAAACCTCTTCTTTTTCCGGCTTTGCCCACCCTATGAGGCAAAACCGTATAGTATATATTATGGGTCTAAATTAACAACGGTAGCATTGAAAATCGTCGAGTTCTTCGGATCCCCAGCCAGTGCAACCTTCGTGTACCCATCCACTACACCTTGTACATTGAACCCAATTTTGATCCCATGTTTCGATTGATTATACTCATTATAGCCTTTTTCATATTTTCCGAGTTCCAATCTTGTCTGGTAGTGTTTCGTTTATAATTACGTGGCATCTTGCTGATACCTTTAAACAAAAATGGAACACTACTTAGTTTACGAAGTGTCCTTCGGTGTACGGTTTTACCCCGTACGGTTTTGCCCCAAGACGTAAGAACCGACGCTTTTGGTTACAGCTAAATATGAAAATGACAACAATCGGCCACGATCATTAAACTATAATAGAAATAGATACTGTTGATATATATCTTCATGTAACTTACCTTCTAATTACCAGAACACTATATAGTCCACTTGAAGTACAGTCGAAAATAAGATCACAGCACGTAGAAATATAATAAATTTAATAATTAGCTGGAGCTTACGTATTTTGCCACGAGGATCTGTTGACTGACAGTTCAATATGGCGGAAAACAATTGCCAAACGCGCGTGGGCTTCGATCATTAGTTTTCAGAAATAAGTACGGTATACGGTTTTGCCCCGGTATACGGTTTTGGACAGGTTTCCCCTACCTCGGCCAGCTCTGGTATAAAAAGGTAAATAGAGGATATTCTTTCTCGTTGCACGCGACGGGCAAAACTTGGAAGTTTAGTAGCTCCACAAAAATGCCGCACAAAATCTGTACACAGAAAGACTACGCCCCGACATTCGTCCAGTCGACGCCAACAGATTAGAAAGCAGGAAGTCCTCTTTCATGAAACGAAGCTCACCAATAATTTATCATGCGCGCTCGAATGACATAGAGCTCGGCGATTAACGCTTATCATACTTTAATCAAGCTGTTCATTTCGTCGGCGAGTTAACGTAGACACAGCTAATTGCCTAACCGAGCGACTAAGCAATCAGCCGGCATATCAATCGATGGATTACTTTCTTTTTTACGTTACAAAGCGAGCCGTTGCGCCGCGCCGGCCACGTAGCGAAGCATTGGAAGAGCCGCGGAGGAACGAGGAAGCAATCGGGCGAGCCATCGAAATGAGCAATCGCCAATCGTTGGTTAATTAACCACGCCGTTTTGTGCTGAAACCCCACCGTTCGATTATGTTCGAGAATGCTGGCTCGTCGATCTCTCACTTTGAACGCGTCACGGCTGCTCCGATACACCTTCTTGAAGAATTTTGCAACCTCATTGTCTGTCGCGGAGCTTTCAACACTTTCGAATTCACCGCCATTCAACACTCACTTCATGCTGAGCCCGCAGATATGGTTAGCTTAGCATCGTCGCTGAAAATATTGGTAAAACTGTTCGACTACCGTTCTGCCAGCGGCGAATGATTTTAATAAAAATCATACAGTGTTTGGTTTTCATATTATAAGATTTTTTTTTATCTATATTCTTTGGATTAAATAAATATAATAGGAAATACTTCTATGAAATTATAGAAAAGTTATTGGAAGCTGGAACAGAGCTGATGTGGTCGATCAAACGAAAGAGAATGGGGAGAAATACCATATCCTAAAAGCCTCGTGGACTTTCCTAAATCTTATACAACAGAAAGAGAGCGATCGCGCTGTAAAAGTGCCGTGTTGGCAGCATTACGATTCCGGATGAAGAACTACCCGTTAATTATTGCTTTGTATCGCTTTGTGCGCAACGATTCTTTCGATATCCACGGATCCATAAAGCTGCACCGCGTGTCAGTATTTACGACGACAATTCCCTTGATTAAAATTCCTAATCAGACACGTTGGAAATTATCGGAATGGCCCGTGACCGCGTGCAGCGTGTTACGAATAGGCGTTCCCCGATAGAAACATTCGTTTTCATAATGGAAACGGAGCACAGCCGAGCTGACAATGACTTAGCTACTATATGGAAAGATACGACAGGTATGCGCGCAAGGTGTGCCAATAAAAATGAAGGTGAAGGATATAATCCGAAACTTAATAGCGGCCGCCTCGCGAGATATGCCTTTCGTCGTTTTCCGTTAGCAGAGTCGCGATAAAAACGGAACCCACGTTACTGCAACCTCGATTGCATTCCGAGATCGTAGATTGGCCGCCAATGATTTGTAAACAATATAGTTCGAGACGAAATAATGGCGCGAAGTGAAACCTATCGATAAGTCGATTTGAGAGACGAAAAGAAGGGAAAGTTTATTTTACGAGGGGGGGGGGGGGGGCCGCGTGGACTGTGAGAATTTCAAAGGATTGCGTGTTAGATCAGCAAATTTATTTATACGATGACTGGTTGCGTAGATTGTTAATACTGACTGGCAAGTCGATTTCAATAAAAATAATACTCTGTAGAAGCTTTCCTCGGCAGGGTTTACGAATTCCATTTGAACCGAGCTGATCGGAAATGAAATAATAAGAGTAATATCACAGATCTTGATATTAATGGACGTTCTTCGCGGGCAATCGCGAAGTTTTATATTTCGACACGCTTCGTTGCTAAATGATTTTCCGGGCGAGTTGCAATACCGGGGCAATCAATCTGTAAATTGATGGGCGTAAATCGAACACGACCTCTGCAAAGGTATTTGGAGAATTCTCCTTCTCGCGGCGACCTTAGAAGGCCTTCTCGTGACTGTGTCGGCTCCCCATAATTTTCTCTCTCGCTTTTATCCCTCGTTTCTGCTGCCCACTACCTCCCTGACATTAGACCTACAACGCAATCCGAGACCGCAACAGTTATGCCGTTCAGACAGTATTCTAATGCAGCCAGTTTTCCTGGATAGGCTTTCGCAAGGCTACTCTGGATTCTTATTTCAACGGTTCCGTGACCCCTTAACTTCGCGGGGTATCAAAAACCAGCGTGTTTTACACAAAATTGTGCGGGGCGCAGAATAATAATCAGCACGCAACATGTGAAATGGGCACGCATGCAACCTGTACACGCAACGGGTAGTGTTGCATGCCGATGCAGTCGGTAATTTTACCGTTTTCTTTTCACTGCGACGCTTAACGCGTTGATGTGCTAACGTTGCGTAGAAATTGAGGGGCGATAAAATTCTTATCGTGTGCACAACAAGATCATTCCATTCTACATGCTTACTATCTGTATCGCGGCAAATCTGAAATCGATCAGATGAGTCGTGAGCATTCGAGGGTTTCCTTTAAAGTCGTTTCTATATGAAGAAGAGATCTGTAGGATCCTTAGTGTTTTTCTCGGAATTCTTACTCCTATTTCCTTATGAAAGTTGTACTATATAGCTGCTCTGAACTTCACATTAAACGGATATTTAAGGAATCTGTTCAAGCGACTGAAGTACAAACTCCTAAAATTTTTACTCGAATCTCTTCTTTTGGAAGGCCTTCCTTAGGACAGGTTCTCAAGGGGCCATTCTTAAAAAGTGGAAATCGCTGGTTTTACAGGGGCATTAATACTCGACAAGAAACTTTAACGAACCAATCCTTCGCGTATTGTACGTGAAGCGGTTGACCGTTCGCTCTCATTCATATGTAAGACTTATCATTATCTCATCAGATAAGTAATTATGGGAGATGAGGGCGATGATGGCGGAAAGATAGATAGAGGGAGCGCGAGAGGCAAAATGGTTAACTGCAATCCAACTCATTAACTCGGTCCTGTGTAGACATAGCTTTGTAATGAAGAACGACTGTGTCTGTGATGTAAACAGGATAAACGGCCATTATTGTTTATTCCGCTTATTAGAATCTTAATTAGCGAGCTGTGGTAACGGTGCTCCGAAGATGGGAGAAGGTAATGCTCGCAAAAAGAGGCGAGATCGTTGGTGGATACCTCGAACACCGTCACATAATTAATTGCTATTCATCTATTAGATCATAGTACCTACTCAGTTTTTCCTAATTATAAGTATTCGCCCAGGTATGGGTTTGGCGATCGCAGGTACTCAAACCATTGCTACCTGGTTTTGTTGATATTTGGTCTAGAGTTATGTAGGACACATTTTTTTACGTCATGCAGTTTTTGGAATTTGTTATGTGAGAAACCTTCAAACCACTATCCATGTGAGAAGACAGAAGTCATAGTTCATTATCGTACTTCTTGCTTTTGAGTTTCGTGGGGCATAAAGTAAGAGTGATGAAGCAAAGAAAAGGTACTTGTAGGAGTAAATTAAAGAGAAAGGATCTCTGGCCAGCGTCGAGAATTTTATTCAGGATCGGGATTAGATATCAAACCTACTCCTTTGAAATCCAATAGAATAGAGAACAAAGAGTGATGGGTACATTCCCATCAAATCACTTAAAATATAGGTCATTTTTACTATTTTATTTAAATAAAGTCATAGTGTTGAAGCACTTTTTAGGCTGTGTTAGTACATCATTGAAGATACTGAATATTTTTTGCATATTTTATCTAATACTGCTGTGTGTTGGTGGCTGCAACTGTCCTGGTGATAGAAAAAACAATTCGGCATCTGCGGAATTTATAACGGTTTGTAGAATTATGCGAAATCAACAAACCAAGAAAATTTTTAAAGTTCTTAAAGTTAGTAAAATTCCTCTTTTTATAAACGTTTTCGTGCGCAAAATTACCTGTTTTTTTTCCAAGTTTATGGTACAAACGTCTGCCAAAACATGAGATTACAATATTTTGCTATGACCATAGATGATTCCGCGAACATTCTTATAAACTTGAAAAATTATCTTGGTTCAAATAAAATCCTAAAAATGACCTATTTTCTTAATGATTTCATGAGAGGGTAACCTTAATTTCTACAATTCATATCCTTCATTCTTACATTCAATAACATTACGATTATTCCTCTCCTACACCTATAAAACGCAGGAAAACAATTTCTCCAATACACGTTGTCATCTAAAATCATCCTCATGTTATTGAAAAGGCATACCCAAAACAAACCGAACAGAATCGAACGTCAAGACTATCAAAGTCCACAAGGAAGCACAAAGACTCCCACACTAAACATCAAAATCCAAGGATATAGTTGAAACCAAGATGAAAAAAAAAGGAGAAACCGAAAGGGACAGGGAGAAAGGCTAGAAGAGCGAGCATTTGTTCAGGTGGACGGATGAATATGGGGAAGTGCACGTGGTGGAAGCTCGGTGTGGGCAGTACGGTAACCTTCTCGGACAATGGGTATCTTGTCGAAGGATCTACGGGTTAGCGTAAAGATAATACAACGCGGCAGTGTCCGAGCCCGTATAAACCCGGATTGCAGAAGGTGGAGTCACCTGTGAAATGTCGACACAATGCCCGAGCACGTCACAGGTGTCTCCCCTCGCGAAAGTCCCCGAGGGGTATGTCAACGGCCATGGAATCCGCGGTACCAAGACAATGAGTAAAGACCCATTAGAACCGCTGGACACATTGTAATTGCGGTTGGCGATTCAATGCGATATTAGTCGTTAATTTATTGAGACCTGGGGAGCTGGCTGTCTGAACCAACATGGAGCAGATTGAAGGATTGTGCCGGGATTGAAAGAGAGGCCTCTAAAGGAAGAACGATGGACGTTCATTGAATCCTTTCTGTTCATGGGCATTCAATTATTCTGATATTTGAGGACCAATGGGGAGTTGGAAGTGTTCTAACGGATAATACAACGGCAACTAGTGACCTGGACCAGCGTGACGGCTTGATTTTCAAAATCAGAAACACCTTACTTAGAATTATAAATTATTGAGTCCATATTAAAAAAAAAGAGCCCGCTCGAATTCCAAAATAAAAAGTTATCATTCGATAGCTGTGAATGGAATCTCTCTAACGTTGTACAGGAAGAGCCGCGCCCTATTTGGTAGAAAAGAAAAATCACCCTCTGGACTGAAGATTGCTCTTTTCCCCGGCGACTGTGCCACCGAAAAATGAGCAAAGAAAGGGGCAAAGACAGCCGAGCGTTACGGCAGCCCGCGGTTGGCACATTCCAGTAGAAGCGCGGGCGGTCCCGCGGCAAAGATACCAGCCCGATACGCAACGGTCGACGTAATACCGACGAATGAATCACGCTCTTGTAGGAAGTGACCAGCCGGTGAAAATGTCCGGTTTAGACAAAGGCTCGCGGCAGCTTGGCTGCACTCTTTGTAGCCACGCTAACGAAGAGGGTCGAGGGGCGATAGACGATCTCAGCACGGCTGGAATGTTCCGTCTGGCATCGAGTATCGCATCTGCCATTAGCATTCGAGCCCTCTCGCCTCGATGGTGCGACGTTCGCTGTTAGATTCGATGCTGGCCAGCAGCGTCGTGCACGATTCCATCAAATGTCCGCGGTACAGCCGGTTGATCAGGATGCGCTCGTCCACCGTTGGTAATTTATCTTGTCTCCACATGGCGGCTACCACCGAGTCCCATTTCCACGGGCCGGCGACAGCCAGATGAAGATACCAGAGGGGAGGCGCCAGGGTGGATTCGAGTAGCCAGCATACGCGTCGCTGATGGCCCTCGAAATCAACTTGTTCCTAAGCAAAGCGCCGTAAGTTGCTAGGAAAGCTTCATCGTACACTGAGAGAAGCGGAGGGGAATACATAGGAGTGCCTGAGGAAGAATCATTTGGCTAGACAGAAGCCGATTATCGAGGACTTGAAGCGCTGAGAGTGATGAAGTGTTAGGTCTGGAGTATCAACATTGAATTGCATACGGTGAAACTGAAATGGAACTTTCTGGATGGCAAGCTGAAGTCGATAGATAGAATACATAACGTGTCGTATATCTACATGGAAAATTACCACGAAAGGTAATGAATAAATAAATAAATAATATCATATCGGTAGCTAAGATTTAGCACTACCATCGAGCATCGCTTTACGATGAGCGACAGAACGCGGATATATCCAAGAGCTCATCCCATTCGACCGAACCATTGAATCTCATTGCGCAAGATGACGGAGTACGCTATTCCAGGGTTAAATCAACACCGCGATCGTCGATTCGAATCGTTTCCCCGTACCATTACGACCAATCAACATAGATGGATCGGTAGTCGTCGGTCGATCAGGCCGGTTCGCGTTTATTAGCGCGCAACGATGCTTTTATCGGGCTTGGCAAGGGCCGGGGAGGGGGGTAACTCGATTCGAGCCAGAATTCAGACGGGTTCCAGCGATCAGAAACGGCCGCGGGTCGCGATGGAAGTTCCTTGGGGCGTGGCAGATGCATTATAGATACTGTTTTACGAAGGAGCGTACCACGCATCGGCGCAATGAAACTTTGCCCCGGCGACGTGTAGCCCGCGCTTTTATGCTTTCGCTCACGCTCCTCGAGTTCGCTAGTGATTGCTGTTAGGCGGCGGCGGAGATCGCCGTAATGGAACGCCCCGCGCCCAGCCACTTCAATTAGAAGGTTTTTCGCGCACAGCACGGCCTTTACGGTCGGCCATTCGAATTGAAATTAATCGAGCTACCCCCTTTTTCAACGGCTCACCTGTAATCCAGCCGATTCGCGGAAGCTGGCCACGCGTGTCGGATCGACGTTTCGAGAGGAACGCGTTGCTCGCGGTTTTTGCCAGCGCGCGCGTGCAGCGCTCAATCAAGTCACGGTTAAGTCTGTAAGACTGTACCAAAGCTTCCATTCGTCTGGTTTAAGCAGGTGGTGATATAAATTGGTCTAAGTATTTCTGGTGTCTGAGATTTGGTCTATTCGACTGGTCTATTAGCGTATTCTTGGTCCTGTTTTATGCCACAAGTGGTATACCGATGTCCTGTTTGAAGCAGCTGTTACGACTCGATGTTTGAGATACGAATTTTTGAATATTCAGCGGAGAAATAACGCATTGTAAGTTAATGTTGCAATACTAGACTTGAAGAGTAAGGGGAAACCGGGAATGTCCACTTTTCGTGCTTTTGCGATTTATAGCTTATTTTGTTGGTGGCTACTGGGACTGCAGAACTGTCGAATGACAAAGGGTTATAAACTTCAAATACTCCCGTGAGATAACGTTAAATATTTGGTACAGGTACTGGTTAAAAACAAGAAATGTTCACTCCGTAATGGAACAAAATACGGAATGTACCCATTATTTGCCTAAGTATAAGCTTCTGTCGTCAAGATAAAAAAATAAATTATTGAAGCAAATTAAATTCATTGGACCTTGTTTCTTTACTGATGGACTAAAGTATTAAAACATAATTTTTTCGATTACGCTCTTCTGTTACATTCCTTGTTTTCCCATTTACTTGTAATATTAAGTTGTGATATCGATAGTTTGCCAGCTGCGTGTTTCAAAATGAAACTTGCCTTTTCTGCTAATCTATTTCAAATTTCTGCTGTATTTGTTCATTTAAATCGTCTAGTACCACATTTTTATTAATGGTAGATAGAAAATAAGATTGAATGGTAGATAGAAAATAAGATTGAATTCTGAAGCTTAATTGCGATAATACATCGAAGTCACTAATTCGTGTAGGTAGACTAAAGAGCGACTTATGAAGTATCAGCAGTTTTTTCACAAACTTGAGAGTTTCCTAAATAAAGTAACTTCCACTAGTTTCAATTACTGTAAATGCTAATTTGTCAAATCCTATATACTTCACTGCAATAGTGTAATGAATTGGTAGCAAAGTGAAAGGCAATTCCACGAAAAAATTGAATGTTTGAACTCAACTTTTTGGTTTTACCCATACTTCTAAAGGTGCGTTTAGATCAACAAAATTCGTACTCATTTAGTGTAAACGGCAATCTTCACTCGCAACTTTTCATTAATTGAATTTTGTCGAAGTGAGGGGCGAACGGACATTCGTTCGTTTGGTTTAAACGCACCTTAATATTTATAAAATTTTCCATTTCGCACATACATTTCGAGAATTAAGAGTTTTAAGGATTTCGATCAGTTTATAAACGAGTGTATACTCTCAAAGTTAATCACATTTAGTAATTAGATATTTGTTAACGCACACGTTAATTCTCTGAAACGAATATTACATCGCGCATTGTAAAAAAGAGAAACGGGTGTGCGGTAAAAAAGAAATATGAATAATGGACATACCCTCTCAGCTTCGTTGATGAAAGTCAGCATGTCCGTGCCTTAAAATATGCATAAGGTAAATTGCGCGGTCCCAGTGTCGTGATTAATAAATATATATCGCCCATACGGGAACATAATTTAAACCGCTTGAATATTTATTCGCGAAATCTTTTATTATTCACTCCCCTGGCGAAAACATCGCCAAGGGATATCAGGAACATCTTTTAAGAAATTATCTTGTAGATCTCAAAAAAAAAAAAACGCGGAGGAAAGTAAAAATAATTCGGGGAAGAAGACGGACACTGATTATTTTGAAGTTTTAAAACACGTGTTCCATTTTGATAATAAAATATCGAATAAATTATGATTATGAAATCATCGGCGTAGCCTGTATATACAGTACACACCGTGACGCATACTTGTATGCTACACAATGTGTGAGTCATAATCAATACTCCGTAAAGAAGTAAATAAATAAAATTAAATAATTTCAACGAGAATTCCAACTTCGAAACTAAGTACCTGTAAATTTTCTTCTATCCTTGTTGACATTCGTGTTTGGCGCCAAGTACATATAACCTCTCACGTGCAAAGTAATATCCACAAAAAGACTACAGCCGACAGGGCTTGAAACCAGAACGAAAAAGCACAGTCGCGATATAAAGGCCTCTCATATCCCGACAGAGTAGACATTTATTCTGTCCATTCATCTTTGGGATTCCGACATTTCATTTACATTACTTACCACTATCCTGATTTCGGGTTAGTCCTACGGCGACCTTAGAACGCGACGGACGTTCCCAAACTTCGGGCGCTGCGAATTTCGCGATCGAGGCGCACTCTGTGTGGTGAAATCGAAAGTAAACGTCTGACGGCGACGAACTGTGTCGTTTCGCGTTCGTATCGCGTCCCGTATAACAATCGTATAAACTAGTAAGCGCGCATAAATATTATAAATTAATAGATCAGTAGAAGTAATATACAGTTCTGATTGCTTGTACTGTCATTATTCCTCTGCGGGGCTTTTCGTTCGGTATAAATTGGAAATTGTAGCCGACTGTTATCGAAGTACAATCTCTCGTTATTCTCAATCCGTGTGCGCGTGCGCGATTATGAGTGCACGAAAATCAGGAGGGACTTCGAAGAGCGGGAAGACGTTGACTTCGGGATATTACAGAGCATGGAAGGACAAAAGGAGGTGGACAAAAGTGTATCTCGACGATTTGCAGCATTGGTAAGTAGTAATTCATATTTAGGTAGCTACATTTTCTTTATGAACTGAATTTGAAATTCTGTATGTAATATAAGTTGTTAAAATAATTGTTGCTTTGAGAAGTGACTTTCCTCTGGGAGATATCTGCATTGAGGAATCCATTTTCTTTGAAATATTCGTATGTTCAGTGTTGAACATTAAAATACTTTAATTAACAGAGGATACTTTTTCTCTGCTCACAATATTTTATTGAGACTATTTGAGGTTAATAATTTGATGCAAAAAGGTAAAGAAAGATTTAGATGAAACAATTTATCGATAATTCCGTGTAGGATTTAGGAATCTAAGTTTTGTCTAATTTTGTCATTCGAATGATAAACAAATCTCAAGACGATTGGGCATTGAATAACTTTCGAATGATTTATCACTAATGATTATCACTAATTTGCAGTAGGATTCTAGGGAAAAGGGAAACTCTAGCTCGTAGACGACTTTTGATACAGGAGATAGATGAAGAGTAGCGATCTTGTCTCTCGAAGAGGTCAACTGCAATTTAAGATAACGTTAACTTTTCTAATGTCTTAACCACTTTCGAGTTGTTAGACAGTTATCACGTTGTTATCATCGAACAATTATCGGGCATCGTTGCATGTCGACTTGCATCTACCTCTTGAACGAACGTTCCCAACTTTAATTACCGAAGGTGTTGGAGTCGCGTACCTTGACGATGAATTCTGCTCTCCTAACTTCCCTCGCATCTTTATGAAGCAATATACTCGTGTCCGATCGGATTGAATTTCCTAGTTTTTAGTGTTTATGGATTTACATTTTACAGCTCAGACTTCTTTAGACATATTTTTTCTTTAATTTCAAATCGCGATGCGACTAGCGACTCGAACGCACCAGCTTTTTGTCGGTTTCTTAAAGAACGCGAGTGGCTGATTTCAAGTGGTTGGGATTTGTGGTTATGGGTTATATTTATTGATAACTGCCTAATTTATTTAACCCCTCGGTGTTATTTTTTTTTAAATATTGTATTGTCATCGAAACTACGCACGCCTGCAAAGTTCCAAGACAATTGGATTGGTGGAAGTGAGTTCAATTTTAGTTGCCAGATTTGAACCGTTACATACAAACATATAAACAAACAAACAAACAGAGGATCGAAGCTGAATAAAATCGTTTAAAAAAACGAATACTGAAACACATAAAAGTACCAGTTCCTCTTCTTCTTCTAATTATATTAAGTAGCATCGCTGTGTTCAGAAGCTAAATCCAGCACTCACATTTCATACCCCTTGATTATTGATGACCAGGCCCTCTATGTTCTCAGGAGTTCATGACTATATCGTTTCCACGGCCCACACTTTTGTACATCTGAAAACTTCTTCCTTGTCTAGCTGACACTATTAAATAGCCCGAGTTTAACTTGTAAATGTTGATCGATTTCTTTCTTCTTGCGATACACAGAGGTTCATGACCCCGTTGCGTTACCTTTCTTCATCTCTTTGGATCCTGGGCAAGAGTGGAGAACCTCGCGGCCGCCGCGGCGCGAAAAGAGTTACCAGGCTAACATGAACATGGAAGACACAAACGAGGTATAGGATAGACCAGACACCTCGTGGACTTTAGTGTCTCAGGTTCTGAAATACCGATCTCGCGAGATACCGCTGGCTTTCGAACGCCCTCTACGCGTTTCGAGCGGTGGGTGTGGGAAGCACATCGTGTTTCCACCACTCGCATTGGTAAAGCTAGTAAACGAGAACATATTTCTACCTTATCACAAAAAGTGCAAAAGTTGCCTATATACAGGGTGTCCCACTAACTCTGTACACCTCAAATATCTCTATTATTTCAAGTAATAAGCAAAAATGTTACGTATAAAAGTTGTATGGTCGCAAGAAATACAACGCGGTGGCAATGGTTTCTTTACAGGTCAATTTTGTTCTTTAAATGGAATGTTATGGTTTTTGCTGTCGCTTCAATAAAACGATCTTTAACTTATTACTCTTACAGAAACGTTTGTAAATGGCGGGTTTCGAATGACCTAATTTTATCCGCGTTGAATTGCAATTCTTACCACACGTAGCGTTACAATCGGTTTCGAGACTTTATCGTTAACGTCGCGCGTGACCCTAAAATGGTAATGGGGTCCTGCGGCCCCCACTCCGGACAGAAAAATGCATGGGATTTCAGGCCTATTCTATACCTCGTCTGCCGTGGGACAGAAAATAGCATTGAACGTCCTGTCTACACCATACCTCGCCTGTACCGAACAAGGCAACGCATTCGTAGAAAACAGGTTTCTTCGTTATCGATGGTAGCCGTTCAAGATACTTGAGAAGTTCGACTAGGGCGCTCATAAACGATCTACACTCTACCTTGCCGGTCAAGCAGCTTCATCGGTACGAGATCATAGGATCTATACTTTCAAAATTTCCCGCGCAAAAGTGTTTAAATGAATTTTCCTAATTCTTTTTGCACTGTCAAATGCAAAATACGTTATTACCATCGCATATTTTACATCGACGTAAATTAAAATATCAATGATGAGTTCTCTTATCTCAAGTAATTACTGTTTATGGAGTATTTTCATAAAGATTACTACGACGAACACTGAAGAATCACACGTATACTAACGATCTGTATAATTCATCAGTAACACTTGCAGATCACACTGAATGAATAATAATGAGCTGTTTGAGGAGGAAAATCGAAGGGGAGTGAAATAATTTCTAACAACAGTAGCTTAACGCACTTTCAATGGTATTCAATTGCCTAAGAATAAGAAACTATGAATTTTGTTTCCTTGAAGCAGTTTCTCTCATAGACCCAGAACACTCTCTACTTTGCCGCATATTTGTCCCCAGCATACCTCTTATTTATCGCAATCGTTGCTTGCGACCACAGTAGATTTAACGCTCCCCAGCATCATCTACAAACTTCAGATATTATACCAGCCACTCGCGAACGCTTTGCCACATGTTTCTAAAAGCACTTCTTCGTTGGCGCAGCATCGTCATGTCGAAAAATAATTCCTCTGTTTACCAATTACGGCAACAGACGCTGCACCAGCGCACGCTTTGCTCCTCTATTCTATACTCGCCCGGCGCGTAACTTAGCTCCACGATCGTCGCGCGTTACGACGCGTAGGTCGTTATTACGTGGATTATCTAGAAATTATTCGTCCATCAGTTCCTGTAACCTACGCCTTCGGCCGCGCAAAAAATCAACGATCGAGTGAAAAAAGGAGAAGAAGGAAAGAGACGAAAACGAGAGAGCCACGGTTGCAGCTACGCAGGGGACTGCGTCGCGCGAAGCGCTGCGCGAGACGGCGTGAAGCCAAGGTTTGGGAACAATCCGCCTTACCCGACTGCAAAGCGAAAAAACAGATTCGACGAAGATTCCGCAGCTGCGAATGCGACCAGCGAGGCCATAGGATGCACGAGTTTATCCCCGAGTGGCGCCGTAAGAGGGAAAACCGGCGTCTCGAGCCCCTCTGAGGCCGAGGAATTGATAGCCACGGAACTCCGAGGATTCAGATTCGATCCCGTGGACGCGCGACGCGTCTAACAGGCAGACCGGTTTAACGAGGCCACGCTCGAAAACGCGTCCCTTCGCGCATATCCTCGTATCTTCCGAGAGGAGCAAACTTGCCCCAAGTAATATTTCGAAGGCGTGTCGTTGCGCGATCCTTTGATCCATAAAATTGTTATTACGTAATCCGTGGGCCACTTGAAAAGATACACATTAGACGAAATATGTCGATAAAGCGAGGGAAATCTTTTGTCATCAACTTGCCCTGCTACCGATAGATTCTGTGGAGGAAATGATAACGAGAACTTCTCGCCGGTTTCCTTATAGCTCTTCTTATTTGCCAATTATTTCTAACGACGTTTATTTAGGACTTGAAATTTTTCAATTTTGCTTCCACGGATAATAATAATGTCGCTATATCGAGTTCAACTTTCTTTCAAATGTAATCAGACACCCACGCTATCTGCAGCTTCCCGACCCTGAAAATACAGCCTTTCCGGGCGTATCCGAGTTAAAATAATATAGAATGACAAGGGAACGTGGCCGGTGAATAATTTTCCTAGGCGGCAGCGAATAAAGTAATTACGAAAGCGTTACATCAGGCCGCCGTTGAATTATGCATTTTCCAGGAAACCCTGTTCCAGCCCTTGTCAAGCTGTCTTTTCGTACGAACCCTGAGTCTAGGCTAAATTCGTTTCGCGAGCGAAACTCCTTGCTGGGAGGCCTGTTACCAACGTCACTCGTTTCATCGTACTTGCACCCCCGTTTTGCGGTTGAATTTGTCTTCCCTTTTTCATACGAGATCATCTATGATTGCATAGATCGGAGGTTTGATAGTGAACGTATACAGTGGAGTTGAGAAAACTTGATTTTGAATAAGTTATTTAAGACGTTGCTCCCTGATTCGCTCGAGGTTTAATAGTTCGCGAGGGTGAACGGCATTGACGCGGCGCGTAAAGATTAAAGTCACCTTTCATAATCGATGTAACTGGTTTTTGCCCGCGACGGTATGCGTTCTCGTTCGATCTTTCACGCCTCTCGATATTTTATCCCGTGGCCGTTGATCTGTCTCGGAATCATTTTTATCGCTGCCGAGCACAATAGTTAAACACTTCGCGTAGGCATTTGCAAATAGGCGACGCTCCAAGAATACCAACAGCAGCTGGGGTTGCTAGAAACGTTAGGAACACTTGGTACGCTGGAAACATTAGTAATATCGAGGATGTTAGATCTATCAGAAATATTCCAAATGCTGGGAACACTAGGTATATTAAAAAGTAGTGGTACTAGGGTAGAATGTAATCCAGTATTTTCTATTAAATGGAAGAATATTTATAATAATCTTAGGATGGTACTTCTTTTCTATATTATAAAAGCACTGCTACTACTCAGCGGGAGAAGTTTTCTGGCAGGAAACTGAACTCATTTTGTGAAAATAGAATGTCGACTGGTTATGCGAACGCGAAGCGAGGCGTGTAATTTCCTCTCCCTTGACCGATCGGCCGGTATTCCTGGAGCTTCCGGTTTAGATTACAGATGGGAATTTATTGAGTGATTTCGATAAATACTTGTAGGTGAGAATTATGATTTTCCGCCGACGTGGACCGTGTGAACGTGCGAGTTGTGCCTGAGCGCGGAAATACCTTTCCTTCATGCGATTCGAATTTCTCAGTTTTATTGGACCCCTGGTCTATTAATTAGCTAGAAGATATAGAGGGAGCATTGCACGTAAAACATACAAGGAAATGAATTCAAACCACATATAGTTTCTACAGTGTTTGTCATCTTTCTTCCTTCTTCTTTTAAAAAGTACCTACTACGAAGAAAGTAGTACAAGTCAACCACAGAGGCCTATAAAACAAGTGCGCAAAATAAACCAACGTTTTCTAGCCTGTAAACGCTCGAAATCGTATCAAAACATTAGCAAGCTGACTCATTTTTAATAAATAATAAAGAAACGTAGAAAAATCATTTTATATCAACGCATCGTGATCATATTGCGAGCACTTCCATTGATCGAAAGGACGAAGAACGACGCCCACTAACGATTGACGCGCACTTTCCTTTCTTCCAGCCGCTTCGTACGAAAGCTTTCATCGTGAATAGCGATTACACAGTCGGAGCGTTTAATCATAGATCATTAAACCCTCTGCCTTTTTTTTATTTCGCCCGCGGGACAACCGTGACTCGCGTCCCTCGTCTTCTGTAACACCTCGATGCTCGCCTATATGCGTGTTATTAAATTAACATTACTTTACGCTTATATAAAAATCAGGCTTATGGATCGAAACTTATTTGTTCCAGACTAGAGTCGTGCAAAGTGATAATGTTCTACATATTTCTTACGGAGACGGTTGCGAGCCGCACGCGAGATTAAGCTTCGTAAAAATCGTCGAAATAAGCGGGTCCAAGCGTAAGAATGCAGTAAACGGTAATTTGCAGGTCGACTTGCTGCGGCCGGAGTATTGAAAAATTAATTAACCGCAACGCAGCAGCGTCGGTTACCGTGGCCGCTGCACTTTTTTTCCGGGGTCCATTTCTCTCTTCCTCCCGCGGCACACGTGTCGGCTGGTTCGCGTTCGATCGCGAGCGAAACGGCGACGTGCGCCAACTACTGTCATTAACTTACGGCCGCGGTGTCGGTGTGACATTTCAGAAATGTCTCCTGCCTCGAAGTGGGTTACCGTAGCAGGTCCAACTGGCATAACGCGTACAGGGTGTCTCGTAACCGCTGCCGATAAATCGTACAGGTGCACTTTCCAGGGAAGTATTAATCACCGCTTAGTACGTTATCTTTCAGTGGAACTGTTGAAATCCTGGATATCAGACGCGGGGATTCTTGGGAGCTTGACTCTTGCCAGGATAGTGTCTGTGATTGGGACCATGTATTCTACAAGGAGAATAGATACATGCGCAGTATTTGGGTCTTCCAAAACAGTTGTACAGTAGTATTTAGTATATTTATCGATAGACTGTAAGCGTGAAGGGTGCAGGGAACTCTTCAGCAAGCTACTTGAAATTCGATTCACAACGGCTTATACATATCTTGGCAAAAAGAATAGGTACTCAGTTTTCTCTCCTTTGCGCTGCAGACCTTCTATTCCAAAACCAACATTCTTCCCCGCGCAATCTCCATTCAGCCGCCGATTGAAGTGACAATGCGTTCGTTCATACGCGCGAATAGCAAAGACGCGCTATTACCTCGGGAAGAAGGAACGTAATCGGAGAATTTACCAATCGTGAGTGTCAGCGAAACCCTGAATTGCTGAGAGCCACGCGGACCATCATCGACGCGTAGGCGTAGCAGATGACAACGATCTCAAGGTGGTTCGAGCTGCACATTGAGGCCCATGACTGAGCCAAGCGTGTCTTCCCTCATTACTGGGCCCTGGGTCTCGCTTTGCAGATAAGTTCAATTATAATTTCGGCCGTATGCACGGGGCCCTCGGGCCGCCTTCGAGGGTCCAGCACCTAAAACCTTCGTTTTATCGCAAGTCCGTGCAAGGAGAGCGAGCCTGCGCGCCGAGCGACCGGAGAGCGCAAAAGTTGCCCGCCGATAAGGTAAGTTGGCCAGGACGAAAACAGGACGCGGCAGGACAAGGAGATTCGTGAAAGGTGCACGCGAGAGTGTGGTCGGCCATTCACGGTTTACCACTGGTCCAGTGGGTCCACTTTACAGCCGTGGGCATTGCGAAACTGATGCATGGGGCCTGATACACCGGCGTCGACTGGTTCTCCACGTCTGCTCGCGATTATTATTTTCGATGCCATTCAGCCGCCAATTCGTATGACTTCGTGGTATTTTTCTCTTTGGTTGAGTTCTTCTTGGGAGCCGATGGCAATGATGACAAGACTACGTGTCTCCGCGTTGATGACAGATATTCGGACCTGGATAGTTTCAAAATATAGTGTCTTTTGAAAGGGATTGATTTAAATAACTGTGGGATATTATGTCGGCAGAATTAGTTAATAGATTGGATCAGACTTTTGTTTAGGTTGTATGAGTAGGTTTCAAAGGATTGGCTCCGATCAACCGTTTCATTGCTGTTGGCGCCTAAAGGCGCTTCGCAACTTTGCTTCCGATGTACTGTTGGCGCCTATAGGCACCCGGCAAATGTTATCGGTAACAATTGCAATGAAATTCCCTTGTATCACTAAGGGCGAATTCCACTTACGCCCAAATCGCCCGTGATTTTCACTAAGCTAGGTTTTCTCGTGCGCGACTAGACGCATCGTCAAGAATTTCAAAGTCGATTTTCTCGAAAATGAAGCGCAATGACAAAAAATTTTATTGTTTTTTCTATACTTAGTTACTTGTTATAAATCGAATAGAAAGAGTAACTTTTTTTCATATCGCGCTTCATTTTCGAGAAAATTGACTTTGAAATATTCGACTTTGTCTAGTCGCGTACAGGAAAACCTAGCTTAATGAAAATCACCGGGCGATTTGGGCGTAAGTAGAATTCACCCTCAGTGAATTCTGATTAAAAAAATGTGCGAGACGCACACGTGCAGTGTGTAGAAAGCATAATGGAAGAAGGGGAACGCATTATGTATCAAAATCTGCCGCCGCGAAAGGGTTAAAATTACTGATAGTGAGTAATATAGTATGTCTTGCACTTTGTTGCACGCTCAATTGAAATACAATTCAGGTTCCGAAGGAAGCACTGCGCTTGAGAACGTTAACTTCCAGGCGGTATATTGTATTTTATACTTCAGTCAGTCGTATACTTAAAGTATGAATTTTCATTTCACTTCTTACTCAGTTTAGCGAGTACTCTTCACCCTGTTAGTCCAAGCACAGGGTTTCAACTTCATACATATTCTATTCTTAATACTGTTTCTCTGCTATAAATATTCTGTAATCCTTTCCTCTTCTTTATACATTCGACATTCGACCCCTTTCTCGCCCTACTCGTTCAGTTAAACTACGCGGTATACCAGATTCAGACCCCGACGCCGTTGTCCGATCGATTATGTAAATCTTGACAGCAGCCACGGGCAGGAGAAGATTCGAGCTGTCTCGAACCTGTTCCAGGCTACATATCTCACTAACACGATGCGTTAAAAAGATATTCAAGATAGAGCAATCACCGTGCATGAAACTGTGCGGCGACGGATGATGAATAATATTCATTAAAGTAACATTTGGTGGAATTGAACGTAGGTGTCTTAGCACGCTCTTCACTCACAATTATTCTATGAAATTAAAATTATCCTTTGAAACCAATTTCTTCTCAAGCTTCTTCTCAATGCCTCCAAAACGTTCAATATTCTAGTCTCCATCAAATTGACGACTTCAACCTCATGAAACCCTCTCGCACCCAGTAACTGCAACGATTCCTTTCCTCAAACTGAACAAATATTCCAAGTAATTGCCAAGTATGCCAAAGCTCCCACGTTTAAATGCTGAAAAAGAAGAAATATCCACAGACCCCATGGTCTTTTTTCCCGCATGCCAACCTCATCGCTCGCCGTCGAATCTTATTCAGCATCCTCGTGAATCCCACGACCGTCGATCCGATACACGATTCTCGAGAGAGCGTATTGAACGATGGTGTCACGGTGGTCGCGAAATCTCCTCTTAAGAGGCTTTAATAACGATGACCGTGCGGTGCGGAGCCGCGCTGCGAGGTGAAATTAAACGAACCAGAAGGAACGAACGATTCCCCCGTTACGCGATCCAGCGGACTTTTACGATCTTGTCAGCCGGCAGCGGGGCTTGACATACATCTGACGGGATCGTTAATGTCGCTCCGCGTCGCTGTTCGCCGTGAGGCGATCGAGTAGCCACGCTTTAAGGGCCCGCCAACGAAAAATCGCGAGTTTTGGCTCTCGGGAATCAGCCTGTGCCCGAGCCGACTCGAGTCGAGTCCTCTGCGGGGTCGTTTACGTAATTCGATCAAGGAAAGCCGGACCGGGGCCGTTTTAATGAAAGCTACCCGCGAGGGGACGCGGTCTCAATTTTAAAATGCACGCTGACAGTGTAATTACGGAGAAATATGTTAACGGGAGTGAAGTGACAATCAGTTCGGTAGAGGTGTACTTAGCCCGAAGGAGCTGCCACGGCACGAAGTCTTTTGGAAAGATTGCCGTGGAGCGGTTCCGGCACCGCCACCAGATACAGATAAATTACAATGGGATTTTGGCATTAGCTGTTACCGTTAAAATTGAGGGGAAGTGGCCAGTGAACGTTGAGAATTTTCGACACCAGTAATTCACAAGTGTCGGGGCTCGATTATGAATCTTTTCACGTTGTGGCAACTGCGGGTGATGTTTAGAAGTCTCGGTTGTAAGACTCAGAGAAGGAAAAATTAGAAGGCATTGGTTTCCGGGTGATGGAGGGTAAATTTTGTTGCATCCTCCAAAAAACGTATCACAGAAATAACAGATTTACTTCTGGCTTGTAGGGAACAGGAAATTGCTAACGTAAGTGCAAGAGGTGAGAAATCCTTTAGCAAAATATATGGCGTCAAAAGAAGGGAGATTGAAAACTTCGATTTGAATGGCAGAGAAAAGAGGCGCGGTTGAAGAGGAAGTTAATTCTTTAATTTATTTAACGCTGAGAAATCTTTTCTCGCGCAGAAATCTCCTTTGTGAACGTGCATCTCAACGAACGTGGACGTGTATATCCATTAAACGCGAGTAAAAAGAAATTTGCGATCCGTATATCTTCCCTGTCGGTCACTTTGTACTTACGATTTAGGCAAACGATAAGAAGATTATCTGAGAATATCGCGTTGTCATTCCTCGAAATTAACTACGGTATCTCACGCGCCTTTGCCCATATAATGCACCGTGCACATACACATTTGCAAAGTGCACACGCGCACATACAAGTAAACATACATGGAATTTCGTTCATAAATATTCGTTCGCCATATTCATTCTGTACGCTGAGAAAGTAAAATACACATACTTTATTTATAACTGCAGATTACTATAAATTTTACTCATACACCGTTGCACGCATATATGGATAGAAGGATTCTGAGTGAATATATTCATAAATTAAACGTGAACGCTATATTTTATTCTGAACACAATGAAGCAAAAAAATGATTTCAATAATAATAAAAGGTTACTGGGAGAAATGCCTGAGGATTTAGGTCGCAAGTACGTGAGACTTCAGAACATTCAGTGAAATACGCGTTAATCGTAACATAATTTAAATTAAGTAGGGTAGGCAATTCTCAATTTTTTTCATTTTTGTTTGAATTAATTACTTAATAATAGATATGTTGAAGTATACTTTGGTCCTTCCTCTTTAATATATTGTAAATGAAAAGTTGAGAAAGTACGTACAAAATGAATGAAAAAATGTTATTTGGACGAAGGTAAAATGTATCAACTTACCCCACTGCGGGGCAAGTTGATGCTGCGCTGGGACATGTTGATACATTTGTAAAATATCCGTTTAATGAGTAAAGAATGGATGTCTGGAATATCCCACTTTAACATGATGTGCTTGCTTCTTTTTATTAGTGTATCTTAATAAAGCTATTTTCTCCATTCCGTATATTCTCGCGCTTTAACGCAACGACACTGACTCCTTTTCTGCACCGGCACACGCTTTTTGAAAAATATTTTGCGGTATTTTACCGCGATTCGTTTTTCTGACATAATTTCGTACCATTTTCCTAGAAATCAAAGGAAAAATCCAATTAAAAGTAGTCGGGGAAAATAGGTACACTGTATCAACATGTCCCAGAGAAAACGTACCAACTTACCCCACAGGAAGTCATTATGTACAAACATTCCCATAAAAAATGTAAAGCATATAAACAAAATAACAAAACGTAATTACGTTACCTTCAAAGGACTCAATGTGATGCCCAATTAATTTGCGTGATAAAATTCTCTACCCCCTCTCAAGAGGAATTGCAAAGTGAACATAACTATTTACTTTGTCTCTGTAGAAACGAAAACAGTTAAAAATGGATTGCTAACGTTAAGGTAGACAGACGTACGCTAGTTCGTAGGAAAGAATTGAACGACAAGCTTCACATATCTCGCACACAAGGAGCTATATATATGTATACAGTGTCGAGTTAAGGGGTCATTCTGGTTAGCGCGCCGATAAATTCAGCGATTTTCAGGAATTTATTGCGAAGACAGGAATTATAGTAATGGAATAAAACTTTTTTTCTATCGATTAAACTACATTTCTACGGTAAATAAAAAATATAAAAGTTATAAAATTATTGCTTCTAAAATGGTTTTGATGGCGATTTTGATGACATGTTTAAAAATTCATGCCTCGCTCGTGCAGGTGATTTCAGCAGTTGAACTTATTTAAAACCAAAAATACAAACAGATTCTTGATCAGTATGACAGTCGCTATGGCCCGTACTAGAATAAATAATTTATCCTTAAAAGTAACAAAATGGTGGGCAAAATACAAGAATCAATGTATTTTGGCTGTGTTTACTGTGCTATTTTCGATTTTAAAAGTAGGTTAGACTCAACAGAAATACTTGGTTGTAGTACCGACCAGAGGTATAGGTGTGCAGAATAATCAGTTCAATTTATAAAGCAATCGGTTCGATAGATTTTGAGATTTTACCTGCACCATGTGAAAAAATGCCGTTCCTAGAAAAACGCGTTCAAAGTTTTTATGTATGGTGGTGGAGGCTCTGCGCTCCCTACAAAATACCTACGTAGAAGCGAAAGTAATTAGAATTTTTCAATGAAAATTTAATAGTTCATTCTTGAAGATATCTACTTTCGAAAAATGTTATAAAAAAAAATTGATTTTCTCAAATCGTCTAACCAGAATGACCCCTTAATTCGCCTGTATCAACCTGCCCCCTGTATCAAATTGCCCCGGTCTCCCCTACATGAAAGTAATAGGAGAGACAGAAAGAAATCATAGTCTTGCGCAGAATCACGGGACGAGGGTAATAAAATTACAAAATTATCAAATGCTGAAAGCGACTAGGTATGGAATTACAATGCGGGTACTTTTACGCGCAGGATATCTTGAATGTTCTTTGCCCTACACCTTGTGTGTTGTACAAAATAGTCTTTACAAGGCAAATGCATAATTCTGCGATCCAACGGGATAGCTGTGGACGCGTAGCGTGCACCGATGCGCGTGTGTGGCGAGGCGATTAAATGGAAAGTAGCGAGACGATCTGCAGCCAGGTAATGATCTTCGTTAAGTATCTCGTGGCTGGTCGCCTCTTCTCCGCTAGCCACGATCATCGAGGAAACTTGGGAGTGACTGGCAGACTTTCCTCAGCCCCGACCGTAATTTCCAACTTTCCATTTTCCCGGCGCGCTCGCCTTTTCCAGGCAAAATCTTTCTTTCCGGCAGTATGGTCGATCCATCGACGTCGAACCTTTAACGAGGGAAAATTTATCACGTGGCCTTACGTGACCGTGCTCCCGCCAAATACGTACTTCCTCCATCTACGCCTTAACACTGCCCCTTCTGCAAACCTTTCGCGAGATTCGTCCTTCATTTTTATCAAGTTCTTGAAATGTCAGGGTGGTGCAAGGTACATGTGATGATAGCTGCAGGACATCCACTTACCTCCTATTTTATATTTCGTAGTCTGGAAAGGAAACTGTGTTGCCTGCTCCAAGTGATAACTTATGGATTTCATGGAGCTTTATAGTTTATGGTTATTACAGTGATGGCGCATTCTCTCTGATGGTTTAGGAACTTGTAGAGAACACCAGAGTCTTGAAAGCACAACAATAATTACCGAATTAAGGGTTGATGATGGGGGTAACTTCAATAGTATCGATTTTTCGATAATTCTTTTTACCAAATTTTTTAGATATAAAAACAGATGCAACTTTAGTTTAAACTTCATTTTCGATATCTCTCTACGTAAAAAGAAAGTCTGCATTGTTTTCAAGGGATGATTTCACCCTCTAAAACCGCATTATAGTAGCAACAAAAAATAGGTTTGTCTTACGAATGAACTACTCTATTTGCACACAAAGTTGCATAATTTTCTGAATTTTCGGGTTGCTTGACCACCCTTGTAAGAATAGGATACCAACACGTGCTCTCTTTAAAGTTTTCTTTCTTCTTTCCAAGTCATCACTTGTAATAAAAAGAAACAGTAGGTTGATGGGGAGGGCCGGGTCACAAATGTAGATACATTTGCATGATACACCTAAGGGAATTTTGCTTCTCCTAGACATCGTTGTCCCACTCGTTATCAGACCGTGCAGTGTACCTTTATTCTTCCATTACCTTCGCGATATATTGCCCGGATATCTTCGTTGACCTCAACGTAAAATTATCCCCGTTGAAGCCCCAGGATACAAACTGGTAGGACTACGGTTCGTGTCCAGTAGAGATTGTCAACGAATGGAGTGGCGAGCAAGTGGATCTCCAAGCGTACAAAATTGCACGGGAAGCATCCAACAGGTGTCTTCGCGCAAAAGCACTTTCGATCTTAAAAGTTACCTCTCTCCCTTCCACCAGATCGTGCCACTTCTCCGGCCTGTTCCTCTCCCACGGCCAGCCACGATGTCAGAGACCTTTGCCCCAATTCACTTTTCTCTTTCTCCGCAGCCAAGGTTAGCCTCGAATCACCTTATCGGTTTCATTTCCCCGCTTCGTCCTCCCGCGCCTTTCGCTCCTTCCTTTTCTCTTTCTGCCCTCCTCTCTCCTCCCCTGAGGGTGGCTTGTATCTGGGCCTGACACTGCTTGCGTTCGATCGTTTCGTACGTTAACCCTTTAAAAACAACGAATTTTCGATTTCAAAATTCTACCAATGGATTAATAATAATTATGGAAATTAGGATTTAACTTCATTCAGGCCTTGATTATGGATTCTCACCCCTAATCAAGGGCTTCCATCGCAGCAATTGCTTAGGCATAGTCCCATTCTACTTAAGTTCAGTCGCAATCTGAATTTCAATATCAATCCAAAACGAAATGAAATTTTGCACTTGAATTTCGCGATTAATGCGACAGCGATAATCTATTTCACAAACCTATCTTCGATAATGATTCCCAACCATTACGGTTCTACGGAGATCATCCTATTTTTCAGTGAACTCATGGTTGGTCTGAGAGTCTCCTCGATTCTTACTGGCGGCCAAGATAAAGGAACCGGTCCAATCGAAAGTCAACGATCTCGAATTTCCATATGTCGAAGTCGCTGGAATATCTCGATTCCGATTGGCTACCGATTACCCTTGGTGTACCTCTAGCCTTCCCCCGCGCAGCTCACGATGCAACTTCGAAATCTATATTCTATACTACTAATTAACGCATTACGAGAAACGTTTTCGATGTATCCATGGGTCGTTCTGTCCACGATTAACAGCGATAATTATATTCGTAATTAATTAAGCATTCGGCAACTTCGGCGGCGTAGAAATCGTCCGAGTGACCACTATACCGTCGAAATTGTTTCTCGAAATTGGTATCGGCGAGATGGCGCGTTAAGAAGATCGTCAATGTTTATGATAACTCCCGTCGGATGTCGTCAAGCTATCTCCAGGAACGAGCTATCTGACATCTTACGTTAGATTCTATTTGCGATGTACTTGACGCGATAATGCTCGTATTTTAAATATCTCATTGCGAATACGAGCGGTTTAAGGGTACTAGGCAGACGTTCCTGTTTAAAATGAAGCATTTCTGTTTCAATTAATTACAAAGAAACAAATTGAAAATGAGACTTGGTCTTTGGCAAGAAGTTTATTAACATCATAAGCTTTAAAAAACTGGTTTCTTTAGTCAAAAATATGCATTGTATATGACGGGTTATTAAAGAGGCTTTTTAAAAAAAGTTTCTTTTGTTTTGCAACGATAACTCAAAAACGGAGGTTCCAATTGATTCAAAACAAATTCGAACATCTTTACAAAATCTGTAATTTTGGATAGAATCTAAATTAAAGTTAATGAAAATTCTTATTCTTTATGAAAAGAAACTAAAACCCCATTGAGACACCACTGATGAGGTTTTACCATCCCCCAAGCCCCAAAAGATGAGGTCTTAGTTTCTTGTCATAAAGAATAAAAGTTTTTATTAATTTTAATTTAGGTCTGGTCCGAAACTACACAGTTTGTGAAGATGGTCGAATTTGTTTGAATCGATTGGAACCTCAGTTTCTGAGTTATTACTGCAAAACAAAAGAAACTTTTTTAAAAAGCCTCTTTAATGATGCATCTGTAGCGTCATATATAATACATATTTCTGACTAAACAGATAAGTTTTTTAAAGCTCATGATGTTAATAAACTTCATGCCACAGAAAAGGTCTCAGTTTCAATTTGTTTCTTTGTAATTAATTGAAACAGAAATGCTTCATTTTAGACAGGAACAACTGCCTAGTACCCCTAAGTGGTGGCTAAGAAAAGAACAAGTTCGAGTGATCGTTAAGCCAACACGATTTTAAAATTTATGATCCAGTTAGAGACTCAAGCCTTGGAACAGTCTGATGGGCATTGATTCCTGAGTGATGAGCTTCGATTCGTGCATTACTATGTCTCTGATTTCTTAATCGTTGGATTAAAGAGGGAAGAAAAAACGAGGATGATTTTTCATTAATTATTTTGACATTATAATACACTGAATTTATTTTTATACTCCGAAGCACCGAAGTTATGTATTATTACTGTAACTTTTTAGTTGCTTATACTAAGATAAACATGATGGTCGATTTAATCTTAATTCCAATTTAAGGTAATTCATTCATAATTCTAAAAGATCTGATAAACAGGTTTTACCACTACATCGTGAAAATAAATTCAACATTCTTACGTGGATTACTTTTCGAAAACGAGGTAGCGTTAAACATGAAAATCGGATGCATAATAAAATGTAAATAAGATTCGAACGGGGATTTAATTATTCGACGTTCTAAAAATAAACCTATAACACTGACGGATCAGAATCCTTGAGTCTGAATTAATGTAAGGAAGTCGACGAATACGCGGTAATTCTTGGTTGCAATTGTTCGAAGAAACGAGATGCCCATCGCGATATCGTTTCACTGATCAATTAAAAACAGATAATCGCAATGTAATCGGGAGAACAACTCGCGCAATGTTTGTTACGCGGTAAAGATAGTTTTAAATTGACTTTTTATGGATATCACGTCAATTACAGTAACATTCAATCATAATGATACAATTATTACTTCGCGTAGTGCGAAGTAATAAAATGATTGACGAATAACGGAACTTGGTGTCTATAAAACATCGTCTGGATAATTTTCTCTTCCTTCAATCGTGGAAAAACAGTGACTGTGATTTCGACCGCGAAAAATCTAATATAATAAATCAATTAATGCTGCAAAATTTCTAAAAAATTTTATTCAAAGTAGACAGTTCCTTCGAGTCCTTTGTAAGCCGATCTACGATTACACTTACAACTTTATCCACTCAATATCAATGCAATAAATCGTCCTATCCGCGCAGTCGTATAACATAAAAGGAATTTCAACTGATGAAAAAAATCTTACGGCGTTTCTCGGAATCCGTTTCATAGGGTACAGTTCGTAGGTCTCTTAGGCGATTCGCGTTGTCGATGACTGTTCGGCTGATATAAACATTGCACAGTAAATACTAACGAAATCCCCGACACGAGTATCGCGAATGCGATAAATAAGAGTTTTAGAAAGCATATTGGACATCGTCGTTGGCCTAAGCTCGCGGCTTCCATTCACTGACTTCGCTTAATATTCCCGGCGAACAGAGCTTGGATTATCATTTATCCTTTTTTCCCTTCGTTGCACGGGACGCTGATCTAAGGGGGAAGTCGAAAGATTATGCCATGCCCGTTGAATATCCACGAGTCGTTCAAGAAGGAACATAAGACGCGCCGATGATGTTTCCTTCCATGCACGTCCCTGTGTTTTACTCTCCGACGACTCTACTCTCCTCCCCCAAACGGACGATTTAAGTTTTTTTATCCTGAATTATCATCCACGAGTTACTCCTAAACGAATGGGAGCTGCCTGCCTCTTGGTCCACTCAGAGGGCACAATACGAATTATGTTCGAGGCTCCTTCTTTTCGAAGTATAAACACACTTTGTTAGATGAGCAGCCTTTTATTCGTCCTGAGTCACTAACCGGTTTGACTGACAAATGTCCAGCAGCTGCTTATAAAAATTATTCGTCATGTCAAACTTCATAAGCACTGCTTGTAATACCAAATGTATGAGACTACTTGATTATTAACACTTTGAGTGGCGCAAGCTTTTCAAAAATCAGGCCTTTTCGAGCGATCGCTTCTGTGCTTTTAAAATAAACATTCGGGGACCCTCGGGGCAATACTTTCGATGCTTTCTTTAAAATATCGACGTCAAAGCACGCCCACGCCAACCGAAGTGTTAATTTGAAGGATTCTATGATTGTCCTCTTGCAAATCAGTCTTGCAGTTTACAGCTTTCAGGTTCCAGCACAGAAGGTCTAGAAATCTTACCTTTTCAAAAAGTATCAAACCTCTCGTTCCGAAACTTCAAAACTATAAAAAACTTTGGAACTCCCGCAGCTTTTACGACCTCTTTATATCTCTTCTAGGTACTATGCCTAGCAGAGAAACAGGTATATATATAAATCGGTAGTTGAGGAACAACTTGTGGCAGTGCGGGATCGGTTCGAGATGCCCTCTTGTGGCGAGGCATCGCTACAGAATATTTAAATCTGAGGGTATCACGTGTTATTCTCCCAAATTTGTTATACAAATTCTCGTGGCTGTTGTGTCAGTTGTAGAGGATTGTTGACCTTGTTATCGCCCAGACACCTGCGTAATTAATAATGCAATCTATGTGTCTGTTGTGTACTCGACAGAACCAAGCGTATCGTGACCCGGCCACACAAGTGATATGCAGGTTTTATCAGAAGTCGTCGAGCCCGTAAAATTGAGCAATTATATTATGCAGCCAACCGTTCGCATTAAGCTTTCTTGTATCATTACTTTCGAACGCCTTTAAGTTTCGGTTTCTTTCTTACGTGTAATATTCACTATAAGTACTACGAAATTCGTAATAAACTTTTTACCTGATTCTGGCGGCACTAAAATTGCCAGTTTTAATTTTATTGTTGGCTTGCTCTGCACCGTTGAAATGGGTAGAAATGGGAAAAGATTTTACAAAGAAGGATTAAATGCCTTTAAATGCTATGACTGTATGTGTTACTATTATGCAATTATGTGCACGCATGCTAGCACACGTGTAATTGCATACTTTCGTCTTAAATGGTTCATATCACCCATTTTTTTTTGTATTCTAACTGATGTATTAGAGCAGTACTTTAAGAAATACTTTTTGTTTATTCAGCACCAGATTAGGCACAGGATTAGGTAACTGATTCGGAGTACCTGATAATTTCCTATGCAGTAATAATTGGACTACTAAGTTACATAGTTTGAAGTACTTAGTTATATGGTAATTAGCTAATTATAATAAATCTTGAAATGACTGTACAGAAATTCTGTATAAGAGAAGACGTGTGTTTTTATTTGCAAAAATGTCAGTTTACTTATGGAAAAAATTATTTTCATGTCTCGTGTGTTTTGCGATGGTCCCACAGTGCTCCGAAGAGAAATGACTCTTTCAACAAATCACCTTCGCGCCTCGTGTGCCACATGGTGCCTTCAACTACTTTAAAGAGAAATGACTACACCCACGCTCTGTGAAGTCTTCGGTTCCATTAAAGAAAAATAACTCGTAAAAGAAGTTATCTTCAACCACTCTGAAGAGAAATGACACTTTCTACACCCTGTAACATATTCCATTACTCGAAAGGAAGTTACACTTCACCAAACGTATCTCTACACCCACGGTGTACGTCCTAGAGACCCTTTAGTATTCAGTTTCTGGCATGAACATTTTCCTGTGCCCTTAACAACGAAAGAGACGACGGTGTCCCATCTCTACCAAGTACCTGTATAATAAACCAGTTATACTTGTATTTCACAGAAAAGGCAACGCTAATATTCATCCAACTTAAAAAAAATGAAAAGCAAAAGCGCTGTAAAATCAGTGATGGTTCTTCGCTCCAGAGTTTTCATCGTGAAATGGGGTTCGGTATTAAATAACCGTGCAAGTGTATCACATTAGGAAAATAAGTGACAGTTGAATAAACTGTCGTGTTCAGGCGCGCCATTTGAATCACCTAACCTGAACCTACAACGATAAAAAACGTAAAATGTGGCGGCCAGCAGACACGCGAAATAATTTGCGTAGGTACCAGGACACGTGGGGCGAGCGATGAACGGCGCTCTTTTAAGCAAAATCGTTCGCGTTGATAAATCTCGCAGGGAACTATTAACCTACATTAAAATATACCAGATAACGAGATCTTGAATTATTGGGCGAGCTCGCGGAAACAGAAACGTGTGTACATGTTTTATTGCACACGCGAAACTACGTTTCGGCGTCTAATTAAACGGCGAAATATAAATCCGAGGGGAATGGTCGCGCTGCTTTATTCTGTAAATTTATTCGCACACTTATTCCGACTTTCGATCGGAGCGACAACGAAATTTATTTAAGAGCCTTGTCGCTGGACTCTGGCTCGCCAATTATTTCGTCATCGTAAATCATTGGGCCTTTGTAGTACGAAAGTCAGAAGATTTGAAAATTGTTGGAGACATCTAGAGATGTCTGCGACAGAGATTGGCAATTTCGTGAACAAATTTTTATTTCAAATAATTTTTTGCCCATCTCTGGTCTGCGATATGTGGCTCTGGAAAAGGGTTCGCTTTGAGAATCTCCGTATTTATTAAGTAAGTGCTAATGATTTGAATGTCCAAGTACCGATCTCAGTGGCATATTTACGTTCTTGCTACAGTAACTACACCAATAGTAATTTAAAACAGAAGCCTTATTACGGGAGTTTAAATTCGAAGTAATGGTCACTCGTATGTTTCTATTTTTTCTACTACCTATTTCGAGTACTTCATGTTGTTGTAAACCCATCATTTATTTCGAAAAAAATTATTACCCATCCATTATAAAACCTAAATAATATTAACAATGATTTTCAAATTTCGAAGAGTACGATCTTAAAGAAAAATATATTCCCATTAAAGTATTCAAACGATTTCCTCTTTAAATATTTTGTTCCGTCGGCAGAAGCAACAGAGTCTTTTAACACGATGGCGCTTGATATCCAACCTTGCGTAACACAATTAAAATGAATTTTTAATCTAAGTACAGTAATTTGTATATTAATATTATTTTCAAGTTGACAATCCCAAAATTGTCCCGCCCAAATGGATAATCACAAATAAAGGTACTCTGTCCCTGAATGGTTAATAATGGTTAATAGTCACGTGTGGCGAGGACTCGTAAATTATAGAATGCACATGGCTTAATCACTATCATTATCTGCGAAACGAACCGTATGAAAGAGCACCCGCCTGCGGGGAGCCAGTTTCCGTTCGATGCTTGACCGTATCGATTTTAGGACACGGTACCCGCATGTGATCTATTCGATTGCGCCGAAGCAATGGTACAGAATTCAGTTTTCCTCATAGGTATACAGTAACTTACAATTATTCCGAGCAGTAGCCTGTTCCATATCAAAATTACTTGTCGAAAATACTTTGTCAAAAATAATATTTTTCTTCATTGCATGCCTCTGAGTTTTGTGTGCCATTAGGCATGTTTAAACCTGTTTTTCACAAACACGCTAAAAGTGGACATATAATATTTGTGCACTAAGCCGTTGATATCAGAACAAAAATTTAAGTACGTATACGAATTTCTTTGGCGGGTTTGCATGTAACTCCAAAATAATTTCTAAACCGCTGAGCAAACTGGGAAAAGAAAATTAACTTTCGATCGCTTGAGGAGCGATCTTCTGCACCTAGAGCTGGGCGATTTCACGCAGTGGCATTTAGGAAATGCAAATTCCCGGCCTGACATTTCGCTCGGTCGCGCGGCGTCACGTTAACTGTAAGCCGCTTCTTGACGGCTGCGAATCGCTTTCCTGCGGCCAAATAGAAAGGAAACGATCCTTGGACTTCCTGACGGTACTGCTATCTTGCCGTGCATCCACTTAGATCGACTTTTCCGACAATCACAAAACGGCCAGCAATGGCACGCCTGATAACCAACTGGGCCTTCATCGTTGTTTAATCAGCTGCCAGGGGGAAGGGGGGGGGGTCGAAAACATTTCTAGAAACTTGACGTACAACCGCGAGCATCGTGTTTATTTAATCACGAATTAATTTATTTCCAGACTGCCGCGGGGAATCTAATAAACTCGAGAGCGAAATTCTGGGTAACGAATGGGGGTAAAATAGAAATGTTGTGTCGCTCTACGTTTTCACGGATTACTGGAAATATAGTATGACGTGTACTCGGAAATTTAATGAAAGTAGTAATGTTGAAATTAAATGGGAGATATTAAAAACAATTGTGAATCTCTTTTCATGCGGCGTGTCACTGCAATTGCGTAAAGAGTGAAAGGAGAAAGTGAATTTCAGTAGTTCAGTTTTGGTGATCAATTCATTTGGTGGATTAATTATTTCAGGTTTGTTTAATGAATTCTATTATCAGCCAAGTTTGCAGCTATAGCTCTAAAGCTTCTGGAGCGTTTGATAACACCGGACAAGATCCGTTCACACGATTTTATGATCCACATTACGTAATTATTATAATTCGCAGATTAGGTACCGACTATCTTGACAAGAATAATGTTATGCGCGACGGTACCACATTCAGTATCGCGGTTCAAACAAGAATGTATCGCTATCAACATGTTTCAACGATAAATTTAAAGCTGTTAAGTGTCGTTATTCATTCCCCTTCGTTATCTATGCATAGTAAAAGACAAGCCGAAGATCTTCGAATTTTAATTAGCTGAACACTCGCCTTAACATGATGTAGGTTCACGTATTGGGGAAAAATATTCCTCCGGCGTTATTTGCAATGAAATTGGTAACGTAGATGTTTATTTATTTAAAATACTATGCAATTAAGTGGTATGTAAGATAATTGTAATAAGATGGGGCATATGTAAATTTCAAGCTGGTTAGAAGATTTTGGCAAGAATGACTAAAAGAAAATAATAATAATAAAGTACCGATGAAATACAAAAGAAAATCGACATCCACGTTGCAAAGTGAATTCCCAAACGTTAAGGATCTCAGCTGCGAGGGTAATCTCGATAATAGCGGACCCGAAAACAACAGTTACATCCCCAAATGGCCAATAATGATTACCTTCCAGCCGATAACTTTATTCGGGGCTGTTATTACGAGCAATTTTTTCGACACATGCGGCGCGATCCTGCGGGAGGTTTTTATTTGCACGCCCGAGAACGAAATGCGCGTAGCACTGCTCTTCCGAATGGCAAATAAGTGCGAATACTGTCGACACGACGCTCCTGAAATCTTGCAAATATGTCAATACTAACAATTTTCATTTGATTTTAAACGAAATTACGTTATCTTTCCAAGAAAGAAGTGAAACAAGCCGAAAAAATCGATCGAAAATCTCTTCCTCGTGGAAAATGATTAAACGATCTATCAAGATTGGCGCGATAACCAGAATGACCGAATATTCAGATTATTCAGAGATGTGAATCAACTGTACAAGGTTATTCGTCTAAATCACAGTGCCACCTTTCGTAATCTTCCTTATCATTCTTAGATACAATTAACTGTCGATTGTTAGCGACTGCTGTACGTTATACATAGATCTTGACCACACTGCTCTTCCTATATTAACTCAGCAGTGATCAGTGGCGTGCACATACTTGTCCTGGAGATTCACTGCATGGCGCTGCTGACACTGAGACTTGAGTCCATCGCAAATATTCTGTTGCGCAAAAAACATTTAACCACAGGTCGATGCATTGCAAGCGTAGGTACCGTTTAGGGACTTTTCCAGCACCCTGTATTATAGGATTCTTCTATTGTAGGTTCGAAGTCACACCCTGCGTGTACATGCCACGGCAGGGCTCTGCCCTCGAATTACCATACAAGTTTGCCTACGCGAACTCACGCGTCGAATACACCTCCTGTATGTTTGCTGACCTCTATAACGTGACGTGCCATTAGCGACTCGTTCGCGCGGGCCCGACTAATTGTGTTAGACGCGAAATTAATTATTCATTGCCGACCGGAAGATAATCGTCCCTCCGACGCACCGGGTTCAGCCTCCCGATTTATCGCGGACGCTGCTGTCCACGTCCGCTTTAGATAGATTTAACAGGTTTTCTGGCTGCGACCGGGCGAGCACGATAAATATGTAATCGGGAGGTTCGAAACGGCCCCTGGATTATTCAGTTGTTATTCGGGAGGGATTGAAACCACTTCCAGGTTTCTGTGGTTTCATGCCGAGGGAAGGCGGGGGTAGGTGGAGCCTCTTGGTGATAGAGGATTCAATGGCTTTGAAGTTAGTGATAATCGAAGGAATGCCTGATGTGTTGAAAGATTCTGTTTTTAGAAATTTGGGTGCGCTTGTGAGAGTCGAGACTTCATAGGATATAAGTATCGTCAGATTTAATTGCATTAAGTGGAAGTTCTGGTCTAAAAGTCGATTTCTTTTTTATTTCATTTTTTCGAATGTTCAATCTTTTGGGAATAAGTATGTGCTTAAAAGGATTTTTTGAAATTCGTATAATTCCCGAAGTTATAGGCATTTGAGTAGCGGCAAAAATGCATGGGTAATACCCGGCCACTCGGCACTCACGTAAAACTTTAAGCGCGTTTCTCACGAAACAGTGTTCTCAAAATCGGTGGAACCTGTATCCCTAAAAGTTATTATCCGATTCGCTTGAAACTTTTTTTATTTTAAAGAATATAAAATTTTGAAACAATTGAAAATTTATCATTTTTAAAGGCGTTGAGAGGACAAAAAATAATTTGTTGGGAAAAAGTGATTTGAAACTTCGAATGTCCTTATTTTTTAAAGAAATGTCAGTTTTTGTAATTTTCACTGCTAAGTGCACGAGCGGGTTTCATGCCCTTTAATAATATGGCATTATTTTGTACTTCAGACATTGGTCTAAGTACTACAAGTTTCACGGTTTTGGATGAATTCTTTTCTAAAACAAAAAAATTATTTCTATAGTTTAGAATATCCTTAATTCAATGCAAAGGGTCCCATTAAATTATATGTAGTAGTTTTCCTTTAATTGATTCCTAAATATCACCTATTTTTAAGGGCTCTAGACCGGAACAGACCCTTAATTATGAGGATATAAAATTGTGGAAAGTCGAGGCTTCGTTTTCATTTTCATTGGACAATGTTTGTGCTAATATATGTCTGGTCTTTAAAACGAAACAAATTAAAAAAGAGGGGATTGAAATAAGGGATGCTCAAAGTATTCCTTAATGTCCACTGATATTTAATCTCACAATCGGTACCTACAACAGATTAGCTATTCAATTTAAGTCTCACTTTTTAAAGAACGAGTCTGTTACGTAATACGGCAAATAAGATTTGTTTTCATTTCTTGTCTTTTCAACAGTTTACATGTATATTCATGCATTGAATATTTCTTCTTTTGCAAGGATTAACGGCAGGAGTCATGGCAGACGATCCTGAAAAGATGTTATGTAGGATACAAAGAAAATTTTAGATCCACAATCTTGACACTCACAAACGAGATTCTGTGGAATAGAATTATAGGAAAAGAGAATGATCATATTATGATAATTAGTAAGTAGATGCTTATACTCTGTTTCTACGAGAAAACTGTTACCCCTTGTATTACGTGGGTTTTATGCCAAGTTTTGTCTAATTTCTTTTCAAATACAAAATTAAATTAGGAATAGTTTCAGTGTTTTAAAGTGTATACCCTCTTAATACCTAGCAATCGAATTATCTAATTGCGGGGTGAATGACTCGTCGAATGGTTGATTTCTGAAACGAAACACGTCCGCGTGTGCGTTTAAAGTCACTTCGAGCACGTTTCGTACGTGTCCGCAATATTAACATTTTTTCCTTGGAATTCCTCGGGAACGCTGGAATTATCATTTTCAAGAACACTATAGACGTCGATTTGCCAGACAACTTTTTCTCGGAAGGCAAACACTGCTCATTATCTCTTGCAAAATGATCAATTCCGATGTTTACGTTGACCTTCTGAAGATTTTCTTCAATCTCCAATCCTCTTGTCGGTCAAATGAATCATATATTAGAGATCTATTGCAGATAAAGAAATAAGAGCTAAAAATTGGGGCAACTATTCGACTCCACAGCATCGTACACATCTTTCATTTAATTAAATTAAAACCGTACTTATATTGACTTAACAAGTAGTGCACAAGATTTAGGTCACTGATTTGGTTCAAATTTTCAGTACGCTTAGTGCACAACATGTACAATTATGTGTCAAGGAAAGATGAAACTTTGAACTTGATTTTCTCACGAAGCATTGAATACCAGCATGCCCTACAAATTTAACAAATCATTATACATAGCATGGACTAACAATATTCAAGATTTCAACCAAACCCATCACCAGAACATAGTGAGTTTACATTATAAATGACAGAACGAGGAATTATCCCTTTTAATTCTGTTGTTACACGGATCTTTTGACACAATTTTGATTTAACACGGTCTAGAAAAAAAATTAAATTCTCTTTTCCCACGATTTATTTAGATCCAACACTGTTCGAAAAATTTGTCTTTTTAAAAATCATCACTTAATTTCAATTGCAAGAAAAAATAAAGCTACTAACTTTTAGAATTTGCATTTGAGGCTTCACTCTCAAATAAATGATTCGCCTGTTTTGTACGACTTACGTGTTTGAATGTGTGTGGCGGCAATCAGTCTTCCATTCCGAGTTATCTAGTAAGTGACGCAGTCAGAAAAAGTTGAGTTCGAGGTTGGACGATTTAATGAATGATTGCGTATGATTGCGGTGTCGATACAATGCTCTAATTTTTCATATGCACGGTATCTTTTTTCGACACGAAATTTTTGGGAACCTATCTATCGTGTAAGAACAGAGTCAAGTGTATTCGAACACTATGAATTATATGAGTGAGTTATATAATAGTGAGTTTTACATGACACACTCCACTAAAAAGCCCCAGTATCAACCCCACTGACTATTTATAGGCCACAAACGATAAAAATTACAAAATTTTAATACAATCACAAAAGACTTGATAAATGAAAAAATAATAGAGATAGGAATTCCATAGGACGAAATGTGACTGAAAAGTTAGTATGCAGTGTGAAGCACCTCATCACTCTTACGTCACAAAACACTTTCGATGCTGCTCCCAATTTCATCCACACAAAAGTCCCTAAAGCTTAGGTCCTAAGCCTACCCAACTCGAAGCTTCCGAAGTACTTGATAAAACCAGCGAGCCCCCTTTCATATTCCACATAAATGGAAGTTCCATGGTGTTCGTGTCCACTAGCCCGACCAGCATCGTTACAGTTTTAACGAAGCGGCGGTCCCCAAAATTAAATATTCCCGTCACACGCGCCAGCAAATAGGTATGTAGGTAATAGAAACTTTTTTCCACGTGCAGCACGCCCGGTGACTCACTTCGGCGTGCATCGTTCGAGAAATCGGCTCCGCATCCTGATCAGAGCGCGATTTCCACGAAACGGCCGATTTCACTCGTTCGCTAAATTCGCTTCCGTTTTCGCGACGAGGCGACGCGCGGGACATTCATTTTTCATAGGGCCTGGACAAGACCGTGACAACGGGGCGAAATTTTCGTTACCTCGGTTAATTAATTGCGCCGTCAGACCGCCGTGGCTGTACGATTAATAAGACGAGCTCGCTGGAACGAAGCGCCGGCCGACTTAATGGGACGATAACGTTTCGTGGAACGTAAGAACGGCGACGGTCTTCACTTTTGGGGATGATAAATTCAACGGTGATAACTGTGACACGGAATGATGGCCGCGAATGCGGGTAATTCTCTGTGAAACGTCTTTGAGTTTATATTTCGGCTTTTCGAGCAGTGAGAGATGAAGGCGTTTGTGGGTTTCTCTTAAATGGGGATTATATGCAAGGTACTGCACGCAAATGCTATTGCATATTATATTTCAAGATTTTCACTTGGATTCACAGATAGGTACATTAGGTTTCAGCGTAAGTTTGACTGATTGTTGTTTTGGGAAAAATTGAATTATTTCTTTGTGTAAGTTTTTGGAATATTTGATTTGGATTAGTTAGATTTATTTTTGATTATACGTTGTTAATACATTTTCTGCTATTTGCTACTTACATCTGGCTTGACGAATATCTTTGATTACCGTGAAATTTATTTTACCTCGCTGCTCGCACTGGCCAGTGGAGATTTATTTAATCGATTAAAGTACCTTTCCTAGCTCGTCGCTAGTAAAATCTATTAAATCCAGATACACGAGCACCAAGAGTTTATTGCACTCTTAATAAATGCTGATATTTTCCAAGCACTCGTGACATGTTGCAGACGTTGTCAGTCACGAAGTTTCCGCGATAATCTCAACGAACAACAGCGCCATAAACACTTCGAATCGACTGAAAGCACATCAACCATTGCGACAGAGGATACATTACCGTGCAAAAGTTTGAGTGCACGAGCGTCATCTATATTCAGATGCGGATTGAAGCGCAACTACTTTTTAATTTTCATTTACATAACGAAAATAGGATGACGAATTCTGCGAATTACGAAATTGATCGGGCGTATTAAATTGTTACAGGATTTCCTCCAGAATACAATTACGAAATTGATATGGTTCTGATAGGGTACTTAATCATAACTTATCCAAGCTTCGATAACATTCAGCGAACCATTAATAAAACCTGAAACGACATTTTAGTAAAACCTACTCCTATGTACATTTATGGAAGATGTGGAATAAATGGAATCATACATATATCATTCCACGAATGAAACAAATCATAATTTCACCCTATGACAGCAACATTTATGTAGTTCTGTGTAATATTCTCGTGTAACCAAACTGTTGTAAGGTAGTGTACTTCATCTCACACATTCTACAATAATTATCGATTACGTTCAAAATTCCGTAGAATGGCTGTATATTAAGATAGTAGAAAAAGATACGTACCTAGAAAAAATTATTTACTAAATTATAGTTACTAAACCTGCCAGTGGACAGAATCCTCCGATTAGACAGAGAATGTCCTTCCCTTCTGGATTATGAAATCTCGTATGCAAAGGACGTTTAATGTCCATCGATTCACTTTCTCCCTTGCCTTCGTGTCTCGTATCACACGACGCACCGGCGACGGTGAACGAGCATTCGCCGAAAGGAGATTGTCCCGCGGTAGATCTGTCGATCGATACATCTCTGCGGCTTGATCGACCGACTGATTGAAAACCGGTGAAAGCTGGTTGCGATTCTCTGTATTCTGCTTCCATTACCGACGATTCCGCTGATTTCCTTGCCCGCGCGTGTTAATGCAATTAATTCCTATTGGAATTTCCAGATGAATTTTAAGTCGATGTAATTTCGATTCGTCGAGAAATCGAGTCCTAAAGGACAAATTACGCTATCGAAGCAGATATGGGTGTTTTATAGAGATTAATGGAATGTCTCTAAAAAGCGAATAGCATGTGCTCGACGAATTAGCAATACTACTGCCTAATAAGTATTTCTAATATTTTCGTGAACACTGGTTGATAAATTATGTAGTAATTAGTACTACTTTAAAAAGTAATATCTCGAAGGAAGTGGAATAATATGAAAACCGTGTGAATAGAAATTATTGTTCTGCCAAAGAGAAACGGGAATGGAACGCGTCGAAGGAGGGTCGTTGCAATCGTTATCGACGTCCCATATCATCGGAAAAGAAAACGAGTGAAATTCCACTTTCTCCTCTCTTTTAACTGGCTTCCCGCCACGGGAGAAAAATCATATCACAGTCGTGGGACATTTGCATGTACGTGCATGATTTACGTGAAGCACGTTCATTGAGTGGGGAAAAAGCTGTGCAAATTACAATCATATTTCCACGATATCGATAGATTTATATATCCCCATAATCTCGTTCGTAGACACGTCGGGAATAACTTTTAAATTAGCTTCTCATCTTTTTATCATCTAAAATCTTCATTTTTGTGAAGAAGTAATACTAATAATACCTATAGTCTGACATTTAAGACGTATTTATGTCCACCTAGCAAGGGTTAAGAAGAGAATATTTCAATCTATCCGAAATACCGATTCCTTTTCAATTCCAGCACCAGCACCAACCACGTACAACGATAAATAGAGCGGGCATGCTCGCGTTCCTCGCGATTCTAAGAGGATTTATCGACAACGTGGCTGTATTTTCTTCATTGGAGGGTCACGCGACCCCTCACGTAGAGCGCTCGACGATTAATCGGCACGGTTAATGAGCGGATCAGTAATGAGAGCCAGGAACAAAATCACCGGGTCCAGCGTGGACGTAAGCTATCGCTGGGGGGAAAAAACCGTCCCGTAACTGTGCACGTACCTATCTTCCTTAGTAGGTCGAATCGATTACCCCCCCGAGCGCTCGAAAACAAGATTAATGGAGGACAGGCGCGCCGACGCGACGATCGCCGCCACGAAACAGCCTCGACACAGTCTTATTTTGTTTGATAACGTTCCCTCAGCTTTTCCGCCCCGCTCCCAATCACTTTGCTCGGTCCACGCTGATTACTCCGATGCCCCTGTATCGCGTGGAAAACTTTCGAAGGCTCGGAGGATTCGACGGAGGCTTACCTCCCCTAGCATCGGTGCTCAGCGTTGCTTTGGCTAGACGTGCAATTTGAAAAGCACAAAAGTGCGAAGGTACTTTGTCAGATGAGATTACGTTCGCTTAATAATAACAGCGAAATTTGCATTTGCCGCGAACGATCGACAGGGAAACTTTTAACGGTGCAACACCGTATCAATCACTGCCTCTCCGACAGACCGATAATTTGCTTGCCAAATATATAATCGGCCACGGGGCCTGAGCTGCAATTTTCTCTAGATCGTTCGGCAGTTTCGATGAGCGTCGTTTATCGGTCTATTACGATCGTTTGGTCGGCTTGAAATCTGATGGACGATTGAGGCGATGGCTTCGAATCTGTACAGATCCCCGTGCAGCTGCAATAAAACTTGTTGCCATCCGATTCGAGAAATCGAAAGTCTTAAAACGGTGAAAGACTCGATTACGCGACGCAGTATATGTATATCGCATAAAACCTCAATCGACGTTAAATACAAACAGAAGACGAGAGCTTTTTAATTAACCGGAAGCACGGATTGTTAATAAAAGTTTAATACATCGAAGAATATCAGGTCGTTTCAAAAGTCTGCTTCCTTGTGTTTTCACGGTTTTGCTTGATTTGTCGTCGATATTTTCTGGAAAGCATCGAAAGTATTATTTCGATGTACTACGATAGAACGAGTCCCTGAATATTTATTTTGAAAACAAATCGACCTCGAGGTTCGCTCTGTATATAATAGAAAATATTCCGAGCGGTAAAAATAGCTGAAAAAGGTTTGACTGATTCCAAGGGGTATTTCTCCAAACCTAGCGCCACTCAAAGTGTTAAATTACTGATCGATTACCACGGTCAACGTTAAGCACGCCATAAATTATACTCGACCTTAAGCAAACTACGGGCCAACGAGTCCCCACAGTTCCGTTTTCGTTTCTATTTGTTCATCGGCCACCTCTCGCCAAGTAACGTCGTTCTCTTCCAGTTTAATTACCGCCCCCGCTATTTATCGTTCAATCACACGTGTCACGCAGCGTGCTACCAGGTTCGACTCTGCTTCGTAATGGAACGACGTCGTTCGTTTATCGATCTTTATTACCGAACACATCGAATAACGCTTGGCTCGAGCGGAGCGCGGGTGTCCAGCTCGTTCTGAGCGCTGATGTCGGGAAGGTCGTTAATCGAGACACGCTGGCCCGGGAAGACGGGAAAAACGCGCTTCCCGTCGGTTCCTGGTACGATAGAGGAACGTGTAATTACAGGGAAAGCGGACTGCGAGCGTATCGTTCGTTCGCTGACACAAGGTCGCACATAGTCGAGCCAGCGGTCTCTGCGATAGTTGTTATTAATTACGCAACTGCGACAGAAGTGCAAATATTTTTGTTCTCCGCTCCATTAGCTTCTCTTCGGCTCTTTCTGCTTGCGAATCGCTCTCCAGGCGAGTATTTCACGATAATCGACGGGGATACGATGACCGAAAGAATGATTAAAGGCTGATTAGATAAGAAAGGACAGTGGAAGCTTGATTGGTAGCACTGATGAGGACCACGATATTGGATTAAATGAAATAAGATGTCGAAGGTATGTTTCAAATGAATTCTTGAAATAGAGCGGAGAGATGTTGATTGAATTATGTGAATTTTCTTTTAAATATAGAAAATATCTTATCGCTGATGAGTTTGAAATTCGAGTGAAATTTTAGTAATTGCTGAACTGTCGATAGGAACAATTGTGTCAAACTCTATTTGCTAATTGGAAATTGTTAGAGCGTAATAATATTCACGAACTGTTCACCACATTTGAGTTATCGAAAACTATGGAGACTTTCTAAACTCTGATCAGTTTTTCAGTGGACGCGGCGTATTTTTGGGGCTCTAGACCAGGGAACGATAGATAATCAGGGTCAGGAGTCATCTGCGTGTATTAATAATGATACAAGCAGGAGATGAGTAATGGTGTTTGCCAAAAATGTGCATTTAGTTTGTTTTTCATGTTTGCTGGCACCTAATCGATACCCATTGCACGCGCGATTATAAACGTAACCCGTGGCAATCAAAGTGGTAATTCGGAGGTCAGTGAGAAATCAAGAGGTCTTTATATATTTTTGCATGGCGCCAGAATTTCACTGTAGCCGTCGAGAAGAGCACCGATCTGGGATTTCGATTTTGATGTTGTATTAGTATTAAACCTCTTCCAATCATGCCTGCCTTGGAATATCAATGGTAATTTGAAATTAACGTAAATTTCTGTCCATATTCATCTGTACGATCCAGTCTGGCGTCAATATTTATAAATATTATATTATCTACACTTAAAAATAAAAAGGACTGCTAGAATCCTGTATTTCAGGCGCGATGGAAGTTCATGTTTCGCGAAACACCACCGCAACGAATTTATAGCCAGCCATTTTAAAACTGAATACTACTCTCAAGCAACCGAGAAAACTAACGAGCATTCGTTTAATAACTATGTTAATTACATGTCGCGGCACGGAAGAGTCCATGGATGATTGTAAAGCGTTTGATCCTCCGGAGTAAGAACTTTCCACTTTCACCTGCTAACCACTTTTGCTCGCCAGGGTGCAGGCTCACTGGAATTCCTTATGCACACGTCTGCGTTTCATTGATCAAGTGTACATATATCAAACGACATCCCAAGTTAAATCCTTTCAGTAATATACTATCATGCAATTGCAGTTTACGAAATTAAAATTTCTGCCTCGTAGACTTCCTCATGGGGCCTAGCAGTACCTAGAAGAGATATAGCGTGATCGTAAAAGCTGCGGGAGTCCCAAAATTTACAGCTTTGAGATTTGGGAATAAGAGGTTTGATACCTTTTCGGGGAAGTAAGGTTTCCAGATCTCTTGTTCCGAAACCTCAGAGCTGTAAACTTCGGAACTCCCGCAGCTTTTACGACCCTAGACTAGGTAAGATATTTCACTTTCTCAAGATGGTAATTATGTACCATGTCTTCGTGAAAGATCTACTCAATTGAAGAGTCATGGTAAAAAACAGTGTAAGTGCCAAAAATCATAAGAGGGGAAAAAAACTTACCCGACTTTAAATTATTTACGAAGTTTGATTTGTTTTGATTGCTAAATATTATATTATATTAATATCAATATTAATTTAGTTACAAAGGAAAATTGCATTAAAATTCTATGCTATAATATTAACATCGGCACGTAGAACATTTTCCGATAAAATTTTTTCTAATTTTGGCACTTAAAGTGTTTTCTACAAGGACTCTTCAATCATCGTTGTCGGTACCCTGACTGTACCTGGATCGGTATCAGTGAATCAACGTTGGCCTAGAAGCGCCAAATGAATCGTCGTTCGATGCCAGAGAGAGGGTCTCGCGAAATCGGGTCGACGGTCGGGTTAAAAAAAGGCGATCGTGGCCCCTCGAAAGAAAGGCAAGCGAAATCACCGTCCTATCCGGCGCTAATTTATTCGATGGTTCGCCGGTTTGCCCGAAACGGTTGCTAAATCAGCCGCCATTACTCCGTGCACACGGGTCCACTTAACCTCTTGCATCCGATCGACCGATTGCCAGCGACTAGATAATGATCAACGATCGAACGTCCCGCTCCGTCGACTACTGATAAGTTCATTCTAGAGCCACCTTTTCCGTATAGGGCGAGACAAACGGTCGCGGAACGCGGCGTTCCTCGACCATGCGCGTCCTTTCAGGGATCGATCGCGTTTCACGGGGGAACATATTCCCCTGGCTTTTCTGGGCATAAATCTTCCTCGCGCCGATCGGTGAAACTCGTTAGAAACTCCAAGAACTGCGATTGGGTTTCACTTGACAAAAATGAACGTGTTCCTGTATCAATGAATTCATGTCTCGCGATTTGCGTTCTGTAGGGAAGGAATGTGCTAAACTGTAATAAAAAGATCGGTAGTATAAAGAAAGGAGATCTGCAGGAGATCTGTAGGGTAAGCCCGGGAGTGTCGGTACGGCAGGGGAGCTGGTGCAGTTTCTATATTTCAGACTCTAAGGGGTTACTCGCAGTGGGGAGGTAGAAAAAGTACGACTCTTTGGGAATTTATTTCAGAAAGTACATGCATATTTTTAAGCAAAGGTTTACGTATTTAGATGAAGGACACTTTAGCAGGTTATTATATTATGTTTTGGTATAAAAGTATTTAGTTATTGCAAGGTTACAACTGATTTCCTGGAAGCTGCTTTTAGAAATAGATTTCACGGTGACCAACTGAGTTATCTGAAATCAAAAAACGAAGAAGATTTATTTAGTACAATAGTTTATCTAGTCATTAATCATTCCGTTTTATAAAATATTAGTCTGGGACAAAATGGCGGATGTTAAAGTGAAATGATCGATTTTCGTAGAAAAAAAACACTTATTTTGCAGCCATAAAATAAAACTTATGCATTAGAAAAACAAATGCTTCGATTAAAGACTACTTAGATTTGAATGTCTAGAAGAAAGCTACAAAGTTTCAGAAAGATTGGTGGAGCAGTTTTTGAAAAATCGTGGCCACTGCAATCGAAAAACCCATTTCAAGAAATCAGTTGTAATTTTGCAATAAATAAATACTTTTACACCAAAACATAATATAATAACCTGTTAAAGCGTCCTTCATCTGAATACAAAACTTTTGCTTAAAAATATGCATGTACACTTTCCGAAATACGTTCCCAAATAATCGTTCTTCTTCTACCTCCTGGCTGTCGGCAGGTAACTCCTTAAAGTACAGACAAATTATTGCTTCTCTAGCCAAACAGTTAAGTGAATAGCGTTGTTTCGCTTCCTCCTGTGTTTTCTGGATTTATAAGCTATAAGAGGTAAGTTAAGGTTACATTTAACCTCTTTTATAAAACAATAGTGTACATGTCATATTTAAAATTTACTTCTAAGTTAATTTTCGTTTAATGTTTTGGATAATAAAATAGTAGAGATATTGAGGGACAATGCACCGAAAGTATTTGACCATAGTAATCCTTCCTTTCAAACCTATCGAGATGGCTATTTCCCTGCAGAAATGAGAGATGGTCCCAGTTATGACTGAGATAGATGACTCACTTTCAAATTGCCCAGAACGGTTAGAAAATTATTTCAAAACAAATCTAAGTGTCGACTGGCTAAAATAGTGATAGATGTAATAGTTGTGGCCGGCAAAAAAACAAATTAGGCTCAGTGAAATAAAAAAATGAGTACTTAACTGTTTATTCTTTAAAAATATTAGAATAACGTTATGTTTATTTATTTTATTTGTTCACTCTTTCCTTTATTCGTTTTCTTCAATAATCGCCAGTAGGCAGTTCACTTTTTGTGTGATGTGTTTTTTATTTGTTTGGCGTGAACAAATAAAATTTAAATAAATCTGTAGTTGTAAATAATTTAACTTTAACCCATCTTTCCCAAAGACACGAATCATCTCTCGGCACCTCGGAAGAAATGGTCAGGTGTCATGACTTCAGTTTTCAATCCGATTTTCACCAAATATTGTCTTAAAGCAAATATCGACCAGTTTTTCTGAATCAGCATAAAAATTCTGAGCACGTTAGGTTTATTCTTATAAAGTAAATAATATCAGTGTTAGTTTTAATAGCCATGTTATGTTAGGTGTACCGACACCCCCGGGTTTACCTTATGCAGGTGTCCTACGTGGTGTCGATGGGAAGTTTATAAAGTTGTTTAGCAACATTATGTTTCCAAATTTCCAGATATTTACCGATGAAACAAACTCAGTGTAATAGAACTAGCGTGATATATACGTATGCTTGCTGTATTTTTAATGCACAAGAACCGCGCGAGCGTTTCCCACAGCATCGATGGGAATCGAGAAAACTCGAGGCCCGTCGATCGAGATACGCGAGAAGCGACCTTGTTGGCTCTGCACTTGTTAACACACAACTGCTGTACACTCGTTCTGTGTTTGCGTGCACGAAAAGGGGACACGATCCCGCGTGAATCCACAGAATCGATATGTTTGCGGTACCTCCACATTCTGCAGCAGGGGTTTGGCTTGAAACGCGTTAACACCAATAGTCGAAACAGAAACAGTGAAATTAATATATAAGATACCCTCTACTGTACATGTCCACGTTCTATCTTCTTTTACCAAAATCCCACAGATCTCCTACTTCAATCTGATTAAAATCCCAATGAAATCTCACTCATTTCCATCTAATTCTCGAATTACAATAAAAAATTCACTAATTTCTACCGGAGTCCCGATTAAATTCCGTGTTAAATGAGCATTATTTCTGCCAAGTGAATAAATTTAAAATACCAATTTTCACCCACGGAAGTGTGTCATGCGAAGAGGCCCGATGTTTCACATGCAACGGCTACACGTGTTATTAAAGGTCTCAGAAGGTTTAACGTACAAGGAAAAACGTAAAGCGCTTTCACCAGATTTACCCTTGAACGAGTTCTCGGCGTAACACAGTAGCCGAGGGAACTCTAGAAATTCAATACCCGAGGGGATTGAACAATTTAATTAATCATTATCGGGTAACGGGGAACGATCTATAGCGTTGAATTCGATACGAAAGCTTAACGAGCCGCACTATTCGAATCGACGGATTGAGACGTTAAGCTTGCACGAGGAAACCCATATACGCGATCGTTCCGCCAACGCGAATAGGGTTTAATCGAAGGATCCGCCGGCTTCCCTTTCATTGATTAGACAATTCCACTCGCGCGTGGTGGTTGGTAGGATGTTGAAACTCTGTCGCGACAACGCGAGATTTGTCCCATTGCATCGAAACGTATTAACTTTTGGAAAAATCTGTTCGAGTAATAAATCATCGTTATACCCTACAAGCATAGAAAAAATTAAGATTTTCTTAAACGCAGAATTATCTTTCATCAACCCATCACTGGTAAAAGTAATAAGTGTTTGAAAGTACAGGAAGTAAAGTTACAAAATTATTCTATACGACACGTCTGCTTTCTTTGCTTTACTGTAATAAACAGGCGTTGAGGAGATGGATCTATTATATTATTAACTAGCGTGGCAGTCGAAATAATTCACACTAATGAGTGTTAATGAGCTAACGAGTGTGTTTACGAGGTAAAGTATATTTCTCATCATATGGAATTCCTCAATTTCCTGAATGCATATAACCCATTCGTTACGAGCATGAAAGATACTAATTATGTCTGAACAAAACGGTGAAGCATATATAAACTTTCCTGTCAAACGCGCGCGGTAAACGTGACGAGGCAAGGTGAAAACGGTACAATTTATTAGACAGGATTAAACAATATATAATAGGTGTTCGTCGTTTATTTTGCGGGAGACAAAGTGTGCTACGACGACCAACTGTTGCTGGCCTCTTCGGTGAGTGAGAATGTTTAATATTCCTTTGACGTAATTGCTGCCAGTGTTCGCGGACACTTAGATACGCAACATAGCTCGCTATCTACTTCCCCTTACTAATTTACTCATAAGTTATTTACTAATGCTGGCGATAAGCTTTCCTTTGACGGAGCAACAAACGTCAAAAAAATTCAAAACTCGGGCGTGTTACGTATAGATACGTACATCGTATTAAAAAATATCTACCAAGCTACGAGTAGGCTGTTATACATACGCATACGCAAAGTCGTAATTCTTGGGCACGTTAGTTGAATCGATGCTGAATGCTTTGTTGCTTGCCAGCAAAGCTGTAAATTTTATGCCACGCGTCGGCCACCGCGCCAAATGGACAACGGATTGTTACTCGAGTGATATACGAAACACGAGATAGCATTAGAAAAAAACCGTTTCGCAGTTCGGTTCACGACAGTCGTGGCAAATGTTGGAGCGTGAACTAATTTGAAATTCTTATAGTTTTTGATAATGAAACATGAAGTGTCTTGGTTTAACACTTCGCGGAAGGAACTCTTGTAAAAGCTGATGGAATAAAGAGGCAATATTGAACACGGGGAAGCTAAATAGGACTTACAATAACTCTTTCAAAACACTAATTCATTCGTATAATATAATTTCTGATTTAAATAAATAATAATAATAATAAAATAAAATACTAATAATAAGTAATATAAAAATTCCTTCCATTAAATCTAACCTTCCTACAATTTATATTAAACAATTTGACACAATATCTTGTTAACCGAAATAAAAATAAGTTAGGGACGAAATAATCTGTACTCATAAACCGATTTCTGAATTGCTAACGGGACCCGAGGTAAAAAATCCGGGGATGAACTGAGAATAAAATGGGGCACGATGATTGTCATCTTTTAAAAGCAACGATTTCGTACACACGTGCTTGATGCATTAAAATCCACCTGGCTCGATCGATTGCGTAACGTCGCGAGCATCGTTATGCTGGTTTGATGGGAGATCGCTGGCACGATCGATTTGCGAACGATCGTCGAAACACGAGCCCGCGATACCGCGGAGCACGTGAGCCACGTGTGCGAAAATAAATGGCGTGCCGATACTAGCGATCGTAAATTCGTCGAGTCGCCGCGGAATCGGCTGGATTGACTTATTTGTCCCGCGAAAGGGAAGTCACGATCCGATCGTAAACATCGGCTAAGCGTTGTTAAATGATCCTGCATGGCGGCGTCGTGGCGAATTCTGCTCCTTAAAACGGCCCCGCCGCAAAAATTCCTGCCGATTCGGGACAATTCCACGGAGAACGAGTCTATCCCGAGGCTCGAGCTTGCCTCGGGATCTTCTGCAAGCACCAGAATCGGTCATTGGAGGTGGATTTATGCAATCGACTAGCACGCGTGTCTGTGAAAGTTTCGCGGTAACGGGACAAGTATTCATCCACATCAGCATCTCGATTTCAACTGAAATTAATAATATTCCTATGTGAAATCGCTGTAAGTCTAATTAAATGAATCTTCTATCCAGTGTTACGTCACCGGGGCGGGGCGTGTCCTCGTTGGCCATCACGACAATTTATTATTAGTTTGTATTTTTGTTCTCCGAAATTTTTTTACGCAAATTCTAATATTAATGCTTTGGTACGTTTACCGATATTTCAGTACTTTCGTTTATATTTGGGCACCTTTGGCAATATTTGGATTCCATCTTTTCATAATGCCTCCGAAAAGCGTGGATCTCTAGGGCGTACCAACTCAAATGCTAGAAGGGTGTCAAATGCCAAAAAATATTATTGCCTCTCTCGTTAACTTTAACAACACTATTAACTGTTTTGGCGTTTAGACCTAATACTGTCGCTTCTATTTTAAAACTTGCATTAACCCGGGTAACATCGTGCATTTCAGGTAGTAAAATAATAAAATGCAAAGAGTATCGTTTAAAACATTATACCTTAACGAGGAACCAACGATGCGTCGTCAGCAACGGTACATTCACGAATGCTTCTGTTTGTCATAATTTGCAAAAGCCTCCCTTGTTTACACCCAGACGCAGTCCCCGAAAAGGTCTGGTTTCCTGCACCACCAACTGTCAGCAGCATTTTCTCTTCTCCAAAGCCCTCTTTGACGACAGCTAAATAAATTACCATTTGGAAACACACCAAGAAACGGTTGAAATCTCGTATTCCTTAAATCGTAAATTTTTAATTGTGGTCATTGGACTGCACCTGGATCATCTCATTTTCAAAAAATGTATGTCTCATTTCGGGACGGAATAAGGTCGTTGATTGACGAAATACTGACGAAATTATTAAATGCAGAACGTACAAGAAGGCACCGCCCCTAATTCTGTCGTTTAATTTGTAACTTTTTATATACAGTGTATAAATACTTATTGCTACTGTTTTCTGCATTCCTCAACGACATGAGATTTCTTTTATATTCTGCAGCAGCTAAGCATAAAGCTCCCTTTTTTAAAAGTAATTTGATAACATCAAGATGACCCCTTTTATAGGAAAGAGGTTGATCTCTGCCATGGATCTCTTTCTTCATTTAAAGTCAGCGTATACAGATCGACATCAACTGTTAATAAGACTTAAGTCATGTTTATTATTTTATATTTTTTATATTCTGTTACTTTTATTTAGTTTTGTTTTGTTTTCTTCTGTTCTGTTTTGTGGTAACTCTGTTTCTCTACACTGCATCTTCTTCACCTTCTTCTGTCACAAAATGGATCTTACCCATTTATGTGGAAATAGATAAATAAATAAATGAATAAATAAAGACACCGAAGTGCGTGGATACTTTTTCCTGACGCTATACTTGTATGTAGTAATTTAGTGTTATAACGTGACAAAAGACAGGAAGAAACTACCGAAAACAGTGAAAAGTATAAAATGGTACTTCTAACATTCCTCGACCATTATTCTCCGATTCGCTTCTCGATTTCCCTGTGCATCGCAGCTTTCCGTATACCAAAGTTTCGGGACGCTTCAGTTCGTTAACTGGCAATCATTCTGTAACCAGGAATCGGGTTTAGGTATCGCTGGATCATTTTTTCGATCCCACGATCGTGCAGCGTCACCTGAGGAGCAGGTAGTTCTACGGTTTTACCTTTTAATTGCAGAAATCGAGGTCGGGGCAACCGATCCACTGCGGCTGTTACGGCCACTTTCGACGCATCTCCGTTCAGCTGCGTCAAATCAGTGAAAACGCGTTTGCAGCCATATACAGGGTGATCCCTTTAACGTTCGTGCGCTGCGGATTTTTGTTGCGTTAATTGAGCACCCGCCAAGGAAGACTGGTGAAAGTAGAAAAATTTGGGAAACCGTGAGGTGCCCGTGCCCCCAGTTCCTCATCATTAAATCTGTTTGAAGTCGCATCGAAGCATGCCACTGGATACGTTTAAGGCTGCGCAGAGCGGTATTGGGTTTGTACTCTTAGTTAGTGAGACACGTCTATCGCTAAGAAAGGAAGTGGTGCACGCCATGGGGTGTTTGATACGAAGCTACGTCAGTGGAATCCTGATTATCCGAATGGCATTTCAAGTATCAGAATATCTGAAAATCAGTTAACCGAAAGTACAATTATACGGACGTTGCCTGTTAGTGGTTTGTCAGCAGGCAGTCACGTTTCTTCTAACAAGACGCATATTGTTACTACCTTTATCTTGACGTCCCATCCACCCGAGCTGTATTTCTCAAGGTATTTGACGAAATCGAGTGATTCAATTTTTACAAGGAATCCATTAATCACTAGAGGATGTGTACTCTACAGTTGATTGAGTCTTCGACTTCTTATCAGTGTCAATCTTGAGGATGTCTACATTGCAGCCCGAGTATATGTGCGTGCCTCGTGTTCTCAGGAAAATTGTTATGACGAGAAATGACTTAAATATTTTTCCTGCTTGCCTGGTACTATGAAAGACGAACTTCAGCATCTAGAAAGTGTAATTTTGAAATTACTTATAAGTCATTCATATTCGGGACTCACTTGTACTTCCCACAAATCTATTTCATAGTGCGGTCCAATTTTCGTAGCATTCCGCCTCTGTTACAAGTACTTACAACGCCAAACACCCTGTATATGTGTTCACTTTCGAAACATGAGTGAACAAGACTTTTAACGAGACTTTTTGCTCAGCCATTCCGGCAGGAGAGATCACCTCGTCGTACCGAACATCGATCGTTACGAAATTACATTAATCAGTCTCCTCTCGCATTGCTGGCCGTTAATTGCTCGGAAGAGTCCATCGGTTGAATCGTGCGAATCTATAGCTCTCGATGCGAAACCTTTCATCGGGAATCACTTCCCTCCCCCGCGCCCTCTGAATTGTCTTGAAACGTCCCATTCCAAGTGTCGTTCAACTTTCTTCCTCGGAGCAATCGGTTGTAGCCTGTACGTTAACTGAAAATTTCTTTACTCCTCTTGGCTCGCTCTTCTATTCGCATACATTTCCTGCCCTATATTCCACTCCAAGGCAATTCTTGATTTATGTTCGATTCGAATGCATTTTCCCATCTATCCTCCATTCAACTGCATTTTCTGTTCTATGCTCCATTCAATTGCATTTTCTCACTTATCTTCGACGCGAATGAATCTTCTGACGACACACGTTCGACGTTCGAAGGATCGCGAAGTCCGTTCGCGAGTGCTCAGTCGCGAAACCCGGATATCGTCCGAATCGTAACACCATAATCACCGGGAACGTAGTTTCACCGTTAATGACGATGGTAGAACCGAGGCTCGCATCGCGATGATGCAGGCCAGTAGAGTGGCGTCTATTCATCTCCAGAGGATTAGCCGTTGCCGCGGGTCCCAGCTACGCTGATCGATGTTAACGTTAATTGCTGGCAAATCTACTTACATAGTTATGGAAATTGCCGCACGTATTCGCGGGCCGTCAACCGCATTCCCCCTAAACCGAGTCAATTTTCCAGACTCGTCGCCTATCGACGGCAATAAATTGTTGGCGGACCGTTCCACGGCTGGATATCATAACCAATTAACCGTGAGACTTTTTCCCTCCCCTATTTTTATGCAGAAGCTGCACTCGCGCGTATTTATACCGATCGTTCCGCGATACCGGTTCGACGAGTCGATGGTTCTGTCCCGCCACGATTTTTCCCTTTCCGCACACACTTGGATCCTGGTTTTAATATCGGTTATCGGCATATCCAGAATGTATGGTAACGATCGATCTCCAACGATTTTTCAACCTGTTAGGCCGATAGAGATAAACGTGTGACAGATTTATCGGGAAAATTTTTATTTTACTCTGTCAACCGCGGTGGATATACCTGTATGCATATGCTTTAATAGAATTTACGCAATCGTGTTACGAAGGCATGTAATTCTATAACTTTTGGTTGTATTGTTGAAGCGCGTATTGATTTGTGTGGAAGTCTGAAGTGTTTTGGGGGACATGAGTACACCATGTATTTAATTTTCGGGTGACAGACACAGGGTTCATGGTGACCCATCCTAAATATCAAACCACACGTGTCACTTATTATTTATTAGTATTATTTCTTGGAGATAAAAATTTTAAATCAGGACAAGATTAAAATTTGTAGTGAAAGCTTAATCTGAGGCGTGTATGAATGAAATTTTTTAGTAAAATCGACCCTGCATCCGAATAGCAGAAAACTATGCGGCGTCCAAGGGTTGAGAAACTCAATATTCGTAGGAATTTGTGGTTTAACAAACACCCTAATACTTATTTAGGGTGTTTCTCACTGATTTCATTACAAGAATTGTTCGCAAATATATTCGTGATGTGGACACGATTCTTTAGCCTAATGATTCCCAACCGGTTGGTCGCGAATTGCTTTCTAGGGGGTCACCACGATTATTTTTAGTTGACGAATTTTAGCATTTATTTATTTTAATATCATGGTTACATTGCCATAACCTGTTAATGATGTAATACTGATTTTTCATAAATTAAATGAAGGAAATATTTACCGTATCTTATATGAAGTTGGGGGGAGGTGGTCGCAGGTTATTCGAATATTATAAAAGGGAGCCACGACTCAAAAATGTTTGGGAAACACTGCTTTACCCATTATTCTTCATATAATAAATGTTATATAATTTCTGTATTATATAAAATTAATGGTAAACTTGTAAATCTTTCGAAGCTCTCATACGCGAAGCATTTTTCAAAATATTATAATATAAATGTTAAGTGCTATATACAAGAGAATCCAATAAAGTGTAGAACGCAAGCTTGGTAGAGAGTAAGTAGAAACAGATATTCTGTAGTCAGACGCGTACCAGAGTGTAGAACTATTATGTTCGATATTATTTGAAGCATTGAAGAAACTCACGCTGAGAAAAATTAATTTTTCCTATTTTATAAGATTAATATAGCCTATTGGAATGCACTATTGCTACTAACTCAATTTTACAAAACAAAAATGTGGATCAGTCCGTTTTAGCTCTCAATGCCGGATTTCTTCCTGTAACTTTTCACATACGCAAGGAGAACTATTCCAAGCTTATTTAAAGCCATTATTTTGAAAACATTCTTTCTTAAGTGGCTGTGCGATAATCATTGTTATTACAAATCTTTTTCATGTTTTACATCCCAATTGTAATATCCAAATACCACTTAAGCTACCCGACAATAAATGCGAAATTCTATTCGGGTCCGTGCACGATCGTGACTTTTGCGTGGCGTCAAACGTGACACGCTTTTATCTCCCAATCAGTCATGTCTCAACGTTGCAATAGAGTTATGAATGGGAAAGTGTCCTTGCGTTACGACCACGAATGTGTAGGGTAATTACAATAGCTCGCTAATTGTATATACAAGGCACTCGCATAAGCGTCACTAGTTTAATTGTCGCAACGTAATCGTGATTTACACGACGGGTCAGATAAGCGAGTGTCCTCCTTGCGCTGACATCGATGACAAGTGAAAATCGTGGTACAACGATGTAACAACGCAATCGACGGAACACCATTCTCATATTCCTTTCATTAATCGCGCGATGAATGTTTATAGCATGAACAAAGTGAAAAAAACATTGAAGCGAAAAATACTCGTATCTGACGAAAGGACTCGCTGTGCGTCCAGAATGATGCCATTTAAAAAATTGAAATTTAAAAATTCACTATGCAAAGCAATAGTAGAACATTTATTGAGGTGTTCCGCTTTATTAGATAGGTACTTATGAAATGATTTTTACGTAGGTATGTATGAATGCTATTCTTGATTTTTTTTTTATTAAGCTACTAAATGGAAGGTACAAAATACTAATAGCATTATGCAGGGTATTCGATTCAAGTTTGGAATATGTAGGTATTTTATGCACTGAATATGAAAGAGAGCTAATACATGTTACATGAGCATAAAATTGATTATAACTCTGAAACAAAGAGAAGTAAATCATGTTCCTGTGAACGTTTACTAGCATCGCTAACAAGAACCAATCTCAGGCATACAAAAATTTTCAACATTAGAAGAATAATGTTATACCTACTTGCTTACACTTGTTCTATTAACTGAACATTTGATGAAACTGTCCTACCTATGAATACATGCTGACCTGCCCAAAGCCGCATTCATTTGTGTAACGACTGAAGTTACGAGGAAATTAATTAGTAGATGGAGCGAGAGTTAATTTGATTAATTAGAGCCATACCTCGGCGGTGATTTTCGTGGAAATAAATATGTAACGTAAGTCGGCGTGGTCAACGACATTGCGTGTTGCGTGATAAACTATGTAATTATGTGTAAATTTATGACTCACCGCGGGCCTTGGGTTTAGGATAACGGAATTATCATGCGACGCACCGTGGAAAGAGAACTTGGGCTCCTTATACAGCTTGTACGAAACGTGCGGTAGTTGATGCAATAACTGTATTATGTGTAAAAAAAAATAATACCATCTGTTCAGAAGAAAATAGAAAATGAGGTGATCTTCACGTTCTAAAATTTATTTGAAAAATTTAAAACTGTTTTAACACCTTCTGTTGTATCGAAAAGACTGGTTAACTCTTTCTTATATATTCATCTCCTATATTTATCACAATACCAAAATCTCTGTTCAGAAGAACGTAAAAGGTTGGAGAATTTGTTAGTGGCATATAAAACTCATGAAAATAGACAGAAGCTCTCAGTCAACATAGATCCACTTGTCAACTTTGGTGGCGACACTGTTTATTAGTTAATCCGTGAAAATTATAAAAATACACACGACATCCAGGCTTATTAAGTCGAAATCGTTCAGTCTCTCGCAGAAGGAGCTCGATTTCGGTCGCAAGCATTTACGTAATTCTTCTATTAGAAGCGTGGGGAACACTTTTGCGGAAAGAACAATGATCTACGGGATGCTATGTGAGCAGCTGGAATTCCCTGTCGGCCTACAAAAAGTTGATAGAGGTTCTCGCGCGTGGGATGTAAAATATATAGGCATCTGAAGACAAATTTAACGGTTTCTTTGCCAATATTTTATAGAAATGTCACCGATGCACGTGATCGTGTGCAAAGAAGTCGATTTTCGACCTTCAAATTTCGTGGCGTTCTGATAAAAAGTCGTCGGATTTCCTGAATAGAGAAATTATCGATTCTTCATGCAGATTTCACTTTAAGTACGCAGATGCAATAAATCACCATCTTTTGGTGTTTGTAGAAAATCGCATCGCTAATTCTTTCCCCTTATTCTGCAACAATAGTTGATCGATTGGGATTACATTTAAACCTGATGCACTGTATTGTAGGGAGAAGTCTAAGGGCCGATGCACAGGAGCGACACGCCTCATTTTGCAGTCGCAAAAATTTAGGTCACACGTGAATCTCTCCATATAAATATACATATGTACTTACTGTTACAACGTGACTGCAAAATTACGCGTGCCGTTCGTTTGTACCGATCTTAAGACATCACTGTTCTTGTCATTGAACTAAATTAAAAAAGGCATCTATGCATGAGTAGGCAAATGGCACCGCATGCATTTGTAGATATCTGTAGATCGTTGTATGCGTGTGGTAACTATACTAGTAGCTATTTCGTAACTATATTTCAACCATGAAGTTTGTCCTTCTTCAATATCCAAATTTTGGAATGTTAAAATCCGAGAAATCGATAGTGGTCTGCAATTTGTATAAACCACTTAGTTTGTATACACCACTTAGAGTATTTCAAATTCTTGATCCTTTCGCATACAAAAAAGTAGTAATCAGTTAAAAAAGAAAGTATGTGCGTAATGTCGCCACAGGTGTCTCAGAAATGCAATAAGGATAACATTTTGTTTCTCCGTGGGGAGAAAAGTTTCTCTTCAAGCTGAACAGCAACTTTTTCCCTGTCATAAAGTTATGCTTTAATGGAGGCGATATGTTGTTTATCAATTCCGTGGCACACGGGATTCGCTGTCCATCGAGACAACACGACGATGGCGATACCTTTTTTAATGGATCGCCGATGCCCGATCCGAGTCAGACGAGAATTTCACTGGTCCTCTCGTGGAATTTCGATGGGCATCGGTTTAGTACTCCGTGCAGGCCTTCGTGTCTGGTACTGAATACAATTTCACGTCCGGCTAACGATTTTTGGACAGCTACGTCTGGCAAGGGTCAACGAACCCCCTCCTAATCTAAGAATCCCATCCAGCACTCTCGTAATTACCACTTATATGATATAATATCGACGCTAATAAATTATTCAAAAGGCTCCTTCGGAAGATAGACGCAGATATAGTTGTTGATCTTCTGAATGAGAAGAATACAGGTTCGTCGACGACTACCACATTCCTGCGACTCTCACTGTCGTCCAGGCACCGGTTCGCCCCCAACTAACAAATTCTAGATTAGGTAAATACCTAAATTTACCGATCCTCGGCTACGCAGCCACCCTCAGCCCTCGGCTCGTAACACAAACATTGATCCCTTTTCCTTCCCTCAAAGAATCCTCTGCTGACTCAGTTTCGATATATCGGAAATTAAAGAAAAGAAATACTTTGAATCACACTTCCTCCAATTTTTATAACTTGAATCTTCTACATTCCTTGAGATCCTCCATTCAGTCTTGTTTTGAAAAGAAAATTTAACACAACCATAAGATAATATAAAGCTCCATTGGTGTAATGTACATTGTATTGCATAATAATCTTCTTGTGGATATTCAAAATATTTCAATAAAAAAATAAATAAAACTCCAATGCATGATTCCATAAATCCGCTCTATCTTGCGAAAAAGCGAACAGTAGCAAATCAGATTTTTAATTACATTCACTATTATCCAATTCATCGAGATATTTCCCGTACGCAGTTCCACTTACCTAAATTATGCCTGCGATTCAGAATTCCCCGACGCCAATAATTAACAATGGAATTTTATGTATTTAACCGTTGGCTGGTAACGAATTCCAGATTCCTACGAAATTCGAGAGTCGAACGAGGAAATATGCTTCGTCCTCGTTTAAGTTAAATGGCCCCGTGGAATTCGGATCGTTGCGTGAACATATGTATTTCGGAAGTCGTGGCAAGTTTCGCGTGACGGGCATAATCGGGCCCGATTAAGAAATAAATAGCGCGGCGCGAAATGACGGCAAGGGTGCAGGAAATAAACGGGGTCCAACGTTCCTTAGACCCCCTTCCTCGGGAGGAAAATCGACTCGTACACAAACGCTGCATTGTTCCGCGTTTCGGTGTACAATGTAACGGCTAATGAGCGTAATGATTCGTTGGAATATGCATCTAAGCTGCTATCTGCACTTGGACGCGTGCACGTAAGGTTCTTCACGTGAGTTGCACATAGCTAAGGCTGAACGTTCGAGCAGCGAGCATTCACTCGCTAACTGATATTTAAACGGTTAATTTGCGCGATTTTCGTTACAAATTTTCGTCTTCTGGATACTCAGCAAAGAAGATGAGTATACAGGGTGTCCTCTTTCAATATGCACAGGTTTCCTTTGAATATGTTGGTTATTCCAAGATGTAATTTCAAAGAGAGTCTTACAACCTACTCCGTTCCCATAGGGGCATCTTTTGGTCAATTTATGTTTGTTTCGGTTCTTTTTTTCAAATGGAATTGTATACTTTTCGGTGTATAGTTTTATAGCTTTGGGGAAAGTCTTGCAGTACCGGGCAGCGTACAGTACTGGCCAAAGCTAGATCTCGCCTTTATTTCTCGATTGAAAAATAAATAAATACTACAGGCGTGCCTAAATAAATGTTCTATTTTATTTTTAAATCTTTTTACTAACATTATTAATTACTTAAACATTAAAATTCACTAAGTAGTTGGCCGGTACTGGACGACAATTTTTCGTTCGCTGCGAATTACAACTTTTTTATTCCAGCGAATTATTAATATTTATGATAAAATTTAGTCAAAACCATTTGTCCCCTTCTATTAAGCACAATTTATACTACAAATTACTTCTTTGAAATTTTGTTTTTACCAACAACAGCCCAAGTTATAGTACAAAAACTTAGGTACTGCAAAACTCTCCCCTATACGACTTATTATAGTACATTATCCACGTAACTCAATCAACATTGAAATTATCTCTGATGTTCGAAATAACTCGTTAACATAAGATAACCCTTCGATAATAATGTTTTCAACTAATTAATACAAGAATTTTGAAAGTAAAGGAATTCATAAAAATTCTGGTTATTGGGGCCAAGCTTGGCTCACACTCCCACAACGTATATACCAGAAAGGAATCTCCATCATTAAGCGTAATATCAATTAATCGAAAGTTAGGATTCCTTGTTAATTGAATGTTTGCCGTTCATAAGCAGACTTGAATCGTTTTAAACGAACGGCACTTTCATTTTTCTGTTTCTGCTTGCGTTCTTCGGCTTCGGCGCTCGCGTGCAGTGGCGATTCCTGTTATAATTCGATTACAAAATTAATGGTTTCATCCTATCGATCCATTCGTGTGTCCTAACGGAGAATTAATTTCGCGACGGAATTTAAAGCATCCGTGCTTTCGTGGCCGCCCCTCGCCTCTTCTCGCGCTTTATCGCATTGTAATTTATGAAATCGACGGCATGACAAATCAAACCCCCGAAACAGGCCCGAGAACTACGTCGTAATTTATAAAATTGCATTTGCATTGCGAAACGACGAGCGTAATCGTCGTGGCAATGAGAATCTTAATTGCTGTAATACCCAGTCAATTACGGTCCGTGTCCACGTTTTCACTTGTGTAATTATGGTGCCAAGCTTTTTCCTCCTCACCCGATTGTAAAACTTTCGTCGACCTTATCGTTTTAAACGATTTTAAACAAAGTGTCGATGTTTCAGTGACGTGGCAAATATTTTACATTTACATCCTACGCAATAAATATACTTTTCGCAAGAAGAGAATCCTTTCTTCTAAGATATAAACATAGAATACTTGCTTCGTTACTAAAAGTCCAGCTGACATTCCTGAATTAAATAAGTCTTTTGTCACAGAGTCTGCAGGATCGAAGCTCCAATGTCTGCCAAGCTTGACGCAAAATCTCGCCTCCTCGTCCAGAAATAATTACACAGACAAAGAGCGCCGCGCAGTCATATTTTCACGTGGCAGGACTCAATCTTCGTATCGTCGACAGGCGGGTAATTGATCCTGGCCGCGACGGGCGTAAACGAAAATCCATGTATGCCCCTCTTAAGACGCGGCTGGGATCGATTGATACCGCTCCAACTTTCTCCTCGGGCTCGCCAGCGGCGATTAATTTTTGCCCGCGAAATGGGACGTACCGCTCGGGCACGGTGTACAGAGAATGCAGAAATCGAACAAAAGGGGCCCGGGAACAGGAATTTCGACTTTCGCAAGCAATGATCTCGCGATAAATCGTACGGGCGAAAATCGGGGGCCTTCGACGCGAGAAGTCCGTGCCCGTCGATTCCTCGGAACGAGGTAAACGGGTCTGCGCGAATCCCAGTAACGAGCCCTTGCCGCTGACAACCACCGAGCAAAAAAAGGTTCTGATAACAATTTCTTAGCGCGGCGTGCCTTGATTTTGCATCGCGACGAAACGACTTTCGAGCTTCCCCTTTCAGCGTGCGTCGAAATCACCGCGGGTATCGTTTAACGGCCATGATTCTCGTCATTACGTAAATAATTAATTTCCCGGCGGGGGTATTTGTTAAGCATTGAATGTCGTAATTACCTCTACGCTACTTTCTGACTTGCGCGCGTGTTATTATCATGATTGCGTTGCGCGATACGGGCAACCTAGAAAATTGACGGTTCCCTGTGCCATTTGCGAATTGTGTAATGTACCTACGTTTGCGGAGTGGCAGTGTATCATTTGGGGTAATATTGTACTTACAATTAAGTAGTATCGAATCTGGCGTATGTTTACTTGAGCCAATTTGGAATCGTAATATTGTATATAGGTATGCGAATTATCGAAAAGTTTTGTGCAGGGAAGTAATTAAAAGAATGCTTGGAACTGGAATATACTGAAACCGACATAGTTAGCTTTAGTTTCTAATAAAGATTCCATCGAAAGGTCTCGCAGTAGAAAATCTGGATTTGTGCTAATCGCACGTTGGTTTGATACCGTAGATTTATCGCGAACGGCAGATCGGTATGCGCGCTACGTTATTCTTCGCAGATTGGACGTGAATGATAGGTTTCCGTTCCTCGGGGCTAATATCCAGGTGTAATAGTTTCTTATTCAAGTTAAGGAGCTCGAAAGAGCAAGAACAAAGACACGTATCGACGGCGGGTTATCTTATAAGCCATTCTCTAATATCAGCCTTTAAAGAGTTCACTTCGCGGAGAAACCTTTCGTGAAACCATTGTCTGCATTCACCCTGCGCCAGGTCGCTTGATCATCGACGATGACCCCATCCGCCTTGTGGGGTCATCGCTGCTATGCGCGAACATTTCTATAGGAGCCGCCTGGGTCGAAGGTTCGCCTCGGATCGCTACGAACAATCGGTAGAACGATATATTTCCGAAATTTCAGCGAGACCCCTCAGGATTAACTGGAATGTCGTAGAAACTTGAAATTTCCTTTGAGTTAGAAGACTTGCTTAATTTTCTAAAGGAATACTCTCGAACCTTCTTTTACTTTTCCTTTTTTTTTACCTTCCTGTACCGTCTTTTAAAATAAAAATCTTCTAAAAATTCGAGTTCTCTTAAAACTCGGAATCTGTCAGAGTTGGGATTCTCTCGGAGCTAGGAATCTGTCAGAATTAGTAGTCTATTAGAATTAAAACAGTTTTACCTGTTAGAACTACGGTTCTCTTAGAGACTGAATCCTCTTAGAATTAAAGGATCTTCTTAGCCACGAGAATTCTCTTAAGAATCTCAGTTCTACGAGCACTGCTAATTAACAGCGTGCCCAACACTGTATGCACCAACTAATTAGTGGATACTAATATACTAATGTTTGACACTTAAGCGACCCAATTAAGCTGGAGAAACATATGTGCCAGTAATCATTAAATAGTTAGTCCGTTGAGCGTGAAAGACAACTTATCTGATCATTCCGAAACTCCATCATCAGAGGCGTGACGTATTACTGCCCGCCGAACTCTAATGATTGCCCTCGTTTACAGATTGTAGATACCATTTGTTCTGCCCGCTGCTCTACACTTAAGACGAATATTTTACTTAATTCCTTATACGTAATAGTAATAACACAAAAGTGTCATTTTCCCATCATTTTATCGTCCAAAAGCTCGCTATCTCAACAAAGATTCAAGATTAGTGGCGGATTGAACGTGCGGCCGATAAGCAGTTGCCCCCTAGGCTCCTGCCCAGAAGGCACCCCCAGGGTCCATCCTCAAAAAAAATTATGATTTTATCCAAACTCTATTTTGCTTCTGTACTACTACACTTAGCCCGTTTTTAGTAACCTACATCATCATTTTCGCGTTAGAAATGGACCCTGCCCAGAAGGATCCTAGGGCCCTATTTTAAAACAATTATGATTTTATCCAAAAACTATATTTTCTTTTTCTGTAATACTACACTTAGCCCTTTTTTAGTAAACTACCCCTTCATTTCTCCGAAAAATGGGCCCCTCAGATCGTTAGCCACCTGGGCCTCTTTCCTCGAATCCGCCACTGTTCAAGATTCACCATCGTCAGTGTCAGTCTCTAAATAAAATACGACGGAAGTCCCTCAAAAGGCCCCAAGCGATCTCCAACTTTCGAGCCCACTCGCCGATCGAACCGTTGCCAACAGTAAATCTATTCCTGCGATCGAACTGGATTCCAGCATCCTTGGCGCGACCGGAGGCGTCACGAGAGACTATTGACCCACAAAGGTGTTGAGATGATTCATCGTAATCGGGGGGGGACAGTAACGGGAAAGCCGTGTCTTTCTACCGATGGCGTGAAAAATACCGCGACACGGTCGGGCGGAAGCGTGTCGAAGTAGTAGTGGTGTCTCGCTAGGTCCAGGGAGCAAGCCTGCCCGTCGGATCACCGCGATAGAGATGCACGCGTGAACTCTCGGTCTCTTGCTCATAGCCTACATACAGCCGACGTTAATGGACGAACACGTGACACAAGGCCGTACGATCACCTTGGTGCCCCACACGCCTCTCGAGACGCCTCGTCGTCCTTTTTCCGACCGACGGAATAGCGGAACTTGCCGTTTTACAGTTAGCCAGCAGCCGGCCAGCGCACCGGGCAATGCCGAGGGTCCGTCAGTGACTGTCGACAGGCTGGCTTATTCGCAATGGCCGACAGCGTCGACCTTCGATCGCTGACCGATTGTCAGATTCGTCTCGTTCGACGGCGGCTCTGTCACTGATATCCGGGTGAACGGGGCGGGGCTGATTGACTACTCCAAATGTCACAGTGGAGTGCCACTTGTTTCATGAAATCGATTCAAATCAGATCATTTGTTATCTGAATAGGTGGCGTTGGAATACCCTGGAAACGCTTATTGGGTCAGGCAGAAACGCACGTAGACCTATTTACATCATTTTTGTAATTACGTGATCGGTAGAGTGGTTGCTGTGGGATTTCCTCTGGGGAAGATATCCAGCTACCTAATTAGCAATCGTAATATTTTCCTAATACTGATATTGAGTAGGTATGAGTAGTAACTGCTCAATATTCGAGTGATGTAATAAATATGTTTAGTATTACAGAAGCACCTCTGAGATAGCAACAAGTTTGCGTACATAGAAGTGCCCTACTTAGTACTTGGTGTAGGTATGCTCGTAGTATTCAATTTACTCGAATCATGTTACGAATCAGCAGATTGGACGAGTTCGAAGCAATAAAGTTTTGATATACATATACCTAATGAGCAACAGTACGCAGCAGAGACTTAACTGGACCTTTGTTCTCAAGCAGACCTCCTGAGAACTTAAGGTCGACGTTGATGAATAGACTGTTCTGGGAAGAAAACATTTATGCGCTGAATTTTAGGCAGTTTGCACCTCGTTAACCCTCTGCTGAAGAAAAGTAACTGTAGTGGATCTAGTTGTACAGTTAGTTGCCATTTTTTTCAGTTGTTCAGGTGTCAGCCATGTACTTTCGAAATTATATTTCAACAAAGTGAAAAGTAACATCGTAGCTATATAGTTTCAACAGAAATATGGCGATGCTCTTTAATCACTAATTACAATCCTGAATATGAAAATCATTTCTACACACATCTACAATTTCTATAAACCTCAAATTTAAATCCCCTCAAACTACCGCTAGAGAAAACAAGTAGGAACTTAAATTCATTGTCAAACAATGTTACAAAATACATAAAAATGTGTATCTATATGCATGACAGGCTCTATAAGACAATTTTTGTATCATGAAATTAAATAATACCGCGAAAGAAGACAGATACACACACACTACACGAAAGTACATCTGTACACGACACACGTTACTTCCAAGTGAGGAATTTAACTCCTGTTATTTTGCGAAGCGCGTATCGACGGCAAATTAAACGCAAAGATTAACCATCATTTCCTCGATACACTCGCGATTATGACATTTACGTAGATACTAAGCCTGAACGTTAATGGTCGCAATTTCCCAATTCGACCGGCAAATCATTGAGGAATCCAGGCTAGCTGTGCAAAGAAACGGCGCAAGAAGCGAATTATCAATGAATAAAGAAGATCTGGCGGGCAATTCAAACGGAATTTTTCATCGCGCTTAATTATACCGGACCGTTAAATACCTTACTCGCGGCAAAACCCGTAGCTGGATCTCTTTAATAGTTCCAGTTGCATTCCGCGTCTAAGTGCGTAATGAATGGAATTACTCGCCGTTAATTGATCTAGTTTTAATTTTCCTAACGTCCGCCCTTTTCTCCTCGCGTCCGACAATTTTTCCCATTAAACTGTATCATTAAGTTAACTTCCTCCTAATTTCTTTATAATCGCCAGAAAGGCCTGTGTACAATGCACGTGACCAATCTGTTAATTACGAGACAATTGACTGACTAAAAATTACTATCATTTCTACCATAAAACTAATTGACTTGTGCCTCTCATTTTACACACCAACATGTCTATCGTCGTACATTTTAAATGTCTCAAACAATCTCAGGAATATTTGAAGTCCTGACAAGGGTGATACGTTTCAAAATTTAGCAAATTCAGCAATGATTCAAATTTCACATTTGCACTAGGGGTTTTTATCACTTTCACTATACATATAAGTCCACCCCCTCGTGCTCTTCTCTTCGATGCGAAAATCTAGCGTCTCTATGGTACACGTCCCTATTACGGTGCTTTGACGCCGACTTGCTCACGAATGAATTAATTACTGACTTGTCTTACTTTAATTTTTTCTCGGTGAAAATTTATATCAGTTTTCTGAAGTTTTCTCTTTATTAAGACATTTTCTCGGGTTAAAAATGTTAATTTTTTTCATATGTTTCTAATTGAAATAAAGATACATTTTTTGTCCCAATTACGGTGCCCTGCAGAGTGCGTTGTCCGCATTACGGTGCCCGTTTTGAATAGCATTCCCCAGGAATAGCGTTCCGTTTATTTCTGAAAAAGAAAAATAAAGTTACGTTTAGCAGTTACAGATGATAACAAGAGGTGCACTGAGGGGCACCGTAATACGGACAAGCATTAAATTCCTGTCCCTATTACTGGCTTCACCTTAAAAAATACGAGAACATTGTAAAAGTGCTCATTTTGTTATTTTTTCATAAAGTTGAAACATTCTATGATATAATTAACACTTTATATAAGTGTAAATCATGATAATTATTAGTTTATTCACTTTTGTAAAGTAGGTACGTGTTCCTTACCGTTTTCGGTAAGGATTTGGGTAAATCCTTCGAAATCTTCATATGCATTTTTTTAATATGTTTGATTTGTTAAAAATACTACCTCCTCGGTTGTACCACAGACATTAATTTAATTAAAAACACTCTTTCCTTATTTATTCATGTGAGTTTTTTTGTATGACTTCTTTAAGTATAAAAGCACCGTAATAGGGGCACGTACCCTACGTCTTAAAATACGATTGAAGAGATTCATGATTGATGTCCATTCCATCGATCGTCCTATCACAGCAGAAGTTCGACGAACGCCCTACTTCTCGCGTAAAAGTAGACAAGCAGAAAAGTTGCACGATTTAGACTTTGTTTGAGCTCGAGGCGGGTGAAAAAAAAACATTTCGCAGCCGGTAGGATTCGAACCTACGCTCCCAGAGGGAATCTGATTTCGAGTCAGACGCCTTAACCACTCGGCCACGGCTGCTCACCCCTTGTACGTTGCATGCGCACTGAGGGTGAACTAGGGGAAGCAACCCCCATTGCGTACTTTGACAAAAGAGTTTCGTATGTACTTTACAATTCTGCTTATCGAAAACTGCTCTACATTTAATTTGGCAATGTTTGCGCGTTTGCCCCTATCTTTAGCACAATTTCAATATTTGTAATACTTGCCACTGATCGATTCCCTTTTGTACGAGTATAACGAAATAAGATCGATAAGTAACAGGATCAATCATTTATGAGTGACTGATACGTATGTCTATGTACAGGGTGATTTAAGAAGAGGATGGAAGAATTTGTGAGGCACATTGTAGCTATTTATATAAACAGGAGACAGTGCTCAATTAAATTAGGCCCGAAAATCATCCCCATATTTACGATTTGCTGTTTTGGTGAAGTAAATGGCTTATACCCCCCTAAGACCTTCGAAGAGAAAAGTTTATACGGAATTTCGTACCGACAATTAATTCATTATTATTAATTTCTTCGACTCACCGCGCTTCGCCAAAATGCCAAAATTAGATAAATGGTTGTGCACTTGTAACACCGCTGGATGATTAAGTGACAGCGAGAAGTTGTATGAAAATAATTGCAGAGATAGATAGAGATTGATTTATTCCAATATTCAGAACCTATATTACCAAGCTCGAAATTTATCGTACTTTTCAAGCTTGGCCCAAAACAAAGATTCGTGCCATAAATGTTATTCCGCTGAAGGGAATAATATGGCAGTAATATATGAGCAACAGCCATTCAGTGAAGCATCCTCGAAGTTACAGAAAATGCCGAACAAAGCGGTGATTAATTTATTTATCGGGCACTCTGTAGCAAATCCGCCGGGCGTCGAGCCACATCACGAGAAACTCGCGAACAGCGAAAACAACTTCGGTAAAAAGCAGCTCGTTAACCGAGTAGAATAAGGCCGATGGAATAAGGAAACCTTAACGACCGGGTAGCAGCGGGTTTCTCGCTGCAGCGAATTAATCGGAGACTGTCAGCCGACCGAATTTAATGGCGGCGAACGATTATAAATCAGAATCTACTAGCTGGGCCCCATTGAAACGTGTTAACATTAATGACCCAATCTATCTTCTCCATCAGCCTTGACAATTCGAATATCGAGAAGATCTTGACACCCGACTTACTCCTTTTCTTCACGTATCACAGGAGTCTGCCAATTTCTGCGAACGTACGATCCTTTTATTTCGTTCAGCGCCCACGGTTGCTTATTTGTAGAGGAATCTGCCTGTGCTTGAAATTTCAGTGGCAGGAATTTCTTCAGGTTGAAGGAATTAAATTTAATTTGCGGCAAGCATTACATGCACGAGTTGTACCGAGGGAAATCTATAGGTACTTACTGGTCTGTGATTCTCTTAAATTTGTTAGTAGGGGGTGTTCTAAAATTTAGGAGGCTGGAAGTGTGACACTTGGATATTTTCGGTAAAATATATTTTAAATTGAAACACCAAGTCTGCTTTAAAATCTGTAGACGATAATTATCAAGAAGTTGAAAATGAAAGCACGAGAGAAGGGGTTGTTTTAAATTTAACCTTTGAAACTTCTTTAGAAATGCGAAACTTTTTGATATAGTGTTATTGAAACTTAAATGTTATAGAGATATCTGTTTAAATAATCTTAATAGTTATTCCTTACATTTATTTCAAATTTAGCGATAAAATGATCCCTAATAGGATAGAGTTTCCCAGCTTTAACTCGAAAGCGTTCGTTTTATCGAGGAATCCTCTCAATAACGAAATACCTACTTACTTCAATCAACGAAGCGCCGATCGATCCGTTCCACTTCGTGGGTGAAGAAAAACGACACCAGGGATCAGTCCACGTGCCAAAGGCGTTTCGAAGCATCGGTACATGATTCATACTGGCAGTACGCGGGGGAAGCTTATAAATCGCAACGAGTCTCGCAACTCTGCTGCGGCTCGTTGCTCCAAGTATCGATCATTGGGAAAAATAAGGTCGTGGGAAACAGAAGAATAGGAAGGAAAGGGCGCAGGCCGTGTATTGCAGTCGTTTTGCGAAAAGGCATGGCCATAAAAGGGAAAACCCGAGAGAGTATAAACAAAAATTACGTGATGAAGTGGTAAACTACTTCTAGTAACTTAGGAATTAGTAATCGAAACGACTTCACGCAAATTTCTGTTTGACCATATTTCTGTTGAGAACAGGCGTTGCTCAAGTGACGTTGCAAATAGTACTGTCTTCCTACTTCCTTCCTACATATGCTTGGCTAATGGCTACCAGTTCACATGATTACCAATATATGTCAACACTTTCTTTACGAGACACTGCAAACTGGGGGAACATTGACATGTTTGTGGGCATTTGTTTGTATTATATAACATTCTGTTATATAATGTAAAAATTAACGTGTTTACATTTGTTTTAAGTATCCTATTATAACATTGCCTCTTTTGTGATTGTACTATAAATATCTGAACGCATAACATTTTTATCCTTCTCCTTCTATAATACATGTTAATTGACAAATCATATAAATAGCACTAAAGTTTTACTAATCTGAGCTTACATTGACACTTAAATTTGTTTCTTTTTATGTGCATAATCTCTCTGTTATATTTTTTTAACCCATAGCTGCATCACCAAATCTGGCTAAACAACTACACCGCGGTTTATTTTTGTACCTCAAACTTTGATAAGAGTTCGAACTGAATTGTGATTAAAACAGTTGGTGTTTTTTTTTTTTTTTTGGTTGGGCGTAATAATTGAACATTCCGAAGCTGAACGATAATCATTTATTACAAATATAACAGAAGAGTACATGGAGGCGCGACAATGTTGCATGTGTCACGCGAGAAATATTTGCGTAGTTGTGTGCAGTGGGGTACGTTTGTACCTCGCCAGTGTAACTAGGCGTTAATTAACATTTTTCAATTTGTTTAGGTGTCCTACTAAAACATCACATCGTTTGTGATTATACCTACTACAAAAAATGTTGTGCCTCTCCTTCTTTAATACATTTTAAGTAACTGCCAATGTTCCCCCAATTCACGGTATCACCAGCGGCAATATTAGGTACGTGCTAGGCGATATCAGGTGCACTTACCCCACATCTGCCCAAATTATAATCCACAAAATCAAAACTACCTAAGAATTCCACCACCAGGGTCACTCAAACAAGCACCTCTCAAGATACCGTACCTCAAATCTAACGAATTGCGTGCCACTAACCGTCAATGGTCATCCCCAAGCATCCATGCCGATCAATATTCATCCGTTCGACATGAGCGAATGATTTACGCCTCCCTCCGTGCATTTGCATAACGTCTGCGAGTCACCGTTAATCCCACGACAGGATCGGTTACTCTATCTTACAAATGACCGGTATTTTTCACCGTGGACGCACGCTGGCCGTGCAGGATGCCCATGGAAGGGCACCGGATATCGAGCAGGATTAACGTGACGAGAAGAAAATGGGGAAGAAGAGGTTGCGCCGCATGCGTGCATCGTGGCGAGCGAGAAGAGAAACACAGAGGGACTGCACTTCCTCGTGGGTATCGGTTTGTATTTATTCCTGTAGAATCCGGATGTGCGGGCCGACGAGGCAGCAGGCTGGCCAGCAACCAGTTACAATCAGCAATCTCTCAAGTAGTCAAGTCCGTTTACGGCTGTTCCAGATTGCGTCCTTGCCGCGCGGAGTGCAACGGCATGCGTGCCGATGTATAACGGGTGTTTCGACCTAGCTTCGGTTCCCATCGGTCGAATTTTCGCGTATAGAGTCCCATAAAGAATGTGGACTCCCGCGCGAGGATTAAAGTGAACGAGCATTGGAGAATTCATGCAGAAGTCATCGAGGAAAGAGGCTTCTAATATTTTATTTCGTCAGGTGATAAAGGAATTGAAGAATAAGTGCTTGGTATTAAAGAGAAATTAGTTATATCTTTGTTTAAATCAATTATGGGAAGTTCGTGAGTAATAATTCGGGATTTGAATTTATTACAGCGCGTAAGAATTTAATTCTACTTTGGGTTTATCAGTGATAAAGTTGTACCGCTGAGAGATCTGCACTCTGTTTCTCGGCTTAATTAATTATGCAATGTTATCCCTTCGTTGACACTCTGGGTGTGAGTCACCCATAAGCTGATTTTGACGCTCTGTAACTTCTATATGCAAAATAAATACCTTTTTTTTTCAAAGCCGACTTACAAACTATTTTTCGTCTGAAAATATTATATCTGAACAACAACTCCGCAGATTTTTAGCTACTGATATTGAAATTTGTAAAAGTTACAATTTTTTTAAGATTTTCTTAGTTTCTTCTCGATATATGATAATCTATATTTTCTTTACAAAAACTGTGATAAAAATTCCCTCAAGAAACTATTGGAATACATTCTATGGACCTTCAAATGGGCCCATGACTTTTTTCATTACGATTGGATTTTTAAAATGGGAATGGCAGTCGTTGAAAAAGTGCTCCGGGTGTGAGCTACCCAGGTATGTCAAAGTTGATCGGGAAAAAAGGTGTGTCAACGAAGGGTTAACTATCTAAGAACATAATACAACTCAAACGCACTCCACCTCCGATATACCCCATTTTATATAAGTTGTAGTTGCTAAAACATTGATTCATATATTTAAGTCACAGCTAATTGTAGCCATATTATTTGTTGCACTATGCCAATTCAAAACAGTAATGGCAACACACTGTTTGCTCGCTCACAAAATAATCGTGACACACTTTTCCTCGCACGACAAGCAACGGTACACTTTTTCCGTGGCTGGGTCAAAAGATTTCCAGTAACGATGGCAACGTATCCCGTTCAATTAAAGGAATATCAATGATCTTCGTACGTTTACCGTTACTTCTTTCTCCCGTTCCTGCACGGAGGAACCTTCTTCGACTTTTGCCAAGCGTGAAAGTACGGCCTCGGGAAAAACAAAGAGATCGATCGAGATACTGGACCCTTAACAAGATTCAAGGTATTTCAATAGACACGTGAACCCACACATTTAAAGTCACACTTAAAGGGGCATTCGCTCTCATTGAATGTAAACAATCGATTTCTCCTTTTCGTTAGTGCGAAGGTTCTAGATTCTACAGTATTCTGCTGAAAGGATTTTCCCGAAATATTTGAAAAACTCGAAACATTAATACCTCTAGGTATCTCAGTAAATATTTCTCACTTGTCGATGTAACGGCGTGGAGATGTTGGTGAAATATTAATAAACAAATGTACAAAACGAGAACCATGTAGACCTTGTAGTTTAAAAGGAAAAAATGTCGTAAGCCAGTTTCATACCGTACACGTGCAAGCTCGCGTTTCTTAATTGTACGCTGGCTGTCAAGTGTCAGGGGAGTGCGCGATAAGGCGAGACGAATGAAAAATAACAACTCGATCGTGAAACAGAAAAACAGAGGGAAAGGGGGGATGTAATCGCCGAAACATGATTCCGGAAGTGATGTTACGAAAACCCGATTATCCTGGTGAAGGGGCAGAGAGGAAGGGGTCAACGAAGCTACTGACGCAAGCATTTACGTGAATAAGGTAATTATAATCATTGCACGTGCCATTTCTTTGAAAGAAAGGATAAATTTTTCAGCACAGTTTGATTTCACTGTCAATTTTTCATTCCTTACCTCTTTCAGTCACGATCCCCTTTAATAATATTCAAATGACCTGCGACTCCCCCCTCCCACACATTAAAAATAGATATTTCAGAATATAGTTCTAACTTAATAATATTTTAACAAATCAAAAAACCGTGCTGACGCCCCAAAAAACACTTCGCGACCCACCAGGTGGGAATCACTGACCTATATTTAACACCTTCGACGCGAAATCAACAGAAAAGTATTTTTTTCTTATGAGATAATGTGTCCTTTGACTTTTGAGTTGAAATTAAATAGTATGAAATCTATTACCTACAGTACCTTCAAATGTGTATAAGTAATCTGCATAGTCTGGGGGAGGCTACGAAATATGAAGAGGATTTCATGAATTTTCATGTATATTTACTTAAGAGATTCGTAAATGAATTTCACGTTTGACATTTTTAATCGATTTAGCGACTGGTCATATTAACAGGGTACAGAATTTTGCGGATTAATTAACGCGGGCTTATTTAAGAAAAAAGACCTCGTGGCTGTGGTCGATGACTTTCCACGAGACTATTTTCTCTCCGACAACGTCCGCGTACCTACGTAACGATTTATTAAAATGTCATCACGCGTTACTAATCGTTCGTCGTATTAATTGCACGTCAATCATCGTTAATTTCACTTTCAAACGAAAATCTGTCGAACAGTTTATAGGTATGGGAGTAAATATCGTTTAAGGAGGCTTCCGAGCGTGTTCCATATATTAATTGTAACGTAATTAACAAGTTGAAAAACGTTTTAGGTGGTGTTCACTTGAAGGAGGTTGATATATCCGTGTATTTCCATCAGAATCATTGATAGACTATAGAGAAACTACCAGATTGTAATAAAAAAAGAAATTTAAAAGTGCCATTTTAAGCAGTCTTCTACTTCAGAAGCAGATCAACAAAATGACAATATATAAAATAGTTCTAAATATTCAAATTCCACTTTAATCTTCGCTTGGCGGACACAGGGTCAATTTCAACACATCCTAAATATCAAACTACGTACTCGTGTTTCTTATTGCTATCACTGCTTCAAGAAAATGAGAATTTAAATCACAATGATCGAGTAAATAATAAGCATTTTCGATTATTAGTTTGTTCCAGGCCATATTCAAATGAGATTCCATTATCAGTCCAAATGGACGCTGCATCCGCCACGCCATCCCTTAACCACTTGCCGTTCGAACATTAACCAACGGAGTGTACACGAGACTCGTCGCCAACGTGCTCTACGTACAACGCGTAAAAAACAACCGTTAATAAATAAACAAATTCGTTGGATAGTTTGCTTAGATGGGTGTAGACGCAAGGGAAATGCGGTGGCATGATAACGATCGCGACACGGTCGTTGCACGCGTATAATTACGGTGATCGCGTCCCGTAAATCGAGCGACCATTAATTTCGTATAAACGGTTGGTTTAAAAGTGAATCGCCGGGATAAAAAGGGGAAGAAAACAAGTGTAAACGAGTCGAGGCCGCCGTTTCTTATCTCGCCGTTTGCCGTGAAACGCAACGGGAACCTTTGACATTCACTTTCTAACGGAACTAATGCTCGCCGATATATTGAAAAATGGCCTAAAAATATGCGAGGCGAGTTGCCAGGTGGACGTGGGGAAGGAAAAGAACGGACAGTGTTCGGGGAAGTGTGCGCGGATAGAAAAATGGAGGCAGTTTGTCCACTGCCACCTTGCCTCTCAGACACCGAACGGTTCGGTAAGCGTAAACTTGTTCCTCTCGTTGCTCGCCGTTCCTTATCGATAGGAAATGCGGGCGCGTTCCTGGCCGCGGAATGCTTTTCACGTGGCAATGGAATTGCTACACGGTCGGCGATTAGTTTGAACGCTCGATCGCGGTGAACGGAGCGACCTGGGTGGAATGAATTTGAGGACTGGTAGGGAGTATGGGAGGAAGAAGAGTGAGGGTAGTTAGAATAGTGCGGGGAATAGCAGGGGTAGTCAAAAAGCAAGTGCAGTGAGAGGAAAGGTAGAAAGTAGAGCGAGAAGATCGAGAAGAATAGGAAGAAGAGCGGGGGTATTCAAAATAGCGGGTAGAGTCAGAAGAAAGGTAGAAAGTAGAGCAAGAATGGCGAGAAGAATATGTAGCAGGAAAAGCAGAGGTATTCAAAAAAGCGAGTATACTCAAAAGATTCGCAAGAATACGACCAAGAACAGTAGAAATAATAGGAAAAACTAGTAATGCACTGAATGTAAATGCCCAAGAAAAGGCATATACATACAATCTTCTTAAAACTCATATCAGAAGTAAATACGACGGAGAAATCAATTTGAATACTTGAAATTTACATAGGTCAACTTATAGAAAACTTATAACGGGGGCTAATTTAATGCGACACATGTTTTTGACGGTAAACTTTGTCGCATTGAATACTCAGTTGTTTACTAATTCTTAAATTTGAAACAATACCCCATCTTCTTCCAACTAATAATTGATAATTTAAAACAATGCCATTATCAGATGATACACTATTTACTTTGCCAGCAGTATAGATCACATTCTATTAAAAAGTCTTGTTAGAAAACCCTCAGTCTTCTATACGGACTGAAACGAGTAAAGCATAGTTCGTACAAAACTCTTTCTAATATGCAAACTGGTGCTGCCGATCAAACAATGGAAGAAACTCGTCCGATTTTATATACGGCAATACTACTTGCTCCTGCCACAATACTTATCATTCCTGATTCACTCGAATCCTGTTCGATTTACCACTTAGTCATTTATTTCCCAACAGATTGACTATGTCCCTCCATAAGAAACCAGAAGTCATCCACTTCAGACACCTCAACGATATTTTCTTCCCTTTCATTTATTATCGTCAATATACGGTTATCTGCCACGGTGTCTCGCGCATAAAGGAAGTACCGCGTGGTAGGAACACGCGAGCCCGTGATCTGTCGCATAAAAATGATGTTTCGCGGCCGTAAACTCGCCGCGGAAGCAGCATCACGCATGAATGCGAAGTGAACGTGGCCGAGCACTAAAACGCTGCTCACCCGTTAGATTCGCATTCTTACCGAGTACGCGAGTCCTAGTTTTCTCTCACCCACAACAGCGTCGAGAGCAGATTCCAGAACAGAATATATACCGTATCCTGTCTATCCTACCCTATCCTATCCATCTGTCTGAGATTGTTCGAAGCCAACATAGATTGTACATACGTATCACGTGTACGCACCGTGTCTTTCGAAAGTATCCTAGTACGATTCCCCCGCGTCTTCGTAGACGTCGTGTCTTCATCTCGTTATCAGTCGTTTGTCGGATGCAATGGCTCGGATGGCGAAACAAGGTGCAGAAGAAATGCTCGATTGAAAAGCTGTGTTTCTTCGAGTTCCTTCATTTCTTCATTTCCCTTGTCTTCTCGATGGTCCGCGGTAAAATGTGAAGTTCTGAGCAACGAAAGATAAGGTATTGACTTGTGTTTCTTTTTGTAGTAAAAGGTGATTGTTATTGTTGGGTAAATAATTTCGTGTGATATAAGAAATGAATCGTTTGTGAAGAGAATTGTGTTATTCGACTTAAGGGGACATTGTCATTAAAATTTTTCAGAAAATCAATTTTTTACATACTTCTATAGTATAGTATCTGAAGAATACTCAGTAGAAGTTATAAGACGAAATTCGTAATGGTATAAATTCTGCAACGATGCTACAACGATAAAACTTGAAACGCGTTTAACTGGAAACAAGATTTCTCCGAACGATAGCCAACATAACAAAATAAATTATGTATGGATGGCAAAAATCTTTGTAGTATTTTCTTTGTAATTGAATGCACTATCGTATCAGGCAACGATCATAAATTTTAAAGGTCACAGTTTTAGTTGTACAATTACTCTTCTTTTAGCATGTTTGTGATCAAACGTGCTCCAAACATCGTCATTTTACTTTCTTTGCCTTCATAAAGGCCGATACGATAGCGATTGATAAAACATATAAGTGCATCTGTGGTTTTCTTATTTGGGACATTCCTACGTTGAGTTATACTAGCTACCATCGACGCCTTTTGTTGTTGTAGCAGTGCACTGAGCGCCACGTACAAATTGAACCACTACAGGAAAATGAGAAAAATATATTTTTTCATATTCCTGAATAGGGAATAAATAAAGGCCGTAAAGTTTTTGTACTGCAATTTGTATATTTTTTTCAGAAAAAAATCCTAAATGTCACCTATTTTTTTCAGCGATTTGATGAAAATGTCCCCTTAATAGATTTGCCTAATTACAAGTTTCTTTGTGCAAAAATAGTGTTATTTTATGTAATATGTCATTAGCTTCTTCGAATGCTTTAATAAATATAGAATGGTAAATCCTATTTAGTGGTAAATCCCGTGGTTTCGTCGTGCCGTTGAAAAAACCGTTGTGTATTACTATTCGTTTCTATGTCGAAAGGAGTTAAGCAACCAGCGTAAACATGTACTATTTCATGATTAGGGGATTAACGTTCGATTAAAGTAAATTTAATACATTTGTACTCGCTCGTGGAAGAATTTACTTATCATTCGAAGACTGAGCAAAACTTCGAATATTCTACTCGCGTGATCGTCTAGTATTTCTGTTTCTGTATGGATCAAAGGATAATTTATTCAGCAAACAGTATTGAGGTATGTAAGCAAATATGGAAAATACTCTGCGTTCAAGTTTCACAGTGGTACGTTTTTTAAGTTGTAAATTGTTTACAACACATTTTACGACGTCCGCACAATTCCACAATATACTATAACTGAAATCAGCATATCATGTCGTTATCATATCGCTGCGTTGTCAAATACACATTATTATCGAAAAACATGTTGTACACATCGAAGTTGTTTTAAGATAAAAATTTGAAACGAAGTGTTTTATCAAATATACTGTTTTCGGAATGAGAAGCTCATTAGCTTATAATTACCATAAAATTAGCCAATCTTCGTTATACTCTGAAATTAAATCGAGGTATTCTAAAATATACTGAAAGTTTATACAAATTTACTTTTCATCGTTTCATCCGTTGCATAACTTTTTTCTATGAGGAATGTTACATTTATTTCATTTCCTAAGTGGAAATAATTCCTAAATAAACTATTCTTATAGGGGATCCACGCAACGATTGAAACGTTGAAAATCAAATTGGAAATAGTTTTCCTTGTGCAGAAAAATATTACAGAAAAATACTGGAGGTATAAGCTATTAATAACGTTTTAGAGTTGAAACGACCGCGGAGGTCTTGCAGTAAATATAATCTCCAGATACTGCACAAATAAAAACTGACATTATGCCATACTAAAATCAAATATTATTTTCGCGATAGTAGAATAATTAAGGTGACCCTCCACATTAAAAGCACGTTCATACATTCACTATTGAGCTGTAAAATGCAACTTCTATCAGCATATCAGTCATTAAATAATCCGTGCGCAAAACAATCAGTTTCTCATTTAACTATTTATAAAACAGACACGACTGTCTATTCCACGCCCACCAAAGATTTCCACTGTCTTCTTCCGAGTCAGTCAGCATTTACCAAATTGTCTGCGCAAAGAGGACAGCAGGTATTCGCCAAATCCAGGAGCCACTGCATAAGCAGAAATTCGTGTAAAGTAAATAATGTATCATCTGTTACATTAATGGCATTGTTTTAAATTATCAATTATTAGTTGGAAGAAGATGTGGCATTGTTCCAAAACGAATTAGTAAACAAGTGACCATTCAAAGCGACAAACTTTATCGTCAAAAAAACGTGTCGCAATAAATTAGTCCTCGTTATAAATTTACTAAAGTTGGTATGTAAATTTCTAGTATTCAAATTGCTTTCTCTGTCTCGTTTACTTCTTATATGATTCTCAAAAAGATTGTATGTACCTTTTCCTGGGCATTTACGTTTCAATTAATGTACTTATATATAATCATATATTCGACAAAAAATAGTATCGAGTCGTGCGCCTCGTATCAGCAAAAGAAACGTATAACACTGAATGGAATGCTAAGAAACTTGTTCAACGAGCCAAGAACGCATTTCTACCTTCTCGAGGAACAATTACACCAGCGCCCCACGTCCCTGTCGCGTCTATCTGAAATAGATGAAGAAAACAATCCCCGACTCTCGCTGAAACGACCTATAACGATAGGAGAAGTACAGTCCCAGCCTCGAGCGTACAGCAGAGGTAACAACCACCGTTATTCACTCTTACTTCTGGCTGGAACGAACGGTTCTCGATCGGATCGCTCCTCTATCCGTCCATCGTAGCACACTTTCGCAACGCAGGATGTGTGCGAGATGCCGGCGGGCTCGATTCAATTGAAATTCAATTACAAAACTATTTTCGAGCCTCTTGGCTGGCCTGGATCGGGCCAGTGTCCTGCGCAGGACCGAGATTCCCCTGGCTTTAATACCGCGAGAAAGGCATAGCTCAAGGAGAAAGTATTCCTATTCCGCTCGAAGGATAGTCTGGTACTAGTCTGCCTGACGAACGACTTGATGGCCGTCGCAATTTCCATCGCGAAACGAACGCGGTCTCTTAAAGCAGACGGGGAATCCCATTTTCCGGCATGGTCACTTTTGAAGAGAATGGTGACCTGGAGATGATAGGCGAGATTCTTTTTTGTATGAGTTGTAGCTACATTCTTTGTATGTACGAAGGATTGAAGGGGTTTTGGTGGGATTTGTGGACCTGCACTGTGCGAAATTGTATTTTCTCGAGGGATTCGTGTTAATTGAAAAGTGATTTTTCAAAAGGGCACATTTCCACATAGAACAAATTTTCAATAACCTACGTTTATTAAAAAAAATCTTTTTTTATTAGTACATGTACATTTTATTTTTCCATTTGATAGCGATAATGTTTTAATAGTTATTTAAGAAAAATGTTTGGAAATAAGCCCTGTTGATGAGAACTATATGAAATTAGCCCATTTTTATGAAACCATTTGGAAATATGGACCTACCTACCAATAGGAAATATGTTCGTTTTGTTTCAGACTAAAAAATTAGTTCACTATGTCAACAAAGAAACTTGGAAACACCACAATTTGTATGAAACATGTATTTTCACTTCAATTTTTCAAAAAGGAATAAACTTATTTTGTAGCGTTTTGTGCCACTGGATGATATAATTTAATATTATTAAAACGATGCCACCAAAATTTGCTTCAAGGTCAAAAATCGAAAAATGTCCTTTTGAAAAATCACTTCTTAATTAGTAGGATAGGTAAGTATTTCATGCTACTTCATAATTAACTATGATGGTATTAACTCATTTTCTAACTAATAACAGGCTCATTTAGCCTTTCTGATACTTTATTACACATCCTTGTATTCTTAGACAATAAGTTTGTAAGATTAGGTTATAGGTTTGTAAGATTAGAACAAGAGATAAATAAAACATATAAACTCTGGAGGGTATACGGATGTACAAGAAGGTATCGGGGAGGCTAAAATGAGCCTGTTATTATTTAGAAAATGAGATAATACCATCATAGTTAATTATTAAGTAGCATAAAGTACTTATTTCTAGGTACTTATTAACGCGAAACAAAAAAGAAAAACAGTCTTTTCGTCAGGGGTCCAGTGAAAGAGATAAATTCCAGTGATGAAAGCTGCTCGCACGAGGGCGATCGTGCAGAATTTGCGATATTAAAATTTTCCTTTCGCGCTTGCTCCCGTTCCTCGTAATTTATCGATGAATTCTCGTTCCACCTGGCAGGCGTCGACCGGTCTCGCTGTAAATATTACGTGCTCCACGGTAAATATCGGTAAATCAAAATTAATGTTATCCTTGTAACACAAGTCGAACATGTAGTCACGTTGAATGTGCACGAGACTTTCAATGTAGATTGAATGCCTGTCGAAAATGTTTGAAGTCAAAGAGGGAGCAAAGAAGACGACGAAGTCTTCGACTGGAAAGCACGGAATTGCCGGAACGCAAGGGTCGCCCTCTGCACCGAGGATCATTGAATTTCATTCGTCGATCACATTCAATCTTCGTACATCAGTTTTCAATGAAGAGCAACGGGATCGAAGGCATTCTAGGTGCGGTGCCCGTTGTCTTCACCGGCCGTTACTATTCGAAACCCGTGCCTGCGAGCAGCTCTACACGTTCTTACACCTGAGGCAACCTCCTCGTAAGACGAATGCCCCGAGTATTCCCTCGATCCTCCGTTTCGTGCCGGGAATAAAATCAATTTCCATACGCGCATACGGTGGAACGACGGGAACGAATCCGTCGATGCTTGTGAACGAGACCGTGAATTCTTTCACGGAAACTATCGTAGTTAAACGACGAAAGCGATGTGTTCGATCGATTCTGCTGTTGCAATTTTTTTGGGAGGTCGGTATTTAGGGATGCACCAATCACTTATATGAGCTTTTAGCGACTCAATTGTGTAACTAAAGGCTACATCGTGAGGTATAAATATATGTGTTTCATATAGGTATTTTAGCAGTCTTTCTAACGAAGCATCGTCTTATAATTTTAATCTTAATGCTTTAATTTGAAATGATATTGTGTTTCGGAAGAATATTTTCTGCATTCAAGAATCGTGTGATCCAGAGTTAGTTTGGTATAACATATGTCACATATAAGGGGGTCTTCTTTACCGAGGCGGTGATGGTGCGTAATTTTTGACTGGCCAATGCTTACTCTTAAAATCACGACTTGGTCACGTTTTAATAGGTGGCGTAAAGTATTGATATCGTAGAAGTTGTCCTTTTGGAAATTCTTGTATCCTTAACGATCTTTTTATCAACTATACACCTACACTGCCGTTCATAAGTATTAGGACACTTACTCTGCGTGGAATAATTGTGAGGAACGTTGCTTTACTGAAGAACTCTAACAAATTTCATTTTCTTTGATGTTTTAGATTAACACCAGTGAAAAGAAATTTTGTGCAAATAAAGCAAGTGTCCTAATACCTGTGAACGACCGTGTGTGTAAAAGAAAATACAAGCTACTTATAAACAAACAGAGTTGAATTTGGAATCTCCAAAGCGCCTCCATCCTAGAACAAAAACGTATTGACCATAGGATGCTCCCTCGGCTACAGATCAATTTTCGTTTGAAACATTTTCGTCGGTAATTATTATGAAGATATTTGTGTGGAGAGATTAAAATGGGACATCCTGCCTTTCCAAACCTACAGAGTTTACCTATTTTTCAGTCTCTTACTTTGCACGATAAAAACACTGCGCCAAAGGGAAATAATCACGATACGGAGAACTCGTGTGGATCAAGCTTTACGCTGATTTTCCATAGCCTATGATACTTAGCCTTCTTTGTACCCATGAATGGAGGTGCACTTAATTCATTTAACGGCGCATAAATGTTACAGTATTTACGGTGCAATAAATGTTAAGTTTAGTGCCGTTCGAACCATTCAATCACTACACTGCAGGCAAGCTTCGCAATCTTCATCGAAACTGCCTTTCTAAGCATCTCATTCAGTGAAGTTTCTCGCTTTCACTGTACTTCACGCAGTTTCCTTAGTTTAAGACGTCAGTGACCTCCGTCAGTTTCTCGAAAACAAATTTCAAGGCGTGCAGTTGAGAAAAATCGAGGCGAGAGATACATACAAGATATCTCCCATTCGAGATTACCTCATTCTTCCATTATGGTATAATTCATAATTCCATAATTCATAAAATAATATAAAAAAAACAATCTGAAATTCGCTGACACTTTGAATCTAACTTGCTGCGGACGATTCCCATCTTCGCACCAACCGACTTCCAATAAAGTACACCTGTATCTCACTTTAACAAACCATAGTTATCCCGAAAAAGCTTCGTACCACCACTTCACCTTCCCTTGAACCACGCGATAACTTCCTCGGCCGTACCAATTTCCACCGACCACGTATAGGGTAAATCCGGGAGACTCAGTCGGGCCGGAGAGTTGGTCGAAACAGTTGATTCTTAGAGAATTAATTCTTCTAAACCTTAACACACTTTTACATACACAGATGTAGAGTCTGAACGTTTATAGCCATTCGACCAAATCTTCAACCCGACATATACTTACAAGCCAACAGAATTTTCCCTGGCTCGCCGAGAGCGTCGAAAGACAAGCGATTAACATGAAAAGAACACGCGACATGGAGCAGCGTGTACGTGTACGCAATCACGGTTCGACACGCGCCTGAGTTATGGCGGCGCAGTCGAAGTTGACTGGGAAAACGAAGAAAAGAACGGTGCGGATTAAAAGAAGAAAAAAAAAATAGAAGAAAAGAACGAACGAGATTTGAGCCTCGCGGTCGCCTAGCGCGGCGGTTGAAAGTTGCCGCGAATTTTTTCCCCCATTAATTATATTCCCAACCAAGGACTTCTCGCGGGGCTGCATTCCAAGCATCGACAACGCGGTGCTAAGGCGCGGGTACGAGAGCCAACATTTTTATCCTGGGCTGAAAACGAGTCGTGGCAGCCGCGGGACGATCCGAGACACCTGCGTCGTCCTGAAAACGACGACACCGGGGTGAGACCACCGCGACAAGCCACTCGAGGGACAAAGGCACTCGTCCTGCAGGGAACCTTTCACTCACCTGGTGGTTACGCGTCCTCCTCGTGTTTTAACTAACAACGGAACATTCCCATTTCAATATTTTAATGAAACCACCGCGAAAGAAACTTGATGTGAATGTGGAGCCTGTTGAAGTATGCAAGGAGCCATTTGCTTTCTACGGAAATTCACCCCGAAGGGATGAAAGCAGCCCTTAAAGTCATTTTTTTTTTAATATAAGTTTCCTGAGGCACTCCATGCATGAAGAGAGTCGTGCGAATGGGGCCAGTTGCGGCTGTTGTTTTGTTGGTGATGGAGAAAATAGGGAGGGGAAATTTGAGTGGTCAAACTCATTCCATTGTCGCCGATCGAACACAAGTGTACGACAGAGCGTAGCCTACCTCGCATGGTTCACACTCGTTTCCGGAATTCTTCTATTATATAACAATTCGGAATATGGTGTTAGTGGCGAGCTACGTCATAAGCTCCGCTTACAATATATTCATGAAATATCGTTGAAATGTTGACGAAATGAATGTCAATCATGTGAAGTGGACCACTCGCCGCCATGCGTTTGTATTGAAGTGGGCAGAATTAAATGAATAAAGAATATACTTTTTCAATGGAATTCTTGGCTTTTAGGTACACCAACCGATTTTTATTCTCTATTTATAAGAAAGCTTGTTGGCACTCGTGGAAAATGTTGTCGGTTCGAACTTGCATATTCAATAATAATTTTAAATTTGCGAGGAGATTGACACTTCCGAAGTTTTCAGCCACATGTTGTTCAAATTATTCCAGATTATCGATTGGTTTATATGCAGCTGGTCTTTGCGTCATATTAAATAATCCCGTTGAACGTGTCCTCTTAAGAGCTTTAAATAACTCGCGGGCAATCTTAAAAAGCAGGATTACGCAGCGATCAGGCGTGCACACCGACGGCGTTAAATGGATCAGTCAACTCAGAAGGGATTGAAGTAAGGAACCGTGGACAGTTTTCAAACACCCAACACGTTATTTCCGTTACCAGGTTGCGGTGAGACTTGCAGCAGCAGATCTTGTTCTGTCGAACGCCACGTGGTTAGAAAGTAGCCTGTACGGATGGTTTTAATTACTGAATCCCGCACGCTAAGTCAATTGTAGGAATGATTTATATAATGGCGTTCTTCCAAACGCGCCAGTACGAGCCTGCCAATTTAAAAACTGTGAACGTTGTATCGAACTGAATCAATAACACTAATGCGCAGCCTTGGACATTTCCAAAATCAAAGATGAACAATATTTTTATTTAAATTAAAATTTCGAATAACGAATAGAAGTTAAAAATATTATTCTACGTGTGTCGAACAGAGTTGATTTTTTTATTCGATCGATTATTTAAATAATTTACTTGAGATTTCATCTATAATAACAGAATAATTTTTCTCTAGATAATGTTACTTGAAGCCTTGAAATAGTAAGCGAGTGTATTAATTGCTCGAACATTCGCTACAAAATCTTTCATTTACATTACAGTGGCATTAGTCTCAATTTCTATGTAAAAACTTGCCCAGCTCTACTGTATTGATTATATTATATTGTAAAACATATTTTTTCCCAAGCAAGGATTCAAATTTAAATTTGATGCACTGCATACCTTCGAACTAATTACCTCCCGCATTTTCTTCTCGCTCATTTGAGGATTCTCTCCCGCACACGTTGTTTTCATTTCTGCGTGTGTGTATTTTACTTGAAATACATACGCGACATGACGCATGTAGTCGCTAGGATGCGGAAACTGTTGGTATCAGCGCAGAATCTCGACGTTATCGTTATCGATCGGTTGCCATTAACACGAAGCGACGACCGGCCGATAGAATGCACTTAGCTCGCGCGCCGCGCGAAAAGTGAAAGAGCTTTGGGCGGCCGTGACTTTTAACCGCGCAGCTGCTCGAAACCGCGGAAATCGCGATGACAACGTTTTCATTAACGCGTCAGGAGTACTGCGTTATCGGGCAGTTCAACTGCGATCCTGTCAGCAGTTCATACGTCTGATCGAAGTGAACCGTATACAGTTCACTATGAAAAATGGTCGTAGGTAGGTATGTGGCTGAAGTACGAAGAAAGTCCCTGTTTCACGTCTCTGATTAACGTGTACTTAGGTGCATAGGTACACGCGTACTCATATACATAATCATCTGTGTGTTAAGGGAGGAATCTTATCCTTTGGGCCAAAAACATAGCAAAATTTTCGATTTTTTTAGAAGAAACCAGTAATTCGATTCATCTGAAATGTGGACCATGTTTTTATACATCCTTGAAGAAGTTGCAATTTTCTCTTTATTCATTTTTAATAATAAATATAGGAGTTCTGGTGTGCATGATATTTATCTACCACGTAATATAAAATAGAACAATGAAACCGCGTTTTACTTTATACATATGTAGGTTAAAATTGATCAGCAAAGAAGAAAAAAAATTATTGAGGAGTTTGCAGAGTTTTCAAACTGGAAGGTCTAAAGTCTGGATCTTTAATTTTTGCTATACAATTTGCAACAATTTTCTTATGTTACGAAAGTAGTATCGAACTTATCCGTATTCTAGTTCTTCAAACGAAGCTATATTTTTTATTAAAAATGTATAAAAAATTACAACTTCTTCAAAGATGCATATAAACATGGTTCAAATTTCAGATGAATCGAATTGCTAGTTGCTTCCAAAAAAAAATGCAAAATTTTGCTATGTGTTTCGCCCATAAAATAGAATTCCCGTTAACCCTTCATAGTCACGCGGTGTGTTTTGCACCCCATGAGCATTTTTCGAGTTCAAATGTCGCGCTTTTACTACTTCCAAAGGGGATTTATCGCGAAAAAAATATCATTCTTTTCCACGACCGTGGAAAATCGCTCCTCTTGAACTACAAATTTCATCATATCCAAATCCACGTACCACGAATATAACTCAATTATCACTAAAAAATTAAAAGATTCAAAAATACGAAAATGAAAAACACAAAAATGACGCTGGGGTGCGGTGACCCCATGTAATTAATTTGTGATTATAAGAATGTGTGGCCACGAAGGGTTAAGAACGCGGGAATTTTTAATTCCCCAATAGACATTACATGTACAACTTCAAAGGGGTAACTTCTAAAGTGCTGTTGCGCTCCGGGTATATCTGAACTCCGTTTACCACATTCAATGTGCAATTTACTAGAATTACTAATTGATTCTGGGAGTAATGAACTCCAGAGCTTAATCAGTTTAATAATTTACACGTTAAATCGCTAGAGTCGACTGCAGTCGACCCAAATGCTCATCTGCTGTTTATCTCTAACTGTTTTAAGCTCCATATTCTTCGTGGCAAGTCGTATAAGAATTACTATTCAACATTTGATATCAGCTAACTAATTAGCAAAATGATAGGTAAGTATATGCAGTACAAAAAACATTTATTCCAGCATTCGAATAAACACTCATGACTCTATTATTATTAGTACAATCTTCAAACCTCTCTTACTATTAGTATTGCAAAATTGATTTATTGCAGAAATGTGTAGCTCGCTACCTTGACCAAAATAAGGATACAAATTATTTTATCAATCCCATTGCTATGAAAAGTACTGCGTAAATTTGAGAAGAATGCAATAAACATTTCCCAGTACACTATACTTTTCATAACAAATTATGAAAAGTTTTGAGGGTGACATTTCTTAACCAAACTGATGTAATAGTTGAGTGAATTAAATTAAATTGCTCACCTATGCCACAATTTTAGACAAAAACAAACTTAACACCTCCATTACCCTCTAACTACAGCGAGCGAATGTACACAATTTTATTCGTAGGGGGATGTTTAAATGCCTGATAACGAATTTGTTAATATCGAATTCTGTGTATATCGTGATGACTCACCCCGTGTATCAAGAAAAAAACGTGGAGGGAACAGCGATACGCGTCTCTCCCATATTTACATGTTAGATCCCGCTGGTATATTCTCACGATTTTGCGTGCCCGACGTTCAGAGCGAGAAAGCGCACGTATTGCGATCACGAGAATTCGTGATTCGCGTCGGACGGAAGGAAAGGCAACGAAACGAAGAGGAGAAAAGAAGAGCAGAAGCTTATAGGAGCAGGATCACGCCTAGCAGCGTACAAAGCTCCTGCGGAAAATGTAGACCTTTCAACAGAAAAGTCATTTCAACTTGGTTTTCTACAAGGCATAGTATTTACACAAGATCATCTGTAATTATAAATTATTTCACAATGAAACAGTGTTGTAATATCTACAGTTAAAATTAAAAGGTACCTACATCTTGTCAAAAGACAATGAAGATGAATTTGTACAGTCGATTCGAGAAGAAAATCTCTTCCTTCTACCTTGCTCTCATTTGAAAAGTATCTTCAGACTTGATAGCCATGCTCTTACTCGATCCATTTAACCCTTTGCTCTCCAATTTATTCGTCCCTTAGTCAACCACCGATCTTTCACTTTTCTGCACTTATTAAATACAGAAATAAATATACCATAACGATTTAAAACTCCATAATTCATTCGACTCTACGAACCACGAGCTCTTCCACATTTCCAAAGTCCAATGACATCAGTGTGACGCCAATTGAAACTTTAGTAGGTATAACTGAAAGGTACCAATGCTGGGAGTGAGAAAGGATAAAAAATTTTGAAGCCATCATCCATCATCCAACCACGTAAAAATAATTACTCCCAATAATTTAATATCAAGTGAGAAATAAATTTCTACATCTCGTGGATATCAATCAAGCTTAGGTAGAAACGAGGTGTCACTTTGATACATGCTGCCGTTGAAAGGGGATCCTTTTCGAATACATCAAGGGTTTCAGCGTCGCGGGTTGCACACGTGGGAACGCGGCTTAATAACGCCCCGCGTACAGGTTGTTCGGTAGTGAATTGCAGGTTGCGTCGCGTGAATGATGGAATTCCTTTCGGAAATATGAAAAGCGTTTATGTAGGGTAATACACAGGCGGATTTTAGCGAATAGGCGCGCACAGACAAGCTGGGAAAACATGATAAATTTCCCTCGACGCTTTCGAACGGACGCCGGCGCGCGTCTTTTTACTGCCTAAATATCCTGGAATGCGATGCATCCGATGCACGTAACGGTGCAATCGGGAGAATCGAGGAGCGTTTAAGTAGCGAAGTAAACCGCGAAAACTGTCTAATTACGGAAACGTTAAAAGGGAACATAATAAAAAGCGACGTTTACGCTGTTCTTCAAATGCGCCTCTTTGCGTACGGGCATTCCTTTCCTTTTAATTGAACCGCGAGCGAAACGTCACAGGAAATGCATTAAAATGCCTGGATGTGTTCGTTGTAATTAAAAATATACTACCCAAAACAATTACGGTATCTCGTGTCAACTTTCAGGAATAAAGTAGAAACATTACCAATATTAAACGTCATAAGACTCTTACCAAAAATTGAATTCCTGTAGGATCAGGAATTTTAGTTAAACGCGCGTGATTAATAATACGTAATTATTTTCCAGCGAGTAATGACGTGGAACTGCTTTGATCAAGTTCCAAAGGGTAGAGAAATTATTGAAGAGAAATTCGTATCGTTCGGTTAATTGCTGTAATGATTCGAGTTCTCGCGATTGAAATGGCTAGGAATATGAATCTGCGCGGAACGCAGCGTTGTCACGCGGCATGGATGGTCGAAATTGAGACGAGCTACGGTAATAATGATGGATCGAGGGTAACGAGGAAAAAAGTGGTAGGTGCAAAGTAACCGAGAATGGAGAGGAATCCGCCCTCGCCCGGGGCGCAATTTCTCCCAACCGATTCAGGTCGAAGCCGCACGAGCAAAGAAGAAGTGAGAGGATAGGGCATCGAGGAGGGGGCGACTCGATGCGACGAGAGGAACAGGAAAAGAGTTCAAATAAGAAGGAAAAGATGACAGTGAGAGGGGAACGGAAGGGTGAGAGGAGGCCAGCAGATCCGAAGGGAAAGGCAAAGAAAAGGGAACAAGATGGTGAAAAAACGATCCATCAACGAAAGTAACGGGGAGGAAGCGGAGGACAGATTTCACGTGGACCAGAGTTGACGAAGAGGGGAAGGCAAAAACGCTAAAGTTCCAAAGAGTAAAGCAAGCATCACAGGTATAATTTCTCTTGGGAAGGAAAAATGAGAATGTTGAAAAGATAAAGATGTACAGTGCGAAGGAGAGGATGAAGAAAGGAGAAGAATTACCTAAGCCAGAGCGATCAGTAAAAGAGGCTTAAATAACTGGTACTGCATGAATGTAGAAATCATAAATGGGGGACAAGTTTTCGCAAAGAAGAGTTGAAGAAATATTTAGATAAAAGGGAAACAGAGGAATGCGAGGAACAAACCCACAGTAACATTAAATTAGAGAAAGAAGAAAAACCAAGAAGCCTCGAATGGGAGAGCACCGAGGCGAAAAGCTTCGTCGTGGAGCGGGCTGAAGTAAACATGAAATATTCAAACTGCGGGTGAGATGAAATATACGAAAAGCGTACGCGCGGCACCGTAGAAAGGCATATCGAGGAAGATGGACGACCGCGGGAGTAAATACGAGACAGAGACTACGCGATGAAAAATGAAGCAAACCCGTGTGCCTGATTACGAGAGAAGAGCCCATGTGCCGATCGCGCGCACGTATATATCTTCATTTCGCAACGATGCGATGCGAGGCATGGTTATTCGATATACGAGGCAATACGGTCGCGTAAAATGCGGCCGGTTCGGGCCATGCAACGAAGATTTACAATGGCTTCGAATACCCTCGCTAGCCCCCCCCCCCCCCATCTTCCCCTTTTTTTCTTTCGTTTGGTACACCTTCTTCCGAAGACTTCTTGCGGCTTCGAAACACTGATGCCTCGCGCCCCTCTCGCTCAACAGAGCACTGCGGAAGGTTCGGGTATCCTATTTGCCTCAGATTCTGCACACAGTTAGCGCATATTGTGTATGGATAAAGTGGCAAACGCGCGAGATGGAGTCTTCGAAATCTCGTTAGAAAATTGAGTTCAAACTTCTATCTTTCCTGGAGTCGTGATGAGCACCTACTCATTCGGGAGAATGAAATGGTAACCCTGCTGTATACTATAACAGCGTCTCCCAATTAAGTTTTGCCACTATACCCTTCCAATGTTACTAAAATTTCCGCAACCCCTATCCTCAACAGTTTTCGTTGAATAATTTACACATTTTTTTAATATTCAAATTTTACTATAACATAACCTTTCGCGGAACACGAGGATTCCGCGGAACGCCAATTAATTGGGAAACGTCGATGTATAGTAATTCTAAGTACATTTGTACAGTCACTCATAAAAATTCACGACAGACCGTCGCGAGCGTTCGACCACATTAACCTGTAGTCTTTTTTTCCTATTAAAATTGTGGACAAACTGACGTCGATCTAGTCAGCAAGAGGCATAAGCAAGGCGGTGGCTTTCAAAATTAGCTATTTCTCTCAATTTGTGCGAACAAATCTGCGAATCACTGTATATACTATTTCTCTTATTTTTTATAATCTATGACTAGCTGTTTGAAATTTTGAATCCGCTTCGTTCCTGCGTATGGACCCATCATACACCGAATTTAGAAGAGAGAGAACTTTGAATTGAAAGAGCTCGATTTTCTCGATAAATTTTAAGCACTGCACCGTGTGCATCTAATATGTTGGTGTACGGGGCATTAATCGTGTGCAAAATTTGAGGGAAATCACTGACACGAGACACAAGTACTCCCCTTGTGGAGGAAGGTGATTGAAGAGTCCTCTTGATGTATGCTGTACTCTCACCGTTAGATTCCGGGAGGAATATCGGTCGAACCTTCACCGGTGTTCTTTTGTAACCGAGAAACGTGCCGGGGAGGAAGAATACGGGTAACAGTGTATTACGAGAGGAGGCTGCGTCTGCTTTGCAGGTGAGCAACAGCACGATCGCGATTTAAGCGCTCCAATTTTAGCTTCGTCCCCTCCGACGCGTGGACCCGCTTCATTGCGACGATCTATATTCGTAATCATTTTTAATTCTTTTGTCTATAAAATGATCACTATGGATTTAGAAAACTATCACAGATCATTGTTATTACCTAGTCTTATTCAATATTTTCAAAGCTTCCATTATGTACAGGTAAAATGTCTTAACCTGTTAACTGGGGAAGACGAGTCAACTCGTCATTCAAAAATTCCTCGATGTGGGATAAGATGAGATTTATCACAAAAATTCCGAAACTCTACTCGTACAGAAGAAGTAAATAATATTTTAGGCTCTACGTCGCATTTACTAATAAATACTTAAGTAATTAGTAATATCTATTAAACATACCATTTTTAATACACTGAATACGTTTTTAATCGAGGAATGATCATGTTACCAGGTTAAAGAGACTAACTAAATATTTTGAGTGTGTTATATATATGAAGTAAAGTTATAGTTATTATTCGTCACGTATATTTGCTGTAACTAGAATAAAGTAATTGTATAATAGCAACACAAATTTATGTTTCTTTTAATTTTCTCTTGTTTGATTACTTCGTAGAATTAGTAGGTATTTCAAGCGTTAATTCAAACGACACCTTAAGACATACTGGATTGTAAAATTGTTTTGAAGTGTACCTATGTTAGGTAAAAAGGATTAACGAAATGAAGAGTATAAGATACGATAATTATAAAGACACACTTCAATCTATATACAAAAACGATGGTAACCACTCTTAATTAAGGGTATAATGCTTAATTGTGTTTAACTAATGATAGGTACGCAAAGGATTCGATATTGCATGTGAAGTAACATTGCTTCAGAGCGATATGTTTAAGATGAACATTGTAGTTGTATTTAACGAACGCATGCGTATACCATTTTAATATCCTCAATAATTGCCATTTTTATTGCGATGAAGAGCTGACGTTTTAATCCCCATTCACTTTGTTTCGTAACTAATTGCATTGACTAATTAGCAGAAATTGTGTTTCTAATTAATCGATCTAATCTTCGCCAAACGTTCCTTAGCAATTCGATAAAGGCGCGAAGGATATACTGTTAACCTTTTCAAAATCCCTACCCATTGAATAGACATGCCGTATCATCGCTTAATTGATTTACTACGTTGAGTGACTTCTACCCATAAATTTATGTTCCCTTGGATGAATGTGCATCGCATTCTGTTGAATTAATTACGCACATCCACTGCGCGATAGCATTCGCCGAGAATTTCTATGAAAGTTCCATTTCTGATTCGCGACGCCTTTTCTACAGAAACGAAACACATTTTTAATTCACGGTCAATAATAGAATTGCATAAATCCACAATCAGTAAATTGAAATACCGTAAAAGTATAGTGAAGTGTAGGATAGCAGAAAAGTAGGACATTACATGTAAGATAATGGCCCTTTGAACCTTGGTCCTTACCAAATTAAAAATGAAACCTACAAAATTGTTTCAAATTGCAAGGATTAAAATAATTAGAGTAGAATCTATACAAGGAATTGTACCACTCTTAAAAATAAATTTATACGATCCCTTTCCAAGATGTACAAGGTAAAGTGATTCCTCGTGAAAAACTACTTAAGTCAACACTGGACAAAAATCGAGTGTGAAGATCCATCGATTACTACACATGGACTCGACTAAAAATCAATTGCCACTTGCCCGTCAATTTTCTCGAATACAAAACGTTGCTCCAAGAAAATTATTCTACAATTTCGCCTTATTTATACAGAAGGATTCGTTTCATTCACAACTGTACCATATTTACTGGCAAATTTTGCTTCTAGCCATGTGCAAGGGTACTTATTTTTAGTGATTTTTGAAAAGCAATTTTCTCGAAAACTAGTAATAGGCAAGCCTCGTACGAAGAACCTTAATTTCAAATTTTTTACTTACTTTTGCACGAGGAATAGTTGCATGTCTGCTTGTACCATCGTTTCGACGGCACCCTGTATAGCAAGAAACGGCAGTTGGATCGAAAAATCCAGTCGAATCCCGATCCTCTGGCGGATAGTATCAAGTTAATCCTTCCAGTCCTTTAGCGAGCGCGTGACAGGCACGTGGAGAAAAAGCAGAATACGTAAAAATCGATACCGCGATTTCATAGCAGACGGCCGTCGAAATGAACTAGGTAATCCTAGACAGTGCAAGGTGAGCATTACGTCTCCATCGGTTAAGCAACACTCGGCCTACTGTAATTTCAAGATCCCTAATCGTCTGTAGCCGTCTACGTCCGAGGAAACATTAATCCTCTCGCGTATTAACGATCCCCCGATAGCTACAATTTATTAATACCTCCATCCCCCACCAACGAATACTACATTGCAATCGTTTCCATCGATTTCTCGCGGATTAATCGTCATCGAATACGTACAATAATCAACTGGCAAATGATCGGTCATTTAGATGACTTCTTCGTAACGTAACTCCAACTAAATATCGTAAACGATTAAAAGATTGTCGCGGGAGATGATAATTAGTGGATCCACCCATGTGCTTTGAAATAATAATTAATTGGGACAAATCCACTGCGCAAAATTCATAAGTGTAAATTTATCGAACCATATTCTGTATTAAAAGTAGAAAGTTATTACATGTTTTTTTAATAAAATTCTTTTCCTAGACTCTCTATGTCCTTTTGCCACTTTTCTGGTAAAAATACAAGTCGGTGTAGAAAAAATACATTTCCGTACACCTAACATTACTTAATAGTCAGCGAACGAATTTTTGCACAAACTTAATATTTATATTAGAGTTGGAGAAGTAAAATTTAACTCTAGTGATCGAAATAGGTGTCAGAAAAATGAGAAATTTTAAGAAATGCAGATTATTTATTAAGCCTTCTTTTAGTAGGTATCTACATGATTTGTTTAGTCGGGTGACCAGAATTTAGGTTTTCGGGGAAGTGTATCAGTGGTTGAATACCGATCTCGGAGCGTTGAAAGTGTTTCACCCTCGGTTTCGCCGAGGCAGAAGAAATTTGTCGCACGTTCAGACGGTTGATGTTACGGCTCTCTTTAAATGTTGCAATCCAGAGCTCGTTCACTCTCGAGAAGCTTTAGACAGAATTTACACTGACTCATACCAGCCTCGGCGGACCAGATTTACGATACTATTATCGTCCACACGACCATAACTTTCGCGTTCGTACGGCTGTAGACCGCGCTAGATAAGCCTCTAAAGCTGGCCCCTGTAAATTAAACGGATTCATGAAAGAAAAACTCGTCGAGGCTGCGTATATATCAAACTATCGCCACCGCTAAGGCAAAAATTGAATAAATCTTAACCACCGATTTTGCTGCATCGCTCGTAAGGTCGACGTAAATTGTGCTCCCCGTCGTATCTCCATTACAACGCGCGCGCGCGTACTGGAATCGCGATAAACCAGATTTATTCCTTTCTTTGAATTCGAGAAATGTATTCGAGAAATTCATCCTATTTTATGTATAACCTGTTACCTTTATAATACGGTTGCTGATATTCTCCAGTGGCCACTGAATTAAATCCTAATTGTAAGTAATGTCTTATGCTTTATCTACGAGGTAAGTAAATATTTCGCGAGGATTTCTTTGCGTACCCTTTTTAGAATTTTAAAGAAAAAATGCCTCTTTACGTCGGTCAGGATTTTCCGAACGATCGTCCCTACCGTGAAAATTTTGTGCGAAGCATAGAAAATTAATTCCTTGCTTGGTTTGTCTTCAAAGTAAACTTTCAATGCTTTCCAGAAAATATCGACGTCGAAACAAAGCAAATCCGCGCAGGGGATGCAAATCCGTCGGCGTGAAAACACTCCGACGCTAATCACAGTGGCATGAAATATTTCGGGGACGTTTCGAAGATTTTTCATACCGTTTATTGCTTTTAGAGGATGAAAGAAGGAGAAGTGATCAACTATCGGCTGCCTCCCTCCTCCTTGCTCTTTTCTTTGCATATAATTTAATTTCCCCCCAGCGAGACACTCGAAACGAAACAACGAGACGGTCGGGCGAAATCGATCGCGAAAGATTTCATCAACCGGGCTCTTGAGCTCGCGTTAAACCGCCTAGAAAAATGCTTCCCCACAAGTATCACGACTCGATTCACGATGGACCCGTGATCCGTCCGATCGAGATCAATAACCTCGTCCACGGACGATTTGTTACAGATATCTCGGCGAGACGCGTGAGAAGCGGTATCGACCTCTTCGTTTTTCTACACCAACGTGTTTCGAAATTCTTTCCCGTCGTCGGACATTTAATTCTTCTTGTGTTCCTCTGTCCCGTTTTTACGGTACCGTGCAACGAATTTTATAGGGTGGTATTCGTGTGACATTCGACGTGCGGAAAAAACTCGGTGGCCTCCACAGTTGATGTGACTGAAACTTCACATAATGTCAAGCAATAAAATTAAAAAATAAAGTTTCTTATTCATAAATCAAGGATAACACTTTTATGACAAGGGACATGGGTGTTGAAAGAAACCTCCAACTACCTATTATAAACTATAAAATTAAAAACTAAAAACTACTATTTAAGGATGTATCGGACGTACAGTGTTAGACAAAAGTAAATGAAATTTGAAATACTTGAATATCTACGCGTTACGCATAGTAAATCTAGATGTAAGGAACTGGAACGACAGTTGGAATCTTATTTTTAGTCCCAGAAAGATATTGTTTACTTCACGATTACCTTTTCAAGCATTATTTGGTAAACTTTTGGCACTGAAAATGCCCCGAATTCACAATTTTCTTGAGTTACAATTAATTTCTTTAAAACGGTGTAGTGAAACAATTGAAACTCGGCAGATATTTTCATCCATCCATATACTAAATGTACAAAAAAATTACTTTGGAGGTGATTTTAAAGAAATTTATGAACATTATTAAAAATGTAACATAAGGTTCATATGCTATGTATAAAGAAGAACAAAATACATTTTTTTCAGATTTTTGAGCAAAAAATGGCTGGACAATACCCGATAAGCCGATACGTATTTTCTATTTAACCCATTTCGCGGTGGAATTTTTCACGTCTACACAGTTGGACCTAGAACAAAAAGAAAAAAAGCTTTGTAATCTACACACTAAATACTGGAGAAATACCGAAGATTTCGATAAAATATTGACTTCTGAAAAACTAGCGAACATTCAAATTTTCTAGCAAAAAAAAGAATTCTTTTGATTGAAATGTTTGCCATTCCTTTAAAAGTCAATATTTTTTTTTAAATCTTGGGTACTTCTCTAGTATTTGGTGTGTAGATTACAAAACTATTTGTCATTTTGTTCTAGGTCCAACGGTGTGGACGTGAACAATTCGACCGGGGAATGATTTAAATAGAAAATACGTATCAGCTCTACAGCTATTGTGCCGCCATTTCTTGTTCAAAAAATCTGAAAAAAATGTTTTTTGTTCTTCTTTGTACACGTCATAAGAACCTTATGTTACAATTTTTAATAAGGCTCATAAATTTCTTTAAAATCACCTCCAAAGTTATCCTACCATTTTTAGTCTATAAATATCGGTACTGTCAAACGTACATGTAGAATTCATTAATATTTAAACGTAAAATCAAATAACCGTACGATGCAATAGTAACCAACAGATAATAGGAAAACACACACACACACATAACGAGGAAAATATATATGTATCCACAATATAGCAAAAAGTTCAACGACGTAAAGTAGAAAGTAACCGAACGTTTGAAGGAACGCTACTACAAACAGCCTTTTGACTCAAAACCGCGATGTGTTAATTAAGAGAAATAGTCTGGGAATGGCGGTGCGGGGAATAAAACAGAAACCAAGTGTCGGAACGGGAAAAAATTGATTTGGAAGCGAGCAACGCGGAATGAAACGGCGCGGTGGAATGCGCGAGACTCTTGCAATGCTTGCTATCGTTCTTATCGCTCCATTTGAATTCTTATTTCTGTATGATCGAACGTCCTTTTCGCGAAATCTTGCGCCGCCGGCGCGAAACGGCTCCTTTCACCCGGATCTTGTCGGGTGAACGTTATCGTTGGAACGAGAAGGAAATGAAAGGCAGAAAGAAGCGCACGGATAAACACGTGCAGAGATGCCTTCGGCAGGCATGGGAGAAATTACAAGGTGGAAGTTTGAAATCGCTTCGACGAAAGTGAACGGCATTATTTCGCTGTGAAAAAAAAACGCCACTCACCGCGTTACAATGCGTAGGTATCTGCATCTAGGCGGTAGATTCGATTAATCGTTCGATGCACCTTTACAAGCTATTCGATTTAACTCAACGTTACTTCTGACATTAGGAATATTTATTAAACTAAACTGCACGACACATCTCTCGCAAATGAGACTACCAGCGCAATAGTGGCCTAACCCACAATTTTTTGGCGGATTAATATTTCAGTCTAAACCGCTTCTTACACAGCAAAAATTTTAATTACATAGTGACCTGAACAACCTTCCAAAAACATCCTCGAAATGACAGCACAAAAACGTGTTCTTACACTGGGCATTTTGTTGATTTACATCGCGCAACATTGCCATTATTTTATACACTAAATAGTTTTTAAAAAATCGCCTAAAAATAGAAATTATAGCAACGACTTTGGGACGTCAATAATTTCATTAACCGTAATCTCAAAACAGAAGTTTTGGGTTTACGCCACTGTTGCGCTGATAGCAACAAATCACTATTTGTTTATTTTATTCTAGTATAGCTATCTTAGAAACACTTGGTTTTATACTAAACCGAAAAGTGTAAAATGGTTTCGAATAAATAGCGATAAGATAATCAGGATTTTTATGGCTCGAAGGAGCGGTTTTAATGGAAATCTAAATTCGTGACGTTTTATGGCTACTGTGCTGATTGCCGGAATTATCAGCGCCCTTGGGCGTTTACGATTTTCTGCATTGCTTCTGGGTGATAAAGATTCGTGGAGTTGCATTAACTCAACCAGTAGATGTAAAAACAGCTGCGTGGAATCCTTTCCATGGCTTCAAATTAACGTCATACTTTTTTCTATCAATTATAGGACGAGTAGGTACAACGAAGACGAATGCGTTGGCACGCTAATGTTCCTAGTGGAGCGATTCCCAGAGTCTCTGCATTGCGAATGGCAGATCTAGTAGCAGTCTCCGGCGTGCGCAGCGACTTCAGAGAAACTTCATGAAGACTGAGAGCGAGGTGCCGCTAAAGGCGGTGTTTCTGCAAAGGCAAGACGGCCTCGCGACGAAGATTTATCACGTGACGGAACGCGGACGTTTCTCATGGCGAAACACCCTTTCGTTATCACGCACGGGTGGTTTGAATATACCGAAGCCAACGGAGATTCTTCGAACAGCTACATTCTTGTAAGTAAGTTGCTGGAATCCGGTTTCCTATGCGCGTAAATCGTCACTCCCAAAGGAGACGTTTATGACGCGCGATGGGACTTTTACTTTCCCGTTTAAGCTTTTCTGGAGTCATTAACGGATGGCTCCTCGAGATTTCCGTGCTAATGACGGAAGAGGCGGATTATGGAATTAACACCTTGAATGGTACGAGGTTTGGAAAAAATGTCCCTTTAATCCTCGGATCCCGAATGCAGGGTTCATTTGAAACCATTCTAAGTATCGAGCTACGCGCGTTACTTATTATTAATATTACTGCTTGGAAAAATTATGAGGCAAAGTGGGCACTGCGTCCAACGCGTGGTAAACTATCCGCTGATCGTTCCTTATTAACCCATCAAAGTCAGCTGTTAATGACAACTGCAACGATACACCATTTATTGTTTGACAGAAGGGGCAAATATTGTAATAAGCTGGTCGGGAATGTTTCCATACATGCTGCAGGATGCAATTTTCTACCTGAACGCTACTCAATCGATTGTCCTTATCGTACGCCTTCGGAGCATGAAACGATTGATCTACATATCAGTGCCCCCGGACATTTAAAAGTGCGATATCTAACGGACGTTATCGGTTGCAGTGCCAGTCATACGCCAGCGAAGTCCTCGTACCGATGCAAAGGTTGCACGCTGCGCGAGTTGCTCGAACAAATAAAATGGCTCCTCAATGAAAAGGTTAAGGGAAATTAAAAATTCCACGCCGCGCTCGATACTTTATTAGCGGTTAGTTGTCGGATGCTTAGCATACAATATAAAGGCCCGTTCACACGAGAGATTTTTGTGACCTGGATTAGTATTTGGAACAAATTCACAGGCTTCTCGATTCTCTCTATCTTTTTCTCAACCGTGCTGTCTTTGCCAAGTGAATATTTTTAAAAAAAGTAATTGCGAGTCACAGAAGTGTCTCGCGTGAAATGGCACTAATACTTCATTGGGAGTTAATGCACAGATTCCTATGACAGTCGAGTAATTTATTTCTGAAAGAACGCGTCGTATTATTCATAATTTTCATGCTGATGGACAAGCTATTTAGATGGTTCGTGAAATGTGAAACACCGTTTTCTCCTCTTGCGAAGCTCTATGCAAATACGGGATATTAGCAGTCATAGGTTGGGAGAAATCTTTCAGAACGGCCACTAGTAACGTCGTCATTAGTTACTAATCTATTACGTGCCCTTTAGCGTGCGAGATTACGTTAATGTTCGTCGTTACTTGTGCAAATGGATCATCCACTGACAGACATTTGTATATTTGTATTGGAATTTTAATGCATCATTTTGCCATTACAAGATATCGCGTCTAACACATTATCGTCCACCGAGATCGTCACATCACACGACTCGCGAGTATAAATGGAGAATCCTACTTAATAATATTTCCATGTAACTTAAGAATTCTATAAAGCAAGGAATCCGCCTGAAAGCTAAGCTACGTTATGCTACGATATGCTAAGTTTTAAAAAAATAATTTCAATATATCCTTAAGTCGAAAATCTGCCTCAAAGCTAAGATAACTTATGCTATGCTAAATTTTAAAAAATTAACTTCAATATATCCTAAAGCTGGGAATCCACCTGAAAATTAAGCTGAGTTATGTTATGTTTTGAAAAAATTAGCTTCAATACATCCATAAGCCGGGAATCCACGTGAAAGCTAAGCTAAATTATGCTATCCTATGCTAAGTTTTAAAAACTTAGCTTCAATCCTTATGAAACCGTTTCCACCAAAAACTGTGTTAAGCTGTGCTATGTTTTTTTTACGTTTTATAGCACAGCCAGACATAGCCTAGCACTGCTTTTTAACTCCTATTCTTCCCAACCTTCGTCATTCGTACCGACAAAGCACAATGAAAAAGTATGGTATTAAAAATTGCACGAACAATCTCAATACCTACACGTCGTACAGGAAGAATCCATTACAAAATTCCTGTAGCAGTCGAATCCTGCTACACCAACAACAAATTACAGATTACCCAATCGTCGACGCGGAAACTTCACCGACGGGTTGCTTGAAGAGTAAAGTTTTACTTGGAAAGCCCGGCGGGCGGTGTTAAAGCTGCCTGCGAGCCTCGAATTTGACAGTACCGCCGGGGTTCGAGCACCCATCATCGAAGAAATCCGCCGACTCGCGCCGCGCCGTGCGCCGGAACGCGGTGGAGGCGAGTCTCGCTAGGCGGTGCGCCCCTGCGTTCGAACAGGCGAAATCAGATCTGAATTGATAATGGCGCATTCTTTCCGCCGCGCGGCCGGTTCCGCCGAAGAGCCCGCGTTGCGTCTGACATTTGTCTGGCATTTCGAAAGCACGATGCCGTCCGTGTCGCTCGTGACAAATCATAATGCCGGGCGGCAACGGGACGGTACAATTCGAACGGCGATGAAAAACGATGCGCGGGCCGGGAGTGGCGTTTTCCGTGCTAGAAAAATCGGCCGCCCATTGTTCTTGGCCCGCAGCCCGAGGGGCGCGGACGCTGCTCTTGGCGTCTTGCACCATCGGGAGGCGCTCGTGGAACTCGAACGCACGGAACGATACGGACGCGGCGATGGTGAGCCGATAACGCAGCGCCACGCTAACGAGCGGATGATGAATGGACGCGGGACTCTGACGTGGATGGAGGAGTGAAACTTGGCGCAAGTATGGCACGCAGATGCGTATCGCTGAGGGCTCTGTTTTTTGGCTGGATGAGTTGTGGCTTGCAGGGTTAGGTACACCTATGTAGCGATGGGAAAGCAATGGGGGATGTTGGGCGGCGATGGGTGCAACTTCTTAAATTAATGAGGGGACAACTTATTGGAACAGATGTACCGGGGTGGCGCGATAACAATCTGTAGTCGTTTATGGATAAGATTGTAACGACTGCTTAAATGAGTGCTTTATTAGAATAGAAGCAGAATGTGACTAGGTATTGTGACCATTCGGGCGGAAGTAAAGCTGAGATCTGCATCTGTTTCTCCGTACGGATTCTTTGTTCGAATAGGAATTTTTTTTAAATGCACTCGAAAAACTCTCAATTTTATTCGCGGATTTTCGAAACTTTTCTTCCAAAGCGCGCCATTTTTACAAAAATAATTTCGGCACCTACGTGCAACGGAAACTACACTCATATAGTTTATAAAAGAAGAATGAAATTAGATTTCAGACCTGCTGTTCCATAGTTACAGATTCTACTACTTAGCGCGCGTAAGGGGTCTAGAATATTATTTAATATATTAAAATATATGCATGTTTCTCTACTTATTTTTTTTTTTGTAGTCTCTTAAGACATTGTACTATAGATAGGTAATAACAATTTTATAGGAAAACTGTAAATTATTCCTGAAAAAAATTCTTAAAGATAGCTTACTTTTCCGGCCGTTACAGTGGTGTTCTCCCTTAACGAAACTAAGCGATCAAACTCGGAACACACTTATTCTGGATTTTCGCATGTCGCGGCTGCGATTGCCATTAGTCTCGATTTCGCGAGAATGGCTTTACAGCAGAAATGCATTTATCCAAAGGAACTTTGTCCCGGTACATTGTTTACCGAACATGTTGCCGAGCTCTTATTATCCGAACACGAGAACATGAGATCACAGAATATATAAAGGGTAAGAGGAATGTCTATTTTTCTTGATTTTGGGATGTATAGCATATTTTGTTGATGGCAACTGGGACTAAGAATCACACGGGGTTATAAAGTTCAAATGCCCCGTCAGATAACGTTAAACTATTGGTATACTGGTTGAAAACAGGCAATGTCCACTCTGCACTGGAAAAGAACACTTAATTTTCTCGATAAAGACGTTTTGTGTCATTCCCTGTTTTTCCCCTTATCCTTCATAATATATAGTGTGCAAAGGAATATTCTTGAGGGTGCAAGATATCAAATGTGTTCTTCGTCGCCCGTTACAGGGGTTGCACTTATCTGGTCACACGCTACATATTCCTTGGGGTCTTCAAGTACTCATGTTCCAAAAGTGGAGTGGACACATCTCTGGGTTTTTGGTATGTACCCCCACTGCTTTTACGTCGTTATATCTCCGCATGATACAATACATGCACAGATTTCAAAAGACGTAAAGTGGGATTATGTAGGGTGGAACAAGGGTGATTTAGAAATAGCGATGGTAGAGCTGTGCATTTGGGTCGAGAGCTCTTAACCTGGGGTGCCACCAAAGGGGACGTAAATGGACTTCGGGAGGTTCACAAACTTCGATCGTACAAAAATTATACTAAGCTCTAACTAAAAGTTGCTTTCCTTTGTAATCCCGCGTACCTATTCTCCTTTACGCACTGAAAAATATGATTCTGCATCAGGCAGAGATGGGCAAAATTTTTATTTAAATTAAAATTTCGAATAACGAGTAAAAGTTAAAAAAATTATTCGTCATGTGAGCCGTTGTTTTTGAAAATGGTATAAATTCATTTTTCGGAAAAAATGAGTTAATGGTAGTTTTAGTCAGATATAGATATCCTCTTTGTATACTTATAATCACACAGTTAATGGTTTACAATATCCTCATAAATTAATAAAAAAAAATTGTACTGTAAAATGTTATCGCAGGAATGTTTTTTTTTTTAAAGTGGTATAAGTCCATTTGTAGCTAAAAAATCGTTTATTTTCTTTAACATTTTTATTGATTATTATTGCATAATAAAATTTCACAAGTTTATAATTTTAAAAACATTATCCGAATTGATTAATGTGCGCGAATATTTTTAAATTGATTCAAACGCAAACCCTTAAATATCTCAATATATGAATAAATTGACCTGCACCACTATAAAAAACAACGGCTCATGTGTCAAATAAAAAATTAACTTTCCTCGTCGAATAATCTAAAGTTAAAGTAACCCTTATTAGAGCCGTTATTTAAATAATTCTTTATTTAGTTAATGCCCAACACTGGAGTCAGAAACGGGAAAGGGGTTCCTGAAGCTTCGCGAGACTATCATAGGCGGGTCAATTAATCTACTATAAAGTACTATCTAGGTACTTCCTGTAAGTTGTTGGATAACCAGCCTTTTGTTAAGCCTGAATCAATAGACTGTCCACCTGATCCAAATGACTCAGTATCAAGAAACACGTCGGTGGTAATAAAGGTGCGATGCCAAACGAAATTACACTAGGTTAGCTGAAACAAAGGCACAAGTTCCCGACGTGCGCCACTCTCGGTAATTTTAAAGTAACGCTGTTATTTCGTTAAGACCGAGGGGTCGATTTATTACACGGCGCAGCACGAAGGAAGAAAAGCAATTTAAAATAATTATTTCACCGACGAGCACTGACCAGGCCCGCGTCCGTTTACTCCAGTTTATAACTCGGCCGTCAGAAAAATCACCGTTAATCAAATGCTTACAAGAAGCTTGTTGTCATTATCGTTGGTCATTATCATTACCAGCCCAGCCCCGTTGCCCCCTCTCTTTTTCCCCTTGCCCCGCGTGTGAACACTGAACGCGATGGCAAACCGTGCGTTCCCACAGGCCAATTAAACAAAAAGTTTCGCAGGTTGCTCAGCGATCGGCATCCGGTCCGTTGCATCGGGCACCGTTCACCTCTGTAATATTCCTCGTAGGATGCAACACACGAAAACAGCGGACATTGCAATCGATCAAGCTTGATCATCGTCACGCTAGATTGTTCTCTTAGAGGACTTCTCTGCATTAACTTGCGCTTCACGGGTACAGGCTCTATTTCGATCCGTTCTGTGTACGAAAGCATTACTTTTGGAGGAAGATAAAGATTTAGCATCAAGCAGGATGGCCGCGTTATAATAATCTACAGGCGCATTATGAGCTGCGCGCAGAAATTAAATTATTAGGCAAAATCGGCGTTGCGTCTAGGCTTGCCAACCGTACTATAATATACAGGGTAAAAGACCCAATTACTGACACCGAACCAATTACTGTCACCTTAAGCTATTTTACTTACAATAACGAATAAATAAACGTTGTAAAGTAATACAAAAAAAGAATTATGTAATTCAATCTATAATCTGTACTATAGATTATATACTATAGTTTCTTTATTCGTTATTTTAAGTAAAATAGCTTAAGGTGACAGTAATTGGTTAGGTGTCAGTAATTGGGTCTTTAACCCCATATAGTATTGTACTATATTTTTGTCTAGTGGACTATACACTGTTAGAAAATAATATACTTAAGTCGTAAAAATACTATATTTCCGATACATCAACAAAATTTCTGCAATTTTTACTTATCTTTTTTATAATTTGCGAATTTAAATTTTAAACTTCTGAACGCGACTTAAAAAGCTTACATAACAAAATTTATATAAAATAATTTCATACTTTCTCTCTAGGTATTCCCGCCACTTCAGCTTTTAGGGAGAGAATTTTTCTACATGTAATGAATATGAAGTGGCGGGAAGAGAGAAACATCTGCAGTCTATCTCTCATAAAAAAGAGCTCCTCTTATATATAACTTTGGAGTTTCAGTGTAATCAAAACTTTAACATATTTGTTATAGGGAATAAATGAATTAATAATTTAGTTTTATTTTGTGCCACTTTCCTCTGAGAAGCGCTACATTTTTTCACAGTCCACTATATTTTTTATCACATTAGATCGCGAAGTACTATATTTTCCTGAGAAAAAAAAGTAAGCAACCCTAGCTGCGTTCGGCGTACGGTCGATCTACGCACCATTCGACAGTTAAATAAAGCACAAAGACATCGTATTCGATACAGGAGAACGGGCGAGATCACGTCACACGCGGAACGCGCAATTAAACGCTCATGCTCGCCGAATGACAAATTGCAAGCCGCCCCATAATTGATTTTCCCGATCGACGGCCGGCGAGCGAGAAAAGAAGAGAAACGTATCGCGCCACGCGTGCACAGTTCCCCGTTCTCTGACGTCTTTTCGTTCGCCTGCGCCAGCCTTTGCATCCGGATTCGCGTGACCTTTCGCGGAACGAGCAAACCGTGTGTACCAGCCAAGAAGTAGGAAAGTGAAAATAAAAAGAGAGGAATGCCCACGGTGCGGAATAAATGATCCAATTAACCTGACTGTCGGCGTTAAGTGAAATATTGAAAGGGAGAGGGAGCCGGTCGAATGGTGAGCATAACGCCTGTAACATTTGCTTTCAGCTGATAGTCCCCCTGCGAGATAGTGAAATTTGTTGAACGAGCAGCGCCCAACCGCGCCTAGAGCCGCAACCCGCCGCCGCGGCGGGCGTAAATTATCGGCCGCGTAAACGGATAGATCCAGCGTTATCCGCGTAAAAGAAGAACGCAACGTGCCTGGGGGATGGCCATAAATCCTCCGGAAAGTAACACAAAACCTGGTTAATTCGACGCGCTTGAAATGTCCGTCGGAAAATGTCAGGAGAACCGCGCGCATGCGCTAATATCAGGAATTACGCGTCGGCGGATCGAGGCGGAAATTATAGATTGCGTTGCACGATAATGAGATACGAAACAGGTGATTGATAACGTATAAAACTAACACCTAGCGGGGACGAAACGGGAACGAGCGGCGGCTGGGGATGCGTACACGGGAAACCGGGAATTTAAGGCGAGACTGAAAGAGCGTCGAAGCTTCTCGTAATTTTTGTGATTCCGTAGGTATCTGAGGTGCGTTAGGTTCGGAAATATGGAGGTTTAGGCGATGATAGAGGGAAAGAGATTGTACTGCTTCGACGGGAAGAAAGGAATAGAAATAGGAATTAAGTAAGGATAGGTTTGCAGTCACTCAATATTAAATACACCGATAGAAATAGAATTAACATTGAAAGTGTCATTCAGAAATGATGTATATACGTGGGGACCCTCGCTGGGCGGATGCGGGGTCAATGTGGACCCATTGCGAATATGTATAAGCATTATTTTGGATCATATTTTAATACCGCCAACCCCTGTTATGCTAACACCATAAATGTGTGATTCGATCAATTATGGAAATTCATAATTGAATGGAAAATGTAATTAGATCATTCTGGAGATAAAAAAGTTTGAAATTAGAGTGGAATTACTGTTGCTATCCTACGTACACGTTCATCGTATTGGCATAAATTTTGGAATAAAAAATGGTATTCAGTCCACTTCATAAAGTGAAAATTAAGTTCATAGTTTGACATAAGAAGGCGATATAAAAGCATATTCTAAACGAAAAGAATTCTGAATGAAACGATTGAGTAAATTTCACACTGCATGTAAAATCCATGTAAAGCTTTATAACCTTCTACTGAAAGTTTCCTTGAACTGAAATAAAAAAAAAATGCTATTTAAAAACTACCTGTTAAATTAAGTCGCGAAAATTCTGAGATAAAGTTGGAACATTGTGGAATATATGAATGGTAAGGGAAAACGGGAATGTCCATTTTTCGTGATTTTACAATTTATAACATATTTTGTTGGTGCCAATTGGAACTACAGAACTCTCGAATCCAAAGAGTTATAAAGTAAAAATACCCCGTAAAATGTATACTGGTTGAAAACGGGAAATGTCCACTCTGCGTTGGAACAAAGTACGGAATGTCCCCACTCTCTGCCTAAGCATAAGCCTCTGTAGTAAACGCAAAACAAAAAATTATTAAAGAAGAAAATTATATTAGAAAATTAAATCCATTGATCCTTGTTTATTTACTAATGGACTAAAGTGTTAACTTGATTTTCTCGATAACCCTGTTTTGTGACATTCCCTATTTTGCCCCCTTACCCTTTATGCATGTTTATGCTTGAAAATTACCATTTAAAGTGTCATCATGTTTAAACAGTAGTGTCATTTTCAAATGATGCTTCAAAGATATTTTACCACAAAGTCATTTTGAGCCAGTGTGACAACCGAGGATTAATAAATCACCGTAGCGCCTGGAAAAGCGTGTAGAAGCAGAAAATGATACCGAGTGTAATGAAACAGCGAACATACACATACCTGCGTCGAGCTTGCCAGCTGAAACAACCGATGGCGTACACGGAATTACGTAAGGCTCTGTTAGTAGGAACGATTACGGGCGCAACAGATGCTTGAGTGCTCCTCTCGCGAAACATCCCGAGTAGGGACATTCCTCTTTCCTCTTTTTGCCCCGAGGCCGCGTCGGCGGGCGCGCGTAGTACATACCGCGGTTAGATGTCACGCTAGCCAATATCTGGCTATGTTTCAATTGTCGATAATTCCTGCCGCGCGTTCGGAACGAATTTCGCGCGTGTCGACTGTTCGTCGCGCGCGCACGCGGCACGGCAAAGCGATTTTAATTTCTCCCTCGCGCATTCTCGTTCACCGAAACCAGCCGTTCCACAAGACTTGCATGCCGGTTTCGTGATCGGCTCGGCCACGATCGTGATCAATTCTGTACAGGTAATATGATGGAATGTGAGTAGAATATCTGTGTGGAGGGAATTGTTTCGTATCGGCTGGATCGGTGGTATTCCCTACAGAAGAAAGCACGATGGGTTTGGTATTTGCGAATGGATGACAGAGGCAGTTAGACTCTTCTCAAATGGATAGCATGCAATTGAGTAGGTGAAACGGTAAACGATATAAACACCAAAAGGGAAAATTTTCTGTATTTTCATTTTAGTCACAGCGTCGCGACGTTGGCACTTACGTTCTGATCTCTAACTTGCGACAGTCCTATAAACCAGAAATTCGAAATAACAGCTATTTAAAAAAAATGGAAAAAAGCCATTGAGTAGAAATTGATTTTTATTTAAATGGAAGACAGTTATCGTTAAGTCTCGAAGAAATTTCAAAAAATGAAATGAATATAAAGTATTCATTTTTAATTTCTCTAATTACGACTAAGAATTATGAATGATTACACATTTTGTTAGAAACGAGCAACCATTCCCGATGACGAAAATTTAATTTTAGTTATCACTTACCATTTATACCATTTTGTATTGGTTACTGGGAACCAAAATTAAATTTCCCTCATCGCTAATGATTACCGGTAATCAAAAGAATTTTAATCATTTACAATGGTTATTCGTAACCGAAATAATTTAATTAACGATATTAACTCTTATACCATAACTATTCAAATTTATCTTAACAGTTATGATGTCTGCTAGAAACTGAAATAAATTATTCTAGCACTTATAGCGTTTACCATCGTATTCACCATGGAATTTACATCATTTTCCACTCAAGAAAAGATTTGTTAGTACTCCGACACTTACATCGCTTACTATTTCAACTCCTCAATTGGCAAATATCCGAATCGAGTTGAGCATTTGAATGTTTCATAGCTCGAGGAGGTTTGACTAACATTTGAATAGTTTTTATAAATTATAAAGAAAATTGAGTGTCCCGGGCAGATGCTAGCGGAGATTCGAGGTATTCGGAGTTTCAGCTGTTCGAATGCCGATGATATCGACGCAACGATTCGCGGCGCGTCCCCTGCATGCTTAATGTAGGTTTGTAGGCGCTTATTGAACACCAAGAGTTGACACCGCTCGACGGCGGGCGATGTTAAACGACCCGCGGTGCAATTACATGCCGGTGTAATCACCGTGCCCGCTCGATGCTGACTCACAATCAGCCCGCTCTTCGAGCCGGTACGTATACCTTTGCCATTTAATCCCGAACGCGGTAATTTCACAGTCGCGCGAGGTCGGGCCCCCGTGCTCGCGCACACGTAGGTACTCCCTTCTTACCCGAGTTTTCCGTCCAGGACCGTTCGAATCGTAAGATTCACGAGGCACCATTAGAAGGACATTAAATCGTGCTGTCATTGGAATCGAATTAGTCGTACACACGTAAGACAACGTGTTACAACGTCCCCCGTGTTTCTATTGATTGTCGAGTTCCACGGAACTGTAAGCAGGGCTTACTTTTCTTCAAGACAGAATTAATTAAATACGCTGTAGATCTCTGGAAACACTTGAATTATCAGCGGGATTAGAAATTTATAAATGAACGGTAAGGGGAAAATCAGGGAATGTGACAACACAGCTTTATGGGGGAAATTAAGTTTTAATTTAGTCCATCAGTAAAGAAACAAGCTTCAGTGAATTTAATTTTCTTCTTAAATAATTTCTTGTTTTACCTTGACGACGGAAGATTTTACTTCAGTGCAGGGTGGACATTTTCTGTTTTAGTCTGTACACTAAATCTTTAACGTTATCTTACGAGGTTATTTGAACTTTATAGGCCTTTGTGATTTAAGACTTTGTTAGTCCCAGGTGCCACCAACAAAACATGCCATAAATCGCAAAATAACGAAAAATGGGCATTCCCTGTTTTCCCCTTACCCTTCAAATGAATTATTAGGTACATGATCATTTTAATTTTTATTAATGTTACTGTTCTATTCAAGAAACTCCTACGACACAGTCCCATTTCCCCAAATTCTGTGTTCGTTACCGTTCCCACCTCCAACGCTCCACCGAGCATCACCATTCTCGCGGAAACGGCAGGAATTTGTTAATTACGCGTCGCCAGGCCGCGCATTCCAGATGTATGGAGGAATCGAGGGGGGTATAATCGATGGGCCGATCGACAGTTGGGCAACGTTCTCTAAATGTTGCGATTTGAGTATTAAATTGGCCGCGCCGATCGAGCTGCGGTCGTGGCTCGCGGAGCCAGGCCCGCGTTCCTAGTTATTGCGGTAATAGTGTTACAATTTTCGTAACTCGGCCGACCTTTTGCCACTTTCTCTCGATCAGGCGATCGCGGCGCGGCGCGGCGCGGCACGAGCCAGCGGAAAGGACAAACATGTCACTGACAGGCCGCGCTGCCAGGACACGTACGGCCTTGCCGAGGAAAGTTGACCACTGGCTCTACCACGCCCTACTCTGGCATTCCCCCGAGCAGTCGTCGTGCACACGCACCCACACGCGTCTGCACGCTAGCGCGCACGCGACGCCGCGCCGCGGGTGGGTGGATGGTTCTCCTTCGCGGATTAAACGGCCAAAAGTGGGCTAAACACAGCTTCTGCCCGGTACAGGGCCAATCAGCCGTGATTTCACTTTGCAATCCTCGCCGTCCCGCCGCTCGGCTCCTCTCAGCCCACACGTGCTGATTCTCAGACACGTGACGCGGCCTCCGAGCGTGCCGCGAAACGGTGCGCGGCGCACGCAATTCTCGGTGTCTCGATGGATTATTTATTACCGGCTCGAGGTATTACTGCTCACTCCGTGGAGAATCGAACGGCTCATTGGAATGATTGTCGAAGCGTTACGCGGATGATCGGCTGTTACGTGCGGGGGACGCGTAATTTCTCGCGGAATGGGATTGGAGATGGGTTCTCGGTGAGGGATAAGTTGAAAGCGAGGTACATTCGCTGACCGTTCGTGAGTATTAGGACACACAGGTACGCCGTGCGAAATAATAGCGAGAAACGTTGCAAATTGCTTTGCTTCATCTGGTACATTTTAAATTAAAAGCAGAAAATAAAAGCAGTAAAGAGTATTCAATTTGTACCAAATATCACATTCTCGGCAAATACAACAGGTGTTCTAATACTTATGAACGGGTTTCGTATGAAGCACACCGTTCCGAGGAAATGGAATTTGAGTTGGGTGTTACCAGAATACCGATAAGTTATATACTTCTTTTTTTTTAGATATCAAAAATTCGCGCAAGATTAGATAGCAAGAGTTAAAGGTTCTAACCTTTCAGTTTGAAAAATCACCGCACTACTCAATCAATTTTATTGTTTTATTCTGGTTCTCCAAACTGAAGCTACATATGTATAAAGTAAAACGCCGTTTCATTGTTCCGTTTCCGATTACCGGAAAAATAAATATCATGCACACCAACGGGCGACGATTTTTGCGCGACCTGATGGTTGATCATGCATAACTCCTATAAGTATTCTTAAAAACTATTTGAACCCTTTCGGTACGGCGTACGTTTCCGCGAAAGTGTTTTCAACTGTTTTTCTTTTTTTTTGTTTAAACTATCGGAGATGCAGACTGGCCAGCAACACCATTTGAACATATTCTATTCGATTAACTTATTTTTTTCAGTAGCTTCTAAACTATATTCTCCATCGAACTACGTATCGATATTGTAAAATATTGCTTTTCTTAGCAATGGTAAGCATTTGAACATAAAGTTCACTCTCTAGCTCCCTTCATCCACGTCCAGCACCATTTTCAGCTCAAAAATTGTACATAACTTTAAAAGTTCTCAACAAATCGTAAAATCGGCTCGTACTTCAATAGAGAATGTAGTTTAAAAGCCACTGTAAACACTTCAAGCGAATCGAATAAAATTTGTTCAAATGGTGCTTCTGGCCAATTTGAAAAATGTGTCTCTGAGAAAAATACGTTAAAATTCCATTTTGAAAAAAAAGACAAAAAACAGCTTGAACTTACTTGAGATGTATATAATAAATGCATTTAAACACATTTTCCACTTATTTATTTGTTTACCCACAAACAATTGTCAAAGGTACACTACGTTTTTGTGCTGCTATAGTGGTATTGCCCCTTAAGGGTTAAGTGCATCAAAGTAGACACAGGTTTCTTATCTACGATAACCTGTATCATCAAAGCTATCCCCTTAAGAAACTACCCACCTACATTCCTAACCAAAAAACTACTTCTCCCCACAATTGCAATCTCAAAGACTCATAGGTACCCTTACGTACCGTTTCGTATCTTATTATCAATTTTTATTTCTCCAAGAAAATTAGTTTAGTTTATAGTACTATACACCGCTAGGCTCCCCAACAATGTTACCACAGCAGCCTCGCCTTTCCCCTTATTGCCTATGCCATCTGTAAACATCCAGGTATCTTCTCTTTCAAGTAATAAAGACGATTAATAATAATAATAAAAAAATTCCACAACCACGCGTGTTACCGTGTCGCAACTCGTAATGATCGCACCTTTTCGATTTCATCCCGTGAAATTCACCGTGAAATCTTCCCAGCCCGCGACTTGGCTGGAAAAATCCTGGCTATTACCTACTCCGCCTGTAGCTTTTCGCGACGAGAACGATCCTCCCACGCGACGACAGCAACGTCGCGCGCGTGTGGGTGCAGGCGCGTAATTGTGGGGAATGCCGGAGCAAGGCGTGGTGAGGCGGACGGTTAAGCTATCCCCGGCAAGGCCGTGCGTGTTCCGGCTCCAAACCGTTCGCGGCAAGTCCGGGTTTCACTGTCACCGACGCCGCAGACGCCAGAAAGAGGAGCCGCGCCGCGCGGAATAAAGGAGAGGGGGCGCATCCCGCGCAGTTGCATAAATATCTCGGTGCGCTGTCCACTTGCGACATTATCACGGCTCGAAATGATCGCGTTGACGTCCGCGTGAAACGTGTAATTTGTAACAGGAGATTGTGTTTTACATAGCGTAAAACGGGTTTATACGGGGATACCGCGCGGCCCAGCGATCTGTTGATAGGCAGATTTTTCCGCAGGCCAGCCACGTAATTGCACAACTGGCAAATTATAGATTTTACGACGGCCACGCTCTCCCCCCTTTGCCACACGAATATTGTCTACGATTCGAAAGGGAGCGGACGTGCTCTGCCGCTAACGCGAATTGTTTCGCGTCGTTTGTGATCGCGTGCGAACTGTATTATCATCTGGCCTCCGTAAACATGGCACTCGAGGCCTGAAACACTTTCGAGGTTTGCGAAAAATTATACGCGTTTTCTCCGAACTCTGCGAAGCACAGGCTCTTGTTCAAATTCAATGCTCCAGTAACGAGGAGCTACGAACGCATTTAACGAGGTGACAAGACTCGGGCGTTTCGCACGCGGGAACGCGGCTTCATCGTGCAAAACGGCCCGGCACGAAACGTGGCGGCAATTATGTAATAACGAGGGAGGAAAACACGCGTCTGTCAGCAGAAACAGCGGCATCGTTTAATAAGACCATCAATCGTAATTATTACGGATACGAGACGCGCGTGTTACACATAAGGTGTCTCAACAATGTGCAGCCGAGGTGTGTAAGCTCGCTTCGACGATTAAAAAAAGTCTCGAATGTCCTAAGAAAAAAATGTTTAGTAATATCATTGATAAAATAACTGTTGCCATTTTGTCGCCTCGGTAGCAAACAAGAAATACTCAAATCGACATTTTATTATTCAGAAACAATTTTATCCATCGCTATACAAGCCGAATCTTGGTTTCTCTGACCCGATGAATCAGGTTTTGGCGATTCTCTGGATTTTTTCACGGGATGAACCTATTCCGTTAACAAGGCCCTTGATAAACTTATGAAACCTCGCTGTGTATGAGTTTATGGTGTGTGAATCGTTTACCACCTTTAAGTATTGTATGCCTTTTTGGTATGCGCTTTGTATCGCTACTTCTTTTTCTTTTTGTCTTTCTCTCTGTTTTCTCTTGGACACTAATAGGACTTAACTTTATCTCGTATAAATATTTAATTTTAAATAAATAAATTCTATGAGTAAAACTTAGATCAAATCTCTATGAACTGTCTTAAGCATTCTCTGAAAATCCTGCGAAAGCATGAAAACTATTCACAACGTCGAAAAATTTTGATCCATTACCTTTTCTCACCTTTAAACACGCATAAAACAAGCTGCCAGAGTTCCATCGCTTATTTCAAAGGCACCCTGTACATTCACAGCTACCGCCGAGTTCTGGAGCAGCGCTCGAGTGATCGCAATACGAGCGTTTCCCTCGGTGCCCAACCGGCGCACCGGTATTTACTTATTTATCATTATTATCGTGCCTCAATTATCGGGCTTTCGTTGGTAATTGGACGGCCCATAGAAGGACGGCGATTGATCGTCAGATTCAATTTCTTTCGCAGAAAGACGTGGACCGACCGCTGCCTATTTACTTTATTGCAATCGACGGACAGAAGCGCGTCCGCCGGCCGCGAGGCGTCCCGGTTGGCCCGTTCTTGTCGCGTCGGTCATGCCAGGATAATTAATTATGCTCGTCATTTCGTCACGGTCCAGCTATCGTGCTCGGGCGCTTCCAAGCGGGCCTCGTGAAAGCCGATCGACTGTTCGTGAAATCGATCAGGAATCGACACTTCTGTGCGCCCCTTGCATTCCTTCGATAGCCGCCCATCCCTTTCTCCTCGCTGTCACCGTCGATTTTCTTCCTCCCCCCTCTCTGATCACTTGTCACGTTTCAGTGATTTAATGAACGGGGCAAGTGCCATTTCAATTCGGGACATTAATTCGGCGGGAGCTTTTCTTGCGCCACTTTCTGTGTAAATGTTATTTATTTTCTGGCGACCCTGCTTCGCCTGCTTGGGATTCAGGTTTATGTAAACGGCTTGAAGATCGTGCAATGGGGTGTTGTGTTTTTAGGTGGTGTATGTCGAAAGTAATTATTGTTGTTTGAATGTCACGGTTTTAACAATTAGATTCTCAGGTTTTCGGTGTAAACTCGGTGGTCGTTGATGCATATCGTTTAAGGTTCTTGATATCTTGTCTTCTGCTTTCGTTGTAGCATTTCTTGTATCCATTGATTATGTAGTTCATTGATAACCGTACCTGTATCCAGTTCTTATCCTGGTTGCTGTAACTTGTTACTTGTGATCTAAATCTGCACGTGTCCTCAGATTATAAGAATTAGGGGTCGATGCATAAAGTGTACTTATTCTGTTCATTTTCCAAGTTGGAGACATTTTCCTTTGCACATCACTCAACAATTTAACGTGATGTTAAGTAATAAGAAACACGCGTGTTAGTAACAAGTTTCTGATATTTTTTCAAAATCACAAGAGTCCTTAAAGGAATGAAAACTGTGAGTGGGTCGAAAGGACTCAAGGAATGTAACAGAATCAAAGAAATAAAAGCATGGTTAGGTGAAAAGTGACCCGAAGGACATAGTAAGCTTAAAAATATGGTGCACTTAAAAAGTTTGGATGTACATATATGAAATACAATTTTGCTGTAAAACCAGTTCATGTTCTCATGAGTGCTCTGTGAAATGGAATTAGTAGGAACAATTTTTACAGTAGAGTCAACTTTTGACACCTTCGACTCGTGGCACTTAAATTCGATGGATGCAAGAAGGGCCTCACTGCCAAAAGTCAGTTTTGAGAAAATATTTATTATTAAAACTATCTATAACCTTCAAAAAATTTGATATATCTTCTTTGTAGTTGCATTATTACAATAGGAATTACGTAGTAAATCAATGAAATTAATTTTAATTATAGCCCTCTCAGGCCCTTCTTGCATAAAATGGAGAAATATAGAAAAAAAGTTTTATAACATTATTGTCTATTATTTATTTAATATTTGCATAATATTTGAAAAAAATATAGAATATTGAAAAAATATAGTCATAAAAATAATTATAAATCGTGTCCATTTTAAAGATACGTCAATGAAAAAAAGTCCATATGTAGAAAATAACGAGGAATCTAATTATGTATGCGTTTTATGCAAGAAGGGCCTGAGTATCCTGAAGCCGTTCTTGCATCCAACAGTACAAATTGCATTTCGCAGTATGCACAGTCAATAAACATCATTTTTACATTGTTTTTTTGCCAACAACGCAAGGTTGCGCCAACAAGAAATAATGGCGTCGGCGAACGACGAAAGTTACCCTCGCGCCAGAAATTAAAGCAGACGCTTTCCCATTTTCGTTAGCTCCGAATAAAGATCCGAGCGCCTTGAAAAAAAATAGCAGCCAATTAGCGACTTGGCGCGCGCGTAATGACGCGAAAGAGAAAGAGATCGGCTCGTAAATTGATCGGTGGTTGACGTCATTAGCCGGAGACAAACGGTTCAAGCGGTGTTCAGGCAAGAAAGCGGCCAAGAAGGCACATGCGCCTGCACGTGTATAAACTGGGCCATCGACCCGGATGTCTTATCCTGGAGGACGTTCACGTGTCTTCGTGACCCTTCGCGCCTGATAGGGTTTCGCCAATTCCTTAGCCCTGGCTACTGGGACACGAAATTGCCCTTGAATACACAGGCCTTGGCAGAAAGATAGCACACAATGGCTCGTGCGATAATTCGCTAGAGATATGCGAAATAAAAAAATATACAAATAAAGAAATAGATCTACCTGTCGATAAAATGTCACACTGCACCTCAGTTTGCCATTAAGTTAAATGGTTTAGATTCTAGATGTGGACAGGGAGAATTTTGGATTTGGCACAAAACCATTTGCTAGGTAGACGAAATGTTTAATTAGCAACGATAGTTATATCACATAGATAACTTTCCATTTTAAATCTCTGCAGCTCGGGCTGTCATCCAATAACCATAGAGATTCAAGAAGACATCTTTTCTACGTCTAAGACACTTCGCGGGGCTTGAACGTTAAATATGTATTCCCCGGGTACTCCGCCCACTCCGTATAATGAACAATGCGAATCTGCTTCTGACACTATCGCCTCTTCTTCATAGCCGGGTATTTTTAAGTTTCCTCGGTGCCTCGCTATAATGCCATCTCGGACGCCTCGTTGCGAATGACATAATACACCGGCGCGAGGAGACAAGGGCGAAGCGAAGGGAAGATCTTCGAATCGTTGCGCAACATCGAGGCACCGTCCGCAGATGCCTCGGTCCCTTTGAAACCGCCACAGCGAATTCGTGTCGGGCCGATAACAAAACCACCGTGCAGCATTATTCAATTAGTTGCTGCAGATCCGTCAAGTCGATACCGCGCACCGAATTGCTCTCACATTCTCCGCTGACATCCAAGGTTATTGTACACGTCCCCTTGGCGTATTCCAACGAAAGAAAAGGAAAAACGACAGGCGGTAATAAATCGACATCGTCGAGAATAATAGAGGGCGGGGAACCGTTAATAATAAGCAACGCGTGCCATGGAAATACGAAGAATGCGTCCGCGTAAATCGACAGCGTAAACGCGCGCTTGAAAGACAATGCATGTCTAGGATTTTTTAACTGTATAACTTCTGCGTACGATTAGCTATGTCACCGACGATCAACCGTGATAAAAAGCTTGTTAAATAGTAAAACATGAATCATCGAGCAATATGAAAGTAATCCCAGCACTGTCTATTTGCGGAGACTGTAGTTGTTCAAAGCATATTTGCAATTCTTAATATTGCAATCTACTAAACCCATCTTTTCATGGTATTAACAGTCTGAGTGGTGGAAATTTCGTACAAAGCGAACTTTCAGCTTTGCTTGTTTACACAATAGGATAAATGTCTTAATTACTGTCAGTGTCCCTATTACTACCACTTTATTTTTGTCAGTTATTGAAAACGTGACGTATAAAAAATAGTGTACAATAATAATAATAATAATAATAAGAGCAGTCGCAATTTAATAATAAATTTTTTTGAACATTATTCTTTATACGTCACGTTTTCAATAACTGAAATAAATAAAGTGATAGTAATAAGGACACTGGCAGTAGTTGGAACATCTATCCTAAATTCTAGAAAATTCACACATCGATTCATCTTTAAAATCTTGTAATTAATATTTGGTGCCTGAAGAATATTTGTCATCGCTGCTTATTGCGAAAGGTTTCTTTTGCCAGTGATATGCCCCCGCTCCATTCCGATAATTTGTCTCGTTTGTCGAAGATAAATATGCAATAACTTTCGGAGCACAGCATGGCATATCGCGTCTCTGGGAATGAGAGAAGACCGGGTAGGGGAAGTAGCATTTCGACCTTGCAAAAAAGCAAAAAGGGGGAGGGAACAGGTCTGTCGCAAGAAGTTTATTGCACCGGCGGCCAGAACGAATCGAAACTCGGTTTCGATATGCTCGTGCCTGTAAAACGCGAAATGCCTACTTTCTAAAATCGAATTTGAAATGCATAATTGTTCCATTTCCATATTGAAGATTAAACATCGCGATAATCCGGCCGTTGCCTTGCGCTTTCGAAATTAAGCGCCTCAACCTGCCGTCGACCTGTTCGCGGCAAGTCGACGTTTTAATAGAGCTCGCGACACGTAATTAACATAATTTCGATTAACGTCTGCGCCAGGAAAGAATCGAGGGTTCCAGCGCCGGCGGAATGATGTAAGTGAAGGAAGTCGGAAACTCGAGTTACCCGTGTGTACTTACACTCCTGTTGCCGCGAACCATGGAAGTCATTCAGAATGACTGAAGTGCCACCAGTGATTACTCGTTAAGCATCGCGTACAACAACATTGTGTCTCTTAACGAACTCTTTACACTTAAGAAACACTTAACGAAGCGCATCTGTTACTTAGCATAAAACTGTACGTACCTGAGTATCTACGTCGAGTCTGCAACAACTGTCAGGTGTTTAAAGCCATTCGTTCTGTCGGTGTCTGTGCCTCTGTTACGTGACATGGCAATTAAGAAAATTCAATCAATTACGTCGCTGTAACATTCGAAATAATAACATTTCGTTCCTAAGCTTCCAGAGAATCCACGAATTAAACGTTCGGCGCGTATTTCGAAATCCCCTCGCAACCGTTCGAACGCGCATTTGATTTACTTTCTAGATCCAGGGATCCCTAATTATTTTCACCAGCATATCCATAGCTCCGCTTCAACATATCGATGTCGATGTAACGTAACTTCTGCGGCTTTTTACAAACGATCTGATAAGGCCGAGCAGTGGTATTAAATTCATCAGGGCTCCAGAGAATTCGACTGAAACACAACTTGCACCATCATCTCGTTCTCCCAAGCCCGAGGGAGAAAAAGGACGTGCCCCGTCACGGTAGCATAAAAGCAACCGAGCGACTCGATCCAGTTTACGTAACAGCAACAATGTTAATGGCCGCGCTGGACAGTGGATCGCCCGGAGGAACGCTTAATCATATTCACGGCAATTAATATTCATCCTTGCGCGTTAACATTCAACCTTGCACAATCAGGAATGCCCGATCGGCCGGGCGATTTTCAGGCGGTATGCCGGCCGGCCGGCTCTGTCCCGTTAAGAAATTGCATTCGTGTGGGATATCGGGCCACGCGATCTCCCCTTGGAGGCGGCCGGCGATCACGTTTTTCGTAACAGTATAAATTCGTTCCGCGATCTCGGTCTGTCGGGAAACGGGCACCGATACAAAACGATCTAATGCTCCCTTCCTGACGAGACACTCGTGTGCCTTCGCCGCTGGTATGTAGGACGTGTTCACTGGGTAGAGACAATGGTGGCTCGGAACGTAGGAGGACCAATGCAAAAAGACGTGGAACGGCCGTGGTTTACGATGAATCAGTAGGGGGGTCCAGTTTGAAAATAAACGGGAAACTGTTTTAACAAGTGGACTCATTGCTTGTGTTCTGTACCTATGGTTCTCCAAATGTGTAATCAGAAAAGATGGATCGGTAGTATTACGAAAGAGAGTGGAGAAATGTAGAAGTTATTAGTTGGAGTAAGTGGGTGGCTTTGTGACTAATGGGGTTACTTTGTATTTCTTTATTTCCCTCTGTTATTCGTACGGTAAAATATACTGACAGATTCAAGTTCTTTTTCTCACTTAAACCGCCGCGGGCACACTTATTTTCGCACCGTCCGTGGACACACTGGGTCGTTTATGTTTATGGCTGTTTTTTTTCACTGTTTTCGACTTTCAAAAAATCTGAAAAAATTATAGGATACTTGTTCAAGTCTCTACTTTAATATGCAATAATTCTTTGAGGCAAATGTTTAAAGGATTAATTAGGAAATATCAAAATTCGGGAGGAAGTTTAAGAAAAGAGGCGATTTGCTCGATACATAAACTACCCAGTGTGCCCACAGTGGGTTAACTATGACAGTAGGTACTCATTGATTTTTCTTAAGTCGGGATTATAATGTACAGTTGTCGCGAGATCTTTGAAAAGTATGAAAGAGTGTCCCAAAATCCGCTTTACTTAACCCCCCCCCTTGACGGTACGAGTTTTTGATTTTCACAAAATCAACCCATTAGTTACAAAGCAACCCCACTCCTGCTTACGATAAATATTACAATTTTTATTATTATTATTATTACTCGTCTGTATTAATCAATGGAAATACACAGAATAAATCTGTTATACTTTACAGATAATTAAGTAAAAGCTGATAGATCAAATGGCGCGGCAGCAGAGAACTTTCTACCGTGAGACAAAAATCTCAGCAACAACTCAACGTAAATAATGGAAATAATTTCTAAAGTCTAATTTCGCGAAACTAATGACTAAATAATTAGAAAATAATAAACTAACGAAATAATTGTCTCGTGAGATTAAAGTCTCAGGCGAGACCACGATACTTTTCTCTCATCATGGATTTGCACCTTTAAAAAGCCTAGCCATAAAACAAAATCTCGTTCGTTAAAGAGAAACCAAGCGGGCATCACTTTTCTCTCGTGTACAGAATCGTGGGCACCTTGTAAACCGGACCTGAACTTCGTAATTCTGACATCCGCACATTCACGATGGCAAGAATGCAAATGAACCATACCCGTTTCGCTTACAATGCCACGGAACCTGACGTCGTTCCATCGTTTCGCTGAAATAACTTCGATGTCTGGAAGAGTACTCCGTCGGTGCCGCTTCACCGGCAACGGACAGAGACAGAATGCCTGCGCCGAACTTTCGTGGCCTAAATTTCGTTTAAAGAATTTCGATTGGAATTCTTAATCCGTGCGCTGCAGTCGAGGCCAGTTACAGGAAGAACGATGCTCCCGATGGCGCGGCCGATATCGCGGTCGAGGAACAGATTTTTTATCCCGCGGCGGCGCGGCAGAATATCGCAGGCGACACGGTTTTACGATAATGAAAGTCGCGACGCAAGTCGACCTCTAATCACCGGTTACCCGGCCACTTATTAATCCGTCGATAAATAAGCCGGGCCCGTAGAAAGCCGCGGGTCTTTCGGCGGGAGGTCTCGAATCAGGCTAATGACAATCGCGATAAGAGAATTCTCGCGCTGCGTGGCTGTCCGAGAGAAGCTTTTGCTCTCTGCTTACCTAAACGCTTTCATCGAGTTGCACCCCCTGCACCAGCGACATGCGATTCCGTTAAAAAAATGGATACTTAAGAATCGAGTCTAATGAAACGTCGATGCATAAAAATCGATTATTTTAAGAAAGAATCGGGGAATCGATAAATGTGGTCGAGAAAATTGTGATTGAATTGATAATTGTCATTGAATCATTATATTGGGAAATATAATATATGATATATATTCTTTGCTCTATGTATATACATTATACTCATACGCATTCATACACACAAGTTCATTTCTTATATACAGTTGTAGTTTATTTAATTTAGGACATCTGAATTCCATTTTCATTTTTAGAGTCTAAGAAATATAAGATTTTAATGTGAAAATTCTTAAAAATTCTAATCGTCGATTTTTCTCTCGATTCTTGGTTAGAAAATAATCGATTTTTCAGAAAAGTAATCGACCGATTCTGGAAGAATCTAGTAGAATCGCCCGTTCCTACTCTGCACAGTGCTCGCGTTAATATTTTCTGGAGAGCATCGTAGGTACTGTCCGTCGGTAACCAAATCTTTATTTTGACAACAAACTAAGGAATTTACTTTTTATTCGTTATAAAGGGATATTTCTAAAATCCTTGCGCCACTCAAAGTGTTAATAGACGACAGAAGAATTGATCTAACTTTCATTCATTTCTACACACCGATTAGAACCAAACGAAGCAACAAAGTGTACACGCATGTGTATTGAAACAAGTTTTCTTTTCAGCTTGAACAATGTTATTCGCTGTGTCGTGCAAATAAATAAGCAATATCGAGGATAATTGGTGGTTAGCTTTAAAAGCGGCGCGGTTCCCCTTAAAAAGGTTTGTCGTGTACACCTCGGGCGTAGAGCATGATTACCTTATCGGTGTACATACAAAGGAAGGACCTTTCGATCGAAGAGGGGGGCATCGATCGCGGGGATCGATGGAGTGTATCGTCCTTGCTCGACAGGATCGCGGAGACCTTTGCCATGATGGCGACGCTCCCACTCACGATGGGAAATCATTTTCTCATCGATGGGTGTTTCGTTTCGCAACACCTCAATGATAACTTTATATCGTTTACTACTTTAAAGTAGGTAATCCTGCATCTAATAATCGATGCAATAAACGGCGATTAACCCTTGGTGACTTCACGTAATGACTAGTTTAACATCGTATCTTGTGACGTTCATCTTTTTGTTTGTAGCTCGATAGAAGACAAAGCTACCAGGGCATTATTTGCGCGTAATATATTATTATACAAGGTTAGAGATTTATTAATTCGCTACCACAAATGATTTCTGATCACGGATCAACGTCACACATACGTGAACCGACAATTTTGTATTTTACATCGATGATAAAACATGGTTAGTTTGTTTAAACAGTCAGATCTTGGAGATCGATGGATCTTTGTGTATCTAATTAAAAATGTATACTGATATGAACGAAGCTTATAGAAATGAAAAATGGCCCGTGTAGGCTTGGAATACCACACTGGAATTTTGAATATTTTAGTAGCATTTAGTACTACTTATTCAACACCTTAATATTCTAATAATTAGTCAAGGGAACAACACAAGGGAATTCAGGCAACCCAAAAAATTAGAAAATCATTCAACTTTGTGTGTAAGTAGAGTAGTTCGTGCGTAACGCAAAACTGTTTCTTGTTGGTGTCATACTACTGTTTTAGGGGATGAAATTACCCCTTGAAAGAAATGCAGAGTTCTCTTTATCGTGGAATATCTGGAGAACGAACGGTGAGAAATATCGAAAAGAAATTTAAACAAAAGTCGCATCTTTTTTATATCCACAAAACTGCTAAAAATAATTATCGAATCAAGGATTGATGGTGTGAAATAATTCTTCGAGAATTATTTTTACGCAATTTTGTAGAAAGAAAAAAGATGTAACTTTTGTTTAAATCTCTTTTCAATATTTCTCACCGCTCTCGAGATATTCCACAATACAGAAAACTCTACATTTTTTTCAAAGGGTGATTTCACCCCCTAAAACCACACCATGGCGTCAACAAAAATAGTTCTGTGTCACGAATGAACTACTCTGCTTGCACACGACATCCCTTGAAAGCTTTACCCATCCTTCTGGTCACTGATTCCTCAGAACCAACAAAACTATAACGTATACAGTAAAAAAGAATTTTTCCAGCAACTTAAAAAAATAGACCATATCCTACCCTTTTCCTTCGATTAGATCGACGCGAAAATCTTGTTTCGTGTGTACCAGGAGTCCCAGCGCGTTGCTTTTGGACCGGTCTTCGTGTACGGTCACCCAGAAGGTGAACGACACCGTCGAATAAGGTTTTTCTTACCTTCGTCCTCGAGGGCTGGGACCTCCTCGTGTGCCTACACCGGACCCCCTGCTAAAAAGTCGATCCTGCCTCTGGGCGAGCCGTTAATCGATCCTGCCCCTCTTCGAAAAGATCTCGGAAGGACGGAGGGGGGCCGAACCAGGAAGAAACAAGGGAGACGATAACGATACAGGGCACGAGATTGTCCCCGATGACGATCGATCTTGTTCGAACTGGTTTCAGGCTATCTAGATGATTGATTGTACCTGCCGCTCACAATTTTGTTACATTAATATCGCCCAGCCGTGAATTAGAAACCAGGAAGCACTGATTTCGCGATTAAACAGATCCCGTCCTCATTTCGATACGGTTATTATCCTAACAGGATGTTCGCGAGGTCAGAAGTCTGTTTTATCACGCCTACAGAGCCTGTTAAAACCTTTTCCTCTTGCAAAACGTTTCTTCGCTACGGTCTCGTGGAACAGGATTCTGGGATAAGTGATCTTGCTTCAGGTAAATGTACCATCCTTCGATTATCAAAGAAATCGACTGTCCCATCACGTGGCAAAACTGATTCGGATAATCGAAGTTCTACCGCAATGAGAGTTCCATGGAAGTCGTGTGAAGCGAGTTCTGCAATCACCTACCGTGTAATGTACAGCCGCGACATCGCGTATCCGTTGGACATCGCGTTACGAAATGGTATGCAGAAATTATGGACGAAAGGGGTACCATTATTGGGACGAAGTGTACTTTCGTCTTTGAAATTCGTTCGAAGAAAAATGCACGATGATTATTTGCATTCGTGCGGGGGTTTTCGCAAGGGGCCGAGAGATAAAGGGAGATGTTCCGCGAATCAGGGACGTAGGGCTTGCGTGCAGGCATCCTTCGTTCGCGGACAAGGGCCGTGTTCGCTTTCTCGAAAATTAAGGGTCGCTGAAGATATTCGCGGTTTCGATCGCGATCATTCCGCGGTCAATCGTCGGCCAGCCCGTCGTTACTCGTGCCGCTCGGGACAAGTATATCTCCCGAAGCAAATGAAGGCGTTCGTCCATTTCTCGCCACGCCTCGCTAAAATTCACTCTCTTCCTATCCATTCGTATCATTATTTTCACGCCACTTTCCTAATCTTGTTCAAGCACTTTTTATTCATTACTTACTAATTTCTGCATGCATCTTTTTGTAACTTTATAACCACCACTTTCTAGGATTAATAACCGAGAACCTTCCATTTCTTTATGCCTCCTTCGTATAATAGAATATTTATTTCAATTAAAGTACACATGGATTGTATAACTCGTTACAAGCTGTTATCTCGAAATGGGAAAGTAACGCTAATCAGTGACGTAACGTTGAATACTATCAAAACAGAATATTATAAATAGAATAGAAATCTCAAAATGAGATAAATTTATCGACGAGAAATTTCATTTAATATTGAGTCCTTAGACTCGTGGAAAGTATTATCATACAAATCACCGTTAAGCACCGTTGTTACTGTTTACAAGTTCAATTAACTAACCAGGAAACGTTCAAAACCCGAAAATTCTGATTTTAATGAAACTTCGTGCGAATGTAGAATATATTAGGGCAGTATTCACAGTCGCTGCTTATTCTTAGGATCATACTTAAGCATGACCGTGAATACCGTTCTTAGAGTAAGCAAAGAGCGATTTCTTCTTCTGCGGAAATACACTCTGAAAGGGTTAAATCAGCTTTTAAAGTTGTCAGATTTCTTCGCTCTTTCAATATAACTTTCGAATAGTGCGAGATGGAACGGACCTTGAAAAATAGAAACTGTTCAGTTTTTTATCCTCTATCAGATTACAAAAGAAAAATAAAGTTATATTAAAAATGGTTCAAAACGCGACAACTTTAAATGATTAATTTCACCTCTTCACAGTGAATTTCCGCAGAAAAAATTGCCCCTTGCATACAATGTGCTATACATTCCTACTAACTTTCATTAAAATCAGAATTTTCGGGTTGCGAACGTTCCCTCGTAAGTAAACTCGTACCTACAGTCCTGAAACAGCCTGTGCATGGTAATCGAGACAGGTTAACACCACGAAATACATAGATTTTCTCCACCACCGACTCGCTATCTCGCGCTGGAAAGGTCTAAATACATAACGCAGAATTCGATTAACTTATTAGCAATTTATCAGCCGCGCTCGCGATTCCGATCCTCTAAACGCTATACATTAACACCGGCGTTCGCGTTTAATCGCTGGATTACTCAACTCCTCGGCTCACTAAGCGAAGAACGAAAGGAAAATTAATTCAGCGAGGGAAGATTTATGCCCCGCGTGCAAGATAAAGTCACTTCGCTGAGATTATATTTTATGGCGTATCGCAGAGGTGTCTGGAGGGGTTGCACTGCTTGCGCCGCCTGCATGACGTCTATAAAATTATAATGACGCGCTAAACATTACGCGTACAAAGTGGAGGCGCGTTAGCCAAGGCAGTTTCACTGCAATGTCATACTACTTGAAGATGATTTATCAGGTCGGCTGTTGCTCTGCTGGGCGAGAAAGTGCAGATTTATGAAAAACATGGCGCAAGACTGGACCTAATAACTGGGTCAGTTTTTAACCAGAAACAAGCCTGTATGCTTATGAATATATTTCCATTATTTAATGACTATAGTCGAAATTCCTATATACAATCCCGTTCATAGTATTAGGACACCTGCTGTATTTGCAGAAAATGTGATATTTGGTACATATTCAATACTTTTCGGCATTAAGAGCAAAAACGGACTAACCCATATTTATTTCGGAATTGGAAAAATTGGAAATTTGTTTTTTTTTTAATCTGGATTAGTCCGTCGTTGCTCTTAATGATGACTCATTTAAAATGTCAAAAAGCTAAAGTGAAATTTGTTTAGTCCCTCAATAAATTTGCAAGGTTTTTCATAATTAATCCACACCGAACACTAGTGTCCTAATACTTATAAACGGTACTGTTACGTATTTTGAGGTTTTTTATTATTATCACTTATAAAGGGGCGAAGAAACTCTTTAGCAAAGTACAAGTATATGAATGTAAGGGACAATTAACGAGACAGTATATAAATAGATTTATACAAAATCGGTAACAGAAACCGGTATTGCTTGCATCCAGTGATTATGCAGATTGTAAATAACTGATAATCATACATGTATCTTTAGCATTTATATATAATCCAAATCTATACTATCATCGAATCACAATAATTTTGAGCTCCGGTTTCCTTTAGCATCATCTACTCGTAGCACGTGAAATATCATTTCACAATTTGCCCAATCAATAAACTTCGTTTCCATACGTGTGTCGTTCAATATTTCTCTTTTTACTTAGCAGGCAGTGACAGGCGAAGTAATCTTAGGGGTGGGGCGAGGGTCAAGTTGAATGGCTAAAGATATTTTTGATGCAAATACAATAAAATTCAGTAGGTGATTAAAAAAAATTATTTAAAGCAAAAAATCCAGTGTGTTTTGTTTTTACAAAATTCTTGAATTACTTCAATCGTGGATACATTAATCTCATATTTCCGTTTTCTTTGAGGGGTGCCAGGGCTCCTTGCCCCTCCCCCTTCTCTGGATGCGCCACTGTGCGAAGTAATCCTGAAGACAGATCTGCGTAGTCCCTGAAGAAATGAAAACGCGAGTGAGTTGGGAAGGGACTCCGACTAACGCGGTAGAGTAAAATAAATGGGAATACGATTGGGTGAAAAATGGCCCGGTGTACCTACTTCGTGGGGTTAAAAACAGTAGTTGCTCTAAGAGTTTCGAGCGTGGGTGTATGCACACTCGAGCGTCCTACAATTAGCACCACTTGCATCGATCTGTCTAATTATATGCTGCATTATACGTTACACGTGTTCACGTGTACACTTCGCCATAAGGGTACGGGCAACCGTTGATCGCGGCTTTCTCACGAAGAGTTCACCTTCCCCGGTCGGCCAGTCCGATCGATTCGTTCGCTCCTCTCTCTTCATTATCTCGGCCTCTCGAAGACGAGAGGTTGACGTTCATCAATCAAACCAGGCGTCGTGGAGCGAGTCGGAGATCAAACGGCCCGCGGTCGTCGTGCCGACAAATAATTTCATTTCGGATCGCAGGCGATAAAAAGTGTTTGTTCGAAATGGTGGCCGCGTTGGCCGAGGTGAAATGATTTCCACCAGGAATCAGGGAAGATGAGGAATGGCTTCGGGTTTCGTCGTAACAGATGTTGCGAATTAATACGATCCAATGGCGAGTGTAAAAACACAAAGTAAACTGTACCATTAACCCTCTCGCTATTAAGGGTTCTCCTTAGTGTGATAGCCTGAGAAAAGGCGATATTTGAGATTTTTTAAAGAGAAAACCTTCAATTATATCAATTAAAAAAATTTATACTAAATTGGTACGTATTTAAACAACGGGTCAAAAAGTATTTAATACGTAAATAACAGTAGGAAAAACTTTAAACGCGTTATTCTGAAAATTGCATTTTGAAAGCTTGCGCACACGATTTTTTATAAATACATGGACTAATCCACTTGAGATTAATAGGAAATGTTTGTGGGATACCTACATTATTTTCGTTCGGCCTATAACCAAATCAGGATTTCCTACAATAAACTTTTCTTCAAAATGTCTTCATTTTGTTATTTATCGCTATGGTTCGATGCCGTAGGCTCAACGATAAATACACAAATATAGATTAAAAATATGCATGTACTTTCTAAAATAAATTTCCAAAGAATCGTTCTCTTTCTATCTCCTGACTGCGCATAACTTCGTAAGGGTGACTACGGTCACCCGCCGCAATGCTAATACAACAGCTAATAGAATAATAAAAAAAAAATAGGAATAGGTAATTAATCATTGAAACAGAATAATTTAAGCGATTTTAAGTAATCAATTGAAAGAGTTCTACCACTGGCATACGAGAAAGGTTAATTAGAATGGAGTGGTGTTATTTCGATGGTTTGTACATACGTTGATCGTCGAATAACTGGAGCGTGGGCAAACCGAGCTGGATGCTCCGCTCCGTTCACGTTAGTTTTCTTCTTTAATGGCGTAGTTACATGTATCTAGTCTTCAGCTGTCATCGATTCGACGATTCTGGACACGCGCGAGATCTGTTCTGTATGGGATGGTATATTTGCACTGTTTGGAATGATTAGAGGATGTTGTATTCAAATGAACTATTGTTGGCCGTAGCCTGTGCACAGAGTGTTTTAAATTATGCGGCAATGCACTTTCCTGCAAGAGTTTCTCTCATCCGTCTAACATTTCGGCGTGGAAGCGAACCGATCGATAAGTCGTAACGAATTAGCCGTGATTTATGAAAGAAGGCCAACAACGGCGCTTATAAAGTATAGTCCCGGGGTACCGTTACTCAGCCAGATCTCGATCAAATCGAAAGAAAAGCGATCCTACGCGCAAGAATCCGTGCACGTGCAGGCGCACGTGCAACTTGGCGCGCCAGCGCTCTCCCTGGAGATAGCGATGCTCCCTGCCCGCGATTTTCGATCGGCACGGGCGCAAATTATACGCAATTTACATAACTGTAACCGTAAATCTCCTTGCGAAAGAACTCACGGAGCACCGATAACCGTTTTACGGTTACTCAAACACGAGTCATTAATTGGCGTTAGAGAGCGACCTGAATGAACTTCGATACGACTAAACAACTCAAAACACAAATTAAAGTCTTACACTATAAATTAAAAATTTCAGGATTGCAAGTGAACGATAAGGAAAATACATTTATTCGTCATTTTGCTGTTCAACAATGTTGCATGATATTTCCCTTGGCATACTAGTTATTATTACGTTTATAGGTGTACAGAATAATAGTGAGGACACCAACTACGCATGCGTAGAGACAAGAGAGCCCAACAGCGCGACTGCATGTTGATAATGCTTGAAATTAGTACACTCGTGGTTTGGTAGTGCTTAAAATCGTGGTCTTTTTAATTTTCTGAGAAATACAGTACGACGTAAGTAATGGTACTTTTGGATGCAAGAACGGCCTCGGGACACTCAAGCCCTTCTTGCATTAAACGCATAATTAGATTACTCGTTCTTTTTTTTTTACACAGACCCTGTTTTCATTGCCGGGTAGCTCTTAAATTGACAGAAATATGGCAAATTTTGTGAATGGATGTTGACCGACTGACCCCAACTTGTATCTAACAAGGAAAGATCCCGAACCCGGAAATTCAAAAAATTCTTAGACTTTGTGAATATGTAGGGGATTTCCTCCTGATTACAACGCTATTTTTGTTTGCTGCCCAAATTCACTCTAAGAGGGTGAAATGGACCCCTTAAATTCCGGCTATTTTCCGATTTTGTGTTATAACTCGCGAACTGTAAAAACTGTAAGTTACTAAATGATAGTCCTAATTAAAAGAAGTAACTTTTGCGTTGAAACTTTTTTCCTATCTCTTACAGATTGCGAGTTACAAAATAAAATCCGAAAATAGCTGAATCTTCAGAGGTTAATTTCACCCCCTTAGAGTGAATTTGGGCAGCAAACAAAAATTGCGTTGTAATCAGGAGGAAATCTCTTACATATTCACAAAGTTTCAGATTCTTTTTAATTTTCGGGTTCGGGATCTTCCCTCGTAAGCCAAACATACACTACAGTCTCACTATACCAACCTGAACATGACACGAGTTATAATTATCAAAATTAACCGATCAATTTATTACACAATTTCGATTGTAATAATGCAACTACAAAGAAGAAAGGTATGCGTACTTTCTATAAAAAAAAAAACTAACTTCGTAATGTTTAGAGATATATTTCTCGAAACTGACTTGTGACACTGAGATCCTTCTTGCATCCAACAGTACGATAATTGCAAAAATTATTCGCAACATTGCTCCTCTCCCAAAGTCTACAGGTCCGATCTCTCAACGTCTGCCATTGATATAGCTCACCTGAACATTGGACTTCTGATGTCACTAAGAAGTCAAGTGCCACGGCGGAATTGAAGATTGTCAGTAGAACTTCAGAACTTCTTATCAGTAGAAGTGACAGCTGACCAAAAGCGTAGCTTCGCCGTATCCACTGGCGATAATACTAAAGTCCTTTAAATACCTCGCAGCTTTTATTACGACACTAAATTAAAGTACATACTTGCTCCTTTGATGGGACCTTTACGTACCTACAATAAATATCATGCACCACTGCCGGCAGTGAGCCTGTTGAGACCCCTCGTCCTCCACTTATGAGGGGGTCACGGAGCAGCGAGAGTCGCCGTCCAGCCGTGAAAAAGTGCAGGACGAAAGTGAAAAATCGAGACTGGACGCGTACGGGTCCGAAACCTGTTCGATAATTAGCAGGCTCGCCTCGAAGTGTCTGGCAGAAACCAGCGACATTAGCAGGACTATAAATTACGTTTGCCCGCGCGAACGGCTGCGGCTGGATCTTCCGGGGCCTTACCGGTCCCCTCTATCGACGTTTCTAACGGCTGCTAATTGCCCGGGACAAACAAATTGGCCGGCCAGCTCCGCGCTCGAATTCATTGCCATTTTTCCTCTCCACGGGCCAGTTGCGCGCAAGCGACTTGGAAATCTGTCTCGGGTGTAATAACATTTGGGCGGGTCTCGAGAAACAAGCTGCGCCTCGCGCGAGCAGAAAGAACTGTGCGGAAACGAACGTTGCTCGACTAAATAATGTCTGACTTTTATGTCGGGATATTTAAGGCGACTCGTGCCAATAATTCGCGCGACCGCGCACCCGTGTCCAGTTCTATCTAAACGAACAGCAAACCGGTTAAAATATTACCCGGAGCAGCAGATAACCTCGGGAAAAGAATTTCCTCGTGACATTATCTTGATGTCGTGCCGGTATCTTGCGTTAATTTGATTTACTAACAGAGAGGCATTCTTCAGCCGTCCACTTCCGATGGTAATCTAACGGAGGAAATGCTTTTTCATCCTGTTTCGCCTGCTGTCAACGCTGCATGATTTTCCACACTCTATATTTATATCGTCGCTGTTTATTTGCAATTAATCTTCCCTCCTGTAAATATGGCGACCGGGAAAGTTCGTGGCCGTCCGTAAGTGGCTATTAAAAAACGAATTCGACGCAGACTTAATCAACCGTTTTTGCAAAGAGTCGACGATTAGGAAGCGGGATTAAGTGCAAGTGGGGGGGATAAAAGTTCGCGCTAGATTATAACACGGAAGATGCGTTATAATATTCAAGATTGGCGTACAAATAGATAAATCGATCGCTAATGATCGTGGGTTCTTTAATCTGTCGTTTTAAAAATCACTGATAACGTGGCTGGAATGTAATTAGCAACTTGTCTGTGAATTGTTAATAACCCCTGGAAGTAGAGGAAAAGTAGAAGTTACAGGAGCTACGCTTCAAGTTGAAATCGATCAAACAGGTGCAAATCAGCTGTGGGTTGCTTTATACTGTGTATCGCTTACCGATCTTGCGAAACAGAGTTGCTTGGTATTGCGATATGTGTACCCTAAATAATTACATACGATATAGCAAAAATAAAAGAAGAAAGAAGGTACCGTAAACTGGGGTGACTTTACCCGCCGGGGTGACATTGCCCACTTTTTTACTCTGACTGAAAAATTACCATATGATTGAATTCGCTATTTTTTTTGCGGTTGCCCTTGGAGAAATTATTGCTATCGATTACAAAGCACCATATGTTCTAATTACTTCACAATAAAATAAAATAAAGTCTTTCCGAAAAGTGGGCAATGTCACCCCGGGCGGGCAAAGTCACCCCAGTTTACGGCAATAAGAAACATACTTATTCTATTGTCAAAAATCGTTAAGTAAACTATATATATATATATTGCAACGCATCTTGCAATGTATTCGAAGAAATTAACATACTTAACATATCCAAAACGCAGAGACAGATATTTGTGTTAACAATTATCGAGTACTGTGCGTTGCTGGAAAGATGTCAAGCGGGGCGATATGATCCGATTCGTCGATTTTATCACGTCAACTGATAATGACAGTACTGTGGCCTCTGTGGACAAAGCCAATCGTACTAGCATTCCTTCTGCTTGACATCTTTCCAGCAACGCGCAGCACACTACAGATCAATTTCGCCTAGAATAGTTTAGAAAGAAATGCACGGAACTGTGCAGCCACTTGCGTGCATCGTCCCACGTGTCCATATGCAGATGCACGAGGACGATCGCGTGGAACGTTAGAATGCAGAAAAGAGGTGTGCACCGACGAGTTAGCGTTTTGAGTTAAATTCCTGCCGAGTCAAAGGAACGCTTCAGGCACCAAGTCTATTATCTTCGCCTCCGACGACCTCCTCGGATGCCACGAACTCCGTGAGATCCCTCGCCTCGACAATACCGCTTCTTCAAAGCCCACAAAAATAGGTGAGATTTAGGGATTAATTGAAGGAAACCTCCTAGGTAATTTAATGGAACTTTTTGCATTTTATTAAGGATGTTTTAAACTATAGAAATTTATTTTTCTTTTGTATTAATCATTACAAATGGCACTGGGAGATGTTGAAGCCGAGGTGTCAAAAAATCATTAAAGACGGTGGGATGCGCAGCACCTAAATCATTGGTATCAAATAAGAAACAATGCTACACTATTAAAAGGCATGAAATTCCCTAGTGGACAAACCTTTAAAAATTCCAAAAAATGACATCCTTTAAAAAACGAACGACACTTGATTTTTGAAATCACTTTTTCCCTATGTTTTTCGTCCCTTCAACGCCTTTAAAAATTAAAAATGTCCAATTCTTTTCAATTTAACTGGTCTGTCCACGAGCCAGAAGTATATTCTTCAAAATAAAAATGTTTTCAGTCGAATCGGATAATAAATTTTCGAGATATAGCTTCCACCGATTTTAAGAACACTGTTTCGAGAAATACGCGTCTAAAGTTTTACGTCAGCACCGAGTGGCCGTTTTTACATACCAATGCATTCGCCGCTTCTCAAATGCCTGTAACTTCATGAATTTCCCGAATTACAAAAAATCCTTCTAAACGTGTAGGTATTCGGAAAGGGTTGTACACTCGAAAAATGAAACAAGAACATCGATTTTCGACATTTTTAAACCGGTACCACCCTTTAATGTATAATCCTTCTACATAATAGCACGGGAGAGACACGGGAAGATTGTTCCTTTTGCATTTGTTATCGCGAATGCGAATAATTTGAATGGCAAAAGAAATACATATTTGTCGGTCTCCTCTGATGATTTCGTTATACATATTTGTATTGCGGGAGGGATAAAGGCGGGACAATGTGCAATGAGAAAGTGTGATATCTCGTATTCCAACGTGGAAGATAGAGGAGGCAAGTAATCCCCTCGTTCTAAGGTTCGTAACGCTAATCCACCTTCGTAATTAATTTACACGAACGCTGTGACATTATATTGCCGCGTGGTGATTTAAACCCTGTCACTTAATAATGTCTGTTCATATTTAATGAGAGGTAAGAGCACCCGAGGCGAGATAAATAAATCATACAGGTTCGTCGACGTAACTCATTAAAACAACGCCTGGCGATTAGACGCCTCTGAATGTTTCTTTGAAAACAAATAAAAATAAAATCAATTAATCTCGTCGCAGGCAGCGTACCTACTCGAAAAATGTGTCTCGTGACATTTGTCTCAACGAAGACATATTCCTCGTACAAGTTGCCAAGCGCATGGGGAAGATATTGAATATAGTGTTGTACGAGTTTTTTTTTATATTTTCCATGATTCATCGACAGCCTGACGGGCTCGACAACAGATCAGTCTCTTGCGTTCACCGATTGATCCATTCTGCCCGCAAATTACAGCATAAAATCTCTCGCGAGCAGTCATGCACTTCCTTGAAAACAGTTTCTCCGTTTAATCGCTCTGCCATCGAGTCGAATGCAACGAAAGGTTATGCTGTTTTATTAAGAAACACGGCGACCGAACAAAAAGCACAGTCGAGAAAAATTCGCTTTCTAAACTATCTTTGCGGTAGGCCACTCGGGGCGACGCTTGTGTACCACGAAAGTATAAGTGATTCTATTGGATAGTACATGATATTTCCATGAAATAGCATCGTGTTATTTCAAGATTTTTCTTCCCAATCGGACTCTTTGATTTTGCATGAAAATGTGACTAAAAATTTCAACCAAAACATTTGACAGAAAATTTTTGAATACATACTATAAATATTTTTTTATTCCTTACTGGAATAAACCTCTAGTTCCTACACCTTTACTTTATTTTCTTGTACTCATAGATAGGCTGTGGATTTGTCTTAAATTATTCCCATGAAAAGGAAACAAAGGTAGGTAGCCTACATTGCTACCGAAGAAATTAAGAAAAACTCAGATTCTCGTAAATATATGCACATAAAAAAATAGTCGATATTTATATGAAACAACTAGCAATGTATGCGAGAAACAACTTTGAAATCCTACTATAATATATATAAGATATAATATACTCCTATTCATGAAATAAATGCCAAAGTGAGTTTGGATGTTTGTCACGGATCTTCCTAAAATTTTGCATAGTTAGTATAAACTTGCCTAAATCGTACCCCTTAAGAACATATGCTTATTACATAAAAAATAACAGGGGGAAAATGAAACAAAATTAGTGGTAATCAACTCTTTATTAATAGAATAAACAGTTTTATAAACTCAAGCAGTAAAAAATAATCAGCTTCTATTCACAAAAATGATTTCTTTTTAATGTGGAAAAACTACGATTTAGGATTAATGCTCCTAAATTAGTTATAATTTTCATTTTAGCCTCATCAAATTTTTTTCTACGTTGTTTTTGTGTGTTCGTAGCAGTACGATTTAAGCTTACATATCGTGATACGAAACAGGTACATAGGTCAATTTGAATTCAAATATATGGTGCTAAAATATAGGGCAATGTTCATTGATATCGAAATAAGAAATGAACTTGAAAATAGACGTAGTTTCACATAGAAATTTGTTTCACTGATTCCCACAAATAGTAATTGTACAAAATCCTTCAGAATCGTGCCAAAATTTTAGTGAAAAGTACCCGAATAACTTACCTGCTTTATATTTTTTATGGAGTGACGGCATGGTGACTCGGCTTGTTAATGGCGTATGGCTAACTGTTGTTTACACTTTCTATGTAGTGCCAGGGACGATTTTGACTCATGACTGTCGTAAGTGAAAAGAAACATTTAGTCTAGAATCCGGAATAACATACAGGATACTTTTTATCCCGATTTTTTCAACCAATCTAGATCAAATGTTTCATAATTACTGTCTAGAACCCTGCCGTAAATATAGGCTACCACGAAATCTGGAAATCCCATCCCTTCCCCCTTTTTTCACCCCGTTGACACTCGGTGACAATCAAAGTTTTACGCGGGCAACACCGGGTACTTTAAATTAGTATCTATAGTATAAAAGAATATTGTGTATATTCATCTATACAAATTGAGTCATGAAGAAGGTTCAGAATTATTCAATAATGGCCTGCATTAAGAATTTGGAATTGCAGGCTGTCTAATGCTCCCTCAGCAAAAAACAGTCCGAGTGTTACATAGGAACCCGACTGAAATGTTAATGGAAACGTTACGATTCACATTGACCGCTGAAACGTGATGCAGCATCTTCCATTGTGACACCTTGGGCGTTTGGTGATGAGAAAGACGAAGAACGATACTAGATTCACTACTAGAACCTGCAAAGGGCATTAGAGAGTTCTTCCCCTTTAGACAGGGTGTAACATAATATGTAGCAAAGAGTTTAAGAATATTTTCAGCACTAAAGATCAATAAAATAACTTCATATAAACATGTGGCTAGTATTTCTTTATTTCCAAGTTCCAATCATTCTTCCTCTCCATTATTTAAATTAATGCTAACTTTCATGAAAGCCACACGATGGCACCTGGAGGCTACGAAATATAAAGTAAGTTTCTTCTATATTTAAGCGTACAAGTTTCAATGACAACATTGTGGCATTGAGTCTAACAACCTGTTTTTCAGGCGTTGCTGCGAGTGCAGTCATCATTTTTAGCTTCTGATACTATTCGGAATGCTTCCCAATGAAGACGTAATTAACTTTCCATTTAATTTTAATAAGTGTTGCGCACAGATGTCGCCACAAAATTTCAGTGCAACAAGTGACTTCGTTATGCTATATGGTTTTCAATTGAAAGAGAAAAATCCTATTTTATATGAATAGCAGGTACAGAAAAACAAGAACTAGGCACGACAGGAAAATCTGTCAGGCACTGTAATAACGTCCGCTGTGACACTTGCACCCCTGGATAAGGCGTTGGAGTCATCGGCAGATCTAGCTTGTCACCAAACAACTCATTGTCAATACAAAATAGACAGCTCACAACACCGTGAAGTTATAGAGAGCATCGATGGGCATTCTCGCCAGAAAAGTTCCGCGTCTTTCGCGGGGATGGAGCAAGCTCGTTAGCAGGAGCATCATCGCGCCAAATTGAATACAGTGCGCCGGTTTTTCTGCAACGATCGATCACGCGGATCGTTAGCTTCGAGCGCGCTAAATAATTACGAATCTAACAGCGTCTGCTTAGAAACGTCCGCGTTGCCGGTCGTTAATCATCCGTTAATTGAAACACGATTACGAAACAACGAGTAACGCCGATATGCCGCAGTTTTTTTTCATCCCCCCCCCCCCCCCCACAGCATCGAAGGAACCGAGTCCTGGCGCGAGAAATGGTCTTAATGTTCGACCAGCCGATGGCATTTCGCAGCGATGACGCATGTAATAATTTCCTGCTTTCGCAATCCTAGCCGTGGCGCCGTTTTTCTCTCGCCATCTCGACTCGCTTTTTCCTTGGATGCTCCTGGAGGCTCGCCGATTAACGACTCAGCCGTCCAATGGCCCTCAGACGCCTGGGAAATGCGAAGTCGCCTTCGCTTCGAAATGGCACTCGGCGATCTAGAGGGTTGCAGGTTAAGAAACGGCTCTTAAGATCGTAGATGGAGGTAATTTGAGGTACAGGAGATGAAATTGTCCAAAGTTTTGTACAGACGTAATTAATTGTTTCCTTTTGAAGAAAATTAACGCTTTGCGTGGCAGAATGTTCTGAAAAAACGGCCCTTTAAGTTGGTCAGACCTCTCCAAGCGATCACTTTTTACCGGGGTGGTTTTGTATAAAGCGAATTTCGAGCTTGGTTTGTTTACAAGTAAACATTCGGGGATTGAACTCAGAACGAGACTACTTTTGATGATTCCCAGAAAATATACACAGTAGAGTTGGGCATTAACTAAATAAAAAAATTTTTGAAGAAGGATCAATTAAAAGTTACTTTAACTTTAGATTATTGGACGAATGAAGATAATTTTTTTATTCGATGAGAATTTATTCGACGAACAAAGTTAATTTTTTTATTTGAAGAGAATGTATTCGACGAATAAAGTTACTTTTTTTATTCGTCGAGTGTTTCAACTTCAGCATCGAATCAATTTTTTAACTTTAACTGTAACTGTAACTTTAACTTTATTCGTCGGGGTATTCGACGTCGAATAATTTTCTGGCGCGTATTAACCCGAGTTAACTTTATTCGACACATGACGAATAATTTCTTAACTTTTATTCGTTATTCGGAATTTTATTTAAATAAAATTTTGCCCATCTTTGATACACAGGATGCGAATCCTTCGACGTGAAAACACGCTTGACGCCATTCATTGTCAACGGAATTACTTTGCATAAGTATGCCTCCGAATCACACCGCAGTTTAAATGAAAATTGCGTACTGGTATCATTAAACATCGTAAAAATGACAGATTTCGTGATTTCCTGCAAGTAAATGAATTATAAATTCTGCGATCAACTACACTGTATTCTTTCCTGTTCTAAAATTCTCTATTTAATAACTGCAGTATTAAACGAAGAAGTATACTATGTCATCTACATATACAATATAATAACCACTATAATTATACTTTTTCTCGAAAATGCCATAAGAATTGTAAAAAGCTACAAAGCTGCTAAAAGTTCACGTTTCAATTCACATGAAGCTACCTGTACGTCCAAAAGTTCTGTGCCCGTTGCACGAATAGATAAGGAAATCTGTGGCCCTTGGGCGAATAAAACGTCACGGAGCGAGGTGCCCAGTTTTTCACAGAGACGAGCGGACGCGGTTTTCTGCACGGATGACCGTAAAATGGGCGAACGCGAATTCGCGTGACCTGAAACGTGGTCGCATGCATTCCTGTCGCAAATTTTCTTGGCGTGCGGTTAGGGAGAAATCACTTCGGACACGTCACGCCGCGCAAAGAGCCTTTCGACATCTCTATTCGTCGGAGATCATTACAGGTGTAATCGGCATTCGTTCGTTCTGATGCAACGAGCGCATTGTTTCCACCGCGACGAAACGTATCTGCGTCGCTCCTGTTGGCGCGAGCCGCTCGTCACGCCGACTGACAAAGGGCAAAATTTTCCTTTGTCGTCGAGGTAACTCCGAATTAGAATCTAAGGTAAACCAACCAGTAATTGACCACATACCAGTGAATGACCATTAGGCAAAGTAATGTCAATTATAAATTTAAAAATATTATATGTTTATAAATGGAGTGTAGTTGCACTTTTAATATCCCATATTTTTAGTTACGCGTATTAAGCAAACATTAATAAGTACAATTCTTATTAAAAGCATGCGGTCATTTACTGGGCTTCTACACGTTTTGCATTTTATAATCGTTATTTCTTTAAAAATTACGATAACAATGAGTAATTATTTTTATAGAAATTTCAAGAAAAATAAATTTAAATGCAATTTCAACAGTTCTTTTGTTGTTATACATAAATATATTCAAGTATTAATCTCAAAGGTCCATAAATTCAACAATTCGATCACTCACTGGCTGGTTTACTCTACTACATCTTTATTCATATGACTTTTACAGTTTTATGAGAGTTTTACAATAATCGTAGGGGAATGACGGCGTAACGATACTGGTCTTAGGTTTGGAACTGAAACATGCCTCTGTTTGGGAACAGTATTCAACCTGGTTCCTATTAGAGGGGTGGGGAGGTAAGGTAGGTGGGCTGCTCGAGAAATCGGTAAAATCGTGGAAAGCCATTTTTTGGTAACACACGAAATTTTCAGTACAGGTTTTTCGACGAACGGTTGAATCCATGAGCAGATCTATTTCCCAGGTGGGTAACGATCTTGGCGACACTCGAAATGTGCGAGCAGTTTTTCTAGCGAACAGTCGAATTCGCGAGTGGATTCGTATCGCAGGATCAGGACACGGGAAAACCATTCGTCTATTGGCAGTTCGACTGGCAATTATCGCGATACATTCAATTAAGTTACAACTTGTCTGCGGGCTTCTAATCTACCTATGAAGAGCAATCGATCGACAGATAACGATTTCCTTCGCGATCGAATGCGTGGTGACTGATAATGGCACGGCCGGAAACTACCAACAAATAGATAAAATACATTGTAAGTATCGTTTAACTGGAAATTGATAATGGCAAAGTGGAGTGCTAACAGTCGCCGGATGGAAAATACTAGAAAGCTTTAAGCACGAAGGAATATGTCTCCTTTGAAATATTTATGAATTTCTTGCTCCGTTCGTTATTTTCTGTCATATTCGCTGCTTGGGCTTTATTTAAAAAGCCGGTAGTAATCTATTAATCCATAACGATTTTAAAGGTGTATGATAGCCGATTAAAAGCACGAAAGACAAATAACTGCACGGAGCAAATAAATCTCGGGGAAACGAAATTCAGCACGTTCTTGGGTTCTTTGCTCCAATAACGCACTGGCGAAATGAAACGTGACTTGAACATCTGTTCCTCTGTTGCGCGTGCAACAGTAACGTGCATTCATATAGCAACCAATTCTAAGCGTTTTGTTAATAAAAAAATATTTGACAGAATAAGAGTAAATCGTGCTGGAACTCCTTAATGGATATTTCCAGCTGACAGAAAATCGCATGGTATTAGTTTCCAAAGAAATTTCTCTACATAAAATCTCTATGCGCCATCGCAAGAAAAGAACAATTAACACAGAGAAAGAAACTATAAAAGATTTCGCTCGATACCAACACTAATAAATTTTCACCATCGGGGAAGGTTTAATCCAGCTGCGCCGCCCACTTACTTAACGATAAACACGCAATCGGCGCGTAATTACAGCCGATTAAATTACGATTTGTTGTAAGACACCGCGACAGAGAAATTACACGCAAAAAGTCGATCCGGCCGCAGCCATGATTGATAAAGCCCATAACAACTGGCAAATTATAACGTCCATTTAATCCCCGGCGATATTAACGAATGCGTGTATACCCGCTCCTGTAGAAATTCAGAAGGGGGTCCACGGCTCGCCAGCATTTCCAATGAATAATGAATTTTTCGTTCTGCCACGCCGCGAGACCGCATATGCATGGGCATTAAGTGTAGCGGTCGCAATTACCGCTGCCAACTCGCGCGAGCCCGAAATGACGCGGGTCATTAATTTATCTGGAAAGAGCGCGCGCGCGCGCGCACAATAATTTGTGACTCGGAGTCATTTGGTTCGCGAGTTAAATGGTAATAAGCTGGGCGGTTATCAAACGGCCATGCTAGATCAGCAGCGAGATCAAGCCTTTCACCAAAGTCGAAAATTCTTTATGGACAACGGTGCACCTGATAACTGGGTCCGTTCTCGATCGATATCACTCAATCGCCGCGGCAGCTTTCAATTTCCAATCGTCCCCTCTGGGGGCACGTTCCGCGATAAAAAACACCCTTATTCTCCATGGCTCGTGCAAATATAACAGCTACAACTCTCGACCCAATCAAATATCGTATTGGTATTACAGAGCTGGCAAAATTTGAATTTGGAGATATTGAAGGATTTTTGCGGATTAACGAGTATGCTTTGAGGAGGAAGAGAAGGTGGGAAAAGTTTCGTTCTGGCAAGGCAAGCAAGAGTTTCTCAAGCGCTACTATCACTTGACTTTACCTTCAACATGATTTTTATTCAAGGGGCTGTTCCGGTGGAGAGCCCATAAAAATAGGTGATCTTTAGGAATTAATTAATGGAAAACTACTGCATATAATTTAATGGGACTTTTTGCATTGTATTAAGGATGTCTTAAATTATAGATATATATTTTTTGTTTTATAAGTGATCATTGCATACGGTACTGGGGAGTCGTTAAAGCCGAGGCGTGAAGAAATTTATCAAAATCGGTTGGACCTGTATCTCCAAAAGATATTATCCGATTCGACTGAAACTTTTTTTATTTTGGAGAACATACTTCTGGCTAGGGGGAAACTAGAAAAAGTTAAAAAAATTTACATTTTCTTTTAAAATATCGACACTTGAAGTTTGAAACTACTTTTTCCTTATATTTTGCGTCCTTCCAACGCCTTTAAAAATGATAAATTTTCAATTTTTTTAAATCTTAATGGAACCTCCCCTTAAGATAGGGTAAGATGGAGCTGAAAGTCCCGCTTTTTGTGTAAACCTATGTCAAATTTAGTAATAATAACCTAAAGATATACAGTGTTAATTTGTGTAAACTATAATTATTATGCTTTATTTCTACAAAGTTCGTTTGTTGATACTGTTATTTTTTATTGAGTTATACCACAAAATGTTTGTCAATTAAAAATGGATTGCTTGGGGTAGAAAGTCCCTAATATCTTCTAACCAGGTTTTCGCGTAATATAAAACTAAATAAGTAAAAATCTCTTATCAAATCAACAAATATTTATTAAACCAATTCTCTTCGGTATACAATATTGAAAGAAAAGCATGACTTCTTTAAAAAAAAATAAAAATATAAATCAAAAATTCAGTTTGAACTAAAAACTAAAAAAAATCTCTCAACTGAAACAAAAATACTATTTAAAGACTCTGCCATAATTTCTTTATATTTTGGTCATTTAATTACGATACCAAATAAAAAAAAATAATTTCATTCTTAACTGGACAAAAAGAAAAGAGAAATCATTTTCTTAGTTTTATTTGATTATGCTATCAAATATGTATAACCGTAAATAAAATATTAATATAATTCCCTTCGCTTTTTTTGTTTTAATCAGTTTAGTTAAACTTTCTCTCTTTAATTAGAATCGATATAAAGAGAGCTTCGTTCAACCATAATGATAAAATATCCGAAACCGGGTACTCGGAGACTCGGATCCAAGTACGGATATCCGGATACTCAGATCTGGATTTCGAGTTATAACGAGCAATCCGGATAGTAAGAGCCCTACTTTTTACCCGCCGGACTTTTAGCCCCACCCGACCCTACACGGTAAAACTTCAAACGCGAATAACTCGAGAAGTTTTGAATCTCTGACCAGATATGGAGAGTGATTCTTAAGAAGGAGAATGTCCCCTATATAGCCTGAAAGGTTCATTAAAACCGGTGACCCGAAAGCGGCGGCCTTCTCCTTATGAGTCGCAGAGGTGTTTTAGCCCGGCAGATTAGAGATGCGAGTACAGTATACTGTTATTACTTTCACGTCGCAGTGAACAATATTAAAGTGCTCTAAACCTCTGTTGAATCACGGTCTCGTGAAACCCCGCAGCAGATTAGTGATTGCGACGCAGAAGGGACGCGTGTTCCGGCGTTTTTTATCCTTAATGTGAGCAAGCCCCCAAACTGCGCCCACTTATTCCCGAGACACCCTATGTATACCCGGCTAATTATTATCGAAGGAGCGCCATAAGCGTCCAGCGTATCAATTTTACGCGACGGACTGATTGTAAATTTCGATAACGTACGAGCCTCCTTCGCCCCCTCAAATTTTCTCCTTTCCGCCGTGAGTAATGACATGGCGAACGCCCCCTGCAGGAAGTGCAGTTCCATGAACGAAAAACAGAAAGAAAGGTGATTGTCAGGGCACGATTCGTGAATCAGCCTCTCTTCTCTTCTACCAACACAGAGGTATCCAACGAGCAGCAAATTTTACTACAACACTTTGAATAACGGAGTTTTAAAAAACGCCCCCCAATCCATCAGACCTCTCCGACCGACCGCTTCTGCCGAGAAAGTTTAACTTAACTCACCCCGGGCAAACGTTTGGGTCTCCAGTGTCTGCTCGAACATTGCAAATACACACAACGCTTTCCAAGGACTTATCAACGCTAAGACACGCCGGAGCCCTGCACAGAATGCAAATCCCTCGACGTGAAGACCCGCCGACGCCAGTGAAGGCGCGAAATGAACAGAGAATTCATGCAGCGACGCAAGGAGTCCAGCTATGAACAACTGGCTTCAGCTACGAACAACAGTACTCCGAAGGAGACAGGTTTTCTTTGCGCGGGCCTCACGGCGTCATTCGTACGCACTTAATACCGATACCATTATACTATACTCGTAACAAATGGTCGACAAGTAGCGCGGCCCATGAAAACCGCAGTGGCACACGGTTATTAAACGTTCAGCGGCGTTTTTGCCCGACACGCGCTAGCCTTTCGGCCAGAATTGTTGCGCGTTCACCCCAAAGTCCACGCCCTAGATCAGATCGTATAGATCGTTATCGCGCCAACGGCACGCATAAGTGCATAGATCACTGGGAGTGCAGTGCTACTGACAGTCAACTGCGCCCACGAGATCGACCTCCCACACGGTGACTTTTCTGGATATCGCTGACCGATTACGAGGCAGACTGGAACCGACATGCCGAGGAATTTCGCGACCAAGCCGGTGTTTCGAGTCACCTCGTTGTTCATGATTTACGATCCCACGTATCGTGAGATAGAAGGGGAGGAATAGAGGCGCTTGAAAACGATTGGGCTCGTAGAAATTTATAGGGGACGGCAGGAATGCGTCAAGGGGGGGGGGGAAGGGAGTGTGTGTATTAAGGGCGGTTTATGTTTCTTTTATGGTTGTTCGCTTACTTCTGAATTTGGTAACGGGTGCTAGATTTAAAGCTTTGTATGGAGAAATTTATGAACTATAAAGGCGAACGTACACCCACGATAGACGATATTTGGAGGTATTTGTAGATTGTTTGTTTGCTTGATGAGAATAATTGAGGGCTCGGATGCAATAAGGGGACTAGCGCTCGAAAATGCGAGAAAGTATTGTCCAAACGCTAAGAAATATTGGAAAATTAAATGTTGTTAAACTGTATTTTAGAAAATATAATGTTATAAAGCTCGTCACGACACACATTTCTTCTATTTACAGTTTTCTTAATCCAATCATTAGTATTCGAGATAAAAATTATAAACAAACAAAATTTCTTCGACCAAAATCATTATTTCTTTGAACACAAATTGCGACCCTTATTGCATCCGATCCCTCAATTCCCAGAATGCTTGTGTTGTGTGAGAGTAATTCCCATAAAAGTGGAGTGTGACTAGAAGACACCTGTAAAGTAAAAGTAATCTAATTACACTATTAACTACCCTGGAGGAAACCGAGGACACAGAATAAAAGAAAAACTGATCACATAGTTTTAATACAAGCTTTTTATTATTTTTCCGCAGGCGGCGCATATCTGAGACTTGGCGTATAATTTCGTCGTTACGAGGCATGCCATTTGAAATACTAACGTCCCCTAAGATCATCATACCAAATGAAGTACGAGGTACAAATAATAATTCTACACGATACGTGAATATTTCTGAAGAAATCGCGGACAACGAGCTTATAGAAACGAATGGGACTCCTTCAATTTCCCTTGTTCTTTAGAAAATTACCTACAGTGCTTCATAAACTGCGCGTGGTCTATCCTTCAGGGAACGTACGATCGTAGGGTAAAGTAGCCGAATACGACACGAATTTCTCAAAAACATCATAACTCTTGACTAAGAACACTTTTATTGAAATGCGACACGAATTTCTCAAAAACATCATAACTCTTGACTAAGAACACTTTTATTGAAATGCGATACACGTTTTAAAAGTAGAATATGTATTCTTTAGCAACCTACTGGAAAGTATTATAACAAACATTCGGTTTCTTCGCAATAAAATAAAAACGAAAGCCATTCAAATACGCAGATAAAAAATGGGTTCCTAATATAAGACCCAGTTTGTTTTTTCATGAAACTTATTTTCATACTCTATCTAAAACTATTCGAATTTTTCATTTCAGATGATTCTGCTACGAGCTACGGTGGTCACCGCAAAACGCTTAAAAAAAGAAGCACATCTCTCTCGGTCATCGCCTATAACTCTCAAATCTTTTAATATTCTTTAACGCAAAAAATACTGAACTGTCTTTTAGATGTACCCTTAACAATAGACGAATAGTTATTAATAAAAGTGTAACGGTTTTTCTAGAAAAAAATTCCAAAGAAGCGCATTGTTTCAACCGCTCTAGGTAGGCGTCCCCCCTTAAGAGGTATTTGCAATTTAATCGAACCACTTCAAAAACTCTCTGCAACGTATTTCAGAAATATGTGCTTGCTCAAGACGCTTAATTGATTACAATGTCACTGTGCAGACAAAAAGAAAAAGCATCGCTATGATATTCAAGAGTTCTGTAGCAGAGATAAGCTAGGGTCTCGTATTAGGAGAGGTCGTCGTATTCGACTACTTTACTCTACGTTAATAAAAATCAAATATCATGCCCTGAGCTCCCTGTAAACTTAATGCATCTGCAACTTTATGTCTCTCGGGGATCGTCAATTTACCGCCTAGAAGTCACTTCTGTCGCCGCATTCGTGGCGCTAATAAAGTGTGCACACAGTGACACAATTCCGCAGACGGCGTGCGACTAATCTAAATATATCGGAAATGATTGTGTCGGCGGCGATTCCGTGCAGAGGCCGTGAGGTCAAGTCTGCCTCCCTTTCTACGGGACCTTGGCGAGCGTCCAGTCTCGCGCATAGTTAAAGCTAACCTAAGCCAATCTAACCTCACCTTGCACAGACTCTCACCTTCTACTTCGCCCTCTTTCTCCGTCATTACTCACCCAGGTGGATCCTCTTGCCGTATCCTCCTCCTCCTTTCTACTCCAGCTTCTTGCTACTCTTTTTCCAAATACTTCTGTCGTTTTCCTCTTCCATCCCCCTCCCCTTCCAGCACTTTCACTGCTCTTCCTACCTTTCCTGTTACCGACATCGCATCACTTTCATTTTTATTGTCTTTGCTCTCTGTGTTCCTCGAGCTTTCTCCGTCGAGACCTACCGTTCTTGGGGACGTTGTTTCCAACTGCATTTTATAATCGCTGATTTATTACAAATTAAAAGGCTACTTGTAGATTATTTATATCTCGTTTTGTTTCTTCGTTGTTTGGTGCACGTTGCTGTTCCATGTTGTTTGTAAAGTTCGTTTAGCTTTGTGGCTATAGTTTCTCTTTAATGATTCCTCTGCTTTCGTTTCAATGCCCTTTTGTCACTTTTCTTCTCTGAAGTTTTGGCTTTCAGATTATTTTTTATTCTACTAAATTCTCTAAGTTCTCAATGTTAAGAAATCAGACTTAACCTTTAATCTTTCCTCTACTTCTTTCACTGGCATTCGCTTTTTTAGTTGTTCTTTGTTATACCTAGTCAGCAGGAAGCCTGGAATGTTTCCTCGATGAATCTCACGCTTGAAAAGAACTAATCTCGAAACGAGGCCGGCGCTGATGGCGTGCTGCAACTGTTCGCAATTTCTACGAAATCAGTGGCAAATAGGTATACTTGAATTTCTCTTCAATCTCAGCTATCCATCGATTGTCGCGCGGGATTCGAGCAGACGCGTCCAATGATTATTTCGAAGCTCGAGTTGGATAGAGTTCTGAGCAAGGAAACAATTGACGAATCCATTTCCAGGCTTTCTATCGCATCATTATTCTATACTACATGCATATCCGACGAATGCAATCATAAAGGCAGGATCAGTAAACAGTTTTAAAAAAGTAATCTGGAGAAATTGTAACAAGTGTAAAAATACAAGTGTAAAGATAATCTTAACTTCATTTCGATCAGACACCAAAGATTACTTTTAACATGTGATGTATTTAATCGAAATTATTTATATCTTCGTGCGCGATAACCTAAGTAGTTTGATTATTTCAGTATGATGAAAACGTCAGGTGAACCCCAAAGCCTCTCCAAAGTTTATTATAAAATATTTTATTATTTCATTCTCGTGGATATTAAAGGTGAATGTTAAATTTATCTTTCCCATCATTCCTACAGTATTATTACAGAGTTTGAATTCCTAAAGAAATATCACTCGATTGTTCCTCTTCCAAGATAAGAAATTCTAAATAGCAAATTCAGAATCTTCTTACAAATATCAATACAAAATATACAACTCGCAAGAAGCTTCTTCAGTTTATCCCCAGACCACCTTAAATCCTTATTCTTATACATTTAAGACACTTAAAAACACTCTTGCCCTAGCTCCATATTTGCTGGATTTAAGACACTTTGGAGATAAGCTCTTCAATTGGCAACCAAACAGTGATGTTTAACTTACATCATCATAACACCATCCATAAACTTCAGAAATATTACGCTCCATATCCAGCAGCCTACTCTGCATCTTCACTTATTGTTAGTTTCTACTCGCCGAACAAGCTGTTGCTTTCCAAACAAAATTATTTGCCTTTTAAGCCGTTTTTGGCGTCCCGAGGATTACCACTCAAATAAAATTTAAACATAAACTTCGCTCGGAGCGAAGGCATCGAATAGCGCCGGGGTAAAAGACCAGTTAAACCAAAGTGCAAAATTTACAGTGCAAATAATCCGGAGGCGAGCAAAGTCGGCTCCGCTCGAGCCGACGAATGTTCGTTGACTTCCGCTATCGCGACAGCAAATACCGATCGGTAGCTACTAAAACACGGACACCATTTACGGCGTTGGCTGCTGACGTAACATTACGTCAGGTATTACCGTAATGACACCTCGTTGTTCGTCGATTGCCCGTTGGGGAAGGATAATAAGAAGCTGAAAGAGAGGCACGCCGCGCGGACTCGGCCGTTAGACAATACGTAATTAGGCGACACAGACCATGAAAGGTGAAGGAGGTTGACCGAAGAGGCAGAAGGAGGAAGAAGAGAACCATGGAAAAGAAGGAAAAGGGACAAGGAGCCTTGACCGACTCTCGACCGCGCGATCCCCCTCTGACGTCGGGATGAAATGCATCCTTAAATACAGGTTGCACCAAAACACGTGGCACCACGCGACACCGCCTGATCTTTTCTTCCAAAATAAATCGAAAGTGTAGTAGAAAAATTTTCCACGAACAGAATTATTCCATAGAAGCTTCTATTTTCGAGAAAACTGACTTTGAAAAGACGTGGAGAATTTACATTCTTGGTTCCATTTGAGTGCTACCGTTTGCAGTGTTTTTTGTAGCTAAATTTGTGCGCAAAAATAGTTTGCACTTTTTAATCAAAATGCTGAGAATGTAATGGTAAGAAGACTTTGGAAAGAAGAATTCTTTTGTGTATGGAAATTAGAAATTTGCTAAATTTCTTAGGAAATATGTGCGATAAGAATATGGTAGAAATTATACAAAATTAAAAGCTAGCTATAAGGTAGGTCTATAAGGTGGGTTTAATATTTCTTGATGCTACAGTCGTACAATGAGAAATTCCTTTCTCGCGAAACAACTAATTTGTCGTTTTATATAATAGTAAATTGTCCGATCATGCTGTCACCATTCAGTGCTTCTATTTACGAGCTTATAGACACTTTCACTTCCTCCACGTAGAAGAATCATTTCTATTTTGAAAAAACACTGAACCTCGCAGGACTACGTCAAAGCTTGCATTCGATCGGTTACTATACAAACGGTGGTAACAGAAGGCGAGGGGAATTATTCGATCTGATGGAAGCAGGCAGAACTGGAGCAAATGTCTCTGTATCAAAGTATCTATAACAACATTCATACCGTTACTACAACTCTCCAGCAAAGATCCAAACAAAATCAAGGCGAAGAAGAAACATCTCACTACCAAAAGACACGCTTAGACTCTAATAATTTCACTTTCACCAGAGAAGCAGACAAGAATCCATCACTAAACCACAAAGCACAATACCACCGCCAAATAATTCCATCTCCAACAGATTCAAACGAACAAGAACATCGTGGAATAAACGTGACGATGAAGAACCCGAAATAATTTCTTCGCAAAGCTCACTTCCCCTAAGTGTTTCGTTCGCGTGTACAAACTATACGCGATTCAACATAGATCCCACTTATAAATAATTCAAACGCGAGGTCGATGCATTGGAACTGGAACATACACCATTCCATCGATCTGGCCCTGTGTTCGATCGTTGATCGGGGCAATGGCGATCGCCAAGATCGACGAGATCCACGGCCGATTACGCTCGGCGATACATGATTAAAGAACGTAAATAACGGAAGGTGAAGGAGGCCGGCTATAAAGGTGGCACGGTAACGAGGAGAGGGAAATCACGGAGGTGAGAAAAAAGGGGAAGGAAGGGCCTTGACCGAACCGATGCGTGACCATCGGCTGTATGGACAACAATCGGGCAAGAGGCACTGATTCATTCAACCAGGAATGCCTGCCGGTACCGTTATGTCGCGGATCTTTTGCTGGCGCGCTGATAAAGCGCGCGCGATCTAATCGGACGATTGCTCAATAAACGAGCGAGCACACCGACACGGGTCGGGACCCAGCAAACGAAACTGCCTACCACCGCCAGCCCCGACACAGAGGCGCGTAAAATTTATCAATTTTTTATCGGGCCAGCCGAAGGTGTCGCAAGAAGTTCAGTAGATTCTTGTTCACCTGTAGCGCGCAAAACGGCGGGAAAACAGAGCGGAACAAAAATGCCACGTTTTTACATACGAATTGAACGGGCAGATACAGAGCTTTCTTGCTGCGGGCTGTGGCTGAAGAGAAGCGGAAACCTCGGTTGCCTACGCTCAAGGAGAACGTCCGTTGACTGGCTGCATTTGAACTTTGTATTTGATTAGACGCTGGCTGATAATTATGTGCTCTCACGTCCGCGGAACTTCATGGTTTATGTCCTCCTGCCTATTTGCGCGGAATTTTGAATAGTGTATTCGTTTAGACTTATGTTTCCAATGGATGGAGTTTGTTAGACGAAGATGACTGTGGAGAGCTGAGCTTTCGATGATACTAAAATTGAAAATTCAAATTTGTGCTAAAACAAATGGGAAAGTCCTTTACCCTTTCTTTATCTGGACGCTCATTTTCCAGATATGAGAGATAGGATTTTTGGAGTGAGACTTGCTGCGCGCGCAGTTTAAATGTCAGGCGGTACGGTATCGCTACCATAAATGTAGGCTCTACGGAGTGGGCTCATAGTTACAAAGGATAGCGCAGGTATATTCTAGTTCGGATTAACTGTACTTTTAGGTTTCACTCGCGAAGCGTAACGTCACGTTAAACAACAAACGTTTTGTCATCTAATTACCGTGACACAGGCTCGTAGAAATAATTACTAGCGATGCTGTACGTCAAGGTTCAACATCCTAACACCGGATGGTTAAAAGAGAATTCCGATTCTACGGAAGTAACAATGGGCTATCAATTTATCGGTCTCGTTGCCTATTAGTAATTACGCGGAGGAGAAAGTGACTTTAATCACGGACGAAGCTCCGCGATTTCGATGGATTCTTTTTTCACACCGGTTCTATGAGATCGCGGGGCGGACGGGGGGAACAACGGCGAGGCACAGATACCTGAATTATCCTCTTTTCTCCTCCGCGGCTTCAGAACAATACACCTGGCATGCTCAATAATTTGTTTGTAATAACGATAACCGCAGCCTCTAGTACGGTCCCACCGACTAGACCCCACTGTTTCGTCTATTCGCGGAAGCTATTAAATTGCGCAACGAAGCGTCACTTCCTGGTTCTTGGTTAACGCGAAAAACGAGATTCGAGCGTTCTGTCCCCAGAAACAGACCTGCAAGTATATTTTCCAAATTTGCCAGATGCCCTCGATAACGTTCGGCGATCCTCACCTTGCTAAATGATAGAATCAATCACGGAGAATAATGAGGAGTGATTTTTCAAAAGAGTGTATTTCCATTGTTGACCTTGAAGCAAATCTTAATGGCATCGCCTTAATAATGTTAAATTATATCCTCCAGGGGGCACAAAACACTAGAAAATAGGTTTATTATTTTTTGAAAAATTATAACTACAACAAAAGGTCTTATTTTATTTAAGTTTGCCTGATGACATAGTGAACTCATTTTTTAGTTTGAAACAAAACGGACATAGGTATTGTATTTCCTATACTCATCTGGGAAATAGTAGGTAATGAATTCGAAACGAAAGGAACTTAATTTCATAGATTTATCCAAACATATGCCAAACTAGTTTAAACCTGTACTCACTCACTTGGTATCTTTAGACTTAGGTATACGTAGCAAAACGTTTGTTTTAATTCTACCCATTATATCATATTTTGAAAAAAAAGATGTGGATAATATGTTAAGAGAAACAGTTTGATGGTGATTGGAGGAATTTAGGCAAACTTTCGTGGTATAAGGGCATTGCAGATGGTCGACTTGTTGAAAGCGAACTTGAGCCTAATCAAGATGACTATTGTGACTGTAATGAAGGCGATATTCCTGATACTAGAATAAAATAATATAAAATGTATTTTTTGCAAAATAAAATGTTAATAACTTTTTATCTAATAAAAAGACGAACACAGTTTAATTGTTTTTTTGCGAAATTCTTAATCTTTCTAATCGCTCCACTTATCAAGCGTTTGAAACCTTTCAACATTAGTTGTTTCCACTTTTTTACAAAGTCAAGCAAAAGTAATGCGTACATTACAAAAGTATCTACTTATTTCCAAATGTATTTATAACAAAATGGCTTATTTCCAAATGGTTTCATACAAGAGTTTACTTCTTGTAGTTTCTATCAAAAGGGCTTATTTCCAAACGTTTTTATAATTAACTATTAAAACAATGTCGCTAAATTTAAAACATTACCGACATCAAATGGAAGAAAAAAATGTTCATGTGCTAATAAAAAAGAAAAAGATTTCTTTAATAAACGAAGGTACCACAGTTTTATGCGGTTATTGAAAAATTGAGGAGTATTTAAAAAATCACTTCTCAATTCATTGTAAAAAAGTAGGTAGGAAATTCGAATAATTACGGAAATTATAGCGCTGAACGTAACTGAGTGCACCGCCGAGTAACGGCTTCGCAGAGCGTTATTGGCGTAGGGGACTTAACTTTGAAGCCGTTTATCTCGAAACTACATTTTTAAACATCGTACATCACCGTGTACATCATAACTTTTGAACGAATGCATATTTTCACTTGAAATTTTAACTGGAGGCGTAGAATTTCTTTTTCTATAACATGGAATTTCCGCATAAACATTGGATGTTTGTAAACATTTTTATAAACGATTAAAGACGATTTTCTTCCGTAAAAATGTGGGGAAAAAATTGATTCGCGTGTAACTTTCACAATTTTAGTTTAAATTCGTCAGTCAAATTCCATGTTGTAGATTTTGGTCTAGAAATTATTCATCCCAAGGTATTTTGCTTTCGGATTATTGGCTCACCTGATGCTACGTACACCGACTACATCTGCGCACTACGCAGGATCATCTTCAGCGCTTAATAATGTCAACAAATTTGAACATTCCGACAATTTTTTTGTAATTACTCGGAAACTTGTCCACCATAAAATGTGAAAATTACGAGTATAACGATTACTTGATACCTGAGCAATGCAGCACAAAAGAAACCATCAATTTTACCTGTTTCAATAGTCCTGCACCCCCTTAAAACACATTATTTTGCAAATATTCCTCCGTACTCCTACTCCACATAATACTCCGCGGAATATCAATCACATTAAAGTGAGTCGAAATAAAAGAAGACCGCGATAGGGAATGCGAACAATGACGTCAGAAAAGTATACCGAAATCTGGATATAAACTATTGATAGCAGGATGCACCTGCGAGTCCCGGCTTAATCGCATTAACGCGATTGTGTTTCCCTCGAACGAAGGATTAAGCCTAGAATCTTAGATCGTGGCTCGAGTTCCTGGTAAGCCGAGCGCCGTAATCCGAACAATTACCGACTATCCAAGGATCGCACGGCCCGGACGCTGAGAATGGATCCTAAACTATAGGTCGAAAAGCAAACGGTGAAAGGAGAAACTGGTTGAAGAGAAATTGACCCGTAATCAATATCCGAGGGGGCAAAAACGTTAATCGTTGAAAGGATCGAGCTTCTGCTATGTAAAGATTCCTCGTGCATCAATGGAATGTCCGGTTGCAAACACTGCAGATCGTGGAATGATTGATACCGAACAGGTTTTCCTTGCCGCGTGAAACGTAAGCGCAATGTTTCCCAACCTTTTTTCAGTCGCGATCTCCTTTTATAATATCCAAATAACTTGCAACCCCCGTATAACGTAAAGTAAATTTGAAAAGGTAAAAAAACACATTAAAAATAGGTATTTCAGAATATAATTCTAATTTAATAATTAAAATCAATAAGTGCTAAAAATCGCCAAGTAAAAATAACTGGGGCGATCGCCCAGGCAACTTTTACCCTCCCCTCCCCCAAAGGAACACACTTGGGGGTCGCGACTCACAGATTTGGCATCACTCTGTTAACACGTGGAGTTTCATCCCTACTTTTACGTATTTGTGTATTCACGTCACTATTTTTTGGACAGCATCGTTGGTATTGTCCAAGAGTCTCCGGGTGTTTGCTTTGAAAGTAAAGCTAGGAACTCGTTCTGTACGACTCTGCGCAAGACTATGCTCGACTTAAAGTGACATTATTCAGGAGCTCGGTATCGGGAATGGCCGAACGATGGAGTAAGAGTGAAAGATGAAACATGGCTGAGGAGTTAATGAAACTGAATACCCTTTCTCTGAAGGAAGTGCCACATAGTAACAGAACTTGGACGAACACGATCTCGTGTTGGCAGTTGGCCATAAGTCGAAACCGTACGATTGAATTACAATTTACACACCTGACGCGCGATGGTTTTTACATCGCGGAATACGTGACACACGATAACCGCGCGCGCGACTAATCAAATCCCCTGCATCCATCGTTTCCCCTGTGCACCACGGGGACGATATGATTTACGGTTTTTACGTCCCGCCCCGATAGAAAGGAACGATTGGGAGCGCAGTTTAACTGCCGTAGCTGGCCGCGATTAATTGCGCCCGGTGAAAATTGCGGAAATCGTCCGAAGAGCGGCAAAAAAGCGAAATGTAAATAGCAGCTTATCGATATTAGGAAACCAGCGTGGAAAAAATGCCACGAGTCTTGCGTTGCTTTAGAGACGGTGTAGTAAATTGAATGGCTGTCGGGCGGAACTAATTATTTACCGTAAAGCCTCTTTCCATCTCGAACGATGAAGCATTGGGCCAGCTAATTACCAGCATTTAGGTGACTGGCAATTTATGAAATATTAAAGAGTGCAGGAATGCGAGTCCAACCCAATGACCTTATTTCCTTTCTGTTTCAAGTCTTATTAGCGATTTAATTCTTAGTCCGATATATTATGAACTATTAGCTTCAACGAACAACAAAATTGATGTGAATACATTTCCCCATATTTCACAGATACTGACAATCAACTCCGTCTTTGGAATTACAAATAAATCACACGGGGAATCTCGATGCTTCGAATGGTAATCGCCTAATGGAAGTTCACTTCGTACTGAAACTTTGGGGAGGGTTGAACGACCAGGAAACCTTCCTGGTCAAAATGCTATTTGGTTCCAAGAAAGATATTTAACTAAATACGTAGGTAGGATCGGTACATCACAGAGGGGAAAAAGATAACGGGGCTGTGTAGCTCTCTTTTTAGTGTTTTCCAACCTTTTTTGAGTCCTGACCCGCTTTTATAATATTCAAGTAACCTTGCGATCCTCTCCCCAAAAGAGGCAAAGTTGGGAACCAAAGCTCTAAAAGAAGCCGAGGATTAACCACGCACCGTTCTAAGCTCCCAAATTAAACAAACATTAAATCAGCGAATGAGAGTTCGAGTTCAATATACAATCACCAGTTGATTAAACTATATCCAGAGTTGTCGATTAAAGTAGAGGAAACGAGCAGCGGACGCATCGACATGGAGATACGAGCGCGAGAACAGGAGGGGGGTATTTTTATTTAGCTTCATAACGAGCAATCAAGGGGGCTATTTGGATGTTCGGGCAGCGTCTCCGCCAGGGAGATAAAGAAGGAAGACGAAGAATAGAATTCAGTAAATATATGCCTCAGTCGTTCCGTGTTCCCGGATTTAGGATGGACGGTAACCGGTTTTAGAGAAGGGGTCAGGGAACCCCGATAGATTCCTCTGGATGTATTTTAGAAACGTCAGGATAAGCATCAACGTAGAGGCAACTGCCCAGAGATGTTCTTAAATACCAGTAATTCGATTGGGCCCCGTGTTTCGTTTCCTGAAGATGGCCGCATCCGAATTATCACCGCGGCTGCGTTCTTCCCCTGTGCATCGGAGTGTCGTCGTAAACTTCGCGTCCCACTATTAGGATCCTTATTTATCGCGACGCAACCGTGCGGGGCTATTCTGCTCGCGCCACGGGCCAACTATTCGCACGTAATCGAATTCGTGAAACGGCCAGGATGAAGAGATTTGTAGGAGCTTTAACGTTTACTGGGTAATTCTGACTCCATTCGATTCGAGGCGCTGTTTCGGGAGGCCCGACGTTTAGGATTTAGTTAAAAGCGCGGGGACACGGTCTGAATGTGATTAACGCTCGGGGGGCGACTCCAAGAAGCCGACTTTGAAACTGAAGAACGTTCCAATGACAGTTAGTGAGGGTTTAATCCTTTAGAATTGGGCACGAGGAGTAGCGTTAGACATTCTCTGCGCTTCTTTCATTCTGGATTCTTAGTCTAATAGGGGTTTAATTGAAATCTTGCGAATGAAATTCAGAAACTCAGTGGAGGATTTGAACTTCTGTTTATGAATGAGAATATTCAAGTGAAGAGAGCTCCTTTAATTACCTTGTTAGTATGATTAATCATTATGTACCTGTAGGTAAGGATATTTTGATATTTCAATTATTCGATTTTCTGCGAGCATTTCAGTGCAAATTTTTATGTAAAAAATTTAAGTCAATTCTTCAAAATGCTATAATTTTCCAAATAATTCAAATTTTGAAAAAATCCTGCGGTAGGTGGAAGATAATATATCCCAGTTTATATATCTTTTTTGTATTTCCTTATGAGATGATCCAGTCATTCCAGGAAGTGTGGGCCAGTTTCTTTGCAGTCCTCCGCAAAGCCATTTTGTACGATTTTTCATAAGGAAAAAAATTTTCTAGCAAAATAAAAGTTGCTCTAAAGTTATATAAAAAATCCAAACCCATATATTTTTATTTATACGAACAAAAAAAATCCCTAACTTTGTCGTTTGTTAGTGGCTTCAGGGTGGGGTCCCTTCTTAAAGGATTTTAGCAAATAAATGATATTGCTGCGAAACGTATCAAAATGAACATCGAACTGAAAGGAGGAAAGAATAGAATACTTAGCATAACATACACAGAAAATAACTCGGAGGAGAAATATTCGGAATAATCCTGAAACGGCCAATACAGCTTTAAAGCAAAAAGGGAGTGTTACTATTCTTAATTAGGTATCCACTTATCTGATTAATTTCAAAAACATGAATTTTTCTTATTGATTTTTAGCGATCTCTCGTAGAACATTCCTAATAAAATAAAATTGTTACTGTCATTCCTCTGAGTAGAATAATGACGATCCAAGTGCCAGCCGTTTTGCTTGCGTGCATGTATCAGCGCTTTTCACGAGCCGTTCGAAGCCATCGTCAGGAAAGCACCTGCACCCCGAACGCATCGTTCACGCAGCTCATGCCGATAAGCACGTAGAGCGGGCTCAACAGAGAAGGAAACTCATTCCCACGCGTGTTACGGCTTCAACCGCTTACCTGTCCTGTTCTTCCTCCTCCTTCGCCGGCCTGTTCGTCTGGCAATCTGGTCAGTCCTCCCAAAAAGATTTCGTCGTGCCGCGAAGCGCGTCTTCGCTTCCTTATTTCTCGCTGCACTGATACGCACATTGATTTCCAGCGGAATCCTGAAGCTGTAATTACCAACTGAATCAATAGAATCAAGTTTTGTTATCAAATAGCTATCGTAGCTGTTAAGATCGAAAATGTCAATTTTAAAATGCGCGAACTAATTACTGTTTAATAGAATGCAGTTTATAAATATTAATAATAGGGTATGTAGATCGTACGACGATTAGAATAGAAAATGGTGAAGGTTTCTTTTTAAAATTGAACTACCCATCGACACGAAAAGTGAAACTCAACATTTATTTTGCTCTTAAATGATGCAACGAAGTTTTAAAGATTTCGGTTAACAGCCATTCGTGTTAACCTTCGAATTAATGGACTTTGGGTAAAAGAAATATTTGCACGATGGAGGCACTACCAATTTTTAGTAACAATTCAGGCGACACTGAAGTCTCATCGTCTGGCTATTTAGCTGGTAATTAGAGAGCGAATCGATGACATTATACTTATTGGCAATTAGATGCAGGTTCGTGTCACCCAGACGATCATCAGACACATTAACGATCTTATCTTACAGTTTCGATTTTTTTCCCTCAAGATTTCAGGGACATCGAAAGCAGAAAAAAGTTAATGATTTATCAACCATGATCCTGATTTACTTAAATCGTGACAATTAACCAGAAGTATTTGATAAATAATGATGCTTGATAACAATTTAATTATGCCTGCATTATTAGTAACGAATTCCTTAACATTTCATAAGTATTCGAATTAATTGTTGCAAACGAGGACGAAACAGGAGAAATTTTAGGCTAATTCGAGCAGAACAGACGCTCGATGTGCATCGAATCGAGGAGCGTTGAAAACAGCAAGTTTCGCCTTGTTCCTTGAAGGCCTATGTAATTCCACGGGAATAGGGTGTGACAATGACTTTCCCTGTCTTCTCGTTGCGCATTGAAAATATATAAGGTTTACCCCGAATGTTATAAAACGATGATAAAAAATAACGGACAGCGAATGCAAAGAAGGCAAAATATTTCTTTATCGCGATTTAAAAGTAGCTGTGCTCTTGCAAAGACACCTCCGCGGAAGCAGTAACACAAATTCGAAATATACTCGAGCGTTTCGCAAAATAATTTCGAGCGAAATGTGGTTGGTGCGTTTAAACACCATTTCGCTCACAAATAACTGTACTTGTCCAAATGTTTCGAAAGGACTATATAAAAAAGGATTGATTTCTGACCTGAAATTGAATTGAAAATATTTGGAAAAGGTAGAAGGAGTGCTTGCCACTCTTCTTCCATGGAAGTACCAAGCCTAATAAATTTGAATCAATATTCTTGTTTCTTATAGAATTCGAATGGTTAAAAGCACGATTTGCAAGGCAACTAACTTATGCTCAATGCGGATATGCCAGAAAATGCTTGCTTTCTATTTATTATCGCGGCGATATCTCGATCGCTATCGCAATGACCGAGCATCCGAGGTTGCTCCGAAGTTTCACTTAAATTTTTTGTTCATTCTCGTGTAACGCACGCGCCCATCGCTGCCGAGCAACTTTCTTCGCCCGCGAGCTGCTCCTGGAATGTAGTCGCGTTCACGCACTAATTATTTTAGATAAAAAGCCGAAGATACCCGAACAACGTGCTGGAAAGGAAGAAAGAAGGAGAGGCTCGACTATTTGTGTACGTACAAAGGCGGGAGTGGGACGGCCAAGTAAAGAAAAGAGAAAATGATCGGAAGCGAAATAAATCGGCGGAACGTTTCCTTAAGACGCGATATATTATGTTCCCTCGATTCTCTGAATGTGAAATTTGAACTGGAATCGAGCTAATCAAGGCCGAGAATAAAAATATATTGGCATTGTTCGTTTCAAGTAACAACCAAAAGTCGATACTATTATACAATAGTTAACGTAAGAAATTAGCATATACGAATATTTGAAATTCGATGTGCATGAAGTGAAGAATAAATATATTATTTCTGTGACACTTTTATCTAAAATTTATCCAGCTTTTCGATATCCTGAGGGCATTATGGTCGGTGACAGGAATTTTAATAAAACACATCTTGTCGATTTTAATCGAGAATTACACGCTCGGGAGGAACTTATTCAAGTAGATGTATCGTAAAAATAAGAGAAATTATTCGACATTATCGTGAGTCACCGATTCGAGACGAACGCCTCGCTAACCACGCCTATTTAATTTATTCAAGCGGGCGCAAGGGAATGCGACTTTCTTGGCTTCGTTAGGCCCGTTTGAATCGAATATGATAATTTTATGCGAATACTTCACGTAACGCCGGTAGCGCTGTACCACCGAGTCTAAGTGCGATTTTTTATCTCTACAACGTCTAAACGTATATTAAAAAAAAAGGAAGGAAAGAACTTTATTATCGTACACTTTCTAATCGTGCATCGTGTAGTGTGAATTATGCACGTTGTCGCGAAAATTGCGGTGGATTATAAGAGGACAGACATTAACGTAATCAATAACATCAACAAGGGCAGTTATGAAATATGAAAAGATGTTTGATTCGCGTGAATCAGTTTGCAGAGTTCGAATAACCATAAAGTAATACATATAACTTAACATCCGCGCTATCCAGAAAAAATTTCGGAGTGTTTTAATTTTTTTCAGATTACATTAATGTTATATTAATCCTAATTGACGCCATATTTCTGCTTGCACAGTGGTTGGTTTGGGTCGATCGCGATATAGAGCAGAGTTGCGCATTAGATAAATAAAAAATTAACTAAATAAAAGTTACTTACATTTTAGATTATTCGATGAATAAAGTTAATTTTTTATTCGTTGAGCGTTTCAACTTCAGCGTCGAATAAATTTTTCAACATTAATTTTAACTTTACTTTTATTCCACGTCGAATAATTGTCTAGCGCGGCGAACTCTTAACCCGGGTTAACTTTATTCGACACATGACAAATAATTTTTTTAAACTTTATTCGTTATTCGAATTTTTATTTAAATAAAAATTGTTCCCATCTCTGTTATAGAATACAGAGTAATAAAAGAATATTAAATGCTCATGATTTTTCTTTCCTTTCTCGGCAAGAAGCATAAAGCGTATAATAATACAAAAGTACCATTCTAGTTTTTCCTAAAATGTCTGATGAAATTTTAGAAACTTAGCTCGATTATTTTAGTCTCCCACTGTACATAGAGGCGACAAGGGGTCGAAATGAGTAACTTTTAAGGCGAGACGAAGAAACTACAAGTGGCGAAGCATCCTGGGTCGTTATTATTAACAGAAATACAAGAGAGATTAATTGGCTGACGTGCAGAGCGATGAATCCCAACAAACAAAGAAACCTGGCAATTTCTTCTTCCTATCTTTCGCGAGCTGACCGTAATTATATCGTAAATTTAACAACGGCCGAGCACCATCGACTCTCCGTTTATGGCTCGGTTCGTTAAAACTTTCCTCGAAATGAATTCCCCGCGTACGATGTTCACGTAACGATCAAAAAACGATTGTACTCTCGTTTCTCGACTCCTTTTAATGCCCGCTCCCTTTTCCCCCGCGCTCGCGCAAAAATCTCGGTAATCTTTTAATCTTCGGCTTTCACTTCTTCCCTTTTATCTCCTTTCTTTGCGTGCCTCTTAAATAGACGAATTTCAAGCATGCCACGTAATACGATACGGCGAGAAAGAGAGAAGCAGGATACTAGATTCTAAAAGCGCATTTTAACCGCTGATAACCGAGCACGCCACCGTTGATAGGAATACGTAATGCAGAAAAACTAGCGGGGATCGTAAAAACCGTGATATATCGATCGTTCGTGTCTCACAATGATCGCACACGCTCGAAAGTAACCGGTGATCGTTTCCTAATTGAGTTATCTAAGTTTGAATTCAGTGGCATGCTAGCTGGGGAGATACAATTAGAAATCGTTGTCTTGCATGATCGTTGCGGCGCAGTGTGAAAGTGCCGCAAGGATTCTTCGCGGGGGAATATTTGCTCCCAGAGGAATTGAATTAAATTCGTGCACACGCCATGAATATTCTCTTCCCCGTAGCTGGGCTCAGCTTGATCTCGAGCGACGACAACGTGGCACGAAATATAGAAGTCAGAGACCGGCGACGGAGCCGGCACGCGATAATTGTGCCATTGCACAACGATCGGCACTGTTTCGCGAGCTGCTCGTGTTTCGCTCGAAGAAAACGGCGGAAGAAAACGGCAATGATCTTCCGTTTCACCTGGCATCTGCTTTAGCGTGAAACCATTTGCCTCCTGTCGCTAAGGCGACGAACATAAACGGTAGATGGGATTCCCTGTACTGTGGATATCTGGTAAACGCTAACGGTAACCATGCTTCGGGTAATATAACGTCGCACCTTCACTAATCATTTCCCCCCCATTACATTAACGCTTTAAGTGGCGCAAGCTTTTGAAAAATGGCCCCTCGCGTCGGACAGGCTTTCCGAGCGAGCGGAAATGAAAAGCAAATTCTACCTAACTCCCTCCGAGCAAACAGTCGGGGATACTCGTGTAATACTTTCGATGCTTTGCAGAAAATATTGTTACAGCATTGGAATTTTAATTCGCTACTCTGTCGCGTTAAATGCGAAAAATGTACCTATGTTGTCGATTAGGCAATCGTGGATGATTGACGATAAATAGTCGCTGCCAAGTTCTAGTAAAGTAAGGACGTGTGCTGCTTTCCGTGAATTCTTTCTTTTAATAGTCCCGAATATGCCGCGTCGACGTTGCAGCGAAAAGTGTTACGATACCGATTGCGAGTCACTTGGCGCGAAGACACGCCGTCGCCAGTCGAAGCGTCGAATATCGTTTAAAATGCTTCCCTGCCGCAGCACACGAAATCCTACTGTACTACCGGATTCCCCACCACGATTTTCATTCATCATCACGCGCAGAACCACCACCCCTTCCGGCCCCACCACGAGTCACGTCCACGGCTCGCATTATCGCCCAAGAATTTCAGTCTCGACGCAGGAACGCGCAGAATTTTCCCAGGCCGAATTCAGCCTGCAAGTTTTCCCAGATAGAGCGAGCGAGAGCGAGAGAGAGAGAGAGAGAGAGAGAGAGAGAGAGAGAGAGAGAGAGGGATTTCCTTGTTAGACGGCTTCGCTGCATTGTCAGGAAGAACATTTGCATCGACGGAGCACAGCGGCCGCAAATGGACAGGCGGGCAGAAAGTCGAGAGGCGTTGGCCGCGCGGCGTTTAAAAGTAAGTTTACGGTGCGCCGCGGCGCGCCGCAAAAAGGATCTGGTTCACGTCGTTCGGTAAAAAGCATTGGATGCCGATATATGCCGGGCCCGTGCGTGGTAGAGAACCGAGTGAAATGTGGGATAGCGGCTCCGATAACAACGGCACAGCACGGGACACACCGCCGTCCAGGACTTTCACGCGTCCTTCGGCGGGCTTATTCCTTCGAGGCGGAGCGGCCGACCGATCGCAAAAGTTCCCCTTATCGTTCCCATGCAACGCGCGCACGCCCGTCGCCTTTTTGTCACGGGTCACAATGAAACGAAAACTTATTACTTATCGTGCTGTCGCGCTCGATTCGAACGCCACTATCGTCGCCGCCGATTGAATAATCGTAGCCGAGGGCTGATCGACTCGGCGGCCGTCGGGCAACGTCGCGCGCCGGCCATGTTTGGACAGGGGATTGACACGGTTCGGCTGGCTTACGATTGTTTTTGGTGGAAATTGGGTAACGTTTGAAGCTTGACCTGCTGCGGCTTCGACAGAGTTTCGTCGGGCTCTTTATATAGTTTTTATTTGATATTTAATAGACACGCACAGCGGAGTTGGGCGAGTTAACTAAATAACGAATTGTATAAATAACGGTACAAAAGTTACTTTAACTGTAGATTATATGATGAGTAATGTTAATTTTTTTATTCGACGAATAAAGTTAATGTTATTCGTCAAGCATTTCAACTTCAGCGTCGAATAAATTTTTCATCTTAAATTTTAACTTTAACTTCTTTAACATTAACTTCTTTAACTTTAACTTCTCTAACTTTAACTCATCTAAGTTTATCTTATCTAAGTTTAACTTTAACTTGAAGGTGGGACCGAAACAAACGCGAGGCGCAACGCGCGAAACTCGTCGAACAAAGTTAACCAGATTCTACTTTATTTCACACGTGACGAATAATTTTTTTAACTTTTATTCGTTATTCGAAATATTACTTACATGAAAATTTAGCCCCTCTCCGAACTCAAAGCCTCAAATTATTCGAACGTCGAATAAAGTTAGAATTAAAGTTACAGTTCAAGTTAAAGTTGAAAAATTTATTCAGCGCTGAAGTTGAAACGCTCGAGGAATAAAACAATTAAATTGATTCAACTTTTATTCGTTATTCGAAATTTGTATTTAAATAACAATTTTGCCCATCACTGGGGCACAGCCCCACCAACAGAATATGTCGGCTAGACTCATGTTAACTTCTTTTGCCGTGGATTTTCTATTCTCAAAATCACTTGCGCAATTCAATGCGCAGAAATATTGTCGCGCATGACCTCTAAAAGTATCTTCGCTTTTACTTTATTGGTCCCACCTTACTTCTCGTTTATATGCGACTCTCATTGTTATACTCGCCATTGTAAACTAAAGGGTAATACCTATATACCCGTTTACTAATAATACTGTGTTATATCTGGCAAGAGGTTGCATGAGGGCTGGGAAAGGTTGATGTAGATGTAGAAGTTGTCTTTTACTTTGGTAGTTGAGAATTCTAGCTGGGAATAGAATATCAATTCACGATATTGTGTAATAGTTCACCGTCTTGTAATATATGATATTACTGGAGCAGTATTTTCCATATTATAATCAGCAGAAATTTGAATACACGTAGGTATAATGAAAGCTAAATGCGTTGCTTTTATCCATTACTTGTTTAGATTATGAAAGTTATCAAACGGGGTAGAAATGGATAGAACCTAGATAAACAAGAATATAAAATATGAGTGTAGAATTATTGTATCAGGCCGTGGATTAGAATTGACTGGACAATCACGCCCTCCTACGTAGTCTAGTAATCGTGAAATATGGGGCGTCGTACTGCCCCGGTGGATTTGAATAGAACTAGACCCGACCGATTGGATAATTACGTGTTCCGTGATTTGAATAATTCGAAAGCCAGTTATTACGCGCCATTATTGCTCCGCAATGTTTATACGTCGATCGTTTCTGTTTGCTCCGGTAATTGCAATCGGACCGTCCAGTTTTCCTATCGTTCGCCATTGATTTCTAGTGATAAAAGACAGCCAGTGGTGATCCTTTTCAGCTCGTCCATCACTATCTCAGGGAAATAAGCCTCAATTTGCAGCTTCGTTAAGTTAATTTGTTTGTGGCGCGGAATCAATCGGCAAATATAATGCGCGCAACGATCAAAATCATTCAACGTTATAAAATGTACCCGCATAGTTGTTATCCACAACTATTTTTTCAAATACAAATTTTAACATATTAAAATTCACATTTGTAAAAAGAGACTATTAGAGCATGTTTGTATGAGTTATTATTAATCAATTATTACTCAACAGTTAAAAGATTCAAAAATACGAAAATGGTAACTCAAAAGTGACACTGGAGTGCGGTGAACCCCATGTGACCAATTTGTGACTATAAAAATGTGTGACCATGGAGAGTTAAACGAAAATTGCACCTTAAAAATCGTTTTACTGTGTTTAAGCGCCAAAATTATGTATACCTAAGGAATTTAATCTCAATGTTTATACTGACGACATTTGATACGACGATGTGTGGCTAGAGTTAAACATATTCAGGCTAATGGAATAACCTGTATTCGCAATTTCTTTTTTTAGTAGCAATCATGTCCCCAAAAATGCTAACTATAAGCATGGATACATATGTGTGACTCATTAATTATTTTTAAGCACACCTCGTACGCGACATTATTACCAGGATGAAATTGATGATAAAAAAAACCGGTTGACTTGGCTAAAATTAGAATTCACATGTAAAATTAGAATTAACTATGAACAGTATGAACGATGCAATACCTAACTGTATATGTATCGTTTATATAAAAATGAATTGATTTGAACGATTCCCCGGTTTTATTGAAATGTAGTATAATAACCTTTCATAGAAACAGGTCACGGATTTGAAAATATATCGTTTTAGCTTCGTTACTATCTACTGCAATAAATACTCCCGAAAACGTGTCAAGGAAGACCGATAATGCTCGTTGAGGTGAAAGATGGCTGGAGAAAGGAATACATTGTTTCGAAAAGGAAATATCGCTTGTAGATTAACTATGCCTGTGACCTTATTAAGAATTCACGTCACTTGACAATTACCAATTTCACACGTTCACCTGCGAACACCTACGCTCGCATTAAGTCGGCTGGTATCGACCGGTACCTGTTCGACTTTCAATGCCAGTCTGTTATTACAAAAAAAAAAAACATTTTGCAGTGCACATTGCACCCAAAGTATTTCCCCCTATAATTCTCTGCTATTAACGACGAATTATTCATAATTATTTTCTGTAGCCTGTATTATGAGCTGTAGAACTGATACAACTTGATCACATTCAGTTACTTACAATTACAATCATTTGCTTCGACAATTTCTTCACAGATGAAGCGACAAGTGTGCATAAACAGTGGTGCAGTTAGGTATGAATACTGACAGAAGCAACTGTAATTCTACTTTTCATAAACTGATGATCATAATGTACGTACTCCTAATTTTACTTACATCGAATACTGAGGGTTCTATCATGTGTTGCTCTCACAGAATAGAAAAAGAGTACTCCTTTCTTATTTCTGTTACTTTGATGAGTCGGTAAAATACATCCCCCCCCCCCCAAGTTAATTAATGGGACATTCTACAGTCGTGTTTATAATGAAATAAAGAGTGTTTATTAAAAACTTAACGTTTTCAAAGTTTTGTTGTTTGTTTCATTTGTTTAGACAAATATCTCGCAGTGAAGTTAGCGTCTTCGGAACTTCACCTCCTGGCGGTTTAAATTTCGTACGACTGGATCATTTGAAATAAAAAAACTAAACATATTTTTAATTTGCAGGAGTATGATTAAACTGCGAAAGAACAATTTTGGATAATAATTATTTAAATGGTGGTCGATCAAAGTTGAAAGTACCGAAAATGGTATATTTTTTCTATATTTAATCGATATAATGAAGTTGGAAAATATTAAAGAAGTTAACATATTCGAGGTAAGCCGGATAGTCATACTCCTGCAAATCAAAAATATGTTTGGTTTCTTTTATTTCAGACGATCCAGTCGTCCGAAATTTCAACCGCCAGCAAGGGGTGAAATTCTGAAGACGCCAACTTCACTGCGAAATATTTATCTAAACAAATGAAATAAACAAACAACAAAGGTTTTTTCCCGTATTTCAACAGTGGTAGAATATACCCCCCAAGAGTTTGGAAACGTTGATTGTTTATTTCATTATGAACCCATCGCCGAAAAGCCCCATTAAACAGAAAAAATAAAAGTAGAATGCCCCATTAAACAGAAAAAATAAAAGAAATCGTGATAGGTCCACGCAGAGACGTTTGAATATCTGAATGATGTTATACAAAACAGAATATCACATATCACTCGTCATTTTAAATTCCAAATAATGCATCTCGCTGGTTGCAAAGAAGAAATCGCAATCAAAGTGGTGCACTCGATTGACAATTTTGCGATTCAGAAGAAACCACCGCCGAATGGAACAGACCGTGTTTAGGTTTAATATCCTTAACGACCGCGGTTTTAATTGAATAATCTGAATCGACACGCGGCTGCCGCGTGCTAATTGACATTGCATTTGGAATACAGGCTCGGTTGCAAATGCATGCCGCATCAGCGAATAATTCTCTGCCTTAATTAGTAGAAGCGCGTTTCTTGATTGCAACATTAAACGCCGACGGGGAGCCGGGGGTTTACAATTAATACACAGTGAAAATTGTGAAAGTCGATTGAATTCTTCGCGACGCGAAACATAAATCAAACCTCCGCGAAAGGGACCATTTCTCGTCTGTATTACAAAAAGATAGAAATTGCACCCGCGTTTTCTCGATTGCGCGTTTCGGTGAAATAGATCGGGCATTCCTTTGGGTATATGAATTCGAATCGATCCCCGCGGAATTGCTTCCAGATCGGCTTATCGAATTCTTTAATAATTTACCGCCGAAGAAAAATGCTTCTAACCCCATCGTGCACACGTAAATTAAAATTACAAATCTATAAATGCGTAGATATTTTGAGGAAAGAAATCTTTTTAGATTGCACGTAATATATTGCAATCAATTTTTATTCAGAAAAATATTTATAACGAAACGAAATACTGAACGAACATCTTAACACTGCGGGTCATCGCCATCTGAATCTTTTTCAATATCATGAGAACAGAAATCTACATACGATGTGGTACAATTTATTTGAAAAGTTCACTGTAGGGCTAATTATGCGTCAAACGAACCCAGCTTCGCTCGTATGAAAAAATTCCTTGCGAAAATGATCTTGTGTCTACGAAGATTGATTATCGTCCTAAGGTTAATACAATATTAATTCAGCAACCGTGCAATGTTTTATCGACATAAATTTGTAGACCGATGACACGATCGTCGTAAAAGCATCAGTTTCTTGTTTGTGTTTATGGCGCTCCGTAAGTTGAGTCCATTTCGTTAAGTACCGTTTTTGAGCTAATAATATTAATGTGCCAACAATTAACGCGTAATAGTCTACTATAAATACTCGGCCAGCCGCGTTCGAGGTAATTTGAATTTCTGATCGAGTAGACTACTGTTAATTGCACAGGGTGTCCTACTCGAAACAGACCACCAAACTATCTGCGTGTGTTTTTCAAACATGAAATATGTAATATGTCGCCTGAGTTTCGAATTATTAGTGACAGTTAATTCGTGAATAAAAGCACATGCTTATTATCGCGCAGCAGATATATATAGAAGAGAAAATTAATATGATGTTGCTTTACAGTGAAAGTAGACAGTGCGCGAGAGAAGCTCGCGTTGCTATTACTCAAGTAACTATTAAAAGAGCTTCACCATCTGTCATTGGTCATTTTAGTCTATGCATCATCACCGAAGAACATCAACCTTTGATTACGTTATTATTACTTTAATTCTGCCCCGCAACACCTATTCTTTTCCGTATCTTTCACCTGAAGACATGCTCAGGTGTCTATTTCAACAAAGTCACGCCGTATATTTGGTACTCGTTTGGAATCATTCAAAAGTAACGGTGGAAGGTACGTTACAATAATCAATTTTTTTAATTAGGACACATCGCAGCATGGAGCAGAATGTTCCAAACGATCCATGAATAGAATTCTACATCCACCTTGTCTGATACGAGCAAATGTACCGCGGGGCCCGAAATATTCGGAATTTTCTCCGTTACTGCTATTATTAAATTCTGAATCACTTGGTCGTACGGCAAGAATAACTACAATGATCCAGGTTCCCGTTTCGACTAGCACTAAGACGCATGTTGATTCAATAATATAATCAAGCCTGCAGCGTGAAACCAAACGAACAAATGAGGAGGGCCATTTTTCTCAAATGATAATGGATATAATATGCAAATATAATTGCTCCGCAATTAATTGCAACAGATTACTTCGCTCGTCAAATTCTTACTAGGAATATTAAAAAATGATTCAGAGCACGTCGCGACGATACGCTATCTTCTTTGTACACAAATAGTATCCTCCAGTGTGAACGTATCTACGTATTCCTAATTAGGGCAATTAAGTTGAAACTTTCAAGCGGCTGAACGGTACGGCGAGCAACGATGATGCCGTACATCGAACGAATCAACGCGTGGACGTTTTATTCGAAACGTTGTCATTGCCGCTCGAAACCTTGCGTTCCGCTCCGTTCTCAAAGACGCGGCGGGTCGAGAGACTTTTTCATAGGTATGTGGCAATAGCCGCGTTACGAATTCGAGGCGAATTCAAATACTTATTGTTCGCCGAGGAAACGAAAGAATCTCGGCGGAGCCGTTTATCTCGCCGTACAATGGAATTGCAAAGATGATTCGTAAATGAACGCTAAAGTAACAAACAGTCTTTACTTGGCTCTAGCCATAGTTTTGCTAACGAGCGTCTTGACAATCCCTCGATTCGAAACAAAGGACTACTGATTTGTGTGGCTTGCCTAATTATAACCGAAGAATGCGCGGCGTTAACGTGACTTTATTTAACCCTACCAAGAGATCTTCCTCCCGCCAGCGGTCTCCTTTCCCACCGGGCTTCTCACGATCTCATTCGTACGCCAAACTGAATCTCATCAACATGAGAAACGTCGGGCAACGAAAGGAAAAACAAAGAAAACAGTCTAACGACGCCCCGCGGCGTCTCGCAAAGCGGTGGAAATTAAACGTCGATAAAAAGGACCTTTTCGTCAGCCGTAGTCGAACGAAGAGGCTAAAACAAGTAGACGACGATAATATATAGTCAATATAATTTTTGGCACCACATCGAGGTGCAACTTGATTCTCGAAAGATTGGAAAAGAATTATGCGGTGGTCATAATTCGTTGTACAGAGACCATGTTTCTCTGTAAATGTCAGGTGGACCACTTTGTTGGTGAAAGGTTCAGCTACGAATCGCTAAAAAGGATTTGATAGTGACTGACGTCTAGGAGGGTTTAGATACAACTTGTTAGTACCCATCGTGTCTTTAGCTACGCAGAATGTTGCTTTGTCTAAAGCTGATGGGAGACATTTCGCGCCTGATAGGGAAGGGAAGGAAGGTTTATCATCGGTTGATTGACCACAGTATTTCAGAATTCTTAGTAGCCATCACTCGACCTGGCATAGATGGTACAGCTGGAGAGTGGAGGTTATTCGATCGATATTTCCTCAACGCTGTGACGAAACATCCCCCCAAACCTTTCATCTTCTCACAAACCCCATAAAGGCAGACTCTACCACACTATCGTCTACCCGTTGACAAGTAACCATCACAGCTCTGTGAAGCCTCTAGTACTCTTCATCCCCTTAGAAGTGCTAAAAGTTTCGATGGCCTCGAAGTTTTTATCTCCGAAAATTGCATACATTCCTTTTGTTTCGCTTCGATCACACTAATCTGTAAGACAACCACAGGTTAAACTCTTCGGTATCACGATATCCAACGGAGCCCCGGTTCAAAGCTTCCGAATCTGTATAGTTTCAAGCTGCTCAAGGCTTTCAGGCTTACTTCGGTCTAAGGACAATCTCCAGCTGCCTGAAACTCCGTAATCCTGACTTTCCCAGGACATTTACAAAGCAGATTCTCGAAGCTGGCAGCCGCAACAGCAATCACCCACGACCGATTTCGGAGCGTACGCCGGTTCAAGGTGGAAAGAGCGTTCGTTCTGTTTGGCCTGGGCCGCGCCGGCGGCAGGTGGAAACGCTTCTGTAGCGGAGCCGACGAAGGTGGAAGTGGCGGAGCGCATCGGGAACTGGTTTGGAGCGGGAGCTCCGCGGGCTCGGAGTGCGGTCCGCGGCGCAACGCGGCGTGGCACGGCGTCTGGTGGGGAACGATCCGTTTCGCGGCGCTACGGTGGGGGCGAGCTTGGCAGCGACAAGTGATCGTTTACAGTTATAGTCAGTCCGGATCGGGCGCTCGGTCAGCCGAGACTACTTGTGCCAAGTGTGTACCTCCAACCGAACCCGATTTGTCGAGCCGGTATTAACGCGCGACGTCTCTTCCACGCGACCGTATCGAGAATTTCGTGTGAAGTGCGTCCTCCCTACCACCAGCAACGCTTTCTTCCCTCGTTGCGCCCGTTTGTGCCGATCGCCCGCCCTCGTCCGGGAGCCTCTTTCTTCTCCTCTTTCACCCGGATTCCGCGGACTGCTGCCCCTGGCCGCGAGGTCTCTCGCCCGTCAAAAACAAACGGCGGTGGGACTACGAAATCGTATCGGGCACAATTAACGGTATATACGCACGCCGGTGGAGAAAACAGACACCGCGTACGAAACGACGGGAATGTGGACGTCAGCGGGATCCGCGGGTTCATTGTGCACGATTGATCGGTTGCTGGCCAGCCGCGGGCTTCGCCCTGCTCGATCCTTCCTAGGTAACCGTCGCGGTGCCTCTGCCTGGACGAATCCCAGGGTGACAGAGCCCGGGCCTGTCCACCTAACTCCAGTTACTAACCAAGATGAAGGCTGCTCGGCATCCTCGCTCCTCTTCGCAGGATATTCGTGACAGGAATAACGAATATCTCGTCGATCGTATTTACAGTGTTAACGTTCGTCGACCGCGCGTTCGCCGAACGAACGGGACTGACGGGGACGTTAACGTCGGCCATAGGGACACCGCGCGGCTTGCTCTTCAATTTGTTTTGACTTTCGAATCGGCAGCCGCGAGAGAAGCAACGCTCCGCTGCACGCGCGCGCAAGAACGCAGGCGAATACGGTCACTCGTACGCGGATGTGACCTCGTAACGCACGACGAGGGACTTGGAGACGATCGCCGATGGAAATGGGAAACGGAGACGAGATAATCCGCCCGGCGGCTGCGCGTCTCCGTCCCGCGCCCACCGCGTCGTTTCCCCTTTAATTCCGTTTTTCGATGCCTCGCGGGCGTCGAGCGACGCCTGACCTCGCTGACTCAACTTGTTGCGTCCGCATGGGCTGGGATTCCCGAATAGATATAACGAGTCTGGCGCGTCTTCGGCACCGACTCCTCTCGTCGGGAGGCCAAAAAACTGCCGGGACCTCGCGCGAGCCACGCGCAAAATTCCGCGCGGCTTACTCGGTATTATTCTTCAATCCGCGCGAACCGTCTCGTACAGGCTGATAGACGCTCCTCGCGAACCCTCGTGTTTCAGAACCACGGCGCAGTGTGAATTTCGAGAGAATCGCGGGGGCCTCCGCTCTCGATCGCGGTGGGAACCAGATATTCGCCCAGCTCTGGATGCTCGTGAAAGAGGAAGCGCTCACGGTGAGAAGAGAAAATCTCTCTTGTCGCGCGATCTGCTCGCTGGCTTCTGCGAAGCCACCTTTCCATTCCTGAACTTGAACCCAGCCGGCTGTTTTCGTCAACAGAGCCGAGCATCTGAACGATGCCAGCCAGTCGTTCTTGGCGACAATTAAGCATTCCTTTTTCAATTAATTACAAATAAATTGGAGCTGAAACTTCTCCTTTGACACAATGTTCATTAACATCATAATGTTTAAAAAAAAACCTGCTTGCTTCGCCGAAAATATGCATTATAGATGAATCATTAAAGAGGCTTTACAAAAAAGTTTATTTCGTTTTGCAGCGATTTTAACGAAACGAAATTCAACGACCTGCTTGTAAATTCCACATCAGAATACCTCTGGCTCTGCACTGAACCTATGAAAGAAGTACAATTATGAAAATGACACCTGCGAAATGGCGATTTTTCCAAAAAGTGCGTTCTTCGGTAGACAAAGATGAGGTTTTAGTTTCTTTTCATAAACAACAAGAGTATTTATCAACTTCAATTTCGGTTCAGCCCGAAAGGACAGATTTCCTGAACGTCCTAGAATTTGATTTGAATTTCTAGTTATTACTGCAAAGTAAAAGAAACTTGTTTAAAAAACCTCTTTGAAGATCCATCTGTAGCGTAATAAATAATGCATATTTTTTTACTAAGCAAACATGTATTTTTGAAGCTTATGATGTTAATAAACTTTGTGCCAAAGAAAAGTCTCAGCTTCAATTTATTTCTTTCTCAATTAAATGAAAAAGAAACGCTTCATTTTCGACAAGAACGACTGCCTACTTAGTAGCCTTAAATCGACAGTCATCGCACGGTCATAGATTCGAATTAGAGAAGCATCCTTTATCTTCCGATACTCGGAGCCTAGGCGAATATGTCGAGCCGAGCAGTTCCCGTAAAACGTCCTCCAAATATAAACGCAGAGCTGAATGAATATGGGTGGGGACGGATTAATGGTCGCAGGGAGTGGGGCCTCCAGTGTCCCGAAATTATTCAAGACATTACCGAGTCGGATCCGATGTTCCTCGCGATCGTTCGAAGTGGTTTAAATCGCATCCTACCATTACGTGTCCACCGAGTATTCGAAACGGTTGCGCAATAACGACTAAAAATACCGGAAGCTCGCACGATAATTTCTTGGGACGGGACGATAATTAAAAGCACGAGAGGGGTGGGGTGGGGGGTGGCAGGGAAACCGTGGACGTAGAAAGGAGGGAAAAACCTCGTGCCTCGTACGACTCGATTTCTTCGCTCGTTTCCACGGGATTCTTCATTCATTCATGAGTTTGAATCAACAATGACGACGCGAACGAGCTTTTGCTCTGTCGCATGCACGCGAAACGTGGAATTCATTCGCGCAAGCCGTTTTCGCGCGACCTGTTATACCCGTGACCGCGCGTTTATGCTCGTCGAGCTCCGCGAAAGAATATTTTTATCGACTTTTGGGAGGGCTGCACGAACAAAGAGTCCTGAGTCGATTGCCTCCATCTAAATGATGCGAGAACGGGAGGAGCGCGAGTGTTCTTTCGCGTCCGCTGTTTGCGCGAAAAATCTCGCCCACGATCGATGGGCGCTAAATAATTTCAAGCAGTAGGGAAATACAGTGGTTCGCAGAATTATTGCCACGGACAGATATTTTTAACTGAAGTTTACTCCGTTTCGCTTTTACTTTTACTCAACCGTGCGATCCTCAGGTGTTAGTTCGATTTGAGTTCAAGTTTGAGTTCTGGAGCACGAATTTCCTTCATTTTCGTAGTGAACGATCATCTTCCGGTGCATTTGATAAGTTCTTACAGACGTGGCCACGTTTGTTTCTTAGAGTTCTGTTCTGATACTTTGTTCTCATCAGTTTTTCAATTTCTCTATAGTTAGCCATCCCAGCTGGGGAATTGTAATATTTCTGATCCCCGCACTTGTTTCTTTACCCTTTGTTTACAATGGTAACACGTACGGCGCTTTTCGTCATTTTCCACGCAGACTTCTGCGGTAGCATTTTATCTTCCATTCCTTCGGAATATTCTTAATGATACTACGCCTTCGCAGCAATTAAAAGAATATCTAAAATCTTTAAATTCGTCTGTCTTCATATGAAGTACAACGCACGGTAATAATCTCGCACGATAACAATATCAGAGAAATATTTCATTACACGATAATATAGTCTGCGAGCCCGTAAATCTTGCCGACAAAATATAGCAAGAGTATTTTCGTCAACATTTATTTCCAAAATTGTTTACCAATACACGAACGTGGCCACTCCCCAGAAGCAGTGAAAAAGAATGGCCAATTTATAGCTGTGTTTCTCAATTCCGAATTGATTTGTATCGAACGTCTTCGCGTTATAACAGAAAAATAATCCGAGATGCCCAGTCCCTGATACTCTTTAGTTCTTTTAAAGATGTATGGCGACACGTTGAAGAAACCCAGCCAGCACAAATCATTACGTTACGTATTTAATTCCACCGAGTCGATTCTTAAAATAAACCTTCGATAAACCTATTCGCTCTTTTCGAACGTGCGTTCCCAAAGATTCGCGACGAGCAGAATCGTGTGAAGCTACAAACGAGCAACAGGTCCCTCCCCTGTCGATCGAGAAAAGAACGTCCGATTTTCCGTCGTTTCGTTCGCCAGACGGCGACAAGCCTGCCGAACCCCCTTTCACAGTGTCCACTGATATACTCCACGACTTTCTCCCCATCAACCACGAATAATTTCCACGTGTTGTACAGATAGTGCCTTCCATCTCCCGGGGAATCGAAGGTAATTTCATCGGATGCCTGAGATCCAGCGGGGGATTCGAAAGAGAAAGACGAGGCACGAGTTATTGATCAGCTCCGAGCGAGAGCGACAGACGGGAAGGTTGCTCGAGGAGATTGCAGTGACGGGAAGAAGCTTGTGCCGGTCTTATCGAGAAGGAAAGTGTCGTGTGTTGAACTGTCGCCGAGAACGGGACCAAAGGGAATTTTCGTGAAACCAACGAAAAAAAAAATAGATAGAAGAAACCATATAAATAAACAGAAACAGTGCCAATTGGAAAGTGTCGATTAATCCGCGGTGCGAGAAAGGGCAAAGAACTTGATCTTTGGATATACCAGACCGATCGATCCACGTGAATAATCATCGATCATCACGTGTGCCCCGTGGAACGCGCTGATTACTTCGATGGGCAAGCGTCGAAGATAATCGCACGTACCTCACCCAGGACCGCCGACATCTAAGGTAAATATAGCACCTGTTCCACCTTCGTTCCGTTCCACCTTTAATGCCCACGCGTCTCTGCGATCGAGCAGGCATGCCGTGCGTGCTCGCGTGCATTCACCTACGTTTGCATAGCAATGCGCATTTTTGCATCGCCAGTGCGCGAGCCGCCACGCGAAAAAGCGGCGCGAGCATGCGTCAGGCTTTTTCCTTTTCTTCGTGTGAATGACTAACAGAATCGGTGGACACTACAGCGAGGCCTACGTTAACCGAGCCTTCGTTACCCGAATCCGCTAAAATTCTAACGTTCTAACACCGGAACCGAGCACGTTCTCCTGTAGCATTTCTTCTATTAAAAATCATGCTTTCTACCATCGTCGAAAGTACTACAGCTTTCGTCGTGACAGTTTGCAGGAGAATTTTCATCGCTACATTTGGCCGATTAATTGTGGAAGCAGGTTTTATAATGGATGATTGGAATTATTGCAAGTGGGAGTGAAAGTTCTGGTGTTTGGTTGGGGTTGGATCGATTCCTGTTTGTTTAGCGGAGTTCAGTGTTGGATTGACTGTAGTATTACTTACAAGGAAACATATCGAACCCGAAAATTCTGATCTTAACGAATCTCCGTACGATTGTAGAGCATGTCGGAGTATGTAAGAAACGATTTTTTTTCTGCGGAAAAACACTCTGAGGGGGTGAAATCAGCCCCCAAATTTTCAGCGATTTTTCGTTTTTCGAGTATAACTTTGTAACGGTGCGAGGTAGAAGAAAACCGTAAATGGACAAAATGTTCAGTGTTTGATGCCGTATAACGCGCTGCGAAAGAAATGTTTGTACGCCCACAATTTATAAATAAATTAAAATTTTCGTTATTTTACAAACATTTCTTTTGCAGCGCGTTATACGGCATCAAACACTGAACATTTTGTCCATTTACGGTTTTCTTCTTCTACCTCGCACCGTTACAAAGTTATACTCGAAAAACGAAAAAACCGTGAAAATTTCGGGGGCTGATTTCACCCCCTCAGAGTGTTTTTCCGCAGAAAAAAAAATCGTTTCTTACATACTCCGACAAGCTCTACAATTGCACGGAGTTTCATTAAAATCAGAATTTTCGGGTTCGATATGTTTCCTTGTTAGTGTATTTCTGATATCTCTGAGGTCCGAGCTAACGAAATTCGGGGCAAATAAGCGGAATAGGATTCTAATCCTCTGCGACCATCTATTTGGAAAATTTTGGGAACACGGTATTGTGGTATTCTCGGTATTTCCATCTTGAAGCTTCGTTATCAGCATGCAAATTGCTTGTAACTTGATTTTTATTAAATCACCTGCTCGAAGATATAGTGCCTTTATACCCCCTTCTTATTATCATTCAGAAAAATGTCGAAGTGTGTCAAGGTTGTATCCTCGGCGAATAAGTAAGTCCCAGAATCGTTGCCACTTTGTCATTCAAAGTCGTGCATTTATGCGCTTCAATCAAGTCTCTACGTTCCATTGACCTTGCTCGTTTTACCCAGAAAAGTGTGACAAAAAGAATCCTCATTGCTGAATAAAATAAAGCTCTATACTTTACATTAACACTCCCAGTGGCGTCGACGTATTTCCACGCCGAGGGACTTTTGCGCATAGTTTCGACACGCTTTTGCGTCAATATTTTCTGAGCAGCATTGAAAATATTATCAGAGAGTCCCCGAATGTTTACTTTAAAAACAAACCAGGCTCAGATCTCGCTTGTGTACTCTCAGAATTCTCCCGACAGAAATTCTACCGCCTTAAAGAGGCTATTCTCAAAACCTTGCGCCACCTGAAGTGTTAAAAAATACTTATAACAATTTATGAATCCACAAACCGGCTAAGATCGCCGAGGTCCTGCCAGGCTCGAAGGCACTCGAGATTCGCCTTGCCCCGCCAAGCCGCTCGGTAACTTTTGAAACGCCCTGTTACCGTCCAGGAAATTCCTTCGTTCGGTCGGTCGCGCTCCCCCATTAATTCCGATAATGAAGGCTCCACCGTGTTCGAGTACGCTCGTCTACCGATCGGTTTCACTTTCGCGACCTCAGCAGTGTCAGTTTATTTGCGATCCCCGCATTCGCCGCGGTGTTATAATAAAATATAAAACCGAGATTGGCTGTATCTGTGCCGGAGATTACGCGGGCTGGCGAGATAAGCTGTACAGCCGAAGGTTATCGTTCGGCTGGTAATTACTATCGGGAGCCGTTCGATCATTCATCAACCGTCTCGCAAACTGGCGTACGCCTCGAGCCGCGCCGATTCCCGTGGAAACTTAAAAACCGCCGGCCGACAATTTCGATGTCGCAGCGTCAGGCGTAGGCTCGACGTTTCGAAAAATCTTTCGCTGCGGTTGTCGTCGCACGGCCAGCAACTCGCTCGACTTTCTCCGACTCGGTTAGGTGACTGTTGGAATTTATAACGCCGCATTAGAAATTCAGAAAGAACCGTGCAATCGATCGTCTAACATTAGAATTGTTTTTATCGCCGCACGCATTTCCTGTGAAAATATGCGAACGCCACCAGGCGCCTCTGTGTTCGCGTATCTATATTCTTTTCTTCGGCATTTCAAGTCGCATCGCCGACTTACGTGGATTATTAGCGACACCCGCAACAAACCTATTTGAATTTACAATTTATTATACAGTTTCATCAACTTTAGAAATGCTAAGAGTGGCTCTGTTTAATTGATATCTTTTTCGCGATAGGATGTTTAGGATTCTTAGTAAAATAATCATAAAATTGTGGTGAGTTTGGAAAGGTTCCGTAGCAAAATGTAATTGGGAAACGTGGCCTTAGAGTGTCCTTTTCGCGGGTTTTTATGTAGAATAATAGTCTCTCAGTGGAGTATCTACTGCATTGTAGAATGACGTGGTCAATAGTTATTATGGCACCACGCAGTCACATGGTGGGGGGTCTTTTTTTATGGTTAAAATCCTTATACTTTTGTGGTTAATACTTTGCCAGTTCTTGATAAGGTGTACTTATATTGATAGGGAACTACTTTGGCGAAGTGGCGAACATTTGCGAGCTTTCTCGCGGGCCATTTAAAGTAGCCGGTGTTGGAAGAAGCTGGAGATGAAGGAGTTCCGTTTTATTCTACCATACAGGATTTAGCATCGTAATTATATTCCTGGAAAGATAAGTTCATCAATAACAGTCCTGTCGTTTGGAAATCTTTACTTTGTCCAGAGTCAGGTATTGTTAACACTGACGTCGGAGATTGATAAGAACTTGTTCGATAGTCTACTTATTTATGCGAAGAATCGGTAAAGTGTTCCTCTGTTCTCAAGTCGATAAACGTCTGTCGCTAATATCTACGTTACAAATTTGTTGCTAAAATTCGTTAACGATCTCTGTGAATATAATCGTGTGGAAAACCACTTGTGAATTGTTTTCTATAAGTTGTTATAGTTCTCACGAAAACAAGCGAGAAGTTCCTTGTTTAGAGACGATGTTATCGTTTTTATGCGGAATTGTTATCGTTATCGCGAAAACCGGGCTGTTTGTATAATCGAAAGTAACTAAGTAGCGTGCAAGGTATATACAGGTTCTCCAAGTGTAACACGGTGGTGTGTGTGTGTGGGCTATCGATACGGGTACACGGGTAACCCATTAAAACGAACACAGGAAACGACTTTTGGCCCAGATCAGTCCCCAGGGATTTGCATATAGAGGCCATCGCACCGTTCTGCCGTACGAAATGTCCAGCAAGACGGTCCTCGTTTAAAATAAAACGCCAATGGACACTTCTAATCGACATTACTTGCTAAAATATTCTCTCATTAATAACAGAGTGAACACTTGTTCTGTAGATTCATGCAGGGCTGCGAAACAAAATTCAAGAGGCGCGTCGGTAGATTGTGATGATCTGAAATATCGAATAAACTTCTGTACGCATAATGCAACAATAAATAATGAACGCAATTGCAAATTTCAGATAAGTTTTAATTAAAAGAGAATAATAACTAAAAATTCGCAAAGGCAACCTTTATCTTCTTGTATTTAAATATCTGCATTGAATATGAATTTGATTAAACGAGTTACTCCAGCAATTAAAAAGCATAGCTCTTAGGGATTTATGTTTGGCAGGTACAGCACACCATAGAAGAATTCAATAAGTCTGCGATTCAAATAAATTAGTTTTATACAAATCCGAAGCCTCGAAAAAATGTTGGATTACTTTCCTATTTCTCCATCAGAAGCATCCGTATAATGGCCGTAAATCAGACTTAATGGACCTAACTCCCCCCCTGACATTAAGAACTTGATACGTTTTAATAAGCACGGAGTCCTACTTTCTCTTATCGTTTCTCTTAACTCCAACATTTTTGATTCGTGTTTGATCAGGTTATCAGTTCTTCACCCTGGTACACAATGGAACGGAGTAAATTCGCGTAAAAAAAAAAAAGAGGCTGGCGGGAAAGAATAATAATTGTCGCGTCGTCCACGAGTCTGCACTGCTAGGTGTCTATGTACATGTTATTATGTGCGACAATTAACTCTGACGTGCTTCAACAACGTGCAGATTGTGGTAGAGTTTGGATGGCTGTAGAGACCACTTTCGAGCCTCGTGTCATAACAAAAACCAGCGTCTGGCTCGAAGTCAGGAAACCGCATAGACCTGATAACATCTCATTTTCGTTCGGTTTCCATAAAGCCATTTCTCGAAAACCCAACGTGGAAACAAGCAAGCGTGAATCTTTATCGAAACTTTGTAGATACTCCACGTTGCTCCAAAACTCGTCCACTTTCACGACAACTTGCACCGAATAGAACGTGCCATTCGAAAGAATTCTGAATTCAAAGGTATTTTAATTGGAAAAATGCTAAGCTTAACAGGAATAATTTAATTAATTTAACAAAACGTTAAATTCGAACAAACTTTCGCTGCTAATAGAACTTCTCATTTAGGGCGAATCTACAACTTTACTATGACACAAACCTTTTTTCCACTTTTTTTAAAAAATTTTTACTCTGAGGAAAATATAACGAAGTTGTTGTTACGTGTGTTTCTCATCCTTTCGCATTATGTAAAGTGTATAAGAGAACTGGATACCGTAGTAGGCTTAAAGGTACTACTTACGCAGTTCTTTTTGTCGAAAATGGAGCATTTCTTGTTTAATTAATTAGAAGGAAATAAATTGGAGCTGAGACTTGTTCTTTGACAGAATGGTTATTAATATCGTAAGTGTTAGAAAAACATGTTTGTTTCGCTAAAATATGCATTATATAGATGGCCCTATAAAAGAAGCAAAATTGTGAAAATGACAGTTACGAAATGGCGATTTTCCGAAAATTGCGTTTTTCGGTAGAGAAAGATGAGGTTTTAGATTCTTTTTATAAAGAATAAGAGTTTTTGATAATTTCAATTTAGATTCAAGCTGAAAATACATATGTTATGAGCGTGCTCGAATTTGATTTGAATCGATTGGGACCTCCGTTTTTGAGTTATCACTGCAAAACAAAAGAAACTTTTTTAAAAAGCCTTTTTACAGATACATCTATAACGTCACATATAATTCATATTTTTTACTAAACAAACATGTTTGTTCACGATTATGATGTTAACAAACTTTGTGTCAAAGAACAAATCTCAGCTTCAATTTATTTCATCGTAACTAACTGAAAAAGAAATCCTTAATTTTTGACAAAAGCGACAGCCTACTCGGTACAATTGTGTACTTAGAACAGTTGAAAATACGTAAAAGTCGTTTTCGAACGTTTGAACCTGCTCAAAGAATTAATTTCAATATGTAATGATACAACACAGAAAATAAAACTGTTATAGAAAATTGTAACGCGAAATCAATTACCCATTACTACAATTTTCTATAGAATCGAGTAATCGAGCACACTAGTGTCGTCGAATCGGAAAGAATGCGGTAGTAAACGGATGTGACACATTTTCGTTTCGCCTGTCCGCGTGTATATGGTGATTGACTCGTCGGGTACGTCGGTGTCTTTATCAACGCGGTGTTATCTCGAACGATATCGATCAAAGCTGAAAGTAATTCGTTTTATTAAAAGAGAATCTTTAAACGGGCTGCCGCCGAACGCTCGCCAAAAATAATCTGCCTGCATTTATCAACGAGAACGTACTCTTTTTCTTCTTCACGTGTTTCTCAATTCGGTCCCGTCGCGGAGATGTGTTGACAATAAGACGAAAAAGCGAGCCAAATGAGTGATAAGATAGCGCGGCATGTCTACGTTAAAATTCGTTCAATATTCCCTTATAGATTTAAGAAGGTGTGCGCGAGAAACTGTATCTCCGTGCTCTTTATTTATCGCACAGGCAGAATGTAAAAATACCGTATCTCGGGGATTCTTCTTTAACCGGGCGAAGCCCACCTCCCAAGAGCATCAAAATATTTCCTCGGCTCCGCGTATGCGAGCATTGGCGGAGGAAAACAGTCAATATTTGGTAAACGGACACTGGTAACATTCCGCGCGGATGAATTCACAGCCGGGATCTCTCGGAGGTGAGAGAAAAGCCGCTATTATTTCCTGCTGCAGAGGGGAGGGGCGAAGATATTTCGTAACGGGGAAGAAAACTTACAGTTAATCGAATACAGGTCGAGAAAGGAAGGCGTCATCGACGGACGATGGATTAATGCTTGGCTGGCTCTCGTGCATTTTTACGGTTCTCGTTTCGAAAATTTAATCAACTTGCCGGACTGTTTGCATTTCGCCGCGGTTCCCTCGAGCGTGTCGCGCTCGAAGCAGTTTCGCGTCGCGAGCAGGGGGCTTTCTAAAATTCCACTTACCGAAGCTAAAAATTATACAAATTCCTGTGCTTAAATATACGCAGGCGTTCACGTAAGTCGTGCGAATTGTAATACGAAGTTCCGGGCGCTACGAACCCCGGAAGATGACGGAACACGGTAGAAAAATCTGACGGCACTTAGGTTCCGACGTGGGTAGCGTTGCGCCACCCTGTCGGAGACTCAAACCCTTAGTTGATAAGATGTTATAAGGAAGTTATCTCGTGGTATTTTTTTCATTATTATTATTATTATTAATCGTATTTATTACTCTAATAGAAGAAACACGAATATTTACAAAAGGCGTACACAAGAAGAGTGTACATGCGGTGACACTGTTGGCAAGCCTGACCGTATAAACTTAACTAAGGAATCAAGACAAACGTTACAAAAGGAAAGAGTAAACAAGTAATCTTAACTAACTTAAAGTAATATTAGCTTGAGACTTTAAGCTACACACGAGGAAACACAAAAGTAAAGTAAAGTAAAAGTAGTAATATTTCTCGATGTAAATATTTCAAATTTTATTTCTCGATGTTTGAAAAGAAAGGATATTAAAAATGTAACATGTCTTGTATAAAAAGGTAAATATTTTTTTGGAAACCGTCGGAAGTATTGTCACAGAGCCCCCGAATGTTTAAGGCCCGATTCAGAGGAGCACTTTTCCAAATATTGTGCCACTCAAAATTCAGTATCTCCTCAGATGTTATGAGAGATATTAGCAATGTTTGAATTCTTTCACAGTAAATACACAGTCTCTTTTCTTAAATCGAGACCAGGTGTTACAGTATTCTCAGAAACACCTCGTCTTCGGTTTGTTCAACATTCCCAAACATACATACGTTGACGAATCTGTTTCTCTGAATCTGCTTTAACTGCATAATTGTTGTTGTAGGTGTATAAACATGTAGATAAGGAATGGCTTGAAAATTTGGGCAAAGAGAGAAAAAAATATTGGACCTGGTGCGATAGTTCGTTTACTTAGTATTACTTAGGTAGTAAATGCACGAAAATATCTTTTTTCCAGCTACCTGTACTTTTACCAGCAAAGTGGCAATAAATCATAGATAGCCAAGGAAAATAGTTTGATTAAAAAAGCATGTAATATATGTATTTTTACTTTTAACGAAGATTACCTGTATTTATACTTTTCACGAAGATTATGTTTTTACCTCTACTTTTAACTTTGGTTCAATAAAGCAGACGAACTTTTCCACCGACCTAATATAAGGGAAGATGATAATATGGAACTTTTGGATTCGTGGAAAACAAATAAGGAACCGGTTGAAAAATGATTGCGAGTCTCGCGTTGGCATTTTTTGCCGAATGCTATATTGCTGCATCTTTAATTTTTTGAAACCTGATCGACGTATAAGCAAACATGTTTTTCGAATTATGAACGGAAACGAGGGAGATATACTTGTATTATGATCGGTTCAGCGCGGAATGCTTTGCGAGGAGTGTCAAGTAGAATTCGTGTTTAGTGAACGAATGGCGAATATAGTCGTCGAATGCTTACGTTGAGTAATTAAAATTTATCACAAGGACGCTAAATTATTAGTATGCTCCCTACTCAGCAACGTTTTAATATTCTTCCTCGATAAAAAAGCCGTGAAATTTTAATCACGAGATCTGGGCTAATGATAACATTTCTCACTTCATTCTGGACATGCTCTAACAAGGAACACTATTCAATTGATGATTGAATCGCACAGAGTTTTTATGTAGATCGAAAGTATCTGTTACAAATGTCAGAAAAATGTAAATTAAAGATGCCACCAAAAGCTGTTCTGACCTTGAGAGATCGACAAAGGGGAGAAGAGAAGAAGGAGTAAAAGTGAGGGAAAGAGATTGACAAAACCGTGTCAACAAACTGTGTAAATGACAATAAATAAATTAAAGATATATATATTAATTAGAAAAAATTAATGTTAATAAATGATAATGATAATAAAATCATAACAGTAGGTGCTTAATTGTGCTAATTATCCATTACACTTATGATAATTTTGCCGATAAGAAGGTTTAAAAAGGTGATCGAAGCAATAATAACTTTCACAATGACTGCAACGAGCGATCACTATTTTCAAACGATTTAATTCAGCTTCGATCCTCTGTTTGTTCCTTTGTATATTATGTATGTGAGTTTGGTTCAAATCTAGGAACTCAATTTTAATCCACTTCCAACTATCCAATTACTTAGCTTAAAACTCTGCACTCTTTACAGGCGTACGTAGTTTGGATGACAATACAAAATAATGAAAAAAAAAACCCGGGGAGTTTATCAAATTATCCAGTCACCAATCATTTTAACACATAACCACAAATCCAATCCACTTGAAATCAGTCACTCGCGTTCTTTACGAAAATAACAAAAAGCCGCTGCGTTTGGGTCGCTAGTCCATAATTCCATATTGCGATTTCAAATTATCGCGATTCCTGTCATGGAGCGAATTCGGTCGACGATGTATCAGTCGAGAGTATATATACCTTCAAGCTTTACTACTCGGCTTCAGCAGTTTCTGATTTTATAAAAAAAATTTATTTATTTATTTTATTTTTGAAAATAGTCACATTCATTTGGATTAGCTAGGCATAATAAGCTGGGACACATTTCGTGACCCCAGAGTTTACCGTTCGTAAGATTTTATGCGACAGACAAACACTTTCACTGTGAAAATTATTATTACTTCAACTATTCTGTTAAACCTTCTTAACATTTACTATGATTAATTTTTTCTAATTATTATCTATCATTAATTTATTATCATTAATTTATTACAGCGTATTTTCATATAATTAAGATAATTATTTTTGAACAGACGGTTTTGTCATTCTCTTTCCCCCACTTTTCTTTTTTCTCTCTTCAGCCTTTATTGATTCCTCAAGGTCGGACCAGCTTTGGTCACCAAAAGGTAGCATCTTTAATTTACATTTTTATCACCTTTGTGACATATACTATCGATCTGTATAAAAAATCTGAGAATTGAATAGTGTTCCTTGTAAGTGAGGACCTTGCAGCAAGAGGAGTGCAATTCCACTTTTCACAGTTTTTGAGTTACGACGTGTAATATACGTAAAAAAATTCTACATCGTTTGGTGCACATTTCATGCAAATCCGCTAAGAAATGAGCGATTTATTGCAAATTTCAAATCTGCAGCCATTACTGTTTCGCGCAATACGAGTGCTCCAGATTTGAAAAATTAGCCAAAAATATGAATAAAAAACTTATCAACTCAATAACTACTAATATCAATTATTTAATCTTCTCTTTTTAATATTTGTTAAGTGAAAGCAATAATTTTATAAACAGTTTTCTCTAATTTACTCGAAAATGGTAAAGCTGGAACTGCGCCCCTCTTGCTGCAAGGTCCTCAAATGCAAAAGTATAATTAACAATAGTTGGAATGTATTTAACGAAATAGAATACTTGAACTACAATAACACGTTATTTTCTCTCCGCTGCATGCCTATTTCATAAAACGGCCAATGAAAAAACGACCCTTTGGCGATTATCTTTGCCAAGTCATCGATGTGGGACCAGCGATTTTCTGTTAACGACATTCGCAGAAGCATCCTTACCCTCCGTACACGCATCATGGCGCCTAATGCAGAATAGGTACATTCTGCGACTTTATTAATGACGGGGACGTGTAGCCGGCGTCATGTGAACCTATTACAACGTCCAACGAAGCCGATGTGCGCAAATATATACGTTACGTTGCCCAGTTATCTAAGCCGCGGCGCGACGGCCGCGTGTCAAGTCCTTCGTGGCGGACGTGTGTCTATTCATTAGCGGTATAATGCGGCGCGGATCGTGTTATTATCCGCGCACGCGGAATCATCCGTGCGGGTACGTGCCGCGGCCATTGTCAACGGGACGGGAGAAAAGACGGGGAGCCGGTGGACTGGCTCGAGAGGACAATGTCAGAAGCCAACGGGGTGCGATTTTCGTTCGACTTGGCGTGCCGCGATTGCAGGATGACGTTGCGATCGTCAAACCGAGAGGTATCGACGATTGACGTTTGTATCTTCAACATCACAATGGGAAAGTCTGTCTAAATGGGTCGCAATATCGACACTCGCCCACGAAGGAAATAGCGGAAAGTTTGCGTCTGAGGCTTCGAAGAAACGCTGAAACTATTATTTTAGATCTGCCCCGAAGAAATTCGTGGATGTTCCTCCACGCCTTTCTGGTTGTTGGAGGGTACCGTTGATATTAGGAATTTTGGATACAGGTTTGGAGTCGTATTCGTTTCATTTTTTATTTACAAGTGGGACCATTCGATTCGTTCTATTTATATCTCTGTATCCGTTTACTTGGATGCGAGATTATTAATGTGTATGAGGAAGACACGTGACAGCGTTCTCAGAGAATTCTGCGTATCTTAAAGAGACTTTTAAATAATTACGCGAATGTGTTAGGTCTGTGTTATATGGAAAGGACAGAGAAGAATGTAGGAGGAATTAGAATTTAAATTATCTGATAACATAATCAACGTTGACCCAAACCGAGCCGTTAACTTGCACATCGAGGAATTTGATCATTTCAATACGGAGTTTTGTGAACGCGATCGTAAGAAGTCTTGCAAATCAAATTTCAGACGTTAGATTATTTGAGGCATTGAGAGCAAAAACGGACTAACCCACATTTTTTTCGCAAATTCAGTTAGTAGCAATAATTAGTAATGGGACGAAGTATACTGGAAGTAGATTCGAATCTGTCTGGACTGTTTCGAACAGTTCACGTGTACTTCGGAAAAGAAAAGCAATATTTTTAAGTAGGTTCGAACTCTCTACAAGTGCTTTGAAAAACGTAAGCGATACTTTCAAATATAATCGAAACCCTGACCAAATAGATTCGAACCTTCTATGATTCACAGGCTATCTACGATAGTTTTCTGCTTACAATATTGAACTAGAGTGAAATCGGAGTGTATCATGTACATACATACGTAATATTTGTGGTATTAAATATGCATGGAGTATGTAGATTGTTGTCTTTCAAGATTCGAAAACTACTTTTACGAGATTCGATTTTTTAAAACACAGTCAGAAGTACATTCTCGAACACTGCAGATACTCTTTCTGAGGTTCGAAACCAGCTTGTATAATCCAAATACTTTGGAAGTAAATAGAATGAAACTAGGGCTGGGACTATTTGTCGAATTTCTCGGTATTCGAATTGTCGAATACTTCAGTTGCTCAATTATTTGGCGAATATAATTCGAATATCCAAGTATTCGAATACTATTCGAATATCCAAGCATTCGAATACTATTCGAATATCCAAGTATTCGAATACTATACGAATATCCAAGTATTCGAATACTATTCGAATATCCAAGTATTCGAATACTATTCGAATATCCAAGTATTCGAATACTATTCGAATATCCAAGTATTCGAATACTATTCGAATATCCAAGTATTCGAATACTATTCGAATATCCAAGTATTCGAATACTATTCGAATATCCAAGTATTCGAATACTATTCGAATATCCAAGTATTCGAATACTATTCGAATATCCAAGTATTCGAATACTATTCGAATATCCAAGTATTCGAATACTATTCGAATATCCAAGTATTCGAATACTATTCGAATATCCAAGTATTCGAATACTGATGTATTCGAATAGTATGGTGTGAATTATAAATCAAGTTCTTTAGGTTCATTTGTCAGGGTGAAATCTTGTAAGCTAATTTTGACCCACTTCACACCATACTATTCGAATACATCAGTATTCGAATAGTATTCGAATAGTATTCGAATATAGCAGTATTCGAATAGTATTCGAATATAGCAGTATTCGAATAGTATTCAAATATAGCAGTATTCGAATAATAACATTCGAATACTCAAATATTCGAAGTTTTTTCGTAGCATTCGAATACTTGTAAAATATTCGAATATTAAATTATTCGAATAGTCCCAGCCCTAAATGAAACGTCACCTCTTATGAGTAGCATTCGATTCGCATGAAGTGAAACTTTTGTATTGGAATTGACTCGGATTCGTGAGTACATATTTAACTTGATCCAATACCTAACAATAATGTATTCTAATAGCCTGTACTAATCATATAAAATAGGAAAAATTATTTTTTTTTTCAATGTTGGTTTGTCCGTTTTTGCTCTCAATGCCTCATTTCTTCACTGAACTCTCGCTATCTTCCATTCTTCCTTTCCCCCGTGTGTACGAAATCTTTCCCAAGCAGAAGCATTGCACGCAAAGGAAAGAATCCGCGATATATATTATCTTCCGTTCACAGGAATCCCCGTCTTGTGTCAATGATTAGCTTCTACACTTATGCTCTACACAAAATTAAGCGACCTGCGATAATTGTATTGCTTCGGGCAATTATACCGCACGAGCCACTGCATTAGGAACAATTACGGTAATAGATAATACTCTAGATTGCGTAATTAGTTTCACATCATTTTATATACCAATAACTCGTCACAAATGTTACTGTCACGTTGTATCGCAATAAAGTGTGCTGCGAGTAATTCATTCACAAAAGAGTTTCAAAGCAAGCCGTAATTATTGGTACTTTAATGTACAAAGTTGTGCTTTTATTTTGTACAGCCAAGTAAACAGCATCGTCCGAGGAACGAAACAAATTCTTTGAACTTCACTTTGATCTGTGAAATTGTTAATAATCTTAGACAGATTATCTGTCATAAGAGATGACGGAGAAGATGAAGGCGTTGAGTCACTAGAAGTCAGCTTCCCCGGCGGGAAAATCGAGCTGGATGAACCAGAAGAAAGCACCAGGCAGGCTCTCTCCCCATATTGTCGTCGTCGGTTTTTCCTTTGGAAATGCGAGCAATACTACTTAGAACTCGAGGAACATTTCGCATTTCTTCAACTCAGTAAACTGAATTTAATATTTACTTCAATTAACAATTACGTACATCTCCCATTAAAATTTTCACAAAATCGATTTTTGCTTTACATATATTTTGGTTGTACATCATCTGAAGCATGCCGAGTTAAAATTTCGCGTCAAAAATCGTAGCGATGTAGAGTCCACAAGTATAAAAGTGACTTATTCGTATCTACCGCAGTTAAACTTTAAATGCTTTTTTCTCAAAACACGTTTTCTAAAAACTGCGGAAGTCCTAACAAAATAAATAATCGAGCGATTTCAAAAATTCTTGGGGGATTTCGTTCATTACTAAATCTATTATTACTATCATCTATGATGGTAACTGTGCGACCAATCGTTTTCTTCTTATAAACATTTTCGTCCGTAAAATTACCCATTTTTTTCGATGTTGCTGGTTCAAATGTCTGACAGCACATGAGATTACAATATTTTGGTATGACCGTGGATGATTCAACGATCAATTTTATAAATTTTAAGAATTTGTGGTTTATTAATATCACTCAATTTGATGAGACCTTAAATATTCCGCAGATGAGGAACTTTTTTGTATCATTTTTTTGCTACAATTGATGTATTAGATCAATTTTCCTTTTTTTTACTCTCTTTAATGATGTACAAATACAGGCTAAAAAGTTTTTTTCACCCTGCGACGTTTACTTTTTTTTTTAAATAAAATCCTAAAAATAACTGGTATTTCTAGTGTGATTTGATGGGAGGGTACCCTTATAAATGAAAATCAAGAGTAGATTCTAATCAGGTGCTCCCATTTTCAACGTTTAATTACTCTAACAGAGTACCTTTGGTTATGAGAAAGAAGAAAGTGTAATGTTTGTTCAGTCACTGTTATACTGAATTTATTCGAAGGAAAAGCAAGCCGTTACGATAAGGTCGGCGTTCAGGGTTGAGACTTAAGATGAGTTATTGCTAAGATTAGTCGATACTCATTACGCGTACCATAACAGTCTACTCTAATACACTTTTAAATATTTGAAGGAAGAATTTCCTTAGCAACAGTGCTACTGATTTATCTCGAAAGAATTCGTTTAATGTTTTTGAAACAGTTTAAAGGCCATTTATGACACGACATCAGCTCCAAGTTTTTCACTGATCCCGTTGCAAACAACAGACAATCGTATCGTCATAATTTATTTATTAAACTTCCTCGTATGAAAAAGTATTTCCTGGTACATAGTTGAAAAATGCTTTATGATTTTTTAAAACGGTGCATGCCAGAGTAACGTAAGAATTTTAAATAAAATTATTACTAATTTCTTTCCTTAACAATTCGAGTAAATGTTGCTGGAAACAATGTTCATAATAGCACACGTATGAAAAGTTACAGAGAAACATAGTTCCAGGAACATCGACGCTAGAACGCGTCTGACCACAGACGATCCACTTTCCCTTGTTCTGTAATGTTTTCTCTCTCGCTCTTTAACTCCGAACCAACCATATCCTCCTACAACTCGCTACACGTACTATTCGATATATGTACTACTATTCTGAAAATTACTTCGCGTCGACTTTCCTTAGATGAACACAGAGTGGTGCAAGGTTCTGAGAAATTCCTCTTTAAGTCTCGTATAAAGCGAACTTCGAAATTCCGAAACTAAAAAGGAAAAATTATTCTTAAAGTAGATCAAATAAACTAGCACTTGTCGTAGCCGATTTTGGTTTTTTCAATTTTTCGCAAAAGTCATTTTGCGAAAAATGGAAAAACCAAAATCCGTTAGGACAAATACCAGTGTTTATTTGGTCTACTTTAAGAATAATTTTTCCTTTTATCGTTTCAGATGAAAAACCATCGGGTACGTGACGGTTACCGCAGTCGCCTTTTCTGAAAAAAAAAACTGTTGTACCGAAGCAGCTACCACGCAGGGTCTTCTCCAAATTTGTTAATGAAAATTTCACATTTTATAGACAAAAGTACGACCTTTCTAATGTATATAATGTTTCTTTGATAAAAACATTTCTCCACCGAGAAAAAAAAATTCAAATTCATCCTACTTTTTCATTTACTTTTTATCATTTACTACATTTCCGATAAATATCGTAAAAGCTAGGTCGAATTTGTGAATGGGAATGGACAGGAGAATAGAAGTAACAAAGACTGACGTGTCGAACTTCGCCAGCAAAACAATTAGTCACATTTCACTCCAATTGCAACAATCTTAACCCGATATGTGAGACGACATGTGGTGCAGAAGGTAGATGTGTATGTTTTTTTTACATTCGAGCTTGTTCCCCTAGTGGCGTATAATATGATCTTAACGTTGACATTTGTAACTGACAAGAAAGTTTTTGTTAATTGTTTTTTTGCACGCAGCAAGTGATTGTGGCTTACAGCTGATGGGCGAAGGAGCGTTTAAGGGTGTGATGATTATATATGAGGCTAGACTTCCGCTTTCCTCGAATGTGTATGATGTCAAGGTGTGCACGAAACTAGCAGTCGTTGATTTGCATTGCTCATTGCCCTAAGATTCTTGGTAATCAACTCGTAACGCCAATGGATTAAATAACCCGAGGTCAGGACTCGCTCTTCAAGGCCCTCGCATAATTCTATTACTTTACACCGATACTATTACAGAATGATTTGAAACTTTCTCTGTCACGTGGAACAGAAAGTACTCTAAACAATCAAGTTTAAAAAAAACGTCTCTCTTATAAACATCCTGCGTTGAGCTACTTGAGTCGAAACACTTCAGCAAAATTTACTTCACGGCCAATACTCTTTCATCGTACAGCACAGAAGGAACGTTGAAAATCAAGGTAGAAGAAGGATAGAAGACCGATAAATTAGAAAATAAACGCGTGAACACTCCGAGTGGAACAAGGTTTCGAAAAATGGCCCTTTCCAAGTAATCGCCTCTGTCAGGAAAGTTTTATTAAGAATGTAGAAAGCAACCTCCGCGCTTGGTTTGTTCTCAAAATCAACGTTCAAGGGTTTGCAGAAGATACCAAATTTCGCTGCTTTCAAAAAGATGTCGAAACCGTGCAGAGGATGCGATTCGCAGTGTTAACGACGGGAATCACAGAAACCACTGTTGCGCTGCTCGATTGTCCATATTCCTCGGCATATAATTGTTGATGCATCGTCGACGCCGCGGGCAATTACTTAATCGCCGATGGTAAAACGCGCGATCGTGTGCGAAGAGGCCAGGGAATACGTTCTTCCTCGTTACGATATCTCGACTCGCGTGTTGGCCTTTCGTGCTTGGCGACTGCCGATTGTCCTGAACGTGTGTACGTTCGCGCCAATAGATGGGAGATCCCCTAGTTTTCCTTATCAGTGCGCCGCTTCAACCGGAATTACCCAATCGAACTCGCGTAAAGCAACAGTTTACAGCAACTTCTTTCCCTGGTATTCCCGCGCGCATTGTTTGCATTGTTGCAATGATTGCGGTTAAGTACCCGCAGATTAAAGTCTCCGCTCTTATTTAGATATTTGGAAAAGTACATTTGAATTCATTGAACTGCATTCTGCTTGGCACTAAAGATCGAAGAAAAGAACATGGAAATACTCGCGAGAATAAAATATGATGGTACTTTCTACGTTTAATAAAGCCACGTTTCCACTTGTGAAACGCGTGACGCTGAGCACACGTGAAGCACTTAAGGGGGCCCCCGGTTAAAATTTTTCGGAAAATCGATTTTTTATATATATATTTTTGTAGTATAACATCCCTAGAATACCCTATGAAAGCTTCGCACCAAAATTCGTAACGGTATAGATTCTATAGTCACATAACTAATTTAAACTCCGAACGCAAGGTATAAGCCGAGAACACTTTGAACATTTTTTTCTCGAAACACGATATTTCGAAACGGTAACCACGATTTCAGAAGAAGTAATGAACCGATTAAAAAAAATAACCTTGCGGCATTTGGTTCGTAATTGGACTCGCTATCACAGCTAAGATTATTAACATAATTTTTTGAAACATGTTTTCTTTTGTCTGCATATTTGTGCGGAAAATTACCCGCTTTTTTGCACTACTTCGTCCGAATGTGCACCAACATCGTAGTTTTGGTTCTTTTTGCCACAACAACGGGTGCTGCGATAGGCATTGAAATAAGTTTTAAGAAATTATTGGAATTTTTTATTTTGGACGATCATGTGAGTAAATTTAGTGATTACCATTTTGGCAGCTCTTTTTGGCAGCGCCTGCACTAAGCGCCATCTAGAAAATGCATCAAGACCGAAAACATGAAGCAAAGAAATTTGTTTGCACCTTAACGACTGTATCGATAAATGCCAGAAATATTTTTTTGGATATGTTACAATCTCTTATTGTAAAAAAATAAAGATCACCTTTCTTAAGGGGTTTGATTGGAGGGTCCCCTTAAGAAGGGATACTTTAAGACACTTCGATCGACTTGACAATCGATCTTCATTATTCCCGGAGAATTTGAAAACTGTTTAAACTTTCAGGAATCGAGAATATAACGAACTTTCAGTTATTTATTTTACATAGTTTAATAATATAAAGCAGAAAGTTGATATGTTTGTGTGTTTGTCTCTCCCTCTCTCTCTCTTGGATCACGAAATGTGTCTCAGCTCATTATGCCTGGCTAATTCAGATGAATGTGACTATTTTCACAAAAAAAAACTAAAAAAAATTTTTTTTTATAAAATCAGAATCTAAATTCCGGGTGACGCCGAGTAGTGAAGCTAGTAATAACTTGACAGACGAAAACTGATGCGAAATTTGTTCATTTTTAACAACAAAACCATTAAATATATTTATTTCCAGCTCGGTGGTTTCATTTGTCAATCTACAGAGGATATGAAAAAAAAACTTGTATGCCAAAATAGTGGGTATATCCGGAGTTATAGTGCTTCAAATAGAGCGCCTTACAAAAATCATATGCGCACGGTTAGCGTAAAATCAGCCGTTGTAGGTAGTTGTCCGAAATAGAAAATTTAAAAAATTCTGTAATCTATATGAGTGTGGCTATCGTCTGAATTAAGTAGATTAAATGAGAAATACTGAAAAGTAGAAAAAAATAGCAGCGTCTAAAACAGAGATCGAATTCTGCCAAAAAAATCGTTGGTTTCTTAAGTCGCAAAAGTTTAATTTTGCAAAAACCGACTTGGTTTCAGTGCCGGCGAGAACATCTACTAAAGATATATACCAAGTTTGAAGTAAATCGGGTGATTGGTTTTTGAGATACCATGCTAACCAATTCGAAAAACATGGTTTTGAGTAAAACGCATTTAAAGTTTTGGGTAGTGCTTTTTTTAATTGAATATATTTTAAAATGATATCTAAGTATGTACAAATATAGGCACAATGTTTTTAATTAATATAATTTGAGGGTTTCTCTTTAAAAAAAATCCCAAGTAAGGCGTGCTTTTCGGGCCGCCAAGGTAGGGAGAACCCTTAACCTTTAGAGGGCCGGGATTTTTTCATTGAAATTGTAAATTTTATTTACTTAAAATTTATGCATATATACCACCAACATGGCCGGCAAAGCATCCAAATTCTTAGGTGGCCACTATAGTGGCCAGCCCGGCCCTTTAAAAGTTAATATAACGGATCGACCAGTCCAATAATACCGAAATGAAAGTTTACAGCATGAATAGTAGCAGATATTCTATAGTTTCTATAATACAAAATGAAGGGGCTCCTTATAATAAGCCAATAGTAGGACCATGATCTACAAAGCCTAGCATATATCAATTACAAACTTTCTTTTAACCATCGCATTATATACAACCTACCATAAATGAAATATTCCCCGGAGATTTCTCAACAATCTAAATAGGTGCTTCGATTACGAATACCCCTAGAATTTCTCATATTTTTCGTGGAAGGTAACGGGACCTGCGGCAAAGAATCGAGCTCCAAAATCACAAGTCACCCCCTTCGATTTACTCATGCAACGCGGCGAACCGTTGCCCATCGTTAATGAACGATTCAGCGGTGAACGCCGGGATGGAAAGAATTGATTACCGATATTTTAGCGTTTACGAGCGCTCGAAAGAAATTAATGGCGTATCGTGTTCCGTTACAGGGGGTCCAAACCGTAACTTTCCTCAGGATAATGCGAAGCCTGGAGAGGTTATCCGGTAGCGATCAAGACTGCGATCAGGAGATGTATATCGACCTGGACGACGCTTCTGTCGACTCGTTAACCGGGAAACGCAGTCGGCACCATGTGGTCAGCGCGGAGGTAAGGTTTCATCCTCTATTCTCGGCTTAATTAATTGCGATATATCGGCAGAAACACTTGGACCGTAGCTAAATTTAACATCATTCAATTCGAAGTAGCCCACTCAACAATATGTATAATCACTCTGTGCATGGAACTTGCATACAGGTCTCATCAAAGTAAATTAATTAAAATGTTACGCGTTCGAACAGTAGAAGCTAGATCGACCGATATACAATCGAGCAATGATATCTGTATAATGCTTTCATACAACTCACGTGACCATTCTAGATGAAATCGTTGAAAAATGTTAAGTGTGGGCACTGTGTGTTGTTTCTCGTCGATTGGTCAAACACAGCAATCGTCAAAGCTTCAATTTAATTAACGTAATCGATAAAGTGAGATACCGAATTAGATACCGAGGAGATATAAGAAATCCCGTATAAGTGAAATGCAGCTAGATAGTGGATTGCAGTCGATTGCAATGATTTCCAGTGTCCGCTTTCCCGAAATTAAATTCGAACGAGACATTTGCCACGGTAGCCTGTACGCACAATTAGCGCGCAAGCGATAAAGAAAATTCAATATCTCGGAAATCTTAATCTTATCTATTACGCTACGAGAAATCCTTGCGCTCCGAGCGAATATTAGATTACGATCCATTACGTAAACTGAAATTACAGCCCGTGGCAAAAAATAATACACACGTATCATATTTTTACAAAAATTTAATCCAGTCTTTCTGTGATATCAAATTTTTATGCATAGCCTGCATCTTCTATCCATCTCCAACTTATTCACTAAATCTCTAGTTGATCGATTTTATAGCAGCGTGATCGGTAAATCAGTAGTTCGTGTAATCCTACCAATTCTATCATTCTGATCAAGTTTAACGAAATCAATATATAGGCTTCATTCGAACTTGTGTACTTGGGGTGCAAAGGATTAAAGGTTAAGTAACCTTTCTCCTCTTCCATAAGTCGCGATTATAATCGCTCCAACTATTTAGATCGCTTAACTGAAATTTTCTAAAAACGAAGTATCACTGCTTCGTTTCTCTTCCTCTAGAGACATTTAATCCTAATTTGAGGTGTGCTGTGTTTCCACCACGGAACTGTATATCGTGCAACGAAAATATTTCACTGAAACGCTAAGAGCATGCGCGATACAGCTCGGAAAAATCATGTATTATATCGATAGAAAATGAGCCTTCTTTAATCACCGTTGCAATCTAGATCTTCGATTAAAGGTAAATAGTCAACAGAGGTCATCGAGTATGCGGGATAAAATGTACTCTTCTTGGAAATCGCTTCCTATCTACAGTGCTGTCTCGAAAAGAACCCGCGCCTTCTGCCTTGAAAAGAGGCTGTCGCTATCCCCGCCACTTCGTCACCAGTTGCCGCGGCGAGTGAGAGGTGGCACAGGGACCCACTCCGTCTTTTTTCAATGCGCCGACTGTAATTTATAGCTCGTAACTGTCGCGTGCCTTCTCACTCATTCTCACTCCCCACGAAAGAGAGCAAAGGCAAGTGCAATAGAGTACCAGTCTTTGAAAAAGCTCGCGCCCGGCCTCGAGGTCGGGTTCTTTTCAAGATAAAACTGTATCAGTCGAACGTGCAAATATTTACGCGAGAATCTATGAAAATTTTCTTACGCTCCTGGAATATTAGACTTTTGGTGGCAAACGTTGACACAGAAAATTCCAAACTGAGTAGAAATGTTCGACTTTTGTGACGTTGCAATGAGAAATACATAACGTCACATAAATATCTATTTATTTTCTTTTTATCCGTGGTGCAGATTTTTAGCGATAACATCACTTACTATTTTCAGTCCTGCAAAAATCGGTAGCAAGTAGCCTTTTGCAGACAGAAGTCCAATAGGGTATTGCAATGGGTCTCTTATGCTGGTTCCATTTTTCTTTTTGGGAAATCTCTAAACTCGATCGTACGTGCGTGACAATTTTTTGACGACGTCCACACTGTGCCAAGAGTCAAACTGGTTACGAACACCTCCCCGAAGTAACGTTTTCAAATAGTTCTGGGAGGATGGCGTGGGCGGATGACGGGATTAGAAAAGTAATTGGCAAAGTTGTACTTCGAGGTTGAAATCTAATTTGACGCTTGTTTCTGAAACCATTGATAAGGTGGGTGAGGAAAGCGACAGCAGCGGCAGCGAGAGAAGCCCGAAACAGGCGAAGAGGAGAAATCGTGGGGGACCACCGACGACGAGGAGGCGAAAAAGTGGAATTTCCGCGCGAGAAAGGAACCTGAGGAGGCTCGAGAGCAACGAGAGAGAACGAATGAGAATGCATTCCCTGAACGACGCTTTCGAGGTAATTTTCTGACGCCCTAGAAAATTGCGAGGTAGCACGAGAAACGCGGTAGCATCGGACGGGGTTGCAAAAATCCACGAGCCTTCCACGATCTATTTTAAGCATACGCGCGTTCAGAGAAGCTCAACATGAAAAATTTATTTTTTTGAGTTACATACTATATTCAGACGGAATATAGTAGTGTAATACGTATGATACTAGAGTTTGTATTGTAATATGGATTGTATTTATCGGTAGTGAAACTTTTAGTCAGTTTAGAATCGAAATCAAAATAGTGCAGAAAAAAGCTGAAAGTATGAAAAATATAAAGAATCTATTTTTCTACAATTGAATATCGCGATCTACTTTTCCCTTCGCTTTTTAAAGCCCCATAAAAAATGTTTACTTCTCTCTCTTCGTCGTGGCTGTAATCGAATTACACAACGTCGTTCTTAACGTAGCCCGAATATCAATGAAAATAAGTATATATATTTTTTCAAGTGTACAAGACACCTGTTTCTTTATATTTCGTGAGATATCCTATTCAGTTTACGACCACAAGTGTAACCATCCAACAACTGTTACCAAAGTTACCCAACGTTAAGCACGGGTGTTTAACTCGAGTCGAAACTTTATATAAGTATGAAGACTAAAGTGGTTTCGAGACAGTAGATTCGGAGCTGCATAGCTCGTACGGAAGCTCTCTACTTCTGATCTATCATAGGAAAGCCAACGATTGTTTCACAAGGCAAAGAGGTCACAATGTACATAAACGCGAATATGAGGTACCAAAGAAATAGGAGCGTAGAATCACAAAGCATTTGAGATGAAGTAACTTTTAAGACTGAGTAAAGTTTCGTACCGGAAAATTAATACTTTGAGTGGCGCAAGGTTTGGAGAAATGCCCCTTCGAGTCGATCAGACCTGACACGAGAAAGTTTTGCTTCACTCGCCCCGAGCAAACATTCGGGGCCATTCGGACGATACAGTAGTGATCAAAAGAAAGTCTGCCCTGGGAACGGTAACAGAAATAAGACAGTTCCATTAACACTAGAATCGCCGAAAGAGTAACCTACCCAAAACCGTCAACAGCTGCTATTTATTTCAATAATTTTTACGTGCAAGTAACGTAGGTGCATATTTGCTGAAGTTTATTAATATAAAGTAACATTATAGAATATCAACATAGCTACACGGTATATTTATTCCAGCAGACAATTTTTTCTTTTTACAGCATGCAAGATTGCCTGCTTGAAAGAAAAGCCACAGGCGCACACATACTAGTCACTTGCAAAAATACGAAAATTATGAAGATACAAAAACTAAAAAAACGTCACAATGACCACTGCGGCGATTATAGTGTTAAAAAGAACCGTATAGCGATGCTAAAATAATTCGTGAAACCTAAGTAGTACAGAAATTTCTTACGCAAACGCGTGAAAATACGAGTTATAGTTTTAAACTTTCTTTCGACCAGCACTTTTCGTAGCACGTCGACGTGAAAGCGCGTGGAACTCGCGTAGGTACAGGAGCCGGTCGAAGTGTTAAGTTTTCAAATGTTCCCTCGCAATCGACGCTTAGCACGGCGCAAGCGCGATCTCGACAACGCCAGCAACAATGTTATCGTTTCTTTCAGCAACTGCGCGAGGTGATACCTCACGTAAAAATGGAAAGGAAGCTCAGCAAAATAGAGACGCTTACGTTGGCCAAGAATTATATAATGGCTCTGACAAACGTCATATGCGAAATGCGCGGCGAAGAGCAACCGTACACGTAAGTATCCTTATCAATCTTTCCGCGTGTGCTTGTGTAGATTGCCCAGAGCGCGTGCGCCTACGGACTGGTTTAAAAATCATTTCGTGTAAAAGAATTCCTGCCAGCCCCGACGGCAAGAAAGCTGATAGTTCGCAGAGTGAATTAATGACTTCTGGTCGACATTGGAAGTATTGCGTAATTTTCACTTCGCTGCACTTGGTAATTAACGACAGACGTGACCGGCTGATAAGCATAACGTACCCGCGATTGTTCGAATTTCACATTGTATAGGGGCATCGTCGAACCCGTGTGTTTTCTCAAGTGGCAAAAGTATAATAATATTAATAAGAGATTTTTTCGCCCTATTACCTACCGGTCGACAGATCGACTGGCAGCAAAAAAAGTGTTTCTAATTTTAATTCGCCGACAGGCATGCCCCTAATCCACGAATCCGACCTGAAATCCTTTCGTCCGACGGACAGATAATCGACTTTTGCGAGGCGCGTCACGAACCTCTTGCATGTCGACATAGCCGAGTTAGGGTACAATGTCCGATCGGCATCGCAACGCTCGAAAATCCACCGCTTTTCCTTCATTTTCACCGTTCCTTCAACGCCTCGCCGCTTTCTCGCGCGTTCCACCTGCACGTCCACCTATTTCCAAACGTCCCATCCCCGTGTCACATGTCGTTTCGTACAATCGATCGAAGAAAACGACGGAAGGCAAGAAAACGATCTTCTCCTTACGTTTCCCACCAAAACTTGGAAATTACATCATTATTCCAACCTACTCCAATTTCGTATTATTCAAATATCTGAAAAAGATGCAAGTCTTAGTTTTTCAAATCACTTTTAAAACCTTCCTCCAGAATTTCAAGTGCCACTGAATGAAAACTTCCCGGTTGGAATTTCAGAATTCAAGTAAAATCGATATTATATTAAAATTGATTTTTCATTTTGTGACAAAATTGTGTCCATCCCACGGAAATTTGGTAGCACTAAGGGGGTCTCCATCTCGTTCGTAAAAATTCCATTCATTTCGACCTTGTTTATTATATAAAAAAGGAAATGTATACGTCTGCACATACCAACGGAGTAAACAAGTAGATAGACAACTCTTGAAACTCGTTTGTGGGCAATTTAAATGTCACGAATCCTTGGGATAGGCACTCGAATTGGACATTTTATCGGCGGGCCGATTAATCAATCCGCGGCGATCGTTATCAGAGGAGGGCAGAGGCGTAGCCGCGGTTCTGGAAATGGAAATTTCGTAACGTTAAAATCGAGGGTCCAATCGCGAATCGTTTACGTTCCGATCGAAGGTGTTAACGTCAGTCTTAATTGCAAAACTAACGGCAAGCAGCGGTTCGCTATGGCCGGGCGAGAGGTATGCATACAAATCGAATCAGTTAACGCGAACATTTGTATTCTGGTTCGCGCGGAGCGCCTGGTTGCCGCGAAATCTCGCGGTTCCCAGCGATCGGGCGCGCCGATCGGCGGGAAATTCGAACGGCATTGGAAATCGTCGCGGATGTTATTCGTACGAAAGAGTTAGGCGCGGGAGGATGCTATTCGCGATTGTTTATTAACGTTAACGGTCGCCGATATCGACATTCGAAAATACAGGCAACATTTTATCGGCGACCTTTTGCTTTATCCACGGTCGGAGTACTTCGCAGCCAGCCACTATCTTGCCTCTCTGCTGAACTGAACTAACTCTGATTAATGTTGCGCTTAACTTTTGACTTCGGTCAATTTCTCGCGAACGAGACTTATCGGTTTCGCGGCCGTGCATCGACAGTGCCGGTACGACGAAGTTCGAAATGCAGGGTGACGTAAAAACGGGAGATCGGTGAGTTTCGGGCATTTTATTGAAAATCTAATTATTTCTGTGCCACTGTGATCTAGATACATATATTTTCGAAGTTACTATACTTGTTGGGGTTTCTCTGTTTACGCGCTCTTCGTCAGCTTAAAGTTCCTTTCGAAGCTGAGGAGGCTTTGAAATATATAGGGATATCAGAAAAGTGTTTATCAATTACTGTAGTTGTGCAAGGGACATAAAATAGTGATAAAAGTGAGATGTATACCCAAAGGGCCCCAAGTGTCGTGGTAAATACCTTGCATACGTATAGTACTCGTCCGAGCAAAACAGAAAAGCGTTAATAATAATACCACTTCATTTCACATAAAATTGATAATAATTTGTGTAGCTAAAAGTAATTCGAAGAATAAGGAGCGAGGTAAAACAGCAAAAGAACTGCTGTAGTTAAAGCTGAAAGAATTCGAGAACGTTTCTGATTTGAAAAATATAAATGTTTTCATTCCTCATAGCAGTCTTTTTCTTTCTTGGATACTTAGAACTCAGCAGGTTTCTTTATAGAGGATGACACAGACTCAGACGCATAAAAAAATTCTGAATTTCTTTGTTCCATTCGGGTGACGTGCGAAATGGAACTGAATATATCGTATCTGTCGATTAAACTTTCATAGAGACACCGAAAAACTCGTTTTATAACTAGAAAACACTTGATGCCCGTGTTAATCGGCGTTTACTAACTGTCTCATATTTATTAGGTTGGTGCATATGAAATCGCACCAACGTTTCACGAGAGGACGTTTGAATGAAAATATTTTTTGCCCCTTAACTATTCTGTTTATTTTATTTCTTTGAGTTTCTGTGATATTTCTCGGACCGTAAGCCAGCGTTGGCAGCTGAAGAGTCCTTGTAGAAAACACTGTGAGTGACAAAATTAAACTAAAAGAATGATTTATTGAAAAATCTACGTGTCAATGGTAATACTATGGTACGGAATTTACTTTTTTGGCACTTACAGTGTTTTCCACAAGGACTCTTCAATTATTATCGCATCCCCACCATAAATAATGGAACCCAATACTTCACTGAATACTACATGCAAGCAATGTTTGTGCCGTGCAATCTTGAGCACAGCGTAGATAAAGTGAGCTACACGCATAAGTTGCGAAAATAGTCAATTAGAATTCCATTCCACTTTCAAGGCAAATAATACCATTATCGGGCACATAAGAATGCGAGCATTTGAAAACAAAGAAATTTTATTGCCATACCTATGCAAATATTTGCGCAACGAATTGTCGAACACGTTGGTCCTTCTAGCTTCTTAATTGGGCCACTTTTTAAACGTAACCCGAGAGCTCGTAACGAAGTTACACTGCAGGAATAAATTGTATCATCCCATACATGATCGATCCCATCAATCCACCGGACATGCGTGGATTATTTTAAACAATTATCGATCTTTACCGTGGCCGGCGAAAGAAATTGCGAAAAAACGCTGAAAGATCAGAATTACACGACACACGTGTAAGATAACGCGGTACAGCAACGTCGTGGCCAATTAATTGCATCATAGTTATTAAAGCTGAAATGCAGCGTCAGTAAATATCGAACGATATCGAGGTCGAACCGGCGCATGCGAACCTCCTTTCGCGATTCCCATCGTGATTAGAAATAATAAGATAAGTTCAACGCTACAATAACGAAAATTAATAATAACTCGGTAAATGTGAAATCGGTGCGTATCGTATTTTGCTGTGTCTGATAACAGGAGTAATATCTCGCGCGCACCGCGACATCTAAATTAATAATAATAATCTAGTAATTTCCAAACTTTCTGGTGCGCCGCGATAAGCGGTGATAATTTATCGCGGATGTAACTTGGAGAAACCAACAGCCCACTTCGCTCGCGCGAATAAATACCTATCATTCGCAATATTCGCTCAGGAAACTGGAGATAAGCTTTCGATACATTCTTCCTACGGTTATCATTTAGTTGCGCGTTTAACAAGTTCGCGCTGATTAATTGCAGAAGCTCAAATTACGAGGCCCATATTTGAAATATATATCGAGGAACGTTAAAAAGAAAGCAGGGCAATTCAAGAGTCTAGAATATCGTCTAGAGTTACAAGGGACTCGACTGTTCACATTGCTCAAACATTTCTGGCTCCACCCGTGCGCTTCATCCAGACATTAAAAGCATTAAGAGGCATTCCCTTTTGGGCATACGCTGGGCCACTTGTTTTCGAGGTAATCGGGATTAAAAGCCGAAACGCCGAGGTCCCTGTAAGAAGCGAGAAAGGAGAAGTCTCGCTTCGCCTGCGAAGTAAATATTCGAGGGAACGGCGAACGACGGTAACACGAGGTAATTTATTTTCAGATTCGTAGACGGCGAGTGCGGCTCCAGTAGCGGGGACAGCACGGGCCAGCTAGAGTTGAGCGGCGGCGAGCAACCGGAAGAGGCATCCCCCGCATCGATGCACGAAACCAACAACAATAGCTTGCTCCACGAAGATCTAGAGCGCAGGTTACCGTAGCTCGCCGGATGGCGTCTGAAGCTGACCGATCCTCGTTGGCGAACATCGCGAGACAGCGACGAGCCGCGCGAACGACGGGAACAGAGCAGGAACAGAGCAGTGAATCTCGAGACGGGGAGAGAAAAACGAAGGATTGGACGAGGGGGCAAAGCGTAAGACTTTATCGAAGCTTAATGGGGAAGAGAGTAGAGGAGGGAAGGGGGAGCGAAGAAGGCGAGAGCCAACGATGAATCGTCGGAACCGCCGTCGCGAGACGACCGTCGACGAACCCGTTCGAGACTCACCGAAGAAGATGCAATTCGGCATTTCACGAAATGATCCGTCCAAGGCCGACCTCTGGAGATCTTTTGAAGGCCAACGAGATGCGAGGTTGTGACAGAGGAAGGAGGGGAAAAAAAAATAGAAGGATAAGCCATTCCACGGCCGGTGAGCCGCTGGGGGAATTCTCCGTTCCTCTCGTTCGCGCTTTTCCCTATCCCCACCCGAGTGACATCGGCCCGTTACCTTGAGACGCCTGGAACTTTTTGGCCGCATAGGCCGCGGCGATACTTGAAACGGCTTTTATCGTGTCCACGTCGATCGTTAACCGTCGCGAATTTATGCCGTCGACGTGCCATCTCGAATGTATTAATCGCGCGCCGAAGGGTGCTCGAGGAGACGGGGGCGTCGATGAGACGGGAGACCCGGCGGATTTGAGAAATGCTTTCGGCCGCCTCGCTAGCCGGGGTAATTTATTCCGAGCGACTTAACGCCGCGATGAAATCCGAACGTTCGTGGATCGGTTGGCTTGGACTCGACGGATCTCGGGGTCGGCGCCGATCGATCGGATCCCCGTCGACAATGGTAAACGGTCAGTGCGACGCGGGAAAGTGTGAGAAGAACTGTGATAGAATTTCGTATTAGAAACCTCATTGCACATCGTGCTAAATACTTTTTTCTTCTACCTTTTTGTTTCTTTTTTTTTTTTTTCGTTTCTTCGCGGTGATTGTCTACGGTGTGCAAGTTGAACGGGAACCAAGTGCATAATTAGGAGGGGCGCTCGAACGCTGGGAGTGACCGTGAAAATACATAGGGCAGTCGGAGTGTCGCCCGATGGGAAAGCAAAGACAAATAAAGAGCGCGGCGGAAGTGTTAGCGCGAAAGGGAAATCGTTCCGTTCGACGCGATTCGAACGTCGCGCGGAGCGGCGAGCTTTATGTAAACTGTGTGAACTGTTGGACTGCAACCTGTTAACTGGACCGCGCCTCTCGGGGGAGGAACCACCCCCGTGTATTTGAAAGTGATTAACGGCGAACTGACACGTGTGCGTGGCGCAATGCTGTATTTAATCTTGTACGAACGTATTATTAAACTCTCGGGACGAGTTGACACGCATTATTCAGTTAACAGATTAGCACCGTCGTTGCCGATAAATGTTTCTAATTTTGCAATCGATCTGATTGCTATCGGGGGATTAAAAGATTTCACGAGGCCGTCTACTCCAAAAGATATGTATATTTTCTCGTCAGAGTTACTAGCAGATTAACATGTTATCCACGGCAGCGAAATGGCTGAGAATTGTACTATTTATTAACAGCCACTGCCTGCCGTCTTAAGCATTGCTCGTAAATCGTAATCAACAGATGTGCGTATAAAAATACATAGCTTCGTTTAACGTCTGAATCGAATGGAAAGGTCGAACGTAAGTATAATCGAAGACACACCGACTTCGAGAAATAACGCGTACCTTAGACATATATGTCTCAATATACGTATATATATATATACACACACACACACTCATGTATATTAACATATTAATGATTACTACGACGGATATTAATCATGAATGTGATAATATAAATTTTGCTGTATTATCTCGAGAACGGGGACCAGAGACATCGACTTAAGTTACCAGATCTCGCGCACACGCGGGATACACGCTTCCAGCTAGCTTCGAGTGATCGATTCGAAGGCTCGCGCTTCCTCCCTGCGGCAAAAGGGAGGACCGATGCACTTAACGTGTCGTGCACTCGGTAAACGCACGACCGATACGCGAAGCTAGGCGCGTACGACTATTCATTTTCGTTTTACTCTCGTGGGTTTTTGTACTTTTTATCGTGCCTCTACTACTGAGCGCACTTTTCCCCTGCTTCTTCGCTCTTAATTCGCTTCCTTTCGACGCCTACGAACCGTCGCTCCCGACGCGGTTGGCACACTTCCGCGGGTCTCGAGAGCGAAAAACGACTACCCCTTGACTTTACAGCTCGGACGCCCGCTACTCGCGTATTAAGCTTCCTTGTATACACGTACACTCGTCGCTCGAAAGGCTTGGTACATCGTGCCACGAATTCTTTTCACCAGCGCTCCACCTTTCTTCCTAATTGCCGCCTTCGCGTGCCTCCCACATTCTCACTTTCGCGCAACTTCTCAGTCACCGCGCATTCGATTCGTCCAATCGTCTGTGTTACATTTATCCTACACCTCCTACGAATATCGTTGTGATATCCAGCAGCGTTCAATAATACCACGTACTTCCCGTTGAGATAGTTCTCTTGCAAGTACTTCTCTTCGTTAAAAATCACCGAATATCTAACGAGGCTTAATTACAAGTCAAGAATCCATTGGGAAGTGTCCCCATTATGGAGAAACTTCTGTATGATTCTGTTTCTCTTTGGTAATTCAAAATTATGGAATGGCAGCCTTTTTGTCACACAGTTTTTAACGAAATATTAACGTTCCAGGTGTACCCTAATTTTTGGCCGATAGTGTACGTCGCGTGCGATTAATGTTCGTTTGTGCGTAAAGCGATCGTTGTGTGTGTGTTGAATTGTGTGCGTTGAAGGTAATAGACGGGTTTCTAAGTGAAAGTAAAATTATTAGAGGCGAACAGATTAATGGGGATATGTGTGTTCCATGATATATGCGCGCCGTTTGAAAAATTGTGATACTTCTATCGAATTAAACCCATTGCTCCTCTTAAGGAATAATGGTATAAATCTGTACACGAAAATCTAAGGCGTTTCGTGGCCCCGGTTCTTGCAGTTGAAACTATTAGATGCTCCCTTATAGGCTCTGTATTTTTTAAACGTTGCGTCACGGCCAATTTTGCCAGACGTTTCAGAGTCTTCGCGAGCGTTTAAGGTTGAAACTGTTAGGTGTTCCCAAATTTAAGCTGTGTGTGATTTTTTTCAAATTATATTGCGATAAGTTTAAAGAAAAATTGATACACGTTCGACGATGATTCTCAAACACCCGATGAAATTAATTGCAATTCTCTCTATCGGTATCAAGTGTATCTACATTTTCTTAATCCTTTGATGTAATGTTTAAAAGACATCGACAGTTTCAACTGCATAAACTGATGGTGCTTCGAGCTACTAGGATTTACGAAAAGCTTCTATCTTATTCAGCCTAAAAGCTTCTCGAATCCTGAAACAGGTTGATGCAATGAAAGTTGCATTCCGTGTAAGTCCTTGGACCGTTTCCCTTCAACGTTTGTTTTGAATGTTACTTCATCTCTCGCGTCTGGCAATGTATTTTATATACTTCCTTAATGCTTCTCTATGGACTGTAGCTCGCCTAACATAAAAGAGATGATTACCGCGATGCTTTCCAACCGTACTGTAATAGGAAAGCCGATATCACGTCAACGAAATCGAAACGAATTATTGAAATTTAGTTATCTGCTCTGGAATACGATGGCTGCGTCACTTTTCAGGGAAAACATATTATCCGCACTAAATCCTTGATAATGAACGTCAAAATCTCGCGGCTCTTTTTAACCAGGGCCCGATCTAGATAAAATCTAAAATTGGTAAAAAGAGAAAATTGAAATTAATAAATATCAATAAAAAAAAGTAAAACATTTTGCAAAAGCAGTAGAAAAGTATATAATACATATTTGAATTTAGTATCAAACTTATAAATTGTTTTCAAATCACCCGTATAATTACTATATAATACTAAGGAAAGGTGCGTACCTTTAGCCACGAAATACCTACCAAAAATTTCACTCGCTCGATTTAAATTTTAAAATAACTCTTTCTAATCAAATATAAAGGGCGGCAAGAATGATTTTTATTCGGACCGGCGGAAGAGTTAGATCGAGCCCTGTCTTTAACGAGCACGTTCGCCTATAGACATCGAGAAGCATTTGGAGCGCAGATCGTCGAATGATCAGGTGAATTGAATTTTACGTGCTTCCTACAAACTATCACTTTCATTCGTACGTTTATAAAAATTTCGTTAGCAAGCCTTTATCACTGTTGAATGCAACGGGAGCCACGTGTCGCGTGATTTCACGGTGCGAACCGGGTGTCAACGCACGGACCGAATTACCATGGTTTTCTAAAAGCATACACGCAACTAAGGTACCATAAGATACGGATAAGTATGAAAACAAGAGTGTATATATACTTGAGTTACGTTTCTATGTAGTATATGTTATGTATGTGTACACAGCGTACGCAGAAATATCTATAATACAGATACATAAATATATATATATATATATATAGAAATATATTTTCTAAACGAAAGAGTTTTATAAGTGACCATGTTCTGCATACGCGTTTGTGTGCAGCTGTGTGCAGTCGTGTGCGTGCTAGCGCCAAACGGTCGCGCGTATGCACAGGTATCGTCGAAAGAAAGAGAATGTAAGAAAGGATATACGCATATGTAGATATACGAGCGCAGAAGAATTACATACTACGCAGTATGTCCGGTTTAAATGTAGTAAAGATGTATTAAATTATTTTTGAAGCTACTGAAGATACAAGAAAGGTGTTTCATTTGTTAAATATGGGGGACGGGGGAATATTAAAGCTGCAGAGGGATACGTTATGAAATACAGAGGTTCCGAGATCACCTGCAATTTTTAAAGTCTAGAGATAATAATAAGTAGAGACTACTGACTCCTTAGTCCATTAATAAAAATACAAGGGAGTCATTCGCATATAAAAATCGTTCGATTAATCATCCGAAGATGCTGATTATTTTATATTAATTTAGAGTCTGATTCGCTAAAGTTCGATTAAAATTTTATTCCCCGCGAGTTTTTAAAATGACGTTCGTTATTAGAAGTTCGTTAAAATTCGAGTGAAAATAGAAGTGGGATTTCATTTCTAACAGTCAGTCAGTGGCTCAACAACAGCAGCATGGGAATAATGCATAATATTGATATAATAATACGGATAAAGATATATCCAGGCGACGACCAAGTTTGCAATTGCAGCCCTTCTTATAAATAAATAATATCCTGCTGATGAGGAGTGCCAATCGTCCCTGTCGCTAGACACACGAGATGTACCAAAAATTAACGGCACACTGTAGATTAGAATATCGTGTCCTGTTATTACAGAAGCGTTGGAGATATAATACACGTAAATGCGAAAGTATTTCGAACGCTTCAAAAGTTTGTACACCTAAATAGAGTGCGTTAGTGAAGTGCGCGCGAGTGTCGAACATTTTCGAATTCGAATCGTCGTGACGATTTCGTTGTATGTATATAGTATAAAAAGTAATCGAACGTGTACGTTTATACCGGGCATGCTGTGTACGTACAAAGACACACGTGCAGCGGTGGTAAGAAGAAAGTTTGGAACTCATGTTTCTCCACTTCTGCGTAAGGAACTTAATACCAGGCTTAAGTATTACGTTGGTATCGCCGGTCCACTGATACAAATTTTTCAGCTACAACTCTGTCTTATTTCTCTTACCGTTCGCGGTTTCAACTTTCTTCTCGCCGCTACTGTACGCACACGAAGACTCGTTTGCGCATGAAAGATTACGATTAAACAGTAAGCGTGTGAACGAGCCGCGAAACGGAGATATGTATTGCCTTACAAACGATGAGTCTCAAATACGGGCACATCCTTCCGTGTGCGAGAAATTGAAGATTAAATTATTGTGAACGTTAAAACCGTTAGGGGATAATTGTCCCGTTTAGGGTACGTGTCGTTACTATTACCATTTTCCTTATTCTATTCTTTATTCTTGGTTGTTGAATACTTTGAGAAGCATTCGTGCAATCCCGAAGCCGAATTTAATACCGCTAATGTTAGAGAGAAAAAGAGACGCGAGAAGTTTCACGCCATATTTTATCATGGTCCTTAAATTTAATGGTACCGGAGGTGTTGCAACGATCGAAGCTGATGGTGATACACGTTTACCAATCACAATTTACGTTTCATACTCGGAATTGCATATTTCAAGAGAGAACATATTCCTATGCCACATATTAGTTTCTACTACGCACTATATTATTGTTATCGCTATTATTATTATTTTACGATTTGTATTATTATTATTATTAATATTAATATTTTATTAATATTTTATTGCTATAGTTTAATGTCACGTTAGTACAATTCTTGTCATTTCGAGTCCGATGATAGACGTACCATGCGAACTTTCTCTCAGAAATAGGGAAAAGTTCATGATATTATTATTTATCGTTAACGTTAAAAGGAACTGAGCAGAAATAGTATTTGTAATAGAAAGCGGCGCGCTCAAAACGCCGAACCGCGTCCTCGCGTGCGCGAAGGACATAACGCATATATATTATCGAAGAAATATATGCATATATATTATACGCCGGATCTTGCGCACGTGGGAACGTGGCTTGTGTTTGCCTAAGTTCTTCTCGTTCGATAGTTAACTTTAAACTATTTATTGGGTACGGCGCAAGATACGTATTTCGTTCAAATTCATTGTTTAAGATAATCGGCCTTTCCTTCTGTTTCTATTTCGAATGCTATTTTGTCCAGGTCTGTGAATGAATTACAGAATTTTACTAGCGTACGTGCATGCGTTCACGAACGAGGGAAATTTTTGAGAATGCAACAATGGGCAAAATGTATCGATCGGGTTTGTTGCTTACTTAACGAACTTTACTTGGGAAGGGGAAATTTTAAACGATCACGAAATTGCTCTCCCCCGACTGAGCACACGTCCATCTAATATTTCCAGATGCATACGGCGCGTCGTTTGCGATTCAAATAAAAATAGACTTCCGACCGAAACAGTCTGTTTCGATAATGTTACTGAGGTACTTAATTCGTGAAAGTAACAGGGTGCACTTTACTATCGCGTATAATTCATCTTAACGTTCTACAGCTTCCTCCGGGCTGCTGGTAACATCTGTTTTCCAATCGAGTGAAAAACGAGGTTCGAGAGAATGTTGAAACGCTTAGAAAGAGAAATTGAATTTTCGCGGTGCCGATTTAATTTTAAACGAATGTAATACGATTGTAATCTTAGCGTAGCAATGAAATGAGTCGTAACGAGAACGCGGGAAATATCGAACGATGTTCTAATGATTGTATACAGCGCTTTAAATACACAACATACGTATACATTTGTGTAGGAAACATAAATGTAAGCCTCCTAAATAAAATGAGCTGGCCTCTGCAAGCCCTGTTTTACGTAAAAATACTGTCTTCTTACTTGTCGGTTTTTCTTTCAGAATTCGTTGCTACGTATAGTTAGGGTTGCCATAATTGCCAAACATTGATACGGGACATTTACTTGCTAAATAAATAAAACATGAAAAAAAGTGGGTAGGTAATGGTTTATTTTACTCTGTAAAATATTCCACGGGAACCGTGAAATACGGGACAACCTTATCATTGGAACCTGTTTTCTTCGTACAATGACTTACATGAAACGTTGCAGCGTTAGCGATAGGACACAAACTAATTTGTTTTTCAGAGAATTTATAGTGGTTACAAAATGTCTAATTACTTGGAATCACGTGGCTGTCAGGTATACAATGATTCTTTAGAGCGAGGGAGATTGAAAGGCTGGAAAGCCATCTGACGTCATATTATTATATTAGAGAATAAAGGTTTAATACCTGAAATATCTCGCCGTGAAAATGAGGACTGCAAGAGTACCTTTTGGTGAAAGAAAACTGTGATAAAATCGCACAGTAGTTAGTATTATGTATCTATAACAGTTATCCCAGAACGTCGGAACCGGAAGCGCGTCTTTTATTTCAAACTCTACCCTGCTAATAATCGAATCTAGCAGTGAACATAGAAAACTCTTAAGTTTCAATTTTACTGTTTAATTTATAGAGCTTATATCTCCTTTTACAGAACTGTTCAATACTTTTCGATACTTGTATAAAATTCTACTAATTTTAGTTTCGATCAAAATCATTTAAGAGAACAGAGAAAGTTCGATATTCCAATTTGAAGATGATTTCAATCACAATGTACAACCATGATATTGACACAAGTAGCACGCACTAAGTACTACGTAATAAGTTTGTTTACGTGTCCGATTCGTGCAGTTCCTAACCTAAACACTACAAATTTTCAATTATAATTTGAATTCAAATAGATCGATTGTAAATATCTGTGAGATTCTTTGGAAAATTAACAAGACGATCTATAGTATAAAGGTTTGTATTCGAATATTTGTATAAATCGGGAGGAAGAAGATATTATTTTCTTGTTTGTAGGTTATGTTATACGTGAATAAAATTGAAGTCGATATATAAACAATTTTTCTTTTTATCAAATAAAGATGTATGAACAATAAATCTTAAATGAAATCTCAGGAACAATTACATAATTATCGAACTTAGATGATTTTCGACTAGCTTCTTCGACATGTACTAATGTAACAAAATTATTTCTAATGTATTGAAGAATTTTAGAGTTATATACATTCTAATGTAATATTGACAAGTCGTTGATAATACAATAATTTGTATGAAGCAACAGTATAGTCGGTATCAGATTCGTATCAATACAGCTATGATTGTTATCATAGAAATAATGAATAATATTTATAAATTAGTTATTAATCATACAATTCTTCTTCAATTTTTGTTACTAGATATGTTTCCAGAGTGCTGCATAGAAAGATTGCCCGATGGCGACACATTATGGTTGACATTAAAGGATCCTTCGCACGATACAGAGCAAAACGATTCGAACACAATATTGACCAAAGATATTAATGAACGAATCTGTGAAATAGCACGAACGCAAGCTGTAGAGAATCTATCATTATCAGGGAATCATCTCTCTTGCATACCTAACGATCTGACCGAATCTCTAACAACTCTAGTCCGTCTCAATTTATCCAACAATGAACTAAATGATTTACCAAGCTCACTGAATCTATTAAACAACTTGGTGTATTTAAATCTCGACTGCAATAAATTTACCTTCGTTCCAAATGTAATCTGCGAATTAGGTAGTTTGAAAACATTGACAGCGCGCGAAAATGAAATAAGTGAAGTTCCGGAGGAATTGGAGAATTTATCGAATCTGGAGGATCTGGATCTCGGTTCGAATCGCCTGAAAAATTTACCTGATTCGTGTGCGAATTTAAATTGCCTGAAAAATCTATATCTCTCTAAGAACATGTTTCAAAGAATCCCAAACTGTATAGCCAATGGAATGCACAATTTGCGGGTTCTCAACATCTCGCAAAACCATAATTCGGATTTGAACGTTGCCCCCAAGAGCGTGAATTTAATCGCTTTCTACGCTGAAAATAACAATATGTGCCCGTCATTCCCGTTATGGGTACTGAGTTCCAAGTACAGCAATCTTGGGACAGTGTCGTTGAACGAAACGAGATTCAAATTGTTGAAACTTCCGGACGAACCAGCGAAATCGTGCATAAGAAATTTATCTATGAAGGACTGTGCAATGTTCGAGACAAGCGTAGAAAGGATGATCAAAGGAATGAGGTGCCTCGAGCGGCTGATAGTCGGAAATTCAAGTCGCATTTTCGAGAACAAGTTTTGGCATCTGCCGATCGAGTCGTTGGAAGAGCCGTCCTGCCTCAAAGAGATCGATGTTAGTAGAACGGGGATTCCAATCATGCCCAGAACTATCAGCAATTTCATCAATTTATCCAAGATAGACGTGAGTTTCAATACCATCAACTGGTTGCCAGATGAAATTTGTTCCTTGCGGAACTTGAGTACCTTGATGGTGCATAAAAACCACTTAGGCATGCTTCCTAACGACATTGGGAATATGAAGGCATTGAGAGAATTGAAAGCATCTTACAATAATTTATACGAGCTACCCAATAGTATGGGATCCCTGTCCAACTTGCAATACATTGATCTCTATGACAACGAGTTTGAATTGGTTCCAGAGGTGATCGAGAAGTTACCGAACTTGATAGGACTGGATCTCGAAGTGAACTATTTCTCGACCGACGGTTTATCGGTAAGGACAGTAGAAAGTGATACGCTCTCGCGATTGAAAGCGAGCCAAGTTTCAGTGAAAGTCATTCCGTTGGATCTTTTGCACGATTCAACGGTTGACTTCGCTTATTCACCAATGGCTACGGTGGATTTTTTGTATTAATGAATCAAATCAATAGCCCATTAGGAATGTTCATTATGAAAGTATGCGAGATGTGTTGAGGGACCATTGGCCTGAGGACAATAAAATCCTTAGTTCTGCCAAAACAAAGCCACCAGAGGAATTGGAGGCAATTGATGATAAAAGGTTTTCAAGATCGTCGAGCTCAACTGAGGGCAGTCACTCGGATGAAATCCAAATGTGTTCGTAGTAAGTTGACTATATCATTATCTAAAATTTAGAACATTAGCTAATGCGCAAGTTATTCTACAAAGAAGTGTTATCAGTTTTTAACCAGCAACGCATTAAAGTAGAAGAAATTGTGAGAACTCTGTACCGTATTAAGAAATTAAGATCCTCGTTCGCAATGAATGAACGCACGACAGTTATCTCGAGTCGTAAAAGATAAATTCAATAGTTATTAAATGTTCCATGATCTTTTATATATGATATCAAATTAACGATATCACTTAGGATAGCGTTATCTAAATGATTCTGCTCAAGTGGCTTAATCCTGTCACTTAGCATTAGTAAACTCTGTGAAGATCGCGTGGAAAGAATAATTCAAACAATAAATACTAACAGTATGGTGGAAAGACATGAATGTTTGTTTTATTCGAGGGAGAACTTCGAAAGAGTTATTCATGAAAATTTTTCATCGAAATATTATTTCTGCTTTAGCCCAGAAGAATTACTCAATCCACCTGCCAGTGAACACTGGGATAGCTCCGAAGATACGGCTGATGAATTTGATCCTCATGGTAAGATTTCGCTAAACTACCAATTAACCCTTTTTCAGTTAAGAATCCAACGCTTAAACAACGTATGTTATGCTATGCACGAAAATTATTGGCAACATACTATATTTGTAAAGCATATCGTCAGAGCCGCCCTTAGAGTTTGCGGGGCCCGGGACAAAAGTCGATATTATCGAAAATATCTAATTGAAAACAGATAACCTTACGTCTTTACTTCGCGCGTCACTTAGGCTTGCCGAAAATCTATTCGAGAAAAATTGATACCTTGACAATTATACATAATTCATTTAATTTTTACAAAATGAAGTCCCTAAGCGCGCGGCCCGCGGCAAGGGCCCCGTTTACCCAGTGCTAAGGGCGGCTCTGCATATCGTTAAATGTCTGCAGGCGTTCGCGGCACAGTACACAAAAGTCTTTCAATATGACGGGAGTTTAAGCGGTGTGATTTTATCAGTACATATAACAGTAACGATGTCGAATATACATAGACTCTTTTGAAATTTATGACGTGTAGATTAAAAGAATGAATGAGTTATAAAACTCGCGATGGAAATATTCGTAAAAAAATCGTTGCTCACTTGTGTCAGTCTTCCTAATCCATGCCGCGCTAGATGGGTTAACAAGCGAATGCAATGGATGTTCACAGTGGTATATCCTGTTTTCAGAATACAAAGAACCAAAAATTCGACTTTATCCACCGTTCACTTTTTATAAACCGTTTCAACGTGTCTATTGCCCCGCGGACACACATAAGCAACAAACTTTAAGTCGGGTTACACAAATGTTGCAAGACGGAACTCTAGTGTGGCCGACGGACCACGAAGAAGGCCAGTTCGAAGATGCGTGAAAGACTAGAGTAGTAGCTGATTTTCAAATATAAATTGCTCAAAATCATTGGGTGATTACACTTCGAAATAATTTAGAGGAATAAACTGAACATTACAAATGAGAGATAAATTTTTTATCGAATATAATAATTATTTATTGAGGGGTTTCAATGTACGTCGTGTGCATCACTGAGAAATACAATTATTTTGAGCAACGTAGTATACGATTAAATTTGAATATTACATTACATAAGCTAATTTGAAAGTTTCTAAATCAAGCAACGAAAATTACCATTCAAAGTAGAGAGATTCCTTACTTTAGATGATTTTCAAAAATATCGAAATCATGAATGACATACATGATTTTTATTCAATAGGTGGTTATGTTATACACTATTGGATAACATTCTAAATGTGGCGCAACTTGCAGAAGAGTTATTTGAGTAAATTATGCGCTAATTAGTTTGATTAGTGTCATGCTTAATTTAGTGTTACGGATTAATCCAGGGGAGGGTTTAATTACTCCATTGAATCGTGAATAACATTGATTCAAAAGGATCTAATCTAATTCACTGACATAGTGTCTAATGTAGTTAGTACAGTTTAATTGTTTAAAGCATAAATACCTGGCTGCAATTTATCATAAATATTGATTCAGATTTTTGGCAGTGTTTTTGGATCTTGTCACCACAGAATTACGTGTATTGTAAAATTTTTATGGTATTACTGTGATCTATGCACAACACTCGAAATAATTAGAGAATCACTGACTGTAGTGGGTCTTTAGTATTTTGCAGGACAGAGCGTGTTGCACAAATTAAACACTACATGAAAGTTCTTGGTAGTAGAATCTATATTCTATGATATATTATTCAAGTTACCTTTATATTTAATTTATCTCCCAAGCAGAGGATTCAAATACAAATACAAAACTCACTTTTTTTGCTGTGATAAAGAATAATACAGTTTATACATGTATCTACGGGCATAATATAAGATTTAATATAATACTCTTTGTTTTTCTTTCGTAAGGAAAACGAAAGGTTTTGACGACCTTGACGAAGATAGATTATCAGTTATAAAATATAATATTTTAATGTTATTATCTCGTCGTTATAAATAACGCCCTTTGCGATTGATTTCCTACAGTAGAAGATATTCCTCTAAGTAAAGAAGCGATAAGATAAAGCATACGTTGTAAAGCGGGAAATAATCGATATTTTATCATACCTGTTAAATTTATAAATATGCGTCCAGGAAAATTATCGAGGCTGTCTGTATTAATTGTTAGATTAAAAAAAGTCGATAAGTGTAGTTGTGGTTCACTTTTGTATGAAATAAAATATTTAATTTGTAAATAAGTTCAGTGTCATTTGTATTAATATTCGTAATGGGGAAAAACAATAATTAAAATGGCTGTTATACTTCGGTATTTACTCTGAGGTAATATTCACATTAATGAAAGTATTATTTGCTTCTGGTTTCCAGCTTTTTTAATGTCCATTTTCAAGTACTAATTCGAATAGAAATTTATTTACAAGTATCCCGGTAACATGCATCCCCATGTTTCTCTATTTTTCGAAATTCCTCGTTCCTTTTCTTCTTCTCTTTCTTCTTCTTCTTCCTCTTCGCTTTCAACCTGTACAACCCCTTCTTTTCATTCTCTCTCTTCTCGCGAAGCATTTTCTCTGTAAACGAAGGGTAACCGTAATTACTGACTAAACAATAGTGGATTAAAATATTAGAAATTAAATTGCAATTATATTACGCATTACCTATAGAGCTTAAATTACATTTGCAGCATGTGCATTGCCGATAATCCCCATGGAAGACGCTTGGTAACTTGTCGCGTTTCTTCGCGACACTTTTCTCCAGAGTTTTCCTTGACAGGGAAAAACTGATACATTATATAAACGAAACAATGCAAAATAATATACTAATAATACATTATTAACACTGTATGTACAAGATACAACCGAGTCATTCTAAAACTAACAAGAAAGTGTATGCACAGTTTTATCACCAGACACAGGATCCCTAAATATAACTCCTTTGCGTTTAAAGATACAAAAAGAATGTGTATACATACAATATTATTTGAAAATTTGGAAGATAATTATACGAATGTAAACTTCTGAGCCATTAGGTTTCATCCACGAAGAAATGTGGTAGCATATTTTTACTGATACATTGGAATATTAATTCATGGGCGTCTGCAAGAGGAGTAGGGGAGCAAAAGAGGCAGTTGTCCCCCTGGCTTTTGAGAAAAAAAATCGCTTATTTTTCAAAACTGATCTTTAGTAAGTTTATACTAAAAAGGGAATATTTTTAAATTTTCGGTTTTAAATTTTTAATTAAATTGGCACTATAAAATGGGTTGATAAAAGCAAGAGAGGTATATCTTTCTTTACCATCATCCCAAAGTTGCCCCCTCCCTGGAAAAAAAGTCAAATTCTGTATGAATTGGCAAGCTTTTGAAATTATTTATGCCGGTAATCGCGATGCATCGTACTCGTTTCCGCGTTCTATATATGGCACAAGCATTCTTCCTTCATACGCACTTCCTATCCCGATTTTCCTGGTCCTTTTCCCTCTTCCTGTCTTGAAAACTCCTCGGAAGAAAACTGAACCGCTGTCTTCTCTTCTCTTTTCTGTCTTTCGGTTTCTGCACGCAGATCGCGCTCAGGTGGGAAGCAGCTTGATGATTTGTAGCATCGCGCGTTTGATCATTCCCACTACACGTGTGGCATTTTTCCGTACATCCGCCCTCGACATCCGAACAAGAACAGCCTGCTTCGTCGTTCCATTCCAAGTGATCGGTAAACGTGTCTTTGTCTTGCTTACCCCCGGCGAAGTTGTACCTGGGTACAGACGAATGCAAATCGAAGACAAAGGATCCTAATGGTACGAGAAATCGGTTAAACTTCAATATTTTCGATTTCACTGTGATCTTTGGAAACGATAAATAATCACGACTAAAAGTGATCACTGTGATCTGATTTATTCATTTTGGTTCAAAGCTGAATGGAAGATAGACTTTATTTTAAATTATCTATTATTAAACTTAAGCGACCAGAAGTTAATTTATGAAAGACACTTTTTTATATACGATATGAAAATTCATTGGATGTTAAGTATTTTTCAAAGTATGTAGCTGAAACCGTGTTCCATAGAAGAGTACGTCAGATAAGGTGGCACTAATGTTATGATTAGAGTAGAGTGGGGCAAGAGTGCGCACTTAAAGTTTAAACTTCCGGAAAATTCTTGATATTACACTGATAGCGCATATCATTGGGTAAGAAATAATTACTATCCCTTATTATTCGATAGGCAATGACTTCGTGTAAATTTACCTGTCACAACATATATAAAATAAATATTTTCAAAAAGTGTGAAACGCGAACTTTTACCCGATACGTGGGGCAAAAGTTCGCATGTCATAGGGTAAAAGAACGCAACGAGAAAAAGATTTTCACAAAAGCGTCTTATTTTCCTCCATACAATAGTTGTTGTAATATAGCTAAACGACTAATAGAGTACAATTCATTTTTTTTTAATCAAGGCAACAGTAATAGCTCAAAAAATTACCTCCACCTTCGTAGTTTGCACAGGCATCAGTCTTCTGGAGGATCAGTGTAATCTTCTTCACACGCGGGACAAATTATTTTTTCCTTAGACGTTGATGGTTGGGCTATTCTTTTTTAGAACCGATTTGTTTTGTTCCTTTCAATATTTTTCAGGAGTAGACGTTATTTTTGTGACTTTTTTTGCTTTTCTAATTATTTCTTTGCACGTTCCCATTCAGATTTTCTTTTCATTGCTTCATTTACTTCCAGCTGATTTTTAAATGGGGAGTTTGCATTCGAACTCTTGTACCACCGCATTGTGCGAACTCTTGCCTCCACAGCTACTTGTTCATTGTTTAATCAATCCTGTTATCTGTGAGGAAAATTGTAAACTTCTATTAGTACTTTTGAATAGAAGAATTTCAGCTCCTTTAGACGGCATATTAATAATTAAAATATTTACTGATCAATTTATAGGAATAACATTGATTCCTTAAAATTAGAATATTACATCAGAACTACGAATTCAGTACTTACCGCATTGCACGATAACAAAACGAACTACAGCTACACAACTCGACAGTGGCGACTACACCCTAGTAGCACAAAATATTGAATGCACATACATCCAATATTAAAAAGAGGTACAATATCTTTTTGATATTTAAACATACATACAATATTTATTCTAGGTTAAGAAGCAAATATATTTTCCAAATATGCTGGAAATATTCATTTTATATTATGAAAAAAATATTCTTTTTTCAAATATAAAGTAAATATTTATTTACTGTTTGAAACAAAACATTTTTTCCGAATGTTCGGGAAATATTCATGTTATATTATGAAAAAAACATTCTTTTTCAAATAAAACATTTTTTCCGAATGTTCGGGAAATATTCATGTTATATTATGAAAAAAACATTCTTTTTCAAATATAAAGTAAATATTTATTGAATGGTAGAAAGAAAACATTTTTTTCCGAATATTTTATTTTCTAAACCTTTATTTCACATTTTCAGTATGTGTATATAATATTTGGAATCAACATTTTTTTTCATATTAAAAAGTGTGGCTAAAAAAATATTTTTTTAATATTTGGAAAAAATATTTAACCAATATTTTGTGTTACTAGGGTACCTTGATTGACAATTCACTGTCAATCACCATTGGCAACTGGCACAACTCAAACAATGAAATTCGCATGGTGCGAACTTTTACCCGCCGCGAACTTTTACCTCACTCTACTCTACTACACGAACTGCCGCATTATTTTTAGAATCACACGACTAGATTACACTTAGTCTGTTTATGATAATTACTTGAATCGCGTACCACGTGCAATCGAACGATTCCTCTTTCGAAGGAAATATACTGCGACAAGGCAGAGGGTGAGAAAGAATAAAACGAGCAGGATTGAACAACAGATTGATCGATGTTGTTCGAGGTAATCCTTCTTTTTCTTCGATTTATCCTCTTTCTTCTTCAATGTATGCCCCTTATGACTGAAACGTTTGGCAAATCACAGTTCCTTTATATACTAATACGAAAATCTTAATTATTATATTATAATCTGAAAGGGTTAATCTATTTCTTCGATAATTCTGCTTTTAAATGGAGACGCACAACGACGTACGAATATTAACTGGACGTAAAGATATTTACAATTTAAAATTCTTAAGGGGATGAACGAGGAAAATTCTTACACGACAGCATGACCTGTCGCTGCAGCAGCAACCCTATGAACCCCCTTATTTCGCGTCGCAGAACTCTGAGAATGTTCCGGATGGCCTCTTTTCTTCTTCTTCTTCTTCTTTTTTCCTTCTGCAGACGAATGTTTGTCATTCTTTGGAGTATGCCTCCTTGATACCCTGTGTCCTGGAAATTCTAACGTATCGGCTATATCGTAATCCACCGTGTCGAGGAACTTAATCGATCTGCGTGTTTCTCTCACATACTTTGCCAGATCAGGGCGGCCCAACCATCTCAGCGACATCTCCATCGTCGAACGTCCACCAACTTCTGCATTTTCTGCCATGAAATATATTTCTCGTTATCCATTAAAGAAAAACGTATCTCCAATTTTCACTAAAAATCTTTAATTAACAATAGCTCATAACAGTGGCGGATTTAACGAGTGGCCGATGAGCAGTTGCCGCAACAAAAAAATTGGAAAAGACTCTCAATCTATATAAATGTCGCAATCGCACGTAGCTCAATTAACAATTTTTGTCGAAAAATAACTGAGATTTTTCTCGGGGAACATTCGAGAAAACACTTATTTGGGGAACTTTTTCTTTCAAACCGGCGCCGTTTTGTTATTCCTCAACAGTAATTGTTAATTCAGCTATGGACGATGGCCACGCTCATACAGATTAAGAATCTTTTCGAATTTTTCATTTCAGGTAAGCCTGAGCCGGGAAATCACCTACGCCACGAACATACCTCTTTTTTGCAGGTGTCAGATTGACGACGTAAACAAATATTTAAAACAAATTAAAAACAATGTTTTTAAATTTTTTGTGTAATGTAAGAGCAGCTTAATAAATTTCAAAAAGATTTATTTCATTATATGTTGTATTTATTGAGAAAAAAATCTATAAATATAGCTTCATTTTTCGGCGGATCAAACTAGAATGACCCCTTAAATCCGCCACTGGCTGCTAGACCATCTCGCATATTTAATAGCCTTTAATTCTTCGTACAGTGAATTAAGCATTATTTATCATCGATATATCTGTCTCAATTATCTAAAGTGCGCTGTTTCATATAGACTAGTCATTATTTTTTACTACGTTGCATTTTGGTTTAAGAAAAATAATACCCCTTTGCTGGAAACGTATATGGCTGCATGAAATAATACCGTCGAAAGTGAATAATTAAAATAGCAACACGATCGCGTACTATTTCCTAATTACCAACACGTTCCACGCCACGTGAATTATCGATGACCTGCGATATTGATCGTAAGCAAAACATTTATCAACTGAGCAAATATAGTCTTCGATTCTATTCCGCGGTGCAACAAAGTAGGAGAAGATGAGTCACAATCGAACTTTTTCACCACTCAAGATTCTACCGATAGCGTACTGAGTAATTTTACTAATCGTGTTCCGTGTTAATTGTCTTTACTTGGAGACTCATCGTTCCACTGTTCAAGGTTAACGAGACACTCTTTCGAAGTTGGCGTTAGCTGACTTAAATTTTCATTTAGCGCATCGTGTCTCTCCACTTCGCGGGCCACTCTCACTGGAGCCAGCTGGTACAAAGCGTTCAAAAGCTGCAAGCATTCCAAGAGGCTCAGTTTCTGCGACAAATGCAACAGCTCGGTCTCCTCGAGGTCGGCGATGCATCGAACAAAAATTTGTTCCTTGTACAAGAAAACATTTCGTTCGTATTACCGTCGGTAATAAATATATCTGCCATTTGCAACGCGAGATAAACGTTTCTCAACGTGTAGCATCGATATTGCACGATAAGAGAATCGTTTGATTCTTTTATAAAATATTAACACTTTGAGTGGCGTTGGCGTGTTTTCGCGCCGTGGGATTTGCCCTCTGCGCGCAACTTGAGGTGTCTTCAAGTCGATATGTTCTGAAAAGTGTGGAAAGTAGTGTTCAAGTGACCACGAACGTTTACTTAAGACTTTCGCAAAATCTAACGCCACTCAGAGGGTTAGTTTTCTCGAATATAATAGAATATCAGAAAGTACTTTCGAGGGCTCACCCTGTTTTCCGCGAAAACGACGATCAGAATGTAAAGCGTGCGTACAAATTTCATTCTAAAAAGAAACACGTACAAAAGTCAGTGCGAGTCGTCTGCGATCGTTGCATTTTGCTGTCAAAGGGAAAGTGTATTTGACAGACCTACAGCTGACAGTCATTTTAATTCTATCGATCATCAAGTAGTTAATATATATATATATTTACATCTTATACAGCTGACGGTAGAGTGGCTCATTAAAGAAAGGACGTACTAATTATAAAGGTTGGAACACACATGTTCAGTAATTTAGTTGAGTAGCGAGTAATTTATGGCGAATTCCACTTACGCCCAAATCGCCCGTGAGTTTCATTAAGGTAAGTTTCCTTATACGCGTCTGGACGCATCGTCAAGAATTTCAAAGTCGATTTTCTCGAAAATCAAGCGCAATAGCAAAAAATTGTATTGCTTTTTCTCGACTTATTTATTTGTTATAAATCGAAAAGAAAGAGCAACTTTTTTTCATATCGCGCTTCATTTTCGAGAAAATCCACTTTGAAATTCTTGACGATGCGTTCAGTCGCGTACAGGAAAACTTAGTTTAATTAAAATCCCGGGCGATTTGGGCGTAAGTGGAATTCGCCCTTAATAATTTACCTTTGTTTTACTAAACTACTCGACTAAATTTTAGTGTCCACACACGGTAGATTACTAAATTACTGGATGTGTCTGACTCAACCATAAGAGTTAGAAATCATTTTATTAATTATTTGAATATTCGAAATATTGTGCTGATAAACCAAAATAAAAAGATCTGTATGTTGTTTCAATAAAAAAAAGAATTATTCGCTATCCTTGCTTCCCAATTGTGATCTATTTCCCTAAAAAACAAAAAGAGCGTTGTGCTGTTAGCCCTTGTAATTTTTTTTAGATAACAACGCGCAACATTTGTGTTAGGTAGTGTGACTATTTGACTAATCTCTCTCTCTCTCTCTCTCTCTCTCTCTCTCTCTCTCTCTCTCTCTCTCTCTCTCTCTCTCTCTCTCTCTCTCTCTCTCTGTTTCGACAAGCTCTGCTTCTTGTGTTACGTTATTTGCATATTGTTAGTAGCAGGGGTCGAATGTAACTGTTAAAAATTTCAATTAATTATGAAATAACTGTAACTTTATGACTATTAACTTTTCTGTTCCGAGAAGACTGTTATAAAGTGCAGTGTATTAACAGAACTTTCCATTCATATTTGTGTAAATAAGAAACATTTATTTTTCTGAAAGTAGAAAAAAGTTCTAGTTAAACAGGAACACTTATTCTACTCTGAAAGAGTTAAAGTTGTGACAAGCAGATTCCCTGGAAATGTGGGGTATCTTTCTAGATCTGAAGTTGAAAGCTTAAACCGTTCGGTGAAAACAATTGTACCTATAAAAATCATAATGTGCACTCTCTTCTATATTTATCCTGCTTTCGTTAAATAATACTAATTAAAAAAATATTCCTCACTTTTATATTTTACCCTTAAATATCTGTTCAAAAGTATATGATCCTCCAGAGCTTTCATTAATCGAACATGTAACAACTGTTAAAACTGAACTCTTACAACAGAGTTAATGTGTTAATGTGCAAAGTTACCTTAAAACAGAAAATAAATAATTTAAAAGTTAAAAGTTCGAAGAATAACTTTTATTTATAATTAACCTTTCCCGCTAATATTTGATTAAACAGCTTTATTAATTACGCACGTTGAAGAACACTTCACTTCTGAAGTTCGATTTTATTTTTATTTCAAGAGGTCGATTACCAATTCTTCAACTTTTTTCGATTCTCTTTATTTCACAGCCTCTTATCGACTTAACCAATCAGTTGAATTCGGTATTGAGGATTAATAAGATTTTAACGACACAGAAACGTGCGATTCGCAATATTCTTTCGGCAGTGATACGCTGACTCCAGTATGTGACTCAAGTAAAGTATCAGCGAAGCATGTGACGGAGTTGTGAAATTTCTGAGGCCCTCGATGAATTTAAGAAACATTTTCAAAAATGGACTGGTTGTTCTTCCACTGTACTTTGCCTCCTCGTTTCTACAGGTATATCAACTTTCAAGCTTCACAATCTGTAGTAGAATCGTACAATCAAGCTACATAGTGATATAAAAATATCAATTAGAGTCACTAAAGGAGCTTTGTTTGAAAGTAGTTTGTAGAAATATATAACCAAAATTCTCAATTACTTTAAATATTCTTCCACTACTTCTATCTATTTGCAAAGATTATTAACGAGATCGATGTGCCGGAACTTCAGCTATTAGCGTCGAACTTGAAACCCGAAGAGTGTGTAAAACTTGTCTCCTTCGATTCTGATTGTAAGTGAATTCCATGTGTCTATGGATTAATAATGTATTAATCCATAGACACATTAATAATCTTATCATAATATTGCACAGCTCAACACTTCCGCATCGCTAAGATTAGTCAATACTAAATCATAATGAAAATCGAACAATAGCTGATTCCTTAAACCTCTTAAAATAATTTCTAACACAATTTTCGACAGCTTCACTGTCAGATGCACAAATACAGAAGCTAGCCCGAGAGCAGAGCTGTTTCCGAAGGCTCGTGAAATGGATCTGTCAATTGAGGACAGTCACGAAAAATACATATCCGATCGTGAACGAGCTTCTTGAACGCGTTGGAAGAAGTGACTTGATCGCGTGCCTCGCAGAGTTCAGCATGAGAGGCTCGAAGTCGCCGAAAGTGGTTCGCGAAGTTTCGCCAACCGACGATACAGAGTAAACTGCCAGCCATTCGACAATCTTTCGTGAAACTTTCTTCAATCTTGATTAACTAATGAACTCGTTGAAACTCTAATTAAGGGGTCATGCCTAGTTGGCAGGCGTGATTTTCGGGAATTTTTTGTGGAAAATATAATGTATATTTTTTACAACTATTTGCTTATTCTAAAAGTAGATATATTCAGTAACTCTCAGTAATTTTGTTATAGGAAAATATTAAAAAATGAACGAATGACAGTTTTGTGGCGAGCACGATTTCTCAGAGCCGCATCATCTGAAATAGAAAAGTGAAGAAGATTCTGTTAGTGTATGAGTTTATCTAGTTCGTGAACGAAGGATTTTTCAAAAAAATGATTTCAGAAAAATGGCGGTCGTTTAACGCAAAATCATGATTTTTCGATGTCTGAATTGTTCGTTTTTCGTCAATTAAAAATAGACTTTTCATCAAAAACAAAAATTCCTTCGTTCACGAACTAGATAAACTCATATACTAAGAGAATCTTCTTCACTTTTCGATTTCAGATGATTCGGCTCTGCGAAAACATGCTCACCGCAAAAAAAAATAGCTTCCAGGAGAGTTGCTGTTATTCGTTAATCTTTTAATATTTCCCTATAACAAAATTACTGAGAGTTGCTGAATATATGTACTTTTAGAATAAGCAAATAGTTGTACAAAATATACATTAGATATTCCACAAAAAAATCCTGAAAATCACGCCTGCCAACTAGGCGAAATCTTCAAAAAAAAAAATCGAATACACGAATAAAAATGTGAACTGTAAAAAGTCATACTGTGAAAACATAATATGTACAGATGTAGTCTGAATTGATTGAATTATTATTGACTTTTATTATAATTATTATAAATTTTTATAATCACCTAATGAATTTTATTGAATTTGCATTAAACACATCTTTATCCCTTCAACTCCCCCAAAATTAAATCCTGAGTGCGCCACTCAACCCTTTCCTCCAATTCCCATACCTTCCCTGCAACTATGCATTGTCCATACTGTGTGCGCTGCATAATCTTAGCTAAGCTTCTCCATTTTTCCAGAGATTACGAGGGGATAACAACGCTAACAGCGTCGCTCACCACACAGAAGGAAACGAATGCGCAGAACAATAAAACCTCAAACGAAACTATCGATAAAATCAGTGGTAATGGCATGTCGTTAATTCAGTGACAATTCTTCTTCAACTATAACCACGTGTCCCGATTAGTTACAGGATCTACTACCGTCAGGATATCGTTGCAAACCGCAGGGATCGTTCTCCTCTCGACTATACTGTTAACTTGTTGTTGCACTTTATTTATAAGGAACAAGATTACGAAAGTGTTCAACAAGATACGGGGGAAGACGAAAAAGGGGTGACTATACTTCCCGACTAAATTCTCCACACGAATCCATCGAAAGACTGTCTGATAAGAATCGTTCCCCGGCTAGTAAATTTATACCGATCGTCGCGGCGGACGCGGAGGACGTGTCCAGGAGCTATTACGTTCGAAAGCCGCGGGCGAAAAGGAAGAGGGCACCGTCCTACGAAATGGTGCACACCGCTACGCAGAATACCGTACCCGTTGTGGTCAAAGAACCCGAGGAACCGCCGCCGACGGGTTGCTATAGGTGTTACAAGAAGAAAAGAAAGAAAAGCGCCAGAAGGCCGCGCAAATGAAACCTGTAAATTAATGCAAAGGCTTTTTATTAAACGTTCTTCAGTATTTAAACGCATTTATTTTACATGATCGAGCTCTTGTTCAGCACTCGCGTAGCATTCGCGCATTCCCTCTAAAACAAAATCGGAATCGGTTCCTTTGTTCTTGTGTCAAGAAGACTGTGTCGTTCAACTAACCCTCTCGGCGATGAATGAGTTGTTAATAGTGTACGGATTGCCCGTGCATCTGTGTTTCATTATCATTCTGTCGCAGCACCAAGTTCTTTGCACGATTGATGTCAATATAAACGAGCTGGAGTATTTAGCTGCGCGACTCAATCCGTTCGAGTGCAGACATCTGATCGCCGCTCTTCATTATACGACTTACGAATTGCCGAATAGCCTGGCGGCGGCTGGTAAATCGATTGAATAATTAAAGGGGTATAACGGGGGCACGTGATCGTTGATCGGCTGTTGATTTTGCAACGTAGAACGGAACGTGGACGACGAGGTGCCCTGCCTTCGACACCTCGTTCATTGGAACGGTTCACCAGCCGAGGGTAAAGGGAAAACTCACGAAGCTTTGGCGCACAGACTGCGCCAAATCAATCGAAATGACCTGGCTGATTGGCTGGGCAAGTCTGCGTTCGTCCAATTAGGAAAGGATCTTGGCAGAGCCATGGCTTTCGATGGACTTGGTAAAGAGGAAACGGAACCCTCGTAAGCAAATGCTTTAAAGAATTATATTAGGGTGAATTAAGGGTACCCTACTATAAAATCACTCCAGAAATAGGCCATTTTTGGGATTTTAATTTAAAAAAAAAATGTAAACGTCGCGGGGTCAAAAAACTTTTATGGGCTGTATTTGTACATCCTTAAAGATAATAATAAAAAAATTTGGTAATTCTATCTAATACTGTTGACTGTTGGTCGCTGTGACTGTCCGGGTGATCAAAAAAAGGTTCCTCATTGCGGAATTTTTAACGCCTCGTAGAATTGTGTGAAATCAACAAACCACGGAAATTCTTAAAGTTTAGAAGATTGTTCGTGGAATCATCTACGGTCATAATAAAATATTGTAATCTCGTGTGTTGGCAAATGTTTGAACCACATACGTCGAAAAAAACGGGTAATTTTACGCACGAAAATGTTTATAAAAAGAAAACGATTGCTCGCACAGTTCCCATCATAGGTGATTGTACGGAGAATTTAATAATGAACGAAAGATCGCAGGAATTTTTTAAATTGGTTGATTATTTATTTTGTTAAGACTTCCACGGTCTTAGGAGAACGTGTTTTGAGAAATATACAAATATATATAAAGAAATCGATTTTTGAAAAGTTCAATGGTGGGGTACCCTTAATTATTGATGTACCGAGCAATAGTGAGGCTTACGGAGGGTTTAAGATGAGAGATGGAAAAGATAAACACTATTGTAATTTTAACAATATATTCAGCATAGGCATGTTTTAAAATAATTTTTATTTAATTCTATATATGTACCTATATGCATTTTTCATACATTTCCATATATATTTTCAGGGGCGGATTTGGAGCCCATTCCGTGCAATATCATAAATTATTTTAGTCTAAAACAGTTGAAACAATGTTAAAATTAATTCAATATGACAACTCACATATGAGTTATTGCTAATTTGCTACATGAAAAAGCAGTGAATTGTCTTTAAAATTGCCTCAAGCCCTCTGTGTTTACAGAGCATCCGGCCAAAACAGCCAAAATAAAAACCACTTGGTCCTTCCTATTAAATTATGTTTAATATTTTTTTAAAAAATTTGCAGCCCTAGACTGCATACAAATCCGCCGCTGTAAATTTCTTCTGAGTGAGTCTCACTGATTATTGTAATGTAACTTCCAGCCCAAAAATTATTTTTGTTATTTAGAGCTTTGCAAAATATAATACCCTTTGGAACTAGAAAAATTCTACTTAATTACAAGGGAATTCTCTTTTGAATATTTTCTATTGCAGCTTGCCAATAACCTTAGAACCATACAGCAGTTATGAGGAAGAAGATCCTTGGTTACAAATTGATGTTGTTTTATTAGCAATTCTACTCGGGTTGCTGGGAACTCTGCTGACACTGATATGTACCATGATTTTGCACAGAGTTAGACAACACTTTCGTAAAACTAAATACAAGTACTAATTATTACAGGAGTCGCAATCGCGGGTACACGTTTGAGCGATCGCCAATAAATTCGCCTTTAATTCGTAGGAGATTGAACGAGAAAGAAATTGAAAACGAGAAGCAACGAATGGAGAAGAGCAAGAAAGACATAAAATACACTACTGAAAGCAGTGGTGAAATCACTGATAACGTGCAGGTCGATAGCGAAACGGAGACGGACTTTGGTTAAAATCGTTGTTTATCCGTTAGTTTAAGACGCATGGTCCTCGAATTTCTCGAATATTTTTGAGAAAGCTACGTCGATCGTTTTGTCCCATGCAGCTTCCACTTCGGGGGAGAATTTCGTTTTCAAAGCATCTCTCATCACCTCCATCATTACTCCTTTCAGATCCTGAAACGTAGAATAATAATATTAATTATTAATAATAGTAATAGGTATAGAACGTACGCCTTCTCAAACGGTGCATCCATTGAAGTTTTGGGAATGTAGGCAATCTATTTAAACAGCTAAACATTGCAAAAGTGTTCCAAGAATATATTTACTGAATCGAGTATAAGTAAACTACAAGTTTTTAGCAAATCGATAAAATTCTGTAAGATCGAGTCGCAAAGATTGACATCGATGATATTCCGTATCAATACTACATCTGCTTCTGTCGAATCGTAAAATTCGACAGCATGTAGATTACAGAGTGTAGGATGATAAAGACTACATCGACTTCCTTGTTATCTCTGTCGTAACTTTCAATATTGAATGCTCAATAATACTTTAAAAGTTTCGTCATAATATCAGCGTCGAACGGTTGACGAATGTTCCGTGTCAATACCAGCGATCAAATAAATTATTAATACCACCAAATACTGTAAAGAAGTACCTAGAATCGGTAATAATAAACACTGAATAATATTCGTCAATACCAAAGAAGACTATGAATACCTTTTTCCCCTTTTTCCTATCCTTCCCTGATAAATATATTTCAAATAAATATTAGATACAAATTCATTCGAAAATATACATGTCACTTACGCAGTATATATTAAACAGAAAAATATATTCTTTCGTTGATATGTTAAAATTCATTATCCATTTTGCTGCGACAAGTGTCCATGCTCGTCGCAGCTTAAAACTAAAATAAAAATCGCAGACTTGACATAAGAAAGAAGACGTTTTCATAAGAAAATATAATAGAAATGTGACATCAACAAATCAGATGAACAAAATTGATTTGTGCTAATTTCTAAATATACTATATACATTTGCAATCCGTAAAGAATTTTATTGACAACAGATTAACACGTACATCGATGAATGTCAGCCTCAACTGTTGATCTGCAATTGCGTTGGAAGGACATTCACAACTATGTACTTGCATCGTTAATCTAATCAAGTTGTTTCAACGAAAAAAATATTGATAAAGTCTGCCAGGAAACATGTTCGCAATATCAAGTTGAAACTCGTATGAAAACAAGAGTGGAATAATAAGTCAGAAAGCGATGTGTTTCAATGCACCCATCGAGGACTGTCTTTGTTTATTAATTAGATGATTTGGCACATACTTATATTAAAAAGTGTTTACTGCGATTTGCGATAAGCGTTAATGTCTGAATAGTTTTCAAAAAAAAAAAGGTAAAATGATCGCAAAGTCATAAGATAGTACATTGTTCAACCGCATTGATAGTATTGGGAAACCAAGCGGAGGCGTGGCTTAGATTTCAGCGCTGTGGTGGTAAGGTGGCAAACTATTCAAAGTAGGCCCGGATCCCGCGAAACATTCCGAATAAGTATTTATTAATCGAGGAAGTAAAAATTAAGTGTCCAAAAAAAATTAAAAACACTCGTTTTTCACAACATTTCTACATAAACACTGATAATCGTATGGACTTCGACGGATTTCGGCCTCCTCTCAGTAGTTCAATTTTCTGCCACTAGTTGGCGTACCGAAATTCTTGGTTTCCCAATACAGAGAAAATTACTTATACGTCGAATTGACACGAGCAAGGCCATTTATTGTGCGGAAAAACCGTCTCTATTACGTGACCCTAGAATCAAGACGGAATAATTGATGTTATAAAATAGAAAAGTCTAAGAATAAAATTGTATATGTATATCTACACAAACAGTAAGAAGTAACTGAAAAAACTCACGATGAACTGTTGCCTGGTCTGTCCTCTTCTACCGTGTCTTTCACCAGCACTATGCAAAATCGCTTCCATTAAATCAATGTCGTTTAACGCATCAAAGACGTTGCTTAAAGTGCTCATGATATTTTGACAATGCGCCTGGAACTTTTTATTAGCCGGTAGCTCCTCCACTGGTATATCTTTGAACGCAGTAAATACTTTGTGATACTGCGGGTATTTCTTGAAGTAGCTGAAACAATATTAAGTACTTTGTACATTTCCAATGCTACAGCTGTCTGCAAACATTCCACCTTTGAGAAATACTGCGACACATTTCAAGTACTTCCCTCAAATAGCACTCATAACACCGAGCTACTCGGCACTCACGTAACAACTTTATTAAACACGTTTTAACCGAAACAGTGTTCTTAAAATCGGTGGAAGCTATATCTCGAAAAGGTATTACCCGATTCGACTGAAACTTTTTTATTTTGAAGAATATACTTTTGCCTCGTGGAGAAACCAGTAAAATTTAAAAAAAGAAATTATAATTTTTAAAGGTGATAAAAGGACGAAAAATATAGGGAAAGTGATTTCAAAATTCAAGTATCGTTATTTTCTCAAAAAAAGTAATTTTTTTGTAATTTTTACCGTTAAGTCCACGAGCGAGTTTCATGCCCTTTGACAATCTGGCATTGCTTTTTATTTCAGACCAATGGTTTATGTGCTATAGGTTCCATCGTTTTGGATTAATTTTTTGACGCCTCGAATTTAACGACACCCCAGTGCCGTCTGCAATGATTGATTATAAAACAAAAAATTAATTTCTATAGTTTAAGACATTCTTAATACTATGCAACAAGCCCCATTAAATTATATGTAGTAGTTTTCTTTTAATTAATTCCTAAATATCACCTATTTTTATGGGCTCTGGACCGGAACTGTTCCATTAAGGAGTAGATAATTTCACTCCAGCGACCGGAAGAACAGTCAGATTTTGAGAATCTTTTAAGCAAGTATAGTGAATGGAATACAAATTCTGTTTCAGGGTCTTTATTATACATATTTTGAAATATGAAAACAATTTTTTTTAAATTTTTTTAGTACAAAACAGCAACGCCATAGCTAAACAAACGAAGTTTCTTCTGATGGATAGTGTTCCGCGGCCGGAATGATTTCTCCTACAATTTTTTACCGTTCTTACAAAAAACGGTACTTTTTAATTTCCGAACTGATGTTATATAGACGTAACAAAATATATTGCTTTTTGTCCCAGGTCAAAAATTGTAGGAGAAATCTTTCCGGCTGCGGAACACTAACCATCAGATGAAGCTTCCTTTGTTGAGCTGTGGCGCTGCCGTTTTGTATTAAAAACATATAAAAAAATTGCGGTCATAGTTCAAAGTATGTAGACTAAAGACCTTGAAACAAATTTTGTATTCCATTCACTATACTCGCATAAAATATTGTCAAAATTAGGCTCTTTTTCAGTGGCATTAACCCTTAAGTTTAATACAAGAAAGACGATTTAACAAAATGTTGGAAGGATAATATAGGTATAATAAAAAATTGCAAAAGATGCAAAAATCCCCACCTTGTCATAATGGCGACGCCGGTATTTATGGAATTCACACGGAGTACACTCCAAGTTTCCCTAACAAGTCTCTTCTCTCTTCCAGTTAATCCGATTGTTGAATCCAGAACGTGATCGTTGTGGTCCCGGCCGAAATAACTCAGCATGGAACCCATTTCGTCAGGATCGCTCTAATTTCTTCACAAATCTAAGGAGGCAAAGCTCCTGTTAAACGCAGCTACGCGCAGCTATTCGCCTTTATCGCTGCGAGTGTATGTACTTAGTGGCACGTAGTAAGTTTTAGAAAGCGATCGTCACGAATTATTAGCAGGCCTAGATTTTCGACTAAATTAGAATGCGGACAGACTGATGGGCGACGTTCGCGTGGCTACCTCTTTGAAGGAACTGGTTCTTTCCACTGCGAAAGTTACTGAAGAGAACACTGTTACTCGAACGTCTACACAGGCAGACTTTGAATTATAATGCTCCGTACCAGCCTGAAATGCAACCGATAACAATGGCTAGTTTGCCATTTAGTCACGTATGTAGTTTCGCTATATGGGAGCTGACGCGAGAATAAAACTGCATCTCAACAGAGAAGCACCGACATTTCAGGCAAAAATTCTACACTAATGCCACGAACTTACGTATTAATTTGCTTCCTGAGGAACTCATAACAGGCGTAAGTCCAGATAGACTTGATGTGCATATTATGTGCTTATGCGTTCGTATTGCATTAAAATACGAGTTAGGCTTTCAATTAATTAATAGAAATGACTGTACAGGTAAAGCTTAGCGTACAATCGTACGTATACACATTCACAATTAACAATAAAAACGTGCTTTTATCAGAAAAGTGGTAATAGGTCACAAACAGCCGAGGAAACTACTTTGATTAATCAAAAAAAACTTGTACTATATTTTCACTTTTAATAAAGACTTTGGTCGAATAAAGCGAACGAACTCTTAGTGCGCCGACCTAATAAATGTACACAGTACATATACAAGTGCCCGTAGCGTCGCGGATAGAAACGGCGTAAGCGCCATAAACGTGAGTCAGGTGGAAGTATGTCAGGGGACCGCTGCTTAATATTTTGGAGTCACTGATTAATGATGCTTCGGGAGAATTACCGAGGATCGTTTAAGAGAATAATTTTGTTCATTTCAGAACAATATTACTAGCAGGCTATAGATCAGCTATAGAGGCTTGGGATGAGTAATTGTTTGAGAAAGAGCGTTATGCTTTTAATCAGGCCTGTACAGCTCAGGACCGGTGTGAGTTGTGTGGAATGTATGAAGCATTCTACACTCGAGACTTTACTGTGCTTGGAGTTACGCTTTCGGGAATTTGGAAGGCACTTACCATCTTTTTTTGTTTGCGTGGGTACCTACTACTGTTTTGTAAACTGTTCAAATTTGATCTTTTAATTTGTACTTCCCCCGAACTTCACACTCTGGAAAAATTTTCTCCGCCGATCCAGGTACAGCTCGTTGCCCGTACGGATTCTTCCAGGGACCGTGGACCGAAGGTCACTGCGGGTAGGATGGCATGCCCCGCGGACAATGGTCCCGACGTGGTGGGGCATTTTTTAAATGCGGCCGTAGGCGCTAATTAGGAACATTACCGCAAAGATGTGTAAGCAAGCCCCCCCCCCCACTCCTCCTTTATCGCTGCCAAGTTCCAACGACGCTTATCCGCAGCAGTTACAGGCACCCGCGGGAAAATCAGTTCTGCAGAACGTTACACTTCTGCAGAACTCTTACACTTTCGTGCCGCTGTTTTTAAATAAAAGTCTGGTGAATCTTGGTATATCTTATCCACCGACCATTATTGATAAAGCTAAAGTTTTCCGATAATATGCAACAAGGGGAACATAATTTCTTATTGAACGAGAATAGTGTAATTGTGTTTTAAACTTCTTGCCACGTGAAATAACAGAAAACTAAATATATTCAATGGCAATAGTTCGCCTAATGGGTTAATTTCAGGAAATCCTCCTGATGGTCCTGTATTTGATGTTTGTCTCAAATCTTGCGTCATTAAGAGTTAATGATACGTCAACAGAATTTTGAATTCCTGAGGGCTGAACTTAATTGTAGGAGTAAAACACGAGGCAATTATAAAATTGTATAAGAACGTGGGCGCTTGAAAATTAGTAAGTATAATATGGTACTGAATGTCACTTGTATTATATCATTTAAGGGGATATTACCGTCTAGACACTCGTTTTTGAAGGTGATATATGGAAATTAATTCTGAAAAACCTACCGCACCTACAGGGCAGAGGTTTCGCACACATATTTAGTAGTGTCTGAACTATCAACACAAATTTTTGCAATGCATTATATTGAAAAATGTACAAGTTACACGCCGAAGCGCAGGTCATGCCATCCAAACCCCTGCCTTGTAGGTGCGATAGGTTTCTCAGAATTAATTTCCAAATATCACCTTCAAAAACGAGTGTCTAGACGGTAATACCCCCCTAAAGTACAACATGAATTTGTGTCAGTTACGAGTAAAAATAATTTGATGTGAACAATTCGATGTGTATGTATGTATGTTAGTATGTATTATGTTTTTCCGCGAATTTCTCCGTAACTACTGGACCGATTTTCGTGAAACTTATTGCATTCAGTTTAGCTTCGATCAACTTAGGCCATGAAGCAAGAATTATGAAAATCGGTTCAGTAGTTTTCAAATTACACCAAAAATAAAATATCTGTTTCATTATTAGCACATTGTATGTGTTACATGTATGATTGGATCAAGTTCACTAATATCAAGTTAATTTAAGAAAACAAGACAAAAATACATGGCGCCGACTTCGAAAAGTAAGTATAAATTGATATTTAAGTATATTATTAAGAAACTAATAAGAAAAATTATTTTATGCTTTTCTTAGCCATTTTGCAGTCGGTTTAATTTTTTTAAAATTGTATTTTCTACAATATTACAAATGTTCCCGTCACTTCAGCTGAAGCATAGAAGGATCCGATCTGGTACCTGAAAACTCTCTTATCCTATTACACCTGTCTCATCAACTCGAATAATAGAAGAATCCATTGAATAACTGATGAAACAAATAAATACCACACAAGATTTATACACAGAAATCTAAGAGGATAATCTAATCATTGTTATATTGCCCACGGACGTTCTACGAGACTCAGCACTACTTTCTACGCGACACTTATATTAGAATTCTTTGCGAAATGTGAAAAGGACGAAACTTCGAAGTCCTCAGGCATTCCGTTTGTAATTGACGTTGTGCAATAACGAAGGCTAGTGTCACCTATCTAAGAATCCTATCTATAGATAAAGGAAGATTATTACTGTAAAAAGTCCTCAACGTATGAAATATAACTGATATTGCCGATGCTAAGGGGGCGAAGTAATGACGAATGACGATAGTGCATGGCAATGCACTAAATAATACTACCTACCGGCAATGGCTCCTGATAATCAATTATCGATTACATCCAGATGGAATGTACATTTGCGGCGATGATATAAGCGTCGCAACAAGAGAAATGACGGTAATTGTGACGGTGACACTTGATCTTGGAAGTTTATCATCGTCCCTAGCCCAGGAAAATTGTTCTTATCTTCCCTGATGAGACTTCTAACCAGGGCCGTCTTAAGAACTTTGAGCGCCATGGGCTAAACAATTTTGGCGCTCTAGCCCCCAAGGGTGCCATTTCGCAATCGGTGAAAAGCACAACCCCGGGTCTTCACTAAGGCAAACACGGAATAAAAACAATGCCCGCGAAGGCCCCCGCCGCGTCCACACATATGCAAGCATGAACAAAACTCAGCGAACGAATCGTACGTGAACGTCTTGTTCCGTTTGCGGCGGTGTGGACACGGCAAGGACAGACGAAAACACCCGCGAATAATGCCCCCGCTCATACTCCCGTTTTCTCACTGTCACCAGCGATTCGGTCCGCGCGGATCATGACGCAAGGATGCCCCAGATAGAAATCTTTGTCTCCAAAATTGAAGAGAAAAAAGCATTTCAACATATTTGATTCTTAAGCGCCCTTGGGTCACGAGCGCCCCTAAGCTATAGCTCAGTTAGCCCATTGGTAAAGGCGGCCCTGCTTCTAACTTTATAAAGTGAGTGACTCGTGCTTACTGATGTCAAATGAGTGTTGGCCACTTACTTCGCAGGAGTGACTGTCGCCACCCATCCTTGTGTACCTAGTTGTAACGTGGCAGTTGCAAACTGCACCTCATTATCTCCTTGGTGAGTGATTATCGCTTACTTTAAGTAAGGTTTCAATGATTTCCATGGGAGGACGTATTCTTCTGTGCTGTGCGTCAGGCGACTAGAGATGGACCGTTTCGAAACCGTGCGCAACTTTCGCGCGTTCGGTTACGTTCCGCTCGCCACTTTCGTTCCGCAGCTACACCCCGACTATTCGGGCAGAATGGTTTTGAAATACTTGGAAACTAGTGAAGATATTAATATTGAAGAGAGTTAATGAAATACATGCCGGAAGCCAGAAGAACAATAAACAAGAAGATATTATTCCCACGCGTTCTGATGTGCTACAACTTCGGATACAAGCGGCTTTACAACAATGTTCGCATTAGAAAGAATATATGAGGCGGTCAGAGCAAGAACGGACTGACCCACATTGAAGTAATTTTTTTTCCCTAGTTTATGTGATTAGTAGAGCCAATTGGAATACATTATTATTACTAACTCAATTTCGAAAAAAATGTGGGTTAGTCCGTTTTTGCTCTCACTGCCTCATATATTTGGATTTGGTATTCCATAATCCGAGGGCGGGGGAGGGGGGGGGGGGGCTTGATTGTAGGACAATGGAAATCATTGAAATTTTATGTAAAGTCTAGTTTATAAACGTAATATTATTGAACGAATGAACGTGTATCGTGTTAAAATATAATCGTACGATTATCCCAACGTCGTGTTCATCAATTAAGGGGGTATTGTAGTGTAGACACTCGTTTTTGAAAGTGACATTTGGAAAATAATTCTGGAAAACCTATCGCACATACAGGGCAGGGGTATTGCACACATATTTAGTAGTGAACTATCAATACAAATTTTTGGAATGCATTATATTGCAATTTGTATAAGTTAGGGTAAACGCACCAATAAATGAACAATTAAGGCTAATGAATGAACACTGTTGTAAAATTATGTTTGCAGCGCGATTGATTCCACGTGCCACAAAAATTATTTGGCTATGAAGCAAGAAATTAAAATAACTCTCTAATTAATTAGTTGCTTATTTTAATAACACATTTAACTCATTTTAATAAAAAATGTCCATTCACTGGTACGTGTTCATTTACTGGTATATCCACCCTAAACGCCGAAGCGCAGGTCATGTCATCAAACACCGGCCCCATCGGGCGCAAGAATTGCGGCCGACCTAGTCATCTGAAACGAAAGTACCAAGGATTTTTTTAATCTATATGAGTGTAGTTATCACCCGAAGCAGATGTAATTAAGTCTGGACATTTTTACCGAAATCGCAGCTGTTTAAACATTAATGTTTGATTTTTTCGACTTTTCTTGAACTAAAACAAGGAGTGGGGAGGAGTTGTATCGAAACTATTGATATAATTCTACTTCGGGCTATAGGTACACATTCGCATTGAATGTGTGTCATATTTTAGTTCAATCGGTCCAGTAGTTTTTGAGAAAAATGTGCGCCCGATCTAAAAACATTGTTTCGAGAAAAACGCGTTTAAAGTTTTTCATACAGTTACGACCTATACGACTGAAGTTACGGTAGATAACGACTCATTTCTGTAACTTTCCCCTAATCTGCTATACCAGGATCGTAGAGGAAACCTTCCTTAGTTTAAAAAAAATCATGTTGGGCAGCTCTCTCTTCGAAATTACTACGAACTGTACGCCTGCAAAGTTTTAGTTTTACTATTCGTACATACGTGACGGATCATTTCTCGATAAATTGTGTATTTTTGGCAGCGTTCACAGTGATTAATCGCAGTGAATGGAGGGGGAAACACCTACAGAAGTGGTGGTAATGTTTGCATGAACCGCGCCTGCGTGATGTTGCGTTCTGCGCTCCTGTGGGTGTTTCCCCCTCCATTCACTGCAATTAATCGCTGTGAACGCTGAATTTCGGTAATCGCGATGCAACTGGCGTCCCGAACGCAGCGGCTTTTTATCATTTTCGTAAAGAACGCGAGTGGGTGACTTCAAGTCGTTTGGATTTGTGGTTATGGGTTATAGTTATTGATGACTGGGTAATTGTTTCACACCCTCGGGTTTTCTTTTTAAATATTGAATTGCCATCGAAGCTACGCACGCCTGCAAAGTTTCAAGACAATTGGATAGTTGGAAGTTGGTTAAATTCCAGTTGCCACATTTGAATTATACGGACAAACAAACAAATAGAGAATCGAAGCTGAATAAAATCGTTTAAAAACCAAGGGTCCCGATTCACTTCTAATATATCAGGCATATTCAGTAGATGTCATTTTACTGTTCGAAGTAGAATTTTGTAAATATTTGCAAAATTGAATTACTACGGTCAACATCATATTTTTTTGCTGCATTTGCTAAAATTTTTTTAAGACGTTGCTATTTGTTTCTCAATATTTTGTCATTAGGCTAAGTAGTTCGTACAGATTACCAATCCTTTTGAATTTTGTGTTTGAGATAAGTACAATTGCAAATATCAGGTCTGGCATCCGGAAGGATATTGCTCTCTCCAAGATGCTCCTATTGTGCTATAAATGAATATTTTTCCTTACAAATTTCTTTTATAGTATCACAAGGTGACATATTAAAGACCCAAACGTGCAAAATGATTCGTGCAATATTTGTTTCTTTTTTTAATTCCCGAAAAATTGTGTTTTTCCCAGCTTCACACCGGGAAGAGCCCTTAAATTACGAAAGGGTAATTTTGGCGATTTCTTACCCCCTCCCTTCCCAGTATAAAAATTCGTAAGATTTTATATTCCAACCCCCTGCCCTTTCCTCACGTGATATATTTACATTTCGTTTTATCAGTTATTAAAATTCGTTTAAAGATTTATATAATTCATATATGAAACATTGTCTTTTAGACTAATTATATGGGAGAGTCCTGCAGTACCGGCCACTCTAAGTTTTTCTACTATAACTTGGGCTATTGTTGGTAAAAATCAAATTTCAAAAAAGTAATTTTTAATTCAATGTGTGCTTAATAAAAGGGAACTAATCGTTTCTCTTAAATTGTATCATAAGTATTAATAATTCGCTGGAATAAAAAAGTTTTAACGCAGCAAACGAAAAATTGTCGTTCAAATACAATAGAACATTTATTTAGGCCCGTCTACAAACATCACAGGCAAAATGATCGATATTTTCTTGGTCTCTACAGTCCTCGTGAGCTCAACCATTGCATTTGATGCACTGCACAAAATCTTCGTTAAATAATTCTTTATAAATGATGCGCTCAGTGACTTCTTCATCAAAGCCTAGTTTAAGTTTAATTGAGTTTAGTCTAATTATGTTTCATAATAGCATTTTCAAAGCCGCATTCATATCCTTCTGCGCCCATTTTTCTTTTTTCTGTTTAATTTCGGACATTTTTCTGCAGAAAAGCAAAGAAAAGAATCTAACGACTTTAATTATAGACAAAAATTTATAAAAAAAATTGCCGGTACTGCACGACAAGCAAATAACAAGTTTTTATGCTTGATGCGTAATATACAAAGGAAATTGTAAAAACGGTGGCAATTATGTATACCTAATAGTCTGAACATAATATACGTTATATGACAAAATTGTTTAATTACCTGAAAAATAAGAAATCAGCTATGAAAAATAACTTTTGTCTGGTGGAAAACCAGCGTAAACGTAAACGTCTTAAAACTCTGGTAGTTAATACTGAAGAAAAAAGAACGTTACCGGAATACGTTGCTCAGGACTACAGTATTTATTTATTTCTCTATCAATAGTGCAGTTAACTAACAACAGAAGCGAGATCTAGCTTTGGCCGGTACTCTACGCTGCCCAGTACTCTAGGCTTTCCTCTAGTAAGAATTAGGTTAAAGAAATATTGCGTTAGATACTATCTGACTCCATCTCCACTCTTTGTAAGAAAACGTATGAAATTCGCCAGCTACTCCAACTCCCAAAAAGCCTTACGTAATTTTAGGACGACTCTCTGTCGTAATTTCTGCAGTTTGACGATATTTGACTCCCGACCGTGGCAAGTTATAACGCGCGGAGCTTCGTCGCAATTCCCGCATTCCGCGGCTTCCATGAGAGCTGCACTTACGTATGAATAGTTCTGTAGAATTCCAGATGACCCTTGACCCATCTACTTATTCTAGAATTCCATGCCTTCGATTGTGCGCGAAAAAATACGCGGCGCGTAATCACCAACGCGACGGGGATGTATCTATAACTGCACTGGTTCCTCCATACATTGAATAATAATTATATTCCGATAGAATTGAAAATCGACGGTTATCGGTACAACGCTAATCGAAGTATCTTTACATCGGTCGCGCGTAATCGTTATCAGAGCGACGGTTACGTAGATACCAGGCAATCAATTTCGTTTGATTTAAGGAGAGTTCGATTAAGAAGCAGGGCGCATAACGGGATTGGTTTCGTTTGTATCGTGAAGTCTTACTGTGACTCGTATTTCGATGAGGGTAATTTATAAATGGGGAATAAATGTGTATATTACATTGTTAATAGAGTTTACAGTACACAAAAGATTAATAATCTGAAATAGATGCTGCATACATATTCCTGTTCGATGTGCGCAGTAGGGCTCGACGTTTCCCTTCGTTCGACAATCGTTCGAGCACGAAAATTTAGTGCGTTTTATATACAGTATTTAATACTTAGCGAGTATTAAAAATAAATCGGTGCACTATCTTCGCGAAGTCGTGAATATTCGTTCTTCAGAGCGAGAACACTTCGTATATCTTTGTGAACGCTGCATCCAAGGTTTTACTCCACGCCCCAGCTACTTCCGGTGTGAATTGTTTTCCCAATGCCTGGCGTAGAACTTCCAATATCACTTCTTTCAAGTTCTAGAAAGCAAACGAGCTTTTTAATAATCATATTCGTGCACGTGTCTCTTCTTCGCGATAAATAACAGATATATTTTTAACACTGCAACTACCGACAATTAATGTATACCTATTTCTACCTGACCAGTCAAAATAATTTTATTTATAAAATACGTTATGCTAGGAATATAAAATTACTTTTCAAGTTCAACTTTTATATTCTTAAAGAATATATACATAATATTATACATATTTATACAAATTAGAAATACACTTTTCTCGTACTTAAGAATGGTAAATTTATTACCAAGTTTTAACTGGTTTGGTAGTTCTAGTGTTAAGCGTTTTAAATGGGATGAAATTAAATGGTTGTCTATATTCTGCGTCAGTTAATTCGGATAATCGATGGTGATTAACAACAATCTGTAGTGAATGGTTTGTGACCGACAAAATCTTTATCTGATAAATAGAAATTATTCCAACTGAACAGTTACTAATTATATAACATTCTATGACAGTAATTGCTCGAGAACTATTCTCGTCGTGCAATATCCACATCTGTTTGTGGAGTGGAATCTAAGTTGTACGATAATTTATAGAAAGAATTGTACTGCTGGATGGAAGAAAGGCCTCAGTGCAAAATGTCAAATTCGAGAAAAGTATTTGTAAATATCACGAAGTCAGATATTCTTTATACACCGTGAAATTGTCATGAAGCAGTCTATAATATTTAAAAAAATTATATATCTCCATTGTAGTTGCATTATTACAATCGGAATTATATAATAAATTAATCAGTGTAATTAATATTAATTATAGCTCTCTCAGGCAATTCTTGAATGAAATGGAGAAATATATAAAAAGAATTTAACTTTATTTTATATTACTTATTTAATATCAGCACACTATTTGGAAAAAGTATAGAATATTGACAAAATAGAGCGATAAAAATAGTCAAAGTTCGTATCATGTTCAAGTCAATGTATGTTTGTCTTAGATACGAGTTAGGGTCAAATAGTCAACATGGATTCTGTCAATTCAACTCTGTCAAATCAACTCTGTCAATTTTAAAGATACTGCAATGAAATTTAGAGGGCATACGTAGAAAAGAATGACGAATCTAATTATGCGTTTTATGCAAAAAGGGCCTGAGTATGCCGAGGCCGTTTTTCATCCAACAGTACATTTATTTGAATGATGCCCAACCCTATCAAATGGTACGGCTAGGTTGCGATCGATTCTCAGTTATTAGCAACCCATTTATACCTGAAATTCTTCCTTTGTTTGACCGCGTTTTTTGTGCCTCTCGGCTAAGCCGATTAGGCTCGCCTCCATTAATCCTGGGTCGTGCAAGGAATCGATAACATTATTTAAGGCTGTAATTACACTGGCACAATGAGCCTGGAACCTTTTGTTACACGGCAATTCATTTACTGGAATGTCCTTGAACGCGCTAAAATATCGTTGGTACTCTGGATATTTCTTAAAGAACCTGGAAGAACATGCGGAGCAATGGATGTCTGGCGGGTCAGAGATGTGAAGTACGTGAATCAACGTACAGATATTATTGTCATTAGGAACATATCTAAAATATATATCGCTCGGAGCCAGTGGCAGATTTAAGGGACAAGTCCCAGGTGGCAATTGCTCATCGGCCGCCCGTTAAATCCGTCACTGCTCGGAGCATCGAACTGCTAATTGAAAATTCCGTCTTTGATCGACAAAACCATAGTTGTAATTTGTTCGAGCTCAATCACCTCAGGAATTGAGCGCTTCTGTAACACAATAGTAGACCTCGATTAACATAAACGTGCGATGATTAATTGAATATCATTTGCACACAATGAAAGGAGCGATAAGAATTACGCGCACGAATGCTGAGGATTAAATTTCGTAATGGATGAAGGAATTTAAAGAGGACGAAGCGATAGCAAAATTATTTTCTCAGCACCTGCAAAGGGTCGTACGAAGCAACGTAGGAAGAGACAACATGCAAGATTGGGAGAAACGTAGAATACTTTTCGTGGAAAGTGAATCAAGGAAAGTTACGTAACATATGATATGTGTAATTAACACGACTGGCATGGACATTTATTGGTTTTTACATTGCGTGATTTGTGTGGCTGATATGTCACGCGGTATCTCTGGTCTCTGAGTCCACGTGCAGCAGAACTGGTACATAATGAAACGAATGCGCCAAATAATGTGACATTGATAAAATTGGTCAAAGTTGAACTGTGAAATACGCATCATTGCTTGAACGAAAGTTGTATCGTGGAACATTAAGGACAATATCAGTAATCCTGCGAGTAATACTGATTGCTAAGACTACAGTGTATCAAATATCGTACTCGTGTTAGTTAATGTGTTAATAACATCGTTTATCCTACTCAGTTTTTCCAGCAGAATGACGATAAAGGCGTAATCGATCAAATAATACTATCAATACGCGCTCGTATTTTGCTCGATAACCCCAAAAACAAATTTCCTTCTAATACAAAATCAATCGGGAAACACATACGCGCGTCAATGCCACTGTTGCATCAAGCATCGCAACTGGAATGGATTCTAATCTAAGGACTTTCGGGGAAGACGTTTGAAGCAGTTCGAATCGCGAAGCTTTCAAGAAGCAATTAGCACATTCGCGCGCACTATTGCAAATATCGTTATTCGAATATGCAAACAGCTCGATCGCCGGGACACCATAAAGGTGCGAATCGACGATGAGATTTTTCATCAGACAAAAATCTTAGCAGCAACTAAATGCAAATAGTAGAAACAGTCGCGAGATTAGATTTTTGAAAAATTATTATGAAATTTGTCTGATGAACGTCTAATTTCATGAAACTAATGACAAAATAATGAAATAATTTCCTGATGAGATTAAAGTCTCACGCGCAGACACAACATTTCCGTATCACCGTAGTTTCGTGCCTTAAGAATTGCAAAAGCATCACTCACGCAATCATCACAGCCACCCCGGATCCCACCTCGTCCTTTCTTATCACAGCCCACGTGTTTTGCACTAATTTCTTCTGCCTCTCCGTCAGCCCGGTCGCCTGATCGATTCTGTTATCATCCGACGAGATTCCGAACAACCGAAGAAACGTCCCCATGTTCTCCCGAGTAACGTCGATACACCCTTCGCAGAAAGAGAGCGTGATCTTACTTTCTCTCCCCTTTTCGAGAACGCAAAGAGAATCCTCGTTAACCGTGGACACGCGCGTCCAAACGAAACGTCACTCCGGGATGCATGAATGAAGAAGAGAGAGAGGAAGGGGGAGAGAGAAAAAAGGGAAGATGAGGAAGAACCGAAGAGAAACGAGGGTGGCTCTCGAGGTTCGTCGGGATAGATCGATCCGTGCAGATCGCGCCGTGATCGCTGGCTACCACAGGGTGCGAACGGTCGATTAATGTCACCGCAATTACCGTAATTCTGTGTGATATGTCACGTGCCAGCACGTACTGTCGTCGTTTCAATTCACTCAATCGCTGACACGGTCGGACGACGACTACTCGTTCTTCGAGCCCGACTAACCGCCACTGCCTATCTAATGCTATTTTAAATCTACCCCCTCCGCCGGACCGCCGCTATTAATGCCACGCGTTTAAATGATTAAAGGATTAAGCTCCTTTACACGATCAACGAGCGGCCGGCTCAGTCGGCACAACCGATTCGACTGGCTGCTTCGCGGTTTGGTCGGTGAACCCTTCTGTTAAGAGCCTCGGCTTGCGGGGCTTAAATAGCGTTTAACAGCTCGATCCTTTTCGGGGATGAAACGATCGTGCCAATTGGTCGTTACCATTACGCCTCGAGCCGCGTTCCCCGTGGCATAAGGGAGCCGTTTAATCGTCGGGGATCAATTACGATCCAAGTCGGCTAACTTTGTACCCGCTGGCTTTATTAGTTTAATCGATTAACCTTGCACGATGTCGTCGTTATTCTTTGATGGAACGGCAGTAACGTCATCTTGTAGGTGTGTGTTATACGTCTTATATTTTTTGGATGTACAAGGTGAAAGAATAAATAGAAAAGCGGAGGACGAGCTGCGTTTGAGAAAATCGGTTTCGAGGATGGAGACCATTCTTACAATTAGTGGAGTGCAAGGGTAATGGGTGGACGTTTGAAATCGATTTGTTTTTTAGTGCGTGGTTGGAAATAAGAGGACATGGGTTTCAGTAGAGCTCGGATTAAACGAAAGTCGGCTTATCGAGACTGGACTGTAGTGAAGTGTGTGATATGTCGTTGAGAGACTTGACATTATTTACAGAACATGTCCCACATTAATGTAAAAACGAAGAGGGAACTGGATATCCAGTTATATGAATTAAATGTCACAGGTCATGGATACAGGCGAATTATTCAATGTTACTTTCGATGATTCTGTAGCAGATCTTAATTAGTGACAATCTCGAACAGAGAAACTAGTTCCGACACTGTAAAGGACAAGTATAATTGAGTCCCTTGCAGCATGAGGGGTGCATATTTACCAACTTCGAGTAAATTAAAAAAAAGAAACATGTATAAAATTATTGCTTTGACTTAAAATTAAAAAGGGGACACTAATTGAAAAATCTATATTTTCACACAGTAAGTAGTAGTTATCAGTTGATAAGTTTTTATTTCTATTTTTGGCAAATTTTTCAAATCTGGAGCATTCGTATTGTGCAAAAAAATACTGGCTGCAGATTCAAAATTCGTAATGAATCACGCATTTCTTTTCACATTTGCATCAAACGTGCACCAAACGATGTAGAATTTTTTACGCATATTACAAGTCATAACTCTTGCTGCTGCGTTATCAATTCTTAATTTAATATTTATTGCCAGGTGTTCTTCAGACACTGTATTCAAAGTTCTCGACATGATACAAAGGACCCTTGGTCCCGTAATCATTGTTTCGCAACGAAGCGTATCGTGATTGGAGTGTAGCTTCTTTGCGGCTGGATGCGCACCTGTCAGGTGGCCAAGTTGCAACATCGATTCGCGTACCTCGAATGAAATTCACGTACAAGCTGTTAAGCATATTACGCGGAGTGAATGTTGCACTCCGTGCGTTTTAGCCTGCAAGGAAAATATTTTTCTTGTCGTTCAAGGGGGAACAAACGAACCTTCGGCATATTGAATGTTATAGGAAATGCTGCTTTCCTTCTTACTAAATCTTCATTTTCATCGTGTAACCAACTTGAAGTGGTGGGGGTGGTTAAGTTCAACATAGCTACGATAATGAAAACAATCCCTTTTTAGTTTACAGAAGCGAGACCGCGCAACGATGACTGAAAAACATGCAGACGTGCAAAAAGTGGAAGAAGGAGCTTGCGATGACAGGAAACATTTACGCCCACAAATAGTAGCCAGTATTATAGGTAAATCTTTCTTATCCTTATCGAAACTGTTCCCGAAATACAGTCATTAAACTTTAGGAGCTCTACTTTGACGATAAAAACGGATCTTCTTCTCACGGTCAATTGCAAATAACTCTCGTCCGCGGTAGAATTTTGCAAGTATAGTTGGCGGAGTTTAAGTTACATCAAACTATTTAGTAGAACTACTACTACAATTTTATGCAAGAAATTTTCAAAGTTTCATGGCTTATTCCTGAAATATCCTGTACATCATAGAAGTACGAATGTCGATTCGAAGCCACGATAGGCGGTCGCCTAAATTGGTCAATTTCCTCGCGTCTAGACTACTTGGGGCTGTAACGAATATTCGAATGTTCTATGTATTCGATTATCCGGATACCAGAGAATTCTAATTTGAGCTTGGAATAGTCAAATATTCGAATAATTTCGAATACTTTTGAATACAAATACTTTATTTTTTATTCGACGATACATTTGCAATTGCACGGTTAAAAAATGATCGATTATTTCGTATCCTTTTATCACGCCGGTAAATTGTAAATAGATGCTTTCGAGAAAATGCGTGACTCTAACGCCGTGCAATTGTTCTGTGATGCACGCACGTGCTATAAATATGCTCTCATTGTCAGTCTGCGCAACAATATCCACTGCTTAACGATTCGAATCATGCAAGAGGGAACGTGAGTCTTCAAATCAAGTTCCTCGAAGACTATCGAAGTAGAAAATCAAGGTGCTTGTGAGACCAAGCGGAAAAGTTCACGCGATCTTTACGAAGTAAATTAATGCTACTGAAATACTATTGGCTCCTACATCGACAGCGATTTGAATTCCGTTTTATCAGCACTTCGATGAACTAGTTCGTTCAAATAAAACCAGTCAAACGCGAAAAGCCACCCTTTCGACTTCAATTTCCTTGCATACCTTTAATTTATCTCAGAGCAACAAAACACACAACAAAACTAATAATTCTGAGCGACCACTCGATTTTATTCAACGTATAGCAGCTTTCCATCTTCTTTCTTGTAACTTAATTGTTTTACGACTGAATAAAATGAAAAAGAATGATGAAACGTGTCCAGTCTTCATGTTCCAAGTCATCCATATTTATTATAAAAATTCGTCAAAATACTGTTCGGCAACAGATAGTACTGACCTGCGCAACGCGAGCCGCTGTTCGCCGAGTTGCCGTGTTTCAGGCGTCTCTAGCCCGGTATCTTTAAACATTACTAACTAAAAAGCAAAGTCTCCACCGCAATTTCGTTACTCTTGACTTTCGTCTTATTTTGTCACGCAGAATTGCGAACTTTCAGTTTCTACTATCTATCTCAGAATATCCTACATGCCTCGCATTTATTTTCACGCGTGTCCTAGTGTCAGAGTTGGGCATTATTCCAATAAATAATTATACGTTATTCTCGAATAACTTCATTTTATCCGAGATTTTTATTCGAAGAGTATTCGAATAAAGGTTTATTCAGATAATACCTAACTCTGCCTAATGTAGATCGAATAAAGGCCAATTTATACCGCCACCGACGCGGGAACGACCTGAGTCGGAACGTTTGCTGCTCGCAGGGTAGAAACTTCGTGAGTTCTAGTGGAGACAACGAGCCGCGTCCGAGCGCAGCGTTATCGAACTTAACGCTCGCAACGCACAGAGGAGCCAATTGAAATTCGGCAACGCGGCTTGTCGCCTCAACGAGCGCTCACGAATTTTCCACCATGCGAGCATCAAACGTGTCAAGTCGGATCGTTGATTTGTCAATGGCAGCATAAATGGACCTTAACGCGTGCTCATACGCGTCGTACAGGCTCAACAGTGAAATGGTTGTGCCCATGGTCGTCCGGAGGGGGGCAAAAGGGGCACTTGCCTCCCCGGCCTTTGAAAAAAATCGCTCAATTTTAGAAACTGATCTTTATTAAGTTTATACTAAATAAGTGAATACTTTTTAAGGATCGATTTGCCGATTTCATCGCCAGGGTTGTTTTGTCATTAGGTACTATATTTTTCTTTACCGTCAACCCTAAGCATGCCCCCAACCCCCGGAAAAAAGTCTGCGGACGCAATTGGTTGCACCTACGATCGACTGACTAACGTAACAAAATTCTATTCGTTTGAAGCTACTCTACCGTTGCTCGCCTGTGGATTCGTCTTCGCCTGGCCAACACCTAGCCTGCCCAAACTCGAGGAGAAATCTTCTCGCCTGCACTTGACTTCCGATCAGGGGGCATGGGTGGTCACGGCAATGCCGATAGGCGCCTGCTTTGGACCGATTCTACCCGCCTTGCTGTTAGACCTGATCGGTAGAAAATGGTTCCTCTACCTAACTTCAGTGCCGTTACTGATCTGCTGGGTCCTCACCTTAATTGCTGGTTCATGGATCGAACTGTTCGTGGGAAGGCTAGTCGGTGGCATGTCTGTCGGAGCTCTTTTCACCATGGTTCCGATATACCTCGGAGAAATAGTCGAGACGAAAATCAGGGGAGCTTCCAACACGATGATGCCGCTGTTACTTAACATGGGATTGATGATAGTGTACGGTGTCGGGACACAAGTGGAAGGAAAGGTAACTCCGACGAACTGCCAGTGAAAATGCGGCAGACGCGATAGCGTTGCAGAGAAATTGGGTAAACGGTTCACTGGCATAACATAAGTAAATAATTAACAATTTGAGAGGCGCGAGGTTTTGAAAAATTCACTCTTTAAGAGGGCTTTCTCCTTCAGGAGCCCCCAAAATGTGGGGTATTCTCAAGCATTTATAGATAATAATGTACTGGTTGGAATGTTATCAAATTTTACAAGTATTTATACAGGTCCATTGGCTTTTGACAACACCCTTTCAGGGGTTCATACCTTTTTCAGGTCGGAATATAGGGTCATTTTTATGATTTTTTTCATATAAAGTGTCATATAAATGGGCGGAGGGGCTGCTATGCCATCATTTCTTAAGAAATTAAATTTCTTTTTGAATAGAATACAGCTTAATTTACACACAAGAAGAAAAACGTAAAAATGACCCCATGTTCCGGCCTGTCAAGGCTATGTAATCCCTTGAGTCAGCCGGGCCTTTCCAAACGGTCATTTCTGCTGGGATAATTTTGTACACAGCGTAAGAAGCCCATTCCTCGCTTTCCTTCAACGGATGCTCTAACAATACTTTCGGCACTTCTCAGAAAATATCACCGTGACAAAACGGCCAACGTCACACCAAGTGTTAAAGTTTGAACAATGCCAGTTCCGTTATACTCATGATAAATTCAAATGAATTAATGATTATGTATTATACATAATACCTACGCCAGAAATATCTGATACCAATTCCTTTGCACGCCTTTCGTTTCTTCTATATTTACAAAATCGTATACTATAACGACGATGGTAATCCATTTACTCTGTTTCACAGATATTAGTATACATCAGTATGATACCAACGGCCGTCTTCATCCTAACATTCCCATGGATACCCGAGTCGCCTTACTTCTACTTGCAGAAGGGAAACCGAAAATGCGCCGAGCTGGCCCTGATATGGCTACGAGGCACGAAAGACAACACCGACGAGCTCGACGAAATGTCTAAGGTCGTAACAGAGCAACAGAGCGGAAGCTTGAAGGAGCTTTTCACAGATCGGGCATACAGGAAAGCATTATTCATCATGCTGCTGTTAATGACGGGGCAGCAGCTTTCTGGACTGATAGCTATACATGCGTATGCCGGTCTTCTGTTACAAAAAGTCACCACCAGCATTAATACCAATATGGCGCTAGTTATCCTCGGAGGGGTGGCCCTGATAGCGAGTATAGTATCCGCATTCGTCGTGGACAGGTTCGGTAGGAAGCCCCTTTACCTGATATCAGCGTTCATCTGTACCTTGTGCCTCGGCGCCATTGGATCGTACTTCCTCCTCGAGAAGCTGAAAATGAACGTGAAGAGTTTCTCTTGGGCCCCGCTGGTCGCTCTGGTGGTCTATTTTGCTTCCCACTCCCTTGGTTTGGCACCTATCCCGTTCGTCGTCTCTTCGGAAATCTTCCCGATAAGGGTGAAAAGCTTGGCAAACACGATCGCCATCATTTATGGCTTTATATTGGCGATCATCGTGGCGAAATGTTATCAGCTTGTGATTGACGCAACAGGCTTACACACAGTGTTCTACGGTTTCACTCTTATCACGCTCGTGATAGCGATCGTCGCGGCCGTGGTGATGCCGGAGACGTCGCGCAAATCGTTCGCGGACATCCAAATGATTCTGCACGGTCAGGCGGTCCATAAGCAGCCGAAGGAGAAAGAAGCTGGAAAGGAATAAACCATGTTTTCATTCTATTTATTAACGCTTTGTCATACAGTGTTTTTTATATTTGTAACATCGCGTCGGAACGGCCATGCTGACGATGTACCGAGACCGAAACCTTGTGATAGAAAAATCTGGCCGTGTGAGGACTGGATGTAACGAAACGGCTGTTACGTATTGTACATTAGTTCGTATCGACTTGCGCTTCTAAGATCGAACATATGGCATCTTCGATTCGGGCCTCCGATCTCTTGCCGCGTTGTTGCCCTTGGCCGTGTCTTCGTTGAGGGAATAGATTTGCCTTTTTTTGATAAACCATCGAAATGGAGAAATGTCTGTGTAACATATATAAACAAGGCATACCCGATTTTGATACTTCCGAGGTGTAACCAGGACTGACGTCACTCACTTTTGGAGGCGAAGTTCCCGCAGCCATTTTAGCGTCCTACGTATAAATAAAGAACCTATCAGTTACATTTTAATAGACACGTGATAATCCGCATAATAAAGACTTTCTATTCAATCGAAGAGAAACCACTACCTCCTGAATAGTTTCCATAGGGAAAAAATTCTGAACTTCTTCTTCGTGACCTGTGCACCCTCCTCTGAAATCGCTTTTTTTTAATAACGCGGCTAACTTTTTTCCTTGTCCCTATTGAAACCATAAAATATAAATTATTGATAGTGAAGTTTCGTCGCAGGATTATGTTCATTATAAATTTTCATATTAGGGTAAACTAATAAATGAACGGTATTACAAAAGTATGTTTGCAGCGCGATTGTTCCCACGACCCACGTGCTGCAAAAATTGTTTGGATATGGAGCAAGAAATTAAAGTAAGTCTCTATTTAATTAGTTGCTTATTTCAATAACTTATTTTACTCATTTTAATAAAAAAAGGTACATTCACTGGTAAGTATTCATTTATTGGCATAGTGCCTACACGAGCTATAGTGACTTAGGTGTGAAATCACCCGCTGTATGACTTCGCACCTATAGTCGAATTAACGAAAGAAGACGCCTTGGGACCGGGGCCAGAATTTGCGACGTTGCTGCTACTCCAGACTCGCGATTGGTGCTTCCTCTGCGCGGCTCCCTACGCCTTAGCCAATGACTTTCGACTACTTAGCTATGGGCCTAGAGTAATCGTTGTTCTTGTCGGGTGTATATTGCTATCCTCTTCCAGAGGGCGAACCCAGTGAGTGAGAGAGACACGTTTGCGCTTGAAGATAGAAAGAGACGTCCGATCTGCTACGCAACGTGGCAACGTCGCACGAAGTACGGACCAGGCATTGGGTCCCTCTCGAGCCACGCGCGCCGGCCTCCGGGCCGCCCAGGCGCCTTCTTTCGTTAATTCGACTATAAGTCACTATAGCTCGTATAGGCACTATACCTGCTGCACGGACAATCCCGACTGTCTACCAGATGACAGGACCTTGGCCTATTATCTAAGGCTGATTCAGCCTGGCTGAGGTGTCGAAAATATTCGAATGCTACAAACTATTAAATAATGGAAGATATAAAGCGGAACGCGTACACGGCTGTAGAAGATATTGATGTTAAAAGATATTAAAAGATATAAGTGCTAAATAATTCTTGAAGTTTAAGAAATAAAGTATTAATTCCGTTTCTAACAAACCTCTAAAATTAATCATCCCTGCAAGCATTATATACTTGTATATTTTAAACATTGTGTTTTCATTTAATCTGAATATGTATTGCCTGTAGATTCGCATACTTATCACTGACTTGCCTTAAGTGACTGTCTATATAGTCTAGACTAGACAGCCTTATTTTACTAGTAACACGCTCGTAGTGGGTTAAACCGGTTACTTCGGTTCTTTCTACAATTTAAGAACCGTTCCCTTGCGGTTCGTATGGGTTAAAGAAACCTTCCTAGGTTAACCGGGTTAGGATTAGGGTTACGCGGCGGTTCGGATCCCTGCTACCGTGTCTCTCGATCACGGCTAAAGCGTTAAATCAGGGCTCTCCAAGGTCGCTCCCGCGGGAGATAGGGTTCTCCCACTCTCGTCTGCGTTGTCAGGGATACCGCGCGACACTAACCGCGAAGATGCTTGCCAGGCTAGCCGGTCGTGGCAGCCTTCGTAGCGTCGCGCAGTCTCCTTGGCAATGGAAGGCACACTTGAGCACACTTGAGCACACTGCGCGAAAAAAGAATTGGAAAGGGAAGCTGGCGCGTGAGGGGCCCCTACCACAGACCAGGTATAGGATAGACCCATCACGCAATGTAATTTTGTGTCACACGCTCGGGGGGCTCGCGAGCCCCTTACCATTTTTATGTCACACCCAACGTTATCGATTCAGTCTAAAATAAGATTGTAACGCTACGCGTGGTAGGAATTAGAATTCAACACGGGTAAAACTTAGATCAATGGAAACCCGCAATTTACAAATGATTCTATTAGCACAGACCAGGTATAGAATAGACCTTTCACTCTATTGTATTCCGTGTCACTCGATTTTGGGGCTCTAGAGCCCCATTACCATTCCTGTGTCGCATCCAACGTTAACGACTAAGCATGAAATAAGAGTGCAGCGCTATAAGCGGTAGGAATGAAAGTTATAATAGCGGTAAGAATTTAAATACAGGGTGTCCCGATGTCAAATTAATACAGCATTTTTAAAAGGCAAATAAATTTCTTCATTTCTTTATTAATCAGCAACTTTACAGACTCATAAAACGGGGAAGCATTGTACAACTTCGCTTACGATGCAACGAATCTCTGCTATCTTATAATTCCCTAATAAATTATTTGCGGACATGGGTTTATATAACTTTTTCACCTTTTTCAATTTTTTTCAACTGTATACCCGGCATACTCTGTGTACAGATATACACTTTTATTTATCATTTTGAACACTTCCTATAATAACTAATTAAAAAATGATTAATCAATTATGGTAATCTTATGATGTGTCTCGTATCGAGCAGTAGAGTAGTGGTGGACCCATGCCTACATATACGTATAACTCTACACAATCAAATCGTTCCGAAATCTTTAACAATTTTTCCTGACCAAAGCGTTCCTTTGCGTCATATGGCTTCTTTCAAACATTATCCCTTTTCAACGCGCAGAATACGTTGATGTAAAAAAATTGGTAAATTGGTCGAAAAGCTACCTATTCACCGATTTCAATGACCTTCACATATGTTTGCAATGTCGTCATTCTGAACGACATTTCCCTTTAAACTTTTTGACGGTCGCCCTCAGTTTCGGAGATATTAATAAAAAACTTTCGGCATGATATATTGAAAGCTACCTCCACACCGATATCAATGACCTTGACATATATTATCAAAAACATATGAAAAACTTTCGGCATAATATATTGAAATCTGTTTAAGTAAGGTTTTTTGCGAATATTTCGTAAACCAAAGCCGACCGCCAAAAAGGTTAAAGGGAAATGTTGTTCAGAATTATGACTTTGACAACAGATGCGAAGGCCATTGAAATCGGTGAGGAGTTTAGAGAAGTTTACCAAAAAATTTAAAATTAATTGTTAATGTTATAAACAATTGCACGGCCAAATTTTTTTACAAATATCCACCGATCCAGAGGTGTAGACCAATAAATTTTCTACACACTGTACAATGAATGTGGAGAATGAGTAGATAGGTGTCTTCTGTGGGAGCGAGTAGGTACTGTTAGAAAGAGTGTCGTGTGACGTGATTTCGGTGTGACTGATTTTTGGGGTGTGTGATTGTGGCAAGAGTGAGTTGTCAGGCAGCGCGCAAAGAATGGTTGAGGGGGTCGCGTCGCGGCAACAATAGTCTGTATAGACGGTCATCACGTAAGTGGTTGGGGAAAACCCAAGTGGTGTAAACGATACTCCTGCAGGTCAAGATACTAAATGTGATTTTCGCTTCTTCTTTGGGAACCATTTTAGCTTCCGACCTTTTGACTCTCGTCTAACATCTAGACATCGAAAAATAGTTTGAAATGGTTTCAAGAAAAAATGTTTCCAACAAAAGTTGCTTGTTTTCTAACGTGGATTACGAAAATAATTGGTTCCACCCCCGCTTTAATTACAAGGAGAGATGAGTGTGAGCCAGTATCAATACAGATTTAAAAGCACAGGATGCATGGAACTCGAGATCAAAGTGTGCGTAATTCTCGATATATTGAGGTATTATTAAAACTTACGCGTGTTACCGTATATAATTAGGTAAAACATAAGCAAAATACAGATAGGTATGCTTGATTAAATTTTCATCGTGAGATGGAGGCCATAATATATATACAGTTAGTAAAAAAAGTATTTGTACACTTTTTAAAATCGCATAACTTTCGTAGAATTGGTCAAAACGATGTGAGTTTTTTTGAGAAGCTAGAGGGATTAGTTTGCTAAATGATGTGATTCGTCGTGGACACGTTGCATTGGATCAAAACGGCGATAAGGGATATCGTAATGCGAGACCTAGTAACTGAGAAAGGAGCAACCGTTTGGGAAATATGGCACCAAGATTGCTATTGGAGTCTTTTTTTTTTAATATTATTGGAGAAATAAAATGTAATTGTAGCAGAAATATTTAGAATCGAATCTGGACAGATAGAATAGATATTAACGAAGATAGAAGATCGCAGCCAATCGGCTCGTATTACTTGTCATGTAATTAATAATTGTATTACAATGTTAGTTGTGATACGATTAGTAATTATACTTCAAATAATACAGATTGCCCAGGTCTCACCGCGTGGAGGCGCTGCGAGTGGAGACCCGCCCTAACCGCGGCCCATCCGCCCTCCTTTTATGCAAAATTTTATTTTCATTTCCATAGATCCCCCTGATGCACGGTTGCAAAACGATCCTCTATCGCTCCACAAGCGGGCAACAGAAGGATTCCTTCTGTAAAAAACTACCGCGATGAGCTAAACAGAATTTAAAACATTTCTTTGTTTTTTCATTTCAAATTTTAAGAATTTTCTGGTATATTTCTACCATGATAATTATTCACTAATAGGGAATGAAACAAAGAAAAAAGGGGGTAAATTTGTGGGAAATGATTAGAGAAAACACTGGTAATGATATATCATTATAAGGTATGTTATATGATATATCATTATTTAGCAAAATGTTTTCCTCCCTTTCTCTTTGTTTAATTCATAATTAGTGAATAATTATCATTTCCTATTCATTAATAGGAAATATGCCAGTGCATATTTGCTATGTCTACTTAAATACTAATAATTCCTAACTATACGAGCGCTCGTATTTAGTAATTGCTACTTATATTTAGTTAAACACTGCAGTGTTCATCTATTTCCTTAAAAACTACTTATTCTATGTGGCCACTAAACGTCTTACCTAACCATATACATATATACTTAAATTTAAATAATGGCCTGCCTAATAAAAATCTGAAATTGTCGTGTGTTTCTTACTTCCCTCGATGGACCCACGATGTTACCTAAAACATTCTCAAAAGTATTAATAAAAATTCCTTGAGGCTTCGTTTCTCAAGGATGATGAACCTGAAATCCTATTTTTGCAGTATTCTTCACACATAATACTCTGCAACAGAAACTTTCTCAATGGATTAGCACCTACGGTCTATTTCGATTAAGTAATGTAATTTCAACAGATATAGTCCTTTCATTGAATCACTATTGCCCAACTATTGAAATATCATATTTGAAGCTACAGTCTAAAACTCAATATGGAATATCGATTCGGTATTAAAATGAAAGAAAAGATTAAAAATACTGCTTCATTTGTCAGCAAACGAAGTAGGCAATCAAAACTTTGGTAATTCATGAAAAAAAGCTACTAATGATATGACATTTCATTCCGAAGCAATTGATATTCATAATATTAAGCACATTCGGTGCTTTGTTACATCAACTTAATAATTTCCTTCTAGTTTTTCATTAATTGGCAGCTTCAAAGTTTATGTATCAATGACTCGACAATCAATTATAATATACAATAGGTAATTAAAAACATTTATGCAAATCTTGAAGGTTGGAATAATTGGACTTTACTGCACCGTATTGGAAATTACTTTCATACAGAAGGTAGCAACAACGAGCACGCGTTAATATTGAAAATTTACTATCAATATAAAGCGCCGAATTGCATTTACCTACTTTTTCAGTGCAAATTTCGTTTTAACATCATCAAATTAAACAACAATCGCGGGTGAATTTTGATCAATGCAAAGGAATATTGAAAATGTATAAAAATAAAAAACTACAGTTCTTATCAACCTGAAAATAAATACAACGATTGACGAAGTTACTATGCAAACATCAGCAACGCTAATGAGGAATAGCTACTCCTACTTGTCAAAGACTCTAATTAGAACTTTAATTGAACGGAGGTGTGTCAGAAGTCTGCAATTTCCATTAGAAATAATGAATCACACCTTTCATCGCCATTCTTTCAAGTCACAGAATAAATTTTTCCAAATGCTAGTCCATAAAAATTGGAACATCAAATTTAAAAATATTCTAACAAAAACAGAAAACATTTGTCTACAAGATATGAATATACTTCTGAAACAATATTTCCAGTGACAAACACTCGATTCAAGGATGGGGATGTGGTGGTAGGAGAAGGAGGATGGTACAGCCACTCAGGGCTGCTAGAAAATATGATCAGTAGCCAGAAGGGCAGCTGATCATTGTCCACTCATTAATGCAAGAAAACCGTGAGTGGACCGTTTCTTTTTTACGCAACGCTAACTTATTACAGACTAAAATCAACTCCCGAGCATAGTCACTAGGACTTTGGGCTACTCGCAGCACTAATTTCTCAAAAAACTTCAAAATTCCCGGATGGTGCTTCATTACTGAAAATGCTACTATACTCGATACAAATACCGAATAACAAACGAAAAAGCTCCGAAGCAACTACACTACTCTAACAAATATAAAGAGCTACCGAGAACCACCACGTGGGTGGTTTCATTTTTCGCAACACTAATAAAAATTCAGTGCACCTGTGCCGCGCAATACGCAACTCTAACTTTAATTCGTTGCAGCCTTCCTGAAGGCTGTGTAGAGTCCCATGTGCAGCAAAGCCAGCTGCTTGGGACTCCTTTTTCCCAGGAACATGTCTTCGGACATGTCCCAGGACAGCTTCGGGGCATTGGGGGTTGGGGAGTCGCAACTCTAATTACAAACGCGATCAGTCATCATCGCAACACTAACTCAAAAAAATATTAAGAATCAAACTAGGACGATTAATTAAAACTACTCGGGGTTATTCCACGCGAAATCGGACACTTTTCGAATGTTGCTGAAATTTGAATATGTTGTAGTGTTTAGTGATATTTAAACGTACCTCAAAGGATTTTGCAAAATATTGAAAAATTTCGATTTTACAGCTGTTTGAAATTAAGTGCTAACTTTTTTTCAATACATTATGGCTATGGAAGTAGTAAACGGATGAAGATGAGCTTTCCAGTGTTTATAGAAAAGCCATTGAAGTTTCAAGAAAAAATTATTTCAGTTTAAAAAAAATAAAAATTTGAACCATTTTTGTGCAATTATTTTACACAAATGCAGGTTTTTAACATCGGGCGCGATTTTAAAAATCTGAAACAGGAGAATATAGTTCTATCCTTCCTCTTGGTGGACAATTTTTCAAAAATATGGAAATTTTAAAATTGGCCCAATAAAAATTGCCGAAAGTTGACGTTGCTTCAAATCACACCGGCTCTACTGGCTGAGCCTTACGGTACTCGCAGCCGCCAAGCGGCTGTATATGCTATTCTTATACAGTGTTCTCGAATATGCTAAGTATTTGTAAAAAACTGAAGAAGGAAAACATTTACTGTTTTTTATACGGTAACTCAATTTTTGGTATTTACAAAATTTTTTCCTCTAAACGAAGGAAACTCTCATTTTTTTTTAATAGAATGCTATTTATTTGATAATCCAATAAGAAAGTGACTGTAAAGACAAATTTAACCATATGTTATACTATGACGTTTGAAGGCTACACATGGTGAGGAATGAAAGAAGAAATTCAATCGACTAGAATCTAGTCGATTGAAGTGAGGAATGAAAGAAGAAATTCAATCGACTAGAATCTAGTCGATTGAATTTCTTCTTTCATTCCTCACCATGTGTAGCCTTCAAACGTCATAGTATAACATATGGTTAAATTTGTCTTTACAGTCACTTTCTTATTGGATTATCAAATAAATAGCATTCTATTTAAAAAAAATGAGAGTTTCCTTCGTTTAGAGGAAAAAATTTTGTAAATACCAAAAATTGAGTTACCGTATAAAAAACAGTAAATGTTTTCCTTCTTCAGTTTTTTACAAATACTTAGCATATTCGAGAACACTGTATAAGAATAGCATATACAGCCGCTTGGCGGCTGCGAGTACCGTAAGGCTCAGCCAGTAGAGCCGGTGTGATTTGAAGCAACGTCAACTTTCGGCAATTTTTACAGGGCCAATTTTAAAATGTCCATATTTTTGAAAAATTGTCCACCAAGAGGAAGGATGAACTATATTCTCCTGTTTCAGATTTTTAAAATCGCGCCCGATGTTAAAAACCTGCATTTGTTTAAAATAATTGCACAAAAATGGTTCAAATTTTTATTTTTTTTAAACTGAAATAATTTTTTCTTGAAACTTCAATTGCTTCTCTATAAACAATCGAAAGCTCATCTTCATCCGTTTACTACTTCCATAGCCATAATGTATTGAAAAAAAGTTAGCACTTAACTTCAAACAGCTGTAAAATCGAGATTTTTCAATATTTTGAAAAATCCTTCGAGGTACGTTTAAATATCACTAAAGACAACAACATATTTAAATTTCAGCAACATCCGAAATGTTACTCTGAAAAGTGTCCGATTTCGCGTGGAATAACCACTCGATCAATCGCATCGCAACTCTAATAAAAAGAATACCACGAATCAAAAGTAATGCATTGAATGAAACTCTAGTAACTCCAATTCAAAATACAAGAGCAATCTAAAAAATAATCGCGTCTCTTTTTTCGAAACACTACAAGCAACCACGATGGATATTTATTCGCAACGCTATGCTGGAACCAAACGCGGGGCATACTTGATTCGCAACGCTAATTCAAACCGCGATCAACATTTAGTCGCAACACTAACTAACCCCGTAATATTCTTCGCAACTCTAATTCAGAACGCGGTGTGCTCAATTTCAGGGGAGGGGGTGTCGATGGGTCAGCATATGGCCAACCAAACTACTACTATAGTGCTCGACACTATTTTTCGCCGATCCGTCACGCGAAAAGTTAAAAGAAATTCATGTAAAATAATTAGTGGGTCACCTGATAAATACATAGCATTGTTGTAAGTTAACAGTTTTGAGTGAGAAGAAGATGACGTATTGATTGAAATTTAAGAATGAGTAAACAAGTGATTATTCAAAGCGACACATTTTTTTGCCGATAGTTCCCTGTTCAACAGCCGTCTGGTGTGTCTGGACTTGTAACATTCGATACCTCTTTCTTATAGATTCTTGTGCGCTGAATACGAATTCGCAAACCGTTTTATCGCCATCACCCTCAGTTTTTGAGAAATCCGATTTGGCAAAAAATGCAAATTTTCAACTTTGAACATTTTTTCAGTTCAAACAGTAATAATTACTCAATTGGTTGCTGCACCAAATTATTCTATGATCCATCCCGAATACAACGATATAAGTTATTATGGCATTATGAACATTTAAATATGTTTAAATAACGATCCAAGGGAAAAGGACACCTGAAATGCACCAATTTTTCAGATATCTTCCAATTTATTTAAAGAATTAAGGGTCTAGAAGAAAATCTGATGCCTCCACGCGATACAGCAGACATTTTTCTTCCGAAAACCATCAACAGCAATCGCAAAACACGTTTTGTTTTCAATACGGAAACGAAATGGTTTGGCGAAACGTGCGGTGCCGACTGTTACGCTGAGCGGCAATGGATACGCCCGCCGCCGTCGAGTACCACTGCCTATTTCGTTTCCCTATTGAAAACAAAAGGTGTCTTACGATTGCTGTTGATGAATTCCGGAGGAAAAATGTCTGCTGCATCGCGTGGAGCCGTCAGATTTTCTCGTAGACCCTTAGTTTTTTAAATAAATTTAAAGATATCTGAAAAATTGATGCATTTCGGGTGTCCTTTTCCCTTGGATCGTTGTTTAAACATATTTAAATGTCCATAGTGCTATAATAACTTATATCGTTGTATTCGGGATGGTTCATAGAACAATTTGGCGGAAGAAACAATTGAGTAACTATTACTGTTTGAACTTAAAAAAATTTCAAAGTTGAAAATTTGCAGTATTTTCAAAATCGAATTTCTCAAAAACTTAGGGTGATGGTGATAAAACGGTTCGCGGATTCGTATTCAGCGCACAAGAATCTATAAGAAACGGGTATTGCATATGTTACAAGTCCAGACGCCTATTGAACAGGGAATTATCGGCCAAAAAAATGTCGCTTTGAATAGTCACTTGTTTAAGTATTCTTAAATTTGAATCAATACGCCATCTTCTTCTAACTCATAACTGATAATTTACAACAATGCTATCTATGTATCAGATGATACACTATTTACTTTACATGAATTTCTTTTAACTTTTCGCGTGACGAATCGGCGAAAAATAGTATCGAGCACTGTACTACTACAACTACCGGCGAGCATAATGGCAAAGTAATACCTAAGAAGAATGACCCTGCACCCGAGGATGCAGGGCCATTCTTGGTAGCCCACATGATGTGGCCTTCTCTGGCCGGGCTATCTTCGGCTATTTGGCCACTTCTTGCTTCGGGCGGTCCGCCCTTCTAAAAGGTCCTTCCGACCGCGACCAGCGACAATGTGCAATGTCTCACTGGCGTCAAAAAGTCGACATAGCGAGGCTAGAAGCGAGGGCATACCCCACTCGCGCTAGTCTGGCCGTCGACTTTTCTCGCAAATTTCCTGAAAGCAGGTCATCGTGTAAGGGAACATGCGATCAGAGAATACGACGACCTACCCCGGCCCTACCTACTTATATTTAAGTCGCACATTCGTACCAGAAGGTAAGTTACCTATCCTATACAACACCTATATTTAAAAAATGGCAAAACAGTTTCTCAAACACAATCATCGTCAACCCACTCCACGATTCTCAAGCATCGCCACTCGGGTGCAAGCCTACCCTAGAGAGACCGTCCCGGGACGACTCCGTCACCCGAGCTTGGCCACAATCACACTCTAATAAGTACGTACCAGTTTTCACTGAAATCGACTGACAAAGGCAGTGACCATTGCGTATAAGTATGATTTACATAGCAATTAATTATTTTTAATTTCAAACAATGGATTACTTCATAATGTGCATTGTAAGTATTATGTACATACATCAATCGTTATTACTTTCTCGTTTTATTGTACGAGATTGATTAAGCTTCATATTCCAAGATTATTTACTAGGATGATCATCGTGTGCAACAAGGAATATGATACGTTGATATAATTATTGCAATGAATAATAATATAATGTTATAGTTTCGTTAATATGGTCTTTGATGAAAATCTTTCACCGACGCAAATTCCACCGCCTAACCACACAAACACAGGTGGAAATTGCGGCGTGCACGATACACTAACGCAATGCCAGCCGCCGACATGTAATTATTTAGTAACGAAAATCATCGTGCCGCATTGCTTTCACCCACCCAAGTAGCGCATGAGCACGTGGATGAGTTAAAAGACAATGGGTACGGAAAGATATCCTGAAAATCCTGAACTAGAAAGTATGATTAGTCTATATAGTGTCTAGCAAGGTAAGGTATTCTTTAATTTTATATTATTAAGCAAAATGGCTCGACTTTCAACTTGTGAATAGTTTAAAGTTTGATAAATAATAAAGGACTCTACTTTGAATGAAGAAAAAGAATTCTACTCAACATTCAATTAGCGAGAAAAGAGACTCTAAAATTGAATTATTTAAGAATATAACTCTAAATTATGAAGAATATACTTTAAGAATTTAAAACGGGCGATTCCATCGTCAAAGTAAATTTCATAAAACAATAAAGTACGTTCTCATGCTAATTACTTTGAATCTGAAATTTACCCACCCTCAATTTTCTTCTTGCACATGGAAATTAATTATTCTATTGTATACGCAAACGAGTGACCTTTATAAGAAAGAAATTACACTTTTATGTCTATTATCATCATTTAGACATCAAGTTACTTTTGAATACGTAGTATCAGAAAAATGAAAGAAGTACAAGTCATTATAATCGTCGCAATGACGAAATCGGAGGGCATCCGATTTTTCCACTACATATTAAATAAAAATGATCGTAGCTGTGGAGTCTGAGAGTATCAGAATTCTTCGCTACATAAAAATTAGCATTCAGCCGTATTGATATTCATACCAATACCTTCTGAGCTGCTATGCACCTTTATGTGCATTATTTAATAAATATCTACATCAATGTATCGTGATAAATGGTAAACATTCGCGTTAGGAACCGTTTATCGTGGAAATTATGATTATAATTTGATTCTATTGAAAAGGCGCGGCGTACAAGAAGACCCTAGCCCTCGTCTAATAAATACATACACAGATAAAATGTTACAATTCACGGGCATGGTTACCGTACCCGCGGTCATTATGCTCGCCAAAGCACGTATACAACCGGTCACTCGTGTCGATTCGGACCAAACGTCCTACGACATGATTGAGAGACCAGAGGAACCATAATGCATGCGCACTCACATTTCGCTGTGCCCCGGTGACGGAGACGCCAACACCCTCACTACTGCTCAGGAAAAGTCACCAAGCTGCTGAGAAATCATTAGGCTGCTCAGCTGCGTCCAAACTGTAACGAAGGATCAGAACACGATTATAATTTCTTTCTAAAGTTATCATTGCTTGAACTCTAATAAAGGACCACGAAACAATTCAAAACTAACGAAATTTTTTGTATCATTTGGACACTTTAAGAAAGAAATTAAGTATTAAAAATTAAAATTAACAAAATTCTTTTCTTAAAATGTCTAAACGATAAAAAGTTTTGTTAGTTTCGAATTTCTTGGTGATTCTATTCTAAAAATTAATTTTTTTAAATTTTTTCTCTTTAAAATTTTGAAGAATAAACTCTACTTTAAAGGAATTAAATGAAATACGTAGATACTTACATCTTTCCTTTAATGTTCTGCGCACAAATCTCCTCTTCAGATGATGCACTGACTCTAATTTCCGATAACGAGTTTTGTTTTCAAAAGTAACAAAAATAAAGAAATAATAGGCTACCAACGCGCCCCAAAAATCATAATTGGCGAACAAATCTATGAATCTATTCTCGCGATTTGAAAGTTAGAGCCGCGACGCTCGTGAAAGAATATAAATTGCGTAGAAAACACTGACTCTACCCTCGCGTATCCCCAAATTATTAACGACACACTACTATGAGCAACTGTGCTCTTCAAAATGAAAAACTTCGTACGTAATAAACACTGACTCTATTCGATCGCATTGCACGCGGTCACAATCTCTGAAAAATAAGTAGGATAGGAGAATGGGGTAGATGTGGTTTCATCGAGTGTTTGTCGCGAGAAAATATTGCTTTTGTTGGAACCAGCCAAGGGACTTTCGCTCCTTGTTATTTAGAATTCAAGGTGTGATGCGAAAATACAGAATGCTCGCTTGATAGGAGCAGCTTTACATTTCAGTAACACGATATTATCCAGAATATACTACTTCAGAAATAATTATTACATTTAAATGAATCATAGTAGTGGCTTTCGTCATTAAAGTTGCAAGCACGTTCATGTTATTCGAATAATATTTTCAAATATATCATGATTTTTATAAATATCCAAAATTCATGGCAAGAATCAAAATTCGTTAATTATTCATGCTTAAATAGCATGTCCTCGATCAACTACGCAGTTTCTATACATAGAGACCAAAACTTGCATCCAAAACCGAACGTAAATGCAATTACCCTAGCTTCATAGAGATAGATTCTTAAAAATCGTTGAAATATCATTGAATTCTACGTAAACGCGACCGAAATGCAATAGAATTCGATCATTCCAATATTTCGTGAACATCTACTGACGCCAATTTGAAAATTTTAAACAAATCTGATTGAAATTATTCAGTTTATCATAATTCAATCTTTTCCCATTTGATCCCGATATTAACCGACTGCAAAGTTACCCATTACCCTCACAGCCAACAATGATTCAATAAAATAACGAGAAAAATACGTATACCACACGTATTTCCACTTCATTTTTGCAAGGAATGACCAGACGCCATCCAAGCACCGTTCAAATTAACCGTCAAGTGTCATGGCGTCGCCTGCCCTTTGCTCTTCAATCTCTCCTCAACGTCTGTAATCGAAGGATGCAACAAGCTTGAAACAAAAGCATTAAAACATTCATAAGGCAATTAAAGAACAAATAAACTTGAAATATGCACGAAAAGGGATGTAATTGAATACCGAGACACGATATGTGTGCACTAAATGTGCAGAAATATCGGCACGAAAGCAACGAAGGGAATGCGCGACGAAAATCTAATGATTTTCTCGCGATATTTAATCAATTTCGGGACGAAAGTGTATTAATAGTAGCAGCAAGTGACGATAGAGAGTAAAGAAGAAGACTAATAATGATTAGAAGTAATTATGTGACGATAGATAATGTACGCGTACCATTTAAGTACGCGACTATCGAAACGTCTTAACTCAACGATGTCCACGGAACGAATGACCCCCGCGTCCCGCCAATGTACCGCGGCGAATATAGGCTTTGGTGGGGGGAGAGCAGGCAGTCCTCGCGAGGCAATACACACGTACGTATTTCCCAAGTGTTGGGATATCGTGGCCGAGCCGGCTGAACAGAGGTGACTTCCAAAGCTAGCATCGTCCAGTCATAACAAAAGCCGTAAAATAGAAATATTACGTGGAATATATTTCCTTCGTTTATAAAATATCTAGCATCTGCATACAGGAGTGTACTTTAATTAAGCTTGTACAACTTAACACAGATGGCTTGGTAAGTATATATTCGTAAATTAATTACGTGATATATAGTTTCTTATGGGAAAACTTTTTACAAGCTTCGCGATACATTCAAGAATGTCGCGATACCAATCCCGTGTTACCATCTGTACATAAAATGAATACTCATTCTGTATACATTTGTGTGAGCATAACGAGGCGTTTTTAATTAACACGAGAGCTAATGAAAGCTCCACGGGAAGTACAATGAGTGTCACTCAAAATTGTACACTGTAACCTATAACGCTTGCCAGATTTTCGGTTGAAAAGTATTGATACCATAGATGTAAGGATGAAGGTTTTTTTATGAATAAACACACTAACATAATTGTATTCAATATACAACGAGCCACGAAAGTATTCCAACGCTCGCTATTAAAACTGTAAACAATAAAAATATACATGTTACTCTTAAGTTCCAAAAGTAATGTTGTAATTACTATAAGACATAAGTATCGAGATTATATATACCAAATTTGAAATGAATCGGATAATATTTGCAGAAGTTATGAAACCTTTATTGCAAAGATGTACTGAAACAGGGTCACAAAAGTATTCGAACGGCATTAATTATACGCACCTTATTTTATTTTAATATTTATTTAGGCCATCTTTGGCTCCAGTTACGCTTTTCAGACGTTGTCTCATGCTGTGCACTAGTTTTTTAGTTATTTTAGATTCGATAGCATTCCATACTTATAAAATGTTTTGTTTTAGTACGTCTTTCGAAGTTACGTCGTATTTTTTTAATCCTCTGCCGATGTTCGCCCACAAATATTCGACAATATTAATTTCCAGACTTTATGGGGGTGTATGTAACCCATGCGATGTATTATGCAATAAACATTCTTGCACAGTTTGGGCGTATGCTTATAATTTTGATTTCCAGCAAGACAATGACCGCAAGCATACGGCCAAATTATGCAAGAATGTTTATTGCATAATACATCGCATGGGTTACATACACCCCCATAAAGTCTGGAAATTAATATTGTCGAATATTTGTGAGCGAACATCGGCAGAGGATTAAAAAAATACGACGTAACTTCGAAAGACGTACTAAAACAAAACATTTTATAAGTATGGAATTCTATCGAATCTAAAATAACTAAAAAACTAGTGCACAGCATGGGACAACGTCTGAAAAGCGTAACTGGAGCCAAAGATGGCCTAAATAAATACTAAAATAAAATAAGGTGCGTATAATTAATGCCGTTCGAATACTTTTGTGACCCTGTTTCAGTACATCTTTGCAGTAAATGTTTCATAACTTCTGCAAATATTATCCGATTCATTTCAAATTTGGTATATATAATCTCGATACTTGTGTCTTATAGCAGTTACAACGTTACTTTTAAAACTTAAGTCTAACATGTATATTTTTATTGTTTACTGTATTAATGGCGTGCGTTCGAATACTTTCGAGGCTCACTGTATACTGATTGCAAGTAAAAAACTTTATTCGTAATAAGAAAATTAAACATATTGGAGAATAATATACAGAAAATGTTAGTCACTGAAAATGTACAAAAATATGTTATTCTGCCATCCTTAGTTAAACTGTCCTAAGCTGTTCTTTCATTTTTTGAGATATGTTGAAATATTTGAAGTTCCACACATCTTTTACCTTTTAAGTATAGTTAGAAAACTCTACGTGCTTCGTAAAGATTTATAAACAGTCTAATGTATTTAACCTAACATCTTTCAAAATGGTTACAATATTTTATCTAAAACAATTAATTAACTGGTACGGTAATAATAAATTTGCCACCGGTACACCTATTACAAAAAATTATATTAGGCTATTACAAAATAATGACAGCATGTTTTAATTTGAATGAAGGAAAATCAGGATGGTACAAAGTAAATGATAAAACTTCAGTTTTCTCGGTTATTTCAAAATGCTAGATAAGACATTTAAACTAAAGAGGGCAGTATTATCGTTAATAGAAAAAAACAAAAGGTCATTTCAATATTTTCTAGGGTATCCACGATTATTTTCGGCTGCTTGTAGTCGTCGTGGAACCGATTGCACCTATTTTTCCCAAAATTCCTTCGAAATGGTTGCCCACTCTTCTTGCAGTGCAGACTTCAATTGTTGTTTATTAGAAACGCAGCGTAACTTAACTTCTTTTTTCCAGTTCATGCCACACATGTTCTATAACATTGATAGCTGGTGATTGTGGAAGCGTTTGTATCACTTTTGAACAATAATACAGTAACTAACTCTTCGCTACGTAGAAAGTATGGTTGGGGTCATTACTGGCATAAAATCTGGAAGTATTTAAAATACCCAATTTTTCCATACTTTGCTTTACATTGTTTTTTTAATATGTTTAAATACCCCCATTTGTCCATATTTTCATCTACAGTTAGTAAAAAAGTATTTGTACACTTTCTAAAATCGCATAACTTTCGTCCAAACGACGTGAGTTTTTTGAGAAGCTAGAGGGATTAGTTTGCTAAATGATGGCAATCGTCGTTTTGAAACAAATGTACTTGGTCGGAACAGCAAAAAAAAATAGTAAAGGTCGTTTTTTAAACTTCTTTTTGTAAGCCTGTAATGAAAATTCAAAAACCCGTTTGTAGATTTAAGTAGGTTATATACCTGCCTAAAATTTCATCAAAATCGGTTAACGTTGCTCTGAGCTATGAACGCTTAAAGATCGCAGAATAAGGTCGAAAATCGCGGAAATTCCCGAAATCAGCGATTTTCGACTTTATTCTGCGATCTTTAAGCAATACAATAAGATCCTTAATCTTACAATATCTGTAATTTAAACAGTCGCGAATCGTTTAAAATGTCTGTAATTTCAATAGTCGTGAGTTGTTTACAATTTCAACAATTTCAGCAGTCACGAATCGATTAAAATATCTGTAATTTGCATAGTCGCTAATGGTTTACAATTTCTACAATTTCAACAGTCACGAATCTTTTAAAATCACTGTAATTTTGATAGTCGCTAATCGTTTACGATTTCTACAATTTCAGCAGCAGCGAATCGTTTAAAATCACTGAAATTTTGATAGTCGCTAATCGTTAAGAATGTCTAGTATCTCAGTAGTCAAGAATCGATTAAAATCTCTGTAATTACGATAGTCGTTAATCGTTTACAATCTCTGCAATTTCAATAGTCGCGAATTGTTTACAATTTCAACAATTTCAGCAGTCGCGAATCGATTAAAATCTCTACAATTTCTACAAGCGCAATTCGTTTAAAATCTCTGTAATTTGGATTGTCGCTAAAAATGAATATATCATAGACATAAATATAATTTCAGCAGTCGCGAATCGTTTAAAATCTCTACAATTTCTACAAGCGCAATTCGTTTAAAATCTCTGTAATTTCGATTGTCGCTAAGAATGAATATATCACAGACATAAATATATATGTATGTTAATACTATAAAAAAACCTATTCACCAACATTATATAATTTATATATTTATAAATATGAGGGCATATTTATATTTCTTGCGGGAGTAATATAGTTAAATTAACCTTCTAATTTGTTGGATGTCACGAAAATTATTAATAAAATTCAATATTTCGATCTAAAAAATTCTAGAAATTCGTTCTTTGGAGGGTGAATGAAATGATAGAATTTTGGGTAATTTTAAGTTACGTGGTAATTTAAAGTGGTCAAAATTCGTATTTATTTAAATTAGTTTAATTTCAGTTTTGTAAATTAATTAAATTAAATGATCTATAAATTCAAGTTTTAAATAATGATTATTTAAATGGTAATTGTTTATGTAAATACTTAATTTAAAAATGAATGAAGGTTTAATTTATCTATTAAATTTAATAAGGGTAATTTTAGTGCCAGCAACAGCGGTTAGGCTTAATTTGTAAGGTACTTTTTATTTAATTCTTGAATTAGTGTATTATTATAATAATACTAATCATTTCCAATATGTACAAATTCAACAGTGGTTACACGTTATCAATATCTACAATTTCAACAGTCGCGAATCGTTTCAAATCTTTGTAATTTCGACAGTCGCGAATCTTTTACAATCTCTACAATTTTCTTAGTCCCTACACATTACCTGGATGTAGAAATTTTCCACATTCGTTGTTCCACTACTTACAATATTGTGATCGAACAAAAGTAATTTGGCAATAAGAATTTTTTGTGAGCAGTTATATCGTCTTTCATTAGAGTGGCTTTTTGCTATAGTAGGCATAGAAACTACATAATGTGTCCGAAGGATTCAAGAGAGTATGGCAGAATGTCTTGCTGCAGACAATTTAAATGCTAATGGTAATTTAGGGAAAATGAACGAAGAGATGCAATATTTTTTACGCATAATTTATCGGTGTTGGGATAAAATTAATCGAGTACGTTTATCGGTGAATCGAAATATAGTTAATGGGAAGCTAATAAAATTAACATATAGCGTGGGAACTACCGTGGATTTTAAAGTATTACGAATATCTTTGAGGAAAGATTGAAAAGTATCAAGGAAGTGTGTTTTCAGCGTACATTCTTCAGTAATGTGACTTGCTCTACACTGCATGCAGTCGGCAATAATTTTGTTAATTCTTAGTGCTATAAATTTTCACAAATTTTGTCGAATTACATTATTTGACAAATTTGCAAGAACTTGAGCGACAAAAGATGCTTCATTTTTATTCAATCCTGTGCGCCCCCTTCGGTTCTATAAGCTCTACATAAAAACATTTCACTTTTCACTAGTACGGGTGTCGGGTGTAGTTGTGAAAAGTGAGAATTTTGCAATGGACGTTGCTATATAATATTATTTCTGGCCTCGACGAATTTCAAGTTAGCTACGAGTCGGCCGAGCGCGACAAGAACCTCTGTCAAAGTCAAAACATTGAACTACGTTGCGTGTGCGTGTATCGCAGTCGGTTCCCAAACGCGAACGTGATCGGACGTGAATTATTTGCAGTGCCATGGTGCTTCTTAACTCGCGATATCTCGCTTCGTGCATTAATTCTACCGGTTACCGGACTGTGTGAGAGGTCTTTAAACAGCATTTCACTGCGATATACCCTTTATCTAGAAGACTTTTGGGAAAACTCTTTCCACGAATCTGGACACATCCTCGCACTACGCACGAACAATGCACGGGGCATTTTCTGGTATTTTTTATCTTTACACTACTGCCCAAATATTAATCTACCCTTTGAAATAATTATAAATATTATAAAGAATGTAAATTTAGGATGATTAATTCGTCTAATTCAATTAAAACGGTGTATCTATATTTTATCGCTATACATATATGTACCTACGTGTAGGTCGAGGAATTTACTATCGTTCTTTTAAATTAACCCCTGTAGGAGTAATTATTTTATTAATATCCAATAGCTGCAGTATTCCTCGGCTAGTTTTTACTGTGAGGTCAAATTTTTTTGAGGAGCTACAGTAATTACTAACCTATTATCAGCTATTCTCTATATTGGTCAAATAATAGTTGAATGAATTTGAGGAGGATTCTCTATTGATAATGTTACTCTAACCCAGTTTTACTCATTTCACTTTATTCTACCATTAATTATTGTAATTTTAGTAATTATACATTTATTCTTTCTTCATCTAAAAGAATCCAATAGAAACAAATAGAAAGAAATACAAAATTTCATTCTATTTGTACTTTACAGTTCAGAATATTTTAGGTTTCATTGTAATCCTTAGACTTTATTTCTTAATTATTATACAATATCCTTACATTTTAGGAGTGCCTGATAATTTTATTTATGCTAATTCAATATCTACCCCCATCCATATTAAATCTGAACAATTCTTTTTATTTGCCTATTCAATTCTACGTGCAATTTCAAACAAACTGGTAGGAGTAATTGGTCTAATCGTATTAATTTTAATCTTAATAGTTCTACCATTTACCAAGACTTATCATATAATATCAAGAACATTTTATCTCAAAAATCAATTTATATTCCGAAGATATGTTTCATTATTTATCTTACTATCTTGATTTGGAGGAAAACATATCGCGAGTATCCTTACAAAGAATAAGTCAAATTTTTACAACCTTATACTTTTCCTTCTTTCTGATTAATCCTAATATAAATAAATATCGAGATAAATTAATCTATAAAATCTAGTTAATGAGTTTGATTAGACATATATTTTGAAAATATAGAATTCTATTTACTTAACCACGGTTGAAAAAATAATTTTAAACCAAAAATAAAAACTAAATAAATTAGAGCATATGAAAGGAATTTGTTTCAACATATATACATATTAATTCACCATATCGGATACGTGGTGTAACACCACGAATTCGGATAACAAAAAAATATGATATAATCGTGCAGCCAAAAATTGAACTCTAGCTAAATAAAAGATTATAAACATCAATGAAATTAAAGATCTTATAAAAATAATACTTAAATACTCAGCTATAAAAATTAATGCAAAGCCACCTCTAATATACTCGGTAACTAAACTAAAAGGCGTTCAATTTAATTTAATTAATAATCCAATTAAAGACATTAAATAAATTGGAATTAAAAATAAAATAAATTTAATATAATTTTGAAATTTATATAAATCCAATAGTGAATAACTTTCAAGTAATAAAATTACAGAAAACATTGTTAAAAATAAACTTACTTCCTAAGAAACTGACTGTGAAATTGATCGAATCGCCCCTAACATTGAATAATTAGAATTTGAAGCCCAACTCCAATCATTACAGGATAAACACATATTCTTAATACTCTCAATAAATATAAAATTCCAATTTTTATAGAGTATATGTTTAAAAGAAATGAATAAATCAATCAAACTGTCATTGATAATAATAAAATCAATGCAACCCTGAAATAATATAACTATAAATTTTATAATTTATACACGTATTTTAAATTCTAAATTTAAGGCACTATTCTGCCAAGGAAGTAATTTGTTTATTAATCTTAATATAATAAAAAAAATAATTTATAAATCAAATCCTTTCGTACAAAAATTGACCCCCCCCCCCACTTTAAAATTACCACCCAACTTTATATTACCCAAAATTCTATTATTTCATTCATCCTCCAATGAACGAGTTTCTAGAATTATTTAGATCAACATTTTTACTTTATTAATAATTTTCGTGACATGCAACAAATTAGAGAGTTAATTTAACTATATTACTCCCACAAGAAATATAAATGTGCCCACATATTTATAAATATATAAATTATATAATATTGGTGAGTATGTTTTTTTATAGTAGTAGCAGTTATATTTATGTCTTTGATATATTAGTTTATATAATAAATAATTTATATACATATATATATATTATATATTATATATATTATTAAATATATCTTGTGTGTGTGTGTGTGCATAAATATCTATTAATCAAATTTAAATTATTATCAATAGATTTATGGAATATATCGAACTAAATTAATTATTAATTCGATAAACCCATAAATAATCTATATATTACCAAGTTGGAAAGATTTATTTATAGTTAATGGCATGCAGAAAATAAATTTCGATTTATGTATAAATCATTTATCTTCTTCTTGTTGTGTATTTATTTCCTGATATATAAATGATTTATATATATATTAATACAGATTTACTATATTTACTTAATGGAATATATTATATTACTTCATAGTTTTCATAGGTACACATATTCATGAATATAAACGTATACATATAAATTATTTATTGTATAATAAGTTCATTATTGAATCCCTATCTTTTATATATAAATTATTTATATAATAAATACATTTTTATATAAATAATTTATAAAAATTAATAAAAATTTATAATAATTTATCAAAGTAATTTAATTTCAACTTGGATGGGAAACAGTCGAAAAATTTCCAATGGACATATATAAAATTATTTCTGGCCTCGACGAATCTGACCAGAACGTCAACAACCTCTACCAAAGTAGTCATCTGCCAGTTGAACTTTACCTGGTACAATGATCGGATCTCAGCGAACGCATGAGCATATTATTTCGCGATATCTCGATTCCTGGATTAATTTAACCGATTCCTGGACCATGTGAGAGGTCGCTTAACAAGATTCTACTACAATGCACCCAGTATCTAGAATACTTCTTGACCCGCTGCTTAGGGACATTGTTCAAACTGTGTTCAACGATCGGTGAGTCGTATATTTTAATTTTTTCAATTTTTCTGCATGCTATTGCACAAATGATTGCTGTAGCGATCACAGTGACTAAGAATACATACTTTGTACTCGCGAACTGTAACATTAACGCGCATGCTTCCAAATGTTTAATACAGACAAAAGCAATAAATAAATTTGTAATTCGAGATTAAAGTTCTAATAATGTGTTTTAAATATTCTAAATTATTTTTCTTGAATTTTATAATCAAAGCTTGATGCTTTGAATACGAATTACACTTCTCAAGTTTAATTACATTCGAACCATTAGATTCTCTTAATTAAACGAGAATCGAAAGCATTCATTTATTAAGGATTTTTAATTATATAAGTTGAAGCTCTTTCTCATACAAATAATAATATCTGAGAATGACAGTTAATATTGGTACTACATGGTCACTATGCTCGCTACTTCTACTTTTCTCTCTCCTTACAATATTAAAATCAACCTAGCAATAAGTCTTAGTTTAAGAACTTTAGTCGTAAGACTTTTTCCAAATTTTCAAAAATGCGCAAAGCATTGGTCGAATATGGACCAGAAATATTTCTTAGAAATGGGTCACTTTCGTAGGTACCTCCACGTTGGTGTGCCTGGACTTGGTAACGTATTCCAGTGCATTGCGACCTGCAAAACGTTATCAAGCTAAAGCCTACGATCTAGTTTAAGGGTCCAGATCGAGCCAAACTTACTTATTCGGTGAGCTTGGTTCGGTCTGGATATATATTCAGAAATGCACTTGCGTACTTCGGGCGATAAGCTTCTATGTCCCGTCTCGTTCTTTTTAAATATAAGAGTGCCAAACGCACTCTTCTAGAAATACAATTCGCCTTCGATCACTGATTTCGATTTCGCGCATGGTGTGCTCGCCCTTCATAGGCCTGTGCTGGGTAGAACTTATTACGGCTTAGAATTAGAAAATTTTCCTGACATTCCATGCCATTAGCGCCTGACGGGGCTGCTTTTTTCACATTACAATTCGGAATTATTATGCGCTCAAAGAGGCTGCTGTTCTTCCGGCTTGTGATTAGGCATCGTTAAGCGCCCATAAAGGCTGCCGCTTCTTTTCTCATTAAAATTGAAAAGTATTAGACGCCCAAAGGGGCCACTACTTTTTTCTGTTAATCTTCAGAAACAGTAAGCGCCCCACAGGGCTGCTCGAAATTTTTCTGAATGTCCGAGTTGCGTGGCGCTCCATGCGGCTGCCTGGAATTTAAAGGAAATTTTTTGGAACTTGTTTAAATACAAATTGTCTGTTTCAGTGATAGTGTTTGTGATCGCCCGTAATGCGATCGTAGAATCAGTGTTTTTGCGCAAGTAAAACTAGTCGAGAGCCGGTGCTCTAATAGCCTTTTCACCGCGAAAGTAGAGTCATGCACAAGTCCAACTGGAGCTGCTGGGCTGAAGGCTAAAGGGATGATGAGCTGAGGGATGCTGAGCTGACGGGTGCTGGTCAGAGGGCTGCTGGTCTCAGGGTTGCTGGCCTCAGGGTTGCTGGTCAGAGGTTACGAGTTTGCAGAGATGCAGTACTCTTGATGACAGCGAACGGCAAGTCACTTTACAATTCTTTGAATATTGGTGCATGCAATAGATCGAAATTGTTTCTGTAGAAAACATAGCGTAGCCAGCTCTTTCGATTCTGGCCCTTCCAACACAAATGCGCGACATGCATGGGCCTATTTCACTGGTCGGTATTCCTTTCGGGAACACATATGCAATATTTCGCGAATATGGTCTAGGGCGTATTGGCAGTAGCCTCGTGACGTGGCTCTTTTCTAAACCATATTTACGATATATTGCAGAATGGTGTTAAAACGAATGTTAATTACATGAAATGGGCCCCAAACCGCTGCGCATATGTGTTGGGAATTGCAGAATCCAATGAGCTGACCATACAAGGTACTCGTAGATAGTGACATGCATGTGTCTGTTTTAAAATTATAAAACTAAATCAATACAACAGTTGCTCGCGATTTTTACAATTCCGATTAATAATTCGTAAAATAATTGAATCGATCAAGTCGTGTAGAGTCACCGCGAAAATTTTGAAAAGGTTCGGAGTGGAACCAGACTTCCGAGCAATCTTGCAGTCTAGCAAGATCCTTATGATCGCGCATAATGCGGTCGTAGAGTCCCCGATTTTTTCGCATCCATGTACATATTTAGCAGAGCACCGTGGCTCTTACTTAGAGTAGTATTACCGCGAATTTGGAGTCAAATTTTTGCATATCTAAGACATGTCCAGAGCATCGAAGCTCAAGTTGAATTTTCTTCGCGATAGTAGAGTTAATTTTTTGCGCATTCAAAGTTCGTCCAGAGCACCGGTGCTCTAATTGCTTTTTATCGCGGAAGTAGAGTCAAATTTTCGCTTAGCTTCACTTTTCAGCTTAGACTTGCCAAAGAGATTCTTGGCCCTAGAGAAGGCTTAGCTCGTAGGCCCTGGAGAGGGCCAGAAAATTAAATCAATATAAAAGTTGCTCGCGATTTTTGCAATTCTAATTAATAATTCGTAAAATAATGGTATCGATCGAGTCGAATAGAGTCACCGCGAAAAACTTGGAACGGTTCCAAATAGAATCGGTCTTCCTAGCAATCTTGCAGTCTAGCAAGTTCCTTTGTGATCGCGCGTAATGCGATCGTAGAGTCCCCGTTTTTTTCGCGTTCATCTACATATTTTGCAGAGCACCGCGGCTCTTACTTGGAGTAGAATTACCGGTAATTGGGAGTCAAATTTGTGCGTATATAAGACTTGTCCAGAGCACCGAAGTTCCGGTAGAATTTTCTTTGCGAAAATAGAGCCACTTTTTTGCGCATACAAAGTTCGTCCAGAGCACCGGTGCTCTAATTGCTTTTTTATCGCGGATGTAGAGTCAAATTTTCGCTTAACTTCAATTTTCAGCTTAAGCTTACCAAGGAGATCCTAGGCCCTAGAGCGAGCCTAGCTCGTGGGCCCTGGGGGAGGCCACCCCATGGACCCTATAGAGGGCCTAGCGCGTGGGCCCTACAGAGGGCTCAAAGGGGGACCCTAGAGAGGGCCTACCATAGGCCCTAGAGAGGGCCCAAAGCTTCGAAACTAGCGAGGATGACAGGATGGACCATATTCGCCGACCAGTGAGTCATATTCTGTACTTGCATGCGATAGTAGACACGAGTACCTTGTATTCCTGTGTAGTAATATTTGTGTTCGCATTTGGGAAGGGTAAGCATCCTACCTAATTGCACGCAGTGCAGTTTAGTAGGATATGCATCCTACAAAATGCATGCAAAAAGACTTTACCCAACAAGTCCATTCCGAGTGCAAGGAATGTGAAATAATTGAAATGGCGTGTTTAAAATGGGACATTCCACGCGAAATCGGACACTTGTTGCAGGAACGTTTCGGATATTGTTGAAATTTGAATATGATGTAGTCGTAAGTGATATTTAAACGTACCTCAAAGGATTTTGCAATATTTTGAAAAATGTCGATTTTCCTGTTTGAAGTTAAGTGCTAAATTTTTTCAATACATTATAGCTATGGAAATAGTAAACGGATGGAGATGAGGTTTACAGTGCTTATTGATAAGACATTGACGTTTTAAGAAAAAAATATTTTCGTTTAAAAAATGGTTGAACCATTTTTGTGCAATTATTTTAAACAAATGCAGGTTTTTAACACCGGGCGCGATTTTAAAATTCTGAAAAGGGAGAATATAAATTATAGTTCTATCCTCCCCCTTGATGGACAAATTTTCCAAAATATAGACATTTTAAAATTGGGCCTGAAAAAATTGCCGAAAGTTGACGCTGCGTCAAATCTCACCGGTTCGACTGACTGAGCCGTGGGGTACTCGCAGCGGCCAAGCGGCTGTATATGCTATTCTTATACAGTGTTCTCGAATATGTTAAGTATTTGTAAAAAACTGAAGAATGAAAACTTTTACTGTTTTTTAAACACAACATAATACGGTAATTCAATTCTTGGTATTCGCAATATTTTCCTTGAAACAAAGGTGACCCTCAGTTTTTTAAATGGAAATTTGATTATCCAATATGAAAGCAACTGTCAAGACAAATTCAACTATATGGTATGCTATGGCCTTCAAGGCTACACATGGTTAGGAATGAAATAAATATATCGAACTATCTATCTAGTAGATTGAATTTTATCTTTCATTCCTAACCATGTGTATGGGAGACCGGGGTAAAGTGAACCTCGGGGTAAAATGAACATTCTTAATTTATTCTTTAATAACAGTATATATTTACAAATTTTGGAGACGGAATAAATGTGTGTAATATCACAATGATAATTATGCACATTTATTACGCCCCCAAAATTTGTAAATATATAAATTATATAATTATTTTATATATTTATTAAAGAATAAATTAAGAAAGATCATTTTACCCCGAGGTTCACTTTACCTCGGTCTCCGTTAGTCTTCAATCCCTTGAAGATCAGAGTATACCATATGGTTGAATTTGTCGTGACAATCGCTCTCATATTGGATAATCAAATATATAGCATTACATTTAAATAACTGAGGGCCACCTTCGTTTCGAGGAAAATATTGCGAACACTAAAAATTGAGTTATCGTATTATGTTGTGTATAAAAAAGAGCAGTAAAATTTTTCCTTCTTCAATTTTTACACATGCCTACCATATTCGAGAACACTGTATATTGGACCTTAAATTAAAATCTGTTGAAAAAATACAGTAGCCTTTTCCCTCTAATATTGCAACCAAAGTTCAACGGGTTAATATATTTTCGGCAGATATTCCGGGATTCATTTGAGAGTCGCCGAGGGATTCATGCGTTTAGATTTAAGTAAGAGAATTATAAAGAACTATGTACGTACAGGGAGATAGATGATAATCGGAGGTCTATTTCTCTTTCGCGTCCACGGATTTTTTTTAAATAGTAGACTGAGATTGTCGCTTCTCTCATTGCTTGCAATGCGTGACTCGATGAGTTGATTATAATGGAGGGTGGATGGGATTGGAGTATTTCGTAGCAACCCCTCAATGTGAGACCTGGCGGATTACCCAGTAGTGACTGAATTAGTTTTGTTGCTCTTTTGTTGGTTTCTCATCTCCGATGAGGAGTTAGATTCTATATCTAAACCGGAGGGATCGATGGGACTTTGTTTCCATCCATCTCTTCGGTTTACTAGGCTAAGGGTTTCATGTACAGGGAGATCGACGGAACTTTGATTCCATCTATCTCTCTACGGGTCTCCGAGAACAGCAACCTCCTCGCGGTGAGACCTGGTAATCGGTGAGAACCGAGCCGATAGCTGTGATTGTCAAATATTCTAATTAGATATGAGAATTTCTTTAACTTGCAATACTATGGTAAAATGTAAGAATAAAATATGTAACTTGAAATGTGTTAAATAAGAGGGTTAAGTGCAAGTTGGAATATTTCTGCGAGATACTGGAACTGAAGGGATTTTTACAATTTTTAAAGTCCTCTCTGCTTCAGCATCTTGTTAAAATATATTCCTTGGCGAGGTATTCCACGTTACATCATCAAAACATATCTTCCACAAATAATGTTGTTTTGTGTAAATTTTTATGTTAAATAAATTTGTTTTGCTGTATATAAACCCGAATAGGACAGCAGGTTAAAAGGCGTATGTGTTCTTGTTTTGTTGTGATCCTTTTTTCTCTGTCGTTGAACGGAATACATTTATAAAACGATCTTTAAATTGTTACTGTGACAGAATCATTTGTAAATCACGGGTTTCAAATGATCAAAGTTTTATCCGTGTTGAATTCTAATTCCTACCACGCGTAGCGTCACAATCTTATTTTAAATTGAATCGATAACGTTGGGTGTGACATGAAAATGGTAAGGTTGCTCGCGAGCTCACCGAGCGTGTTACACAAAGTTACGTTGCGTGATGGGTCTATCCTATCACAGACCAGGTATAGAATAGACCTTTCACTCTTTTGTCTTCCGTGTCACTCGATTTTGGGGCTCTAGAGCCCCATTACCATTTCCGTCTAGGATTTCCGAATTTCATTAGTAGATTCACTTTGAAGTAACGGCGGAACTAAGGTGAAAGAAAGGCACTTGTGGTGTACATACTATTGTTTAAATGTTGCGCCGAATAATCGTTCAATTGGTTTATTACACACGCCTCACATGGCATGTTTATACTTTCAAGAGTAAAAAAGCGCTCTTTCACGTTCGTATTTATTGTTTTATTGTATTATTTCCGTATTCAACGGCTGGCTATCCGAAATGAACTGAGCATAGCTTCGAATATGTTTCATAATCAAAGTAATAGGATGGACAATGTTGAATATCTCAGAAACAATAAGTTTTAGGATTAATGCACTTTAATACTTTCATACTCAGAATTCGCTATTCTATTGAATTTGACGATAAACAATTTGACAGTCCATTTGAAAAAATAAAATTGGCCTCCACATCCAATCTATCCCTGTAAATAAACTAGTTTCACCGTGTTTTGTGTTTCTTACAACGAGACAACTTCTATAAATAATATTTTCGCTTATTGCTTGAAATAATAGATATTTGAGGTGAACCGAGTTAGTGGGACACCCTGTATAACACAGCTTCAATACTTCTCTCGGTGATACCAGCAGCTTTACCTGTGTCAATGCTAGAAATACATTATGTTTCCCGCAACCACCGCTCGAAAATCTGAGAGGGCGCTCGAAAACCAGTGGTTGTTTCAGAATATCGGTACTTCAGAACGGTGACACCGAAGACAAAAGAGTGAAAGGTCTATTCTATACCTGGTCTGTGAACATGGGTTTTTGATTTTTCGTTTTTCGTCCTTATATGAGCAGATTTTGGGCTGGGCGAGATCTCATTCGAAAGAGGAAGATTCAATGCGGAGCGCTCTGCCCACCGTCTGAGTCACAAAACTCTTTTAGTGACCTAAAAATACTTAAGGAGGTAAACACCCCACGTGACACGGTTAATGCAGCGCGCTGCATACCGACACAATCTGGCCCAAAACATGGGTTTGGGAAATTACGTTGTTTGTCCTTATATGAGCAAATTTTGGGCTGGGAGAGGTCTCATTCGAAAGAGGAAGGTTCAATGCAGCCCGCTCTGGTCATCGTTTGGGTCATAAAACTCTTTTAGTGACCTACAAATATTTGGAATCTGCGAGTGTATTTTGTCAATTTTTTCTCTAGCTTGGACACTCATATTATCAGATATCAACACAATCTTGTTGAGCCATGACCAGAGCGGGCTGCATTGAACCTTCCTCTTTCGAATGAGACCTCGCCCAGCCCAAAATTTGCTCATATAAGGACAAACAACGTAATTTCCCAAACCCATGTTTTGGGCCAGATTGTGTCGGTATACAGCGCGCTGCATTACCCGTGTTTACCCCCTTAAAGCACAAGATTAATTTGTGTCAGTTTGGTGTAAAAATAGTACCTATGGGATTTATACGATCTCAAGGTGATCGCTTCTTCCTATTTTTAACCTACTTCAAAAAGTAAGTGGTTCTTAAATCGATGTGTATGTATGTATGTTAGTATGCATTATGTTTGTCCGCGAATTTCTGTAACTACTGAACCCATTATCGTGAAACTTATTGCATTTAGTTTAGCTTCAATCAACTTAAGTAGGTCATGAAGAAAGAATGATCAAAATCGGTGAAGTAGTTATGAAGTTACACCAACAATAAGAAATCCGTTTCGTTATTAACACATTGTTTGTTACATGTCGTACGCTTGTCCCTTTGCAAATAGTGCAGTTACTTCCACAGTCTATCAGCCAATACAAATATGCAAATAAAATAAAATTTAAAAAAATCAAACCGACTTCAAAATCGCTAAGAAAAACATAAAATAATTTTTCTCATTACTTTCTTAATACAATACTTAAATATCAATTTATACTTTTCGAAGACGGCGCCAATCAGTTAATTAAAAAAATAACCACAACGCCAACTTCGAATAGTAAAAATTGATATTTAATTATATTATTAAGAAAGTAATAAGAAAAATTATTTTATGCTTTTCTTAGCGATTTTGAAGTCGGTATAATTTTTTTTTTTTAAATTTTATGTTCTATAGTATTACAGATATTCGCGTCACTTCTCCTGAAGCATAGAAGGATGCGATATGATATCTGAAAACTCCCTTATCTTACTACACCTGTCTCATTAACTCGAATAATAGAAGAATCCATGGAATAACTGAAGAAACAAATAAATTCCACACAAGATTTATACAAAGGAAACTAAGAGGATAATCTAATCATTGTTATATTATCTACGGACGTTCTACAAGGCTCAGCAATATCTTCTACGCGCGTTGCTATCTTTGCCAAGCACAGTGCGAGAAAATTATATCAGAATACTTTGCGACATGTAAGAAACGACGAAACTGCGAAGTCGTCTAGTATTCCATTTGTAATTAATGTTGTGCAATACCAAAGGTTACTGTCATCTATCTAAAAATCCTATCTACAGATACAGGAAGATTATTACTGTAACAAGTTCTCAACGTACGAAATACAACAGACATTGACGATACTAAGAGGGCAACAGAGTGGCGAACGACGATAATGACTAAATAATACTACCCACGCCCAACGGCTCCTGATAATTAATTATCGATTACATCCAGATGGAATGTACATTTGCGGCGATGATATAAGCGCCGCAATAAGGGAAATAGGACGCAATTGAGACGGTGATACTTGGTCTCGGATGTTTATCATCTTCCCCAGCCCAGGAAAATTGCTCTTATCTACCCTGAAGAGGCTTCAAACTTTATAAAATGAGTGACTCGTGGTTACTGGTGTCAGTGAGTGTTGGCCACTAAGCAGGAGTGACTGTCGCCACTCGTCCAAGTTCTGTACCAAATTGTAACGTGACAGTTACAAACTTCACCTGACTGTTTCCTTGGTGAGTGGCTATCGCTTACTTTAAGTAAGGTTTCAATGATTTCCACGGGAGGACGTGATCTTCTGTGCTGTGCGTCAGGTGGCTAGAGGTGAACCGTTTCGCAACTGTGCGTAACTCTCGCGCGGTCGGTTACGATCCGCTCGGCACTTCTTGTTCCGCAGCTACACCCCGATTATTCGGGCAGAAGGGTTTTGAAATACTTGAAAAATAGGGAAGAAATTAATAGTGAAGAGAGCTAATGAAACACATGGCGGAATTCAGGAGAGTGATAAACAAGAAGGTAATATTCCTATGCATTATGATGTGCTACAACTTTGGATACAAGCGATCCTACAACAATGTTCGCATTAGAAAGAATATATATATATATATATATATATACGATTTGGTGTTTCATAATCCGGGTGGGGGAGGGAATTTGATTGTAGGGCAAAGGAAATCATTGAAGTTTTATGTAAAATCTAGTTTATAAACGTAATATTAATGAACGAATGATCGTGTAACGTGTTAAAATATAATCCTACGATTATCCCACTGTCGTGCTCATCGATTAACATAGGGTGATCGAGGTGCTGGGGGCTGTCCTTAAGGGGTAACACCACTGTAACGGTAGAAAAACGTAGTGTACCTTTGACAATTGTTTGTGTAATCAAAGAAATAAGTGGAAAATCTGTTTAAATGCCTTTATTATACACATCTTAAGTAGTTTCAACCTATTTTGTAAATTTTCTTTTTTTGTAAAATAACACTTTAAACGCTGTTTTCTCGGAACCACGTTTTTCAAATTGGCCAGCAGCACCATTTGAACGATTTGAATCACTTGAAATTTTTACAGTAGCTTATAAACCATATTCTCCATCGAAGTACGTAGCGACAGTGAAAAATATTGTTTTTCGTAGAAATGGTAAGCATTTGAGCATAAAGTTCACTCTCTAGCCCCATTCACCACCACTTTCACCTAAAAAATTGTTTAGAACTATGAAAGTTTTCAACAAATCGCAAAATCGATACGTACTTCGATCGAGAATATAGTTTAGAAGCTTTAAAGTGAATCGAATAAAATTTGTTCGAATGATGCTACTGGCCAAATTGAAAAACGTGGATCCGAGAAAAATGCGATTAAACTGTAATTTTGAAAAAAGAAATTAAAAAAACAGCTTAAAACTGCTCAGGATGTGTATAATAAAGGCGTTTAAAGCTACAATAGTGTTACTCCTTAAGTCACATTCAATTAATTCTCATTTGGCCAATTTTAAAGTGTCTGCGCTACTGAAAACGGGTCTGTAAAGAGCACAAGTAGGGCTATATCCTCATATATTTCCAAATTTTTAAATAGTGCCCTGCTATTAAAAACTTGTATTTTTTACATCAAATTCAAAATAAATGGTCAAAAATTCGTTTTTTAGAGTGAAATAATTTTTATTAGGTACTCTTATATCTCCACTGTAAGCACCCAAAAGGTCATTTTTATCAGTTTGTTAGTTCACCAGTTATAATTTTTTGAAAAAAAGTAAACACTATGGGCTAGGTAAGTATCTTCGGCGCGAAGCGCTCGCGCCGTTTCTCGGATTTGTTTTTAAATATTATGAGTATACTGGAGAGAGATGAGGGGTAAAATTCAGATTCCGCGGCCTTCCATAAGAACTGTACTTACGTATGAATAATTCTGTAGAATTCCAGATGGCCCTTGATCCATCTCCTTATTCTAGAATCCGGTGCCTTCGAATGTGCGCGAAAAAATACGCGGCGCGTAATCACCAACGCGACGGGGATGTATCTATAACTGCACTGGTTCCTCCATACATTGAATAATAATTATATTCCGATAGAATTGAAAATCGACGGTTATCGGTACAACGTTAATCGAAGTATCTTTACATCGGTTGCGCGTAATCGTTATCAGAGCGACGGTTACGTAGATACCACGCAATTAATTTCGTTTGATTGAAGGAGAGTTCGATTAAGAAACAGGGCACATAACGGGATTGGTTTCGTTTGTATCGTGAAGCCTTACTGTGACTCGTATTTCGATGAGGGTAATTTATAAATGGGGAATAAATGTGTATATTACATTGTTAATAGAGTTTACAGTACACAAAAGATTAATAATCTAAAATAGATGCTGCGTACATATTCCTGTTCGATGTGCGCAGTAGGGCTCGACGTTTCTCTTCGTCTGACAATCGTTCGAACACGAAAATTTAGTGCGTTTTATGTACGGTATTTAATACTCAGCGAGTATTAAAAATAAATCGGTGCATTATCTTGACGGAGTCGTGAATGCTCGTTCTTCAGGGCGAGAACACTTCGTATATCTTTGTGAACACTGCATCCAGGGTTTTACTCCACGCCCCAGCTACTTCCGGTGTGAATTGTTTTCCCAATGCCTGGCGTAGAACTTCCAATATCACTTCCTTCAAGTTCTGGAAAGCAAACGAGCATTTGAATAATAATATTTGTGCAGTTGTTTCTTCTTCGCGATACATAGGTAACAAATATCTTTTTTCAACACCTGCATGAAAATGTGTGCTTTTTTACCCCTGCTGAGCGGGAGCAAAATTACCAATTTCAGACGTATTCGCGTTTTCTACTTTTCTCCCAAGGGAAAAAGACTTTACGCGCATGCGTATTCGCACAATATTTTACTTTCCTCCCTGGAGTTTGACGTTACCCTATGGTATGAAGATGCAGTTCTTCGACTGATCGTTATCTATCATGCGTGTTTTATATGATATTACAACTGTCACAGCACCATTTTTCATTAAAAGATACAATTAAAAGGTAAAGTGAATAATAATGACAGTGATAGCAACACGGGATACCGCACAACCCCCGATACAGCAGAAGCTGCAAAAGCTATCGAAGAAAATTTGCTGCCATCAAAATCGAAAGTAAAATACCAGATGATATACCAAAAATTTATGGAGTGGCGAGATAACCACAAATTGGAAACATTTTCGGAAGCAGTTATTACACGTATTTATTAATTTCGACAGAATAAACGAGCAATCGAACATGCATATTTTTTTGCGAATCGCTCAGCGGGCTTTCAAAAACACACCTTTCATGCAGGTGTTGAAAAAAATATTGTACGTGACACGGGAGAGACGCGATTTCGCCTCGCCGGAATCGCTTTCTTCTCTCCCTTGTCACGTAATATACTATTTTAACACTGCAACCTATCAGACGGTGCGAATGGTCGATTAATGTCACCGCAATTACCGTAATTCTGTGTGATATGTCACGTGCCAGCACGTACTGTCGTCGTTTCAATTCACTCAATCGCTGACACGGATGAACGACGACTACTCGTTCTTCGAGCACGACTAACCGCCACTGCCTATCTAATACTATTTTAAATCTACTCCCTCCGTCGGCCCGCCGCTATTAATGCCGCGCGTTTAAATGATTAAAGGATTAAGCTCCTTTACACGATCAACGAGCAGCCGGCTCAGTTAGCTCAACCGACTCGACTGACTTCTTCGTGGTTTGGCCGGTGAACCCGTCGGTTAAGATTTTCAGCTTGCAGGGCTTAAATAGCGTTTAACAGCTCGATACTTTTCGGGGGGAAAACGATCGTGCCAATTGGTCGTTACTATTACGCTTCGAGCCGTTCCCCGTGGCATAAGGCAGCCGTTTAATCGTCGGGGATCAATTACGATCCAAGTCGGCTAACTTTGTACCCGCTGGGTTTATTAATTTAATCGATTAACCTTGCACGATGTCGTCGTTATTCTTTGATGGAACGGCAGTAACGTCATCTTGTCGGTGTTTGTTATACGTCTTATATTTTTTGGATGTATAAAGTGAAAGAATAAAGAGAAAAGCGGAGGACGAGCTGCGTTTGAGAAAATCGGTTTCGAGGATAGGGACCATTCTTACAATTAGTGGAGTGCAAGGGTAATGGGTGGACGTTTGAAATTGATTTTCTTGGGAGCGGGGTTTGAAATAAGAGAACATAGGTTTGAGCAGATCTCGGATTAAACGAAAGTCGGACGTGAAGAGAGGGAACTGCATATACAGTAATATGAATTAAATGTCACAGGTCATGGATACCTACAGGCGAATTCTTCAATGTTAATTTTGATGGTTCTGTAGCTTGGTGACTTCTCGAACAGAGAAGCTACTTCTGACACTGTGAAATACAAATATAATTGAGGACCTTGCAGCAAGAGGGGTGCATATTTACCAACTTCAAGTAAATTAAAAAGAAAATATTTATAAAATTATTGTTGTGACTTAAAATTAAAGAGGAAACACTAATTGAAAAATCTATATTTTCACACAATGAGTAATAGTTATTCAGTTGATAGGTTTTTATTTATATTTTCGGGAAAATTTTCAAATCTGGAGCATTCGTATTCCGCAAAAATGTAATTGGTGCAGATTCAAAATTCGTAATAAATCTGTCATTCCTTCTCAAATTTCCATCAAACGTGCACCAAACGAAATAGAATTTTTTTACATATATTACACGCCATAACTCTAGCTGCTACGTCCTTAATTCATGATTTAATATTTAATGACGAGTGTTCATCGGACACTGTACCTATCCAAAGTTCTCAAGATGATACAAATGACTCTCGGTGCCGTAATCGTTTGTTTCGTAACGAAGCGTATCGTGATTGCAGAGTAGCTCTTTCGCGGTTGGATGCGCACCTGTCAGGTGGTAAAGTCGAATCACCGATTCGTACCTCGAATGAAATTCACGTACCAGCTGTTAAGAATATTACGCGGAGTGAACGTTGCACTCGTTACGTTGCAGCCTGTAAGAAATATATTTTTCTTGTCGTCCCAAAGGGAAAATACTAAATCTTCATTTTCATCGTGTAATCAACTTGAAAGGTGGGGGGTGGTTAAGTTTAACATAGCTATGATAATGAGAACAATCTCTTTTTAGTTTACAGAAGGCAGACCACGCAACGATGCCTGCAGGACGCGGAGACATGCAGAAAGTGGAAGAAGGAACTCTCAATAGTAGGAAACAATTACGCCCACAAATAATAGCCACTATTATAGGTAAATCTTTCTTACCCTCATCGAAAGTGTTTCCGAAATACTGTCATTAAACTTAAGATCTCTAGTTTAACGATAAAAACGGATCTTCTTCTCACGGTCAATTGTAAATACTAACTCTCGTCCGCGGTAGAATATTGCAAGTATATTTAACGGGGTTTATATCACATGTACTATTTAGAACAACAACTACTACAATTTTGTAGAAGAAATTTTTAAAGTTTCAGGGCTTATACCAGAAGTATCCTGTACATCATAGATGTACGAAAATATTGTCCTCGTGTCTCGACCAGGGCTGCAACGAATATTCGAGTAATAATCTAAGTATTGTAATACTCGAATAGTCAGATACCAGAGAATTCGAATTGGAGATTCGAATAGTCGAATATTCGAAGAAATTATTCGTATTCAAAATTATTCGAAAAGTCATTACATATGCATCTATGTTGCCTTGCCATGTTTTTGCTCTCTTATCGATGAAAACAAATCAGGGCCCGATGTAGGAAAATAGGGCGGCAAGCAGAGCAACTGCTGACAGTTGCAAAATTAGTTACTTATTAGACATTTATGAATATTACATTTTTTATAAAGCAAAAGGCTTTTGTTATTCAAAAAGTACCTACAAAAATTTTGCTCATTCTCAAAAATCACATTTTAAAATAATTATTTATAATTTAATGTAAAGAGCGTCACATCAGAGTTGCCCCCTCCTATCTGGAAAAAAGTCTGCGGACGCCCTTGGTTGTACCTATGACTGACTGACTCACGTATCAAAATTCTATTCGTTTGCAGGTACTCTGCCGATGGCAGCTTGCGGATTCGTCTTCGCCTGGCCAACACCTAGCCTGCCCAAACTCGAGGAGGAATCTTCTCCCCTGCATTTGAGTTCCGATCAGGGAGCATGGGTGGTCTCAGCACTGCCGATAGGCGCCTGCTTTGGACCGATTCTATCCGCTTTGCTGTTAGACCTGATCGGTAGAAAATGGTTCCTCTACCTAACTTCGGTGCCGTTTCTGATCTGCTGGGTCCTCACCTTAACTGCTGGTTCATGGATCGAACTGTTCGTGGGAAGGATGTTCGGTGGCTTATCTATCGGGGCTCTTTTCACCATGGTTCCGATATACCTCGGAGAAATAGTCGAGACGAAAATCAGGGGAGCTTCCAGCACGATGATTTCGCTGTTACTGAACATAGCATTTTTGATAGTGTACGTTGTCGGGCCACAAGTAGACGGAAAGGTAACTCCCACGAGCTGCCAGTGATAATGCGACAGACGCGATAGCGTTGTAAAGAAATTGGATAAAGAAGTTAGATAAACACAAGTAAATAATTAGCACTTTGAGTGGCGCGAGGTTTTGAAAAATTCACCCTTTAAGGGGGGTTTCTACTTCAAAAGCTCCCAAAATATGGGTATCCTCGAGCATTTATAGAGGACAGTCTACTGGTTGGAATGTTCTCAAATTTTACGTATATTTATATCTGATACCAGTTCCTTTGCACGCCTTTCGTTTCTTCTATATTTACAAAATCGTATACTATAACGACGATGCTAATCCATTCACTCCATTCGACAGATATTAGTAATCATCAGTATGATACCAACGGTCGCCTTCATCCTAACATTCCCATGGATGCCCGAGTCGCCGTACTACTACTTGCAGAAGGGAAATCGAAAAAGCGCCGAGTTGGCCATGGTACGGCTACGAGGCACGAAAGACAACGCCGACGAACTCGACGAAATGTCTGCGTTCGTAAAAGAGCAACAGAACGGTAGCGTGAAGGAGCTTTTCACAGATCGAGCGAACAGGAAAGCATTACTCCTCGTGCTGCTGTTAACGACGGGGCAGCAGCTTTCTGGACTGATAGCTATACAAGCGTACGTTGGTCTTCTGTTTCAAAACGCCATCTCCGGCATTAGTATCAATATGGCACTGGTTATCCTCTCCGGGTTGGCCCTGATATCGAGTATAGCAACCGCGTTCGTCGTGGACATGTTCGGTAGGAAGCCCCTTTACCTGATATCAGCGTTCATCTGTTCCTTGTGCCTCGGCGTCGTGGGATCGTACTTCCTCCTCGAGAAACTGGACGTGAACGTGAAGAGTTTCTCTTGGGCCCCGCTGGTCGCTTTCGTGATCTATTTCAGTTCCCATTCCCTCGGTTTGGCGCCTGTCCCGTTCGTCGTCTCTTCGGAAATCTTTCCGATAAAGGTGAAAAGCTTGGCAAACACGATCATCTCCATTTATGGCTCTGTGTTGGGGATCATCGTGTCGAAATGTTATCAGATTGTGATTGACGCAGCAGGCTTCTACACGGTGTTCTACGGTTTCGCCCTTGTCACGCTCGTGATAGCGATCCTCGCGGCCGTGGTGATACCAGAGACGTCGGGCAAATCATTCGCGGACATCCAGATGCTTCTAAACAAACAAACGAACCATAAGCACCCAACGGGCAGAGAAGCTGGAAGGGAATAAACCATGTTTTCATTCTATTTATTAACTCTTTGTCATACAGTGTTTTCTATGCTCTTAACATCGTGTCGGAACGGCCATGCTGACGGTGTACCGAGACCGAAACCTTGTGACAGAAGAATCTGACCGTGAGAGGACTGGATGTAACGAAACGGCTGTTACGTATTTTACAGTATTTCGTATCGACTTGCGCTTCTAAGATCGAACATACGGCATCTTCGATTCGCGCCTCCGTTCTCTTGCCACGTTGTTGCCCTTCGCCGTGTCTTCGTGGAGGGAATAGATTCGGCTTTTTTTAATAAACCATCGAAATGGAGAAATGTCGGTGTAACGTATAAAACAAGGCATACCCGATTTTGATACTTTCGAGGTGTAACCATGACTGACGTCCCTCACTTTTGGAGGCGAAGTTCCCACAGCCATTTTAGCGTCCTAATTGTAAATAAAGAACCTATTAGTAATAAAGACTTTCTATTCAATCGAAGAGAAACCGCTACCTCCTGAATAGTTTCCATAGGGGAAAATCCTGAACTTCTTCTCCGTGACCTGTGCGCCCTCCTCTGAAATCGCTTCTCTTTGATAACGCGACTAACTCTTTTCCTTACCCCTATTGAAACCTCTCCGTAATTAATTGTGTGCAAGAACATAAATAGACAGCGTCAATCTTTCATACAATGTAAATTATTGGCAGTAAAGTTTCGTCGCAGGATTATGTTCATTATTTTTCATAGTAGGTACAATTTCCCAGCGCGCTTTATCGCACATCGAAATTAAATTAGGGTAAATCGGGGAGAGATGGCCGACTTTTTTCAAAACAATCAGTACACCATAAATTTAGTGGTTTTATGTGTGAACGGCCATCTCACCCGGATTACCTCGGTAATATCGAGGAAATTGGTAGAGACCTATAAATGTCTAAACAGGAAGGAAAGCTTTCGCTATGTAAATTATGGTGCGCTCTGTACAGTACTTATGTAACTCATCCAGCGTTGCCGAAACTATTACAGCAATTCCGTATCGTTTCCGTTTCGCAGGACTAGTCTCATTCGAATAACGATCCACATAATGACAAATAAATTGTCCGTGTCTTCTTTGAGTTAAACGTTTACGAATCGAATCATAATTCGAAATCGATCGTGACTGACTTGCAGGAACAAAACTACGGCGGAAAGGATTTGTCTGGCAAACAGAAATTATCCCACAGCTCCAAATGTTATACGATATATTTGAAAATAAGAATTTCAGCTTTACAAAATTTAAAATTCTGGCAGTTGGTTTAAATAACAATGTTGGAAGTATTAGATTGTTTGAGAAACGTGAGCTTTTAAACGCATCGCAATATGTATACATTTCGCCTTCTTTCTGCACCCCCTCTTCCTCCTGATCCTCCTTCTGCAACCCTCGTTCATTCCGCCTAGCTATCATAGCTATTATCCCTGCCTCCATGCAGAAAAAACATACTCTTTGGTTAGTACATGAGTAACGTCATTAATCGTAAATATTAATTGTTCGTGTCTTCGATACATTTCTTTCCTCAGTTGATGCCTTTGTACTTGGTGAATAAATTGTACAACACCCGTAGAGTGGACTTAAGATCCAAATTCACGATATCTGTAAACAAGGGCAGAATCATACTTAATAGCACGAACACGTTTACTGTCGAAAATTACATCGACAACTTACCTTCCGGTCGAGCTTTGGGTTTCGGCAGTCCAATATCTTGCATAATGTCAAACGCGAACGAAACGTTGTGTACCATCTGATCGTGCGTCTTAGGTGTCAAATGAAAGCTACCTAAAGGCACGAAGAACCCTTCGAGAAGTCCAAGTAAAAGCGTTAGGAATACCCCGTCGTGAAACTGCGTATCCAAGTCGGTCACCTCCAGGTGCACTTTACTCAGGTGTTTATTCACAAAAGTGATCAATGACTGCGAAAAAAATAACGTTGTAAGTTTGTCGATCAATTAACAGATTTCCTCTTTCTACGCTGAATTAAGTCTCACTTTCTTAACTACAGCCAATTTATCAGGCGGATGGTCGAAGAGAGCGTCGAAAGCATCGCGCTCGCAGCGCATCCCCAAATCGTCGTACGTCGACGTGATTTCTTCTCTAACCGTTCTGTGTATCAATTGGCCGTCCTTTTTGCGCACCACTACAACTTGTGCGGCCACTCTTTCCGGTAATCTGACAGGCGCACGGAACTGCCTCGCTAAACCGACCAACAAGTGTAAAATGGCAACGATATCCTTCGAATGAATAGATTCTACGCTCCACTTGTATGGAGGGTAACGACCCAGCACACGGTTAGCAGTTGATAGGACGACTGCCAATTTCTGTTTCTGACCTTCCTCCGACTGAGTCACTTCAGGAACGTCCAGCTTATCTCCGGTCAACTTTTCTGAAATTAGTAACGTAACGTGTCTCTCAAGTTTAAATACATTATACGTGCAATTGAAATGGTTCTCCCGACAAGTTTTGAAATTTTAGCATACCTAAAAGCTTCTGTAGTACCTGTCCGTCGTAAAGATCTTCCGCGATATCTTTCACGATGATACGTTGATCGGCTAGTACGTCGTTGATCCATTCTATTAGGACGAATACGAGCTCTTTGAGCTTGGAATCCTCTAAAGATCTGGGCTCGATCATGGAACGTTCCTCGTTCTCATCTAACGCATATTCCTCTGGGGGCATTTCTGGATTAGCCGCGTATCCTGGGGAGTCGATTGCATATTTTCCCTCCTCCTGCACTTCTTGCACTGGAGTCAAACAAATTCGCAGCGTTATTAGAATCAGCTACGTAGATATATAGTGCAATATGTAAAAGAGAATTTTGGATACTACGAATCAACAATTTTTATTTTCCGTTAGATTATCGAGCTGTAAAGGAAAATTTGAAGAAGCATACCACTCTTACCATATAAGGAAGTACATTCCTCAGATGGATAGGGAACAGGCGTGAGCAAGGTTATCTTTAGTGATGTTATGCTGAACGCAATGTGGTACCTTCTTTAATTCGCTTCTTCCGACCCAAGGTCCCGATTTTATCCCAGAAACTCTCTTCCTTCTCATCCTTCTTCGCCGAAATAGGCGGTCGCGGAGACTTCGGACGAGGAGACGCCATTATTTTACGTGTTTTACGGGTCTACGCTACGGAATCAACCGCAACGGAGAGAACGTCATCTCTGAAAATATAAACTTTCGACCTGATTCAATGCGAACGTGACTACGTGACAGTGAATCTGCATTATACATACATTTCGAGCCTTTTTCGCTGTTAATATTAAAGTCTGCTTCTTTACGGCTGAAAACTTATTCATCTTAAATTGTTGATCAAGTAAATTCTATACCATTGTTATGATTATGTCAAGCCTCCTTTGGGACTTTCTCGCTTCCAAAGTGTTTTATGATAAATGTATTAGCGAGTTTGTTTTAAAAGGAGTAAAACCTGAATACGAATATGCAAAGAAATGTTCCAATCATCAGGAACAAACATGCAAATAATTATATTAAATTAATTCTTCCCAAATTTTAAATTTCCCCTGATTACAGCGTTGCCAGAAGAAATTCCCTCCGACGTCACATTACCCCCACTTCCACTCTACACCTATCACTTACCTCACTTGCATCATGTGACTTAAGTTACATTCCCCACTACTATTCGCTTTTTCCCTTTTCCCCTCGAACTTGACAACGGTGCCTGTTTCATTAGATGTACATTTTTATCCCCACTACTTCTTTTGTAAATAATCATCAAGGCGAGTGCGAGAGAATAGAGATTGAGAATGAGTGAAAGAGCAACGCGTCAGCGACAAGTCATAAATTACTGAAAGAAGAAAGGCGAGCCGAATAGTATACCGTTTCGTTTAGAGTTTTCAAGTTCGGCTTGTCCTCCGAGCATCGGACTTATAACGAGACAAAACTGTAACTGGAAGTGAAAAAGTAGGGAAGATGCCTGCAGCGCCTACAGTAAGAGACACTAACACGGCTGCTTCTCCCACCAGGCGTCCTCGTATGTTACAGTCAAGTAAATAATTTACTGTAAATTTCCTCTTGAATTGTTGAGCTTCCATAAATTGATCGAACTACTTAAAATCGTAAAAAAAGGAAGTGTCACAGCAATGAAAGATAATTATTAGCTACAGAATCTATCGCTTCACTGTTTTTCAAAGACTATTCTTTACAGAAATTTGTTTAAGTTCAATAAACAGTCAATAAAAAAAGAAAGTTCAATAAACTCAAAAATACATCATCGTCATATCTAGGTATGTGAATGATTTTTAATGTACAATCGCAAGAAACGCACGGAACCGGACCGACAAAGTGTTTACCATTACCATAAAGTACACACACCGTAGGAGGTGTTTTGAGGTTACATTTGAAAAGTATCGTATCAACTAACTCCAAAATGCTATCGTTAATACGACGTTGCGAAGCCAGCACCATTCAAACAGCTTCAAAATTACTTAAACCATCGTCATCGTTTTGCACAGCACCAAATTCTAGTAACGAAGGTACCAAAACATTTCTCGTTTCACCGATAACCTAAAACATTTTGCTTACAACTTTTCTTATTCCTTCGGAATACATTATTCTTATAAATAACGTACTCGTACTTAATTACTATTGAATTTTCTATTTGTTTTCAAGAAAATGGAAATCACTGTTTACGCAACTTCATAATGTCTTAATCTTGTCAATTCCCACGTCTTTATGTTGCTTTACTTTTATAGAATTTCGAGTATTGGAATTAATACCAAAGAGAAACGTAAATCTCAGGAGGAGGAAACTACAACATTTAATTCCGAAGCAAGTTCCCAAAGCTGACGTAATGCCGGTTGATCAGAATTGGCAGGCGATTTGGCCTACCGCGCGTACGTTTCATCCTGACACTGTACCGCTGCCTGTGCGTCAAGGATACAAACATAATAAACGTCCGCATCCAGACAAGTATGCGAACGCGGAACTCATGAAAATTCCGAATTTCTTGCACCTCACTCCACCTGCGGTTGAAGCGCACTGCGAGACGTTGAAAAAATTCTGCACGAAATGGCCAGAGGGTTTAGAAACGGATGAAGATTGCGAGAAGCATTTTCCTGTGGAGATAATCACTTCGGATTATTGTTATTCCTCTCCCACCATAAGAGAACCTCTCGCCAGAATAGTCAGCCTAAGGGTGAAGGTGTCCTCTTTGCATTTAGACACTCACGCCAAAGACAAATTGCTCCGATTAGTGGGTGAAAGATATAATCCTGAGACAGACAAAATGACGGTAGTCGCGGACAGGTGTCCGACTAGAAAACAGAATTTAGATTATGTGAACTATCTTCTTACAGCTCTGTTTCACGTATCCTGGGTAAGTCGTTGGCTCGTTTCTTAACGATTTTTGGTGATATTTAAAGACTCGAGATCTGTAGCAATAATGTTGCGTGTAACTGTAGCGCGTCGAACCATGGGAAGCCGAGAAATGTGAAGCGGACATGGAGTACTACGATTGGGATAAAAGCATCAGTAGGAAAAGTTTAGTGACTCTGCACTGCTGGCCGAATATCCCCACCGACACCAATTACGAACATATACCATCTGCAACGGAATACAAGATCGCAGTTTCCGATCTAATAAACAATGGGGAAGATAGCTTTTCCATCAACAAATACAAACAGGCTGTTAAGAATGTGTTGCACCTGAAATACGCTGAGAACGCGAAATAAATAGAAATAAGAATGTTACAATTGTTTCGGCGTAGTCCTCAGTTTAATTGTTACAAACCAGTCGCACGTAAAAAAGACATAGTTTTCCTATTATGACAATAAATTTAATAATTGTGCTTGAAAAGGGAGTACCAAACATGAATTCTTGTTTTCTCGTCGTCGAGTTACATGTCTATTCACCGTTTACTAATCGAGTATTTTAAACGTTATACAACGTAAATAGTTAAAGTCGCGAAGTAGCTTAGAAGCAACAACGGATCTTTCGCTTAATATTTATTAATTATATTATACGTTTAATTATAATATAGAAAATTTCCAAGCACAGCCGGCATCGCTATTGCCAATATTGTCGGGCACAGGTTGAAAATATAGCGCGCGAATACTTTCTGTGTTCGTTACGGAGGAAGCTTCCAATTTTATGGGCACTTTATTTGAGAAGAGCGAACAAGGAATATTCTGTGACGAACGACTAGTTACTAGAGCGTGTAATGGGAGAAGAACTGCATCCCGAAGGCTATAAATGCCCCGGCATTGCGAAAGGAAAGCATTAGGAGAACTATTCGTTACGTAGAATGGATGTTAGTACATAAATCGGCGGATAGATTGTTTGAAATTGAAACGGGCGAGTATTTCACGATTAAATCTGTGACGTTAAACATTCTCGCTTATCGCATCAAGTATCTTCCACGGGAAGAATGTTTAAAGTCTTGGTGATGGTTGAATTATTCGGTGGCATTCTATGCCGTGTCTCGACGGATGCTTCTTACGTGGAAAATAATTTAGAACTTGAGAAGTCGTACTCCATTATTCCGAGAACTGTACGTAAAAATCTATGTAATAATATAATGTTCTGAGAAAGTTATGCAATCACGCTCGCTACGAAGAATGGTATTTTCATTTTTCTTTCTGCGAACAGGCCCCAGGATATAGGAAAACACCGACGGGCCTTCAGAGAAGTTACTACAGTGGATACGGAACAGCAGTAAGTCCCACATATTATCCGTAAGTATGCTTGTAAAAAGGAGAACATTATAATTACGTGCATATTAATTAATCGATCATACTTATGCACGATGTAATATTTTTCAGAGCAATCGATCCTTTAAGCGTGCTGGCGTCGCTCGCTTTCTTAGCATTCTTAATCCAATCGTTTGCATCGATGTTTGATCGTTCAAGATCAATCGCGCGGACAACGGTCTCTGCTAGGCATTTTATGGAACTGAAAATGCTGGCACTTAGTACACAAGTACTTCGCGCTTTGGAAAAATACGTGAGTAAATGAGGCGGAAATTAACAATTGCTTTAAAATAAACTTCTTGGTCACTGACATTGACAAACACTGAAATGCTAATGTTTCTGCGTCATCTTATTTTTAGGAAGAAAATCGTAATGGGAGGTTGATCGCAAATACAAAACGTAAGGTACTGTAACTGCCTAAAGAACGTATCGTGTTCTTTAAAATGCGTAAGGAAGAATAATCAATTCCAAAGTTGAAATATCAAAACTTTACGAGTGACTTACATTATACTTACATTGTTATTATTGATATAATCCAATAATAACAATGTAAGTATAATGTAAGTGGAATTCACCCGTACTTGAATGATTGTATCGTATAATATTAAACGCGCAATATGTACCCCTGATGCTTGGTCTACTCCTAATGTTCCAAGCAGTAGCGGAGACAAATTTCTCCATAAAAATTGTTTAGCTTGGAAAAGGTTTTTATTCGTCATACATGGAATATAGGCACAGGCATTGATTACAAACATTAACTTCATTGTTCTGAGTTTAGAGGTAGAGTTCAATAAAAATTCATTTGATCCACAGTGTTGTGCTTCGAGTTTATCACGGATGTTTGCAATAATAATTTCTAGCCAGGGTAAATCATCATTCATCAGGAACGTATTTCATGTTTGTAAAAAGGAAAAAATTAGAAAAAAAGAAAGGGAAGATGACCTTGAAATGTCTCCAAATAATGACTGAAGAAACGTTAATTACCATGTAGTATTTTCTTTGAAACTAAACAACTTTTTTGCATAGTTGATAGCCTCAGAAATGCCTGAACGTGTACGTATGAACTAGAAATACCGTATATTTAGCTATATATTTCGCTGTAAATCTACAAAATATACATTGGACGTACGAAGAGTAAGAAAATATGTTGCTACTGCTATACCTATCGAAGTAAATGTGAATTACATATGTATTATCCAACTGTAAGGCCGAATATATTAATATTGAACACTTGATGCGTTTTCCGATTATACTGCACTACAGCATGCAATATCAAGTAAATACCAGCCCAAATACCTAAATTCAAACAGAATATCTTCTATCGTCTTTACCCATTTCGTAGTCAGTCTTTGAAATAATCCTTTAAAATGCCGTTAATCGGACGCGCAGTGGAAACCACGAAAATTTTTAGCAAAGAAGCGTACTTAATGATTACTATATCATTTCTCAACCTTCGCTTAAATAATATATAATATTTTCCGACATCTTTCCATTATTATTAGCTTTAACATTACTTTTACAAAATAATTTCTATACAAGTACGAAGTTCTATGACGTCATCCCATACTAACAATTTTCGCGCTTCTATCCCAACACACGTTTAACCAGTTCTCTATTCATCTTTCTACTGGCTAAAACGTAATTAGTTACCTATATTTCTTATGGGTCAATGCACTACCAATCGCTATAACTATCTCTATCGCTACCATGGCACTCAAGACGACTGCGGACCTGGAACCAATCTGTAACGATAATTTTCAATTATTAGAAGAATGTAGATAGTAAAATGTAGTATTCACTCTTTGATCTTGCAAGGTCTAATAAATATTCTTTCCTCGAAAGATCACATATTAGAGTGTTGCGTATCGATAGTCTATTATACCCAGTTACGTAATTTATAAAAACTAATTCGACACATTTTACTTTCCATATCAATTCGCAATTATCGTGTATCTATACTTCTTTTCTGCATTTCTGTAGAAACGTAATTGTGTCACACTTACTTTTGTTTACCACTTGGCTTCTGGTATGGATGCGTCGTCATCAACCCACGCCTTTCCTTCCCTCTAACTACTTTCAGGGCTGCGCTTGACGTATTTGTATCATTTTCTTTTTTAAGTTTTTCCGCCTTCAATTTATTTAATATCGCTACACTTTTAGCGCTCATTACCACGTGTGGTCTTTGCACCTGCTTATTTTCCTTCCCCTTCGTCGCTATTACATCCAGCAGACCTTTATCTTTCGGGGATATCTTCCTAGCCTGTTTCACAGGTGTCTTCGATACGTTTACAGAATTCTTGTCCAAAAGGACACGCTTTTTTGGTCTTTCCTGCATGCTGTTTCCATTACACTTCCCCTCTATATTCTCCTGCCTTTCTTTCGTATCATTATTCAAAGCCAAGTCTGTAACCTCTTGCAAAGTAACAGTTATATTATTTGCATCCGCATTAGAATGTTTATCGAAGGTTGAATTTAAAGCGTCTTTGGCACAATTATCTTGATTCTGGTTATCTGCCGGGTGCAGCGCGAATATCGGTACCTTGTTATTGAGCGGATCTGACAAATGAGGCACACTGAGGCAAGTCAAGCTATAAAAGTGTTCTTCGTGATCGATCGTTTCTGTGTCTGACCATTTGATATTTCTCACACCTTCCAGTAGCTTAATCAGCTGCTTAAACTCTTCTTTCATAGTGTCCGTCATTGTTCCATAGCCTCGCATCATGTTATAATAATTTTGTAACGTCGTACTCATCACCTTAATCATCGAACAGTGGGAGCGCATTTCACATTGTTGAAGATTTGTAACTTTCTTCACATGCTCGTACTGCATCTGCGATCTAGCCTTTTCTATTTCATAAGTTTGTAACGCAACTACATTGTCCAGCTTGTCCAGCCCCTTCGACTTTGCTTCGTCGTTCAACTTCTGCAATTCCGTTTCCACCGCACACAATTCTCTCCATTCCGACTCCATTTGCATTCGCAAAGAATCTCTTTGCCGCTCGAAGTAATGCAGGGATTTATTAACGCGCGACTTACCACTAGCATTCTGTTCGTCAGCCGTTAAGGCATCAACAGCTGCTGTTAAGTTATGCAATCTCTCGTCCGCTGCCTTTTTATACTGAATTCTGCAGCACAATATTTTATCAGCGCTCTCTAAAGATAGAATCTTTTCGTTCAGAACCCTCTTCTTACAAAGTAGTTCTTTGAATTTATTGACGATTATCGGCGAGCACTTATCCACTTTCTCGCTAGCTTTCGGTTGCCTGGGCTCCGACGGCGACTGCGTCGACCCATTCTCCGATACAAGCAACTTCTGCTTCAAAAAATTGATCTCTTTCTTTTGCTCCTCCACCATTTTAATGTACGCAGTTATGTGCATCTCGCAAGATACGATATTTTTCTTTATATGACTCTTGATTTTCTTCGCTCTGTCCGCGTATCTTAAAGTATTGTAGGTATCTTCGTAACTAACCCTGGACGGCGCGATGTTAGCTATCATAATTGTCTGGCAATTACCACCCAACGAGTCTTTTAAGAGGCGTGTCAATTTAGAATCTCTGTAAGTTATATGCTTCGCGCCGTCCGCCAGATTGTTAATGCAATTTCCAAGAGCCAGTAAAGATTTATTAATGTTGGCGCCTTCTTTGAACCTCGCACCTTTAGATCCTGTGGCCGACGCTCTCTCGGATCCGGCCAAGTCGATCATAGATAACTTGACCTGGCGCATTTGACCGTCTAGTTTGGTGGTAATGTTTATATAGACCTGAAAGACGGCATGGCTCCTGCTGCTCTCTTCGTTCGCATCGGTAGGATGCTGCGTACGATTTTTGTTACCCTTAGCCAGTAGCGTTAACAATTCTTCCGCGCTCTGAATGCTAATTATTTTAAGACCGGCAACGATTACCCCGCATCTACCGTCGTCTCTTAAATGTAACGGACCAGATGTATGTAAAAGATCCTGCACGTTCTCGTTGTAAACTTCTAAATAGGTTACGCCCAAATTAAAGTCGCGGAGTTCGCCCTGCTTCTCGATTTGAGAGAATAATTCCGCGACCGTTCGATACGTGATACCAGGATCTTCGTTACTGCCCAGCATCGTGTGAGTTTTGCCAGCGCCGGTTGCCCCGTATGCAAATACAGAACAGTTGTAGCCGTCCAAGAGACTAGAGATCAACTCTTTGGTACTTCCGCCGAATACGTCGCTATTAGTAGATGGCATGTCAAATACTCTGTCAAAAATGAACTGTAGTTCTTTGTTCTGCTTTTTGAGTATGTCACGTCCCTTCTGTGCGACGCCGTGGTAATAGAAAGGATTCTCCTCTTCTTTCGGATCGAAAATCAGCATTTTGTCGTCGACTACTTTTATGACAGCTCTGGCATTGCTCTGGAGTTCACGTTCATTCTGCGGTCGAACTCTCACGATCACTTTGATGCTCGTCTGCGAGCCAGAATCAGTTCGTACCGATGAACCTGTGCTTCCGCTCGTGCTCGGTTTCGTCCCATTGCTCGAAAGTCGTTTCTTCATCAGCTTCTTACCTTTGTTGGGCGAAAATGCTTTCGCCAAATCTCTCTTATTAAATACCATAGCAAACTTTATTCATTTAGATTTAGATCGAAGCGCCCGTCACTGACCGTTGACGGTTGACGGCAAGCTAAGCTTTCAACCGCTTTGAAATTCAAATTGGCGTGCATGAAATTGTCTTCGATGGCAGGGCGGCCAACACTGGACATATTTTAACGACCGAAATTCCTATGCTTGAAATACATGTGTGCAAAAGGATGAATTAAAGGAGATTTAAGCACCTCTTCCCGATAGAAAAACTTATATTCTTTACAGATACATTCCTAACAAAACAGAAAAGAAACGGAAACTCACACGTACTATGTAAATAAACAAATTATTAGTGCATCTACATAGTTACTTTGGAACTCGTGCCTTTAGTAATTTTCATTTATCAAGATTCAGCATTTTATGAACTCAGTGTATTTGTATTTGTATTTGTATTCTTTATTTATCTCGAGTTTACAGTTGTTTAACACTTCGTTGTTACAAACTCATTTAACGGTTGAATTTGTGCTGTAGCGACCTCTACATGGAGATGCTTTTGTTTCAAAGGCGCACGAAAGCGGACTCTATTCAATTTACACTCAACTCATCGACACTTATCATTTACGTGATCCTCCAAAGAGGATAAGATGTTATCAGATGTTATCATCTTTGTCACTGAACACGATAATTCACCTGCACTCACGTGCCCAACCCATGGACGTTTATTCAAGAAACGAAGAAACTTTCTTCTCGTCAATTCCTTTCTTAGAAAGGCATTTGTTTGGTAAATTGGTAAAAAATTAACGTGTACTGTTTTATTTAGCGAAAGTTGTTCAAGTTTATTTCTGCACAGATCCTGCCAGATGCTATAGTACGTGTACCGACACGGATTTGGAAATTGATTTCGTGGATTCAGGATTAATGAAAAATGCAAGGTGATCAGGATATAAGCTACAGTTTAATTTCGGCAATTCGTGAAGGAAGACTGAAAATAGTAGGAGAGTTAATTAGTTCTTTCGGTCTATCCTACTCACAAGAATGGTCAGATGGATATGTTTTACTTTGCGAAGCTCTTAAAAATAAACGTACAGAGGTTGCCAAACTACTGTTAACAAATGGTTCCAAAGTTAACAGCGGAAACAAAAGTCCTTCTAATACCCCACTTCATTTGGCTGTTACAAATGGTGACATAGAGATCGTTGAGATGCTTCTAGATAGAGGAGCTAATATTGACGCTAAAAGTGAGCATGGTAATAGTTCTCTTTATATCGCAGCCGAGGCAGGATATTTACAAATCGTTGAGCACCTTATAAAACGCGGAGCTTATGTTAATTCTCTGTGTACCTATCTTCATAAGAAATATCGTACACCACTGTTTATTGCTGTTATAAACGGACATGAAAAAGTTGTTAAGGTACTTTTAGAACATGAAGCTAACGTTGATGCTGAAGATCAGGATGGTAAAACTATACTACACCTTGCTGTTGAAAAAGGGCATTCAGTAATTATTGAGCATATTTTAAAGCATTGTCCTGATGTGAAAAAAGATGGCAACAGAAATGCTTTTAATGTTGCAGTGCGTGGTTGTAAAAAAAAGTATAGCAAGATCGTTGAAAAGCTGCTTGACTATGGTTTTACTGTCAGACTTAAATATGGAAATAATTGTGAATTAGTGCACGATACTGTTGAGAAAGGATATTTGAAAATTGTTAATCAACTCTTGAAACAGTGTAGAAATGCTACAAAATTAAATAACTATAAAGGCTTAAAACCTTTACATAGTGCAGCAAAAAACAAACAGGAGGAAGTAGCCAAACTCTTGTTAAGATATGGAGCTGCTGTAAATGCTCAGGATGGCATTGGAAAAACCCCACTAATTTATGCTGTTGAGAACGATTGCAGAGAAATCGTTGAAGTTCTTTTAGAACATGGTGCTGATGTTAACATTAGCGATAATGATGGCAGAACGGCATTGCATTTTACTGCTTTAAAAGAGTATGACGAACTTTTCGAATATTCTTTTAATATAGTTCCTGATATTAGTGATAAGGGAGGAATTGCCAAATTACTTTTAGGTAGGGGAGCTAATGTAAACGCTCAAGTTCAAAATGGTATAACAACACTTCATGCTGCTAGTGTAAAAGGATATGCGAAACTCATTGAGGTGCTTTTGGAATATAACGCAGATGTTAATTGCAGAGATGAACAGTACGGAACACCACTCCACTTTGCTTTGGAAAGCAGTAATCTGGAAATTGTCGAGGTTCTTTTAAAATTTGGGGCTGACTTTGATTCTAAAGATAAATATGGTACAACACCACTTCACATTGCTTGTCGAAAGGGGTATCTACAAATTGTCGAGGTTCTCTTAAAATTTGGTGCCAGCATCGATTCTAAAGATGAATATGGTACAACACCACTTCACTTCGCTTTTCAAAGCGATAATCTGGAAATTGCCGAGGTTCTTTTAAAATTTGGTGCCAGCATTGATATTGAAGATGAATATGGTACAACACCACTTCACTTTGCTTCTAAAAGCGATAATCTGGAAATCGTCGAGATTCTCTTAGCACTCGGTGCCAGCATCGATTCTAAAGATGATCATGGTAGAACACCACTTCACTTTGCTTCTGAAAGCGATAATCTGGAAATTGTTGAGGTGCTCTTAAAATTCGTTGCCGGCGTTGATTTTAAAGACGAATATGGTAGAACACCACTTCACTTTGCTTCTGAAAGCGATAATCTGGAAATTGTTGAGCTTCTCTTAAAATTCGGTGCCGGCGTTGATTCTAAAGATGAAAATGGTACAACACCACTTCACATTGCTTGTCGAAAAAGGAATATACAAATTGTCGAGGTTTTCTTAAACTGTGGTGCTAGCATCGATTCTGTAGATTACTATGGTAGAACAGCACTTTACATTGCTTCTGATAACAGTAATCTAGAAATTGTTGAGGTTCTCTTAAAATTCGGTGCCGGCGTTGATTTTAAAAATAGATTTGGTTTAACAGCGCTTCATACGGCTTGTTGCGGGACAAATCTAGAAATTGTTGAGGTTCTCTTAGAATTTGATGCTAGCATCGATTCTGTAGATTCCACTGGTAGAACAGCACTTCATCTTGCTTCTCTAACTGGCACTCCAGAAATTGTCGAAGTTCTCTTAAAATTCGGTGCCGGCATCGATTCTAAAGATGTATGTGGTAAAACAGCACTTCACATTGCTTCCAAACTCAATGCTTTAGGAATTGCCGAGGTTCTCTTAAAATTCGGCGCCGACATCGATACTGTAGACTATGATGGTAAAACGGCACTTCACATTGTTTCTAATGGAGGTAGTCTAAAAATGGTCGAAGTTCTCTTAAAATTCGGTGCCGGCATCGATTCTAAAGATGTATGTGGTAAAACAGCACTTCACATTGCTTCCAAACTCAATGCTTTAGGAATTGCCGAGGTTCTCTTAAAATCTGGCGCCGACATTGATTCTGTAGATTGTGATGGTAAAACGGCACTTCACATTGCTTCTTATGGAGGTAGTCCAAAAATGGTCGATGTTCTCTTAAAATTTGGTGCCAGCATCGATTGTATAGATAAATTGGGTAGAACAGCACTTTCCATTGCTTGTACCATAACACAGGATAAAGAAGTTGTTATGACTCTTCTAAATCACGATTCTGATATTACTCTGATGAATGAAACGGAGCACTCAGGGTTTGGTTTGTATAGGAATAGACGTAGTTATTGTGATGTTTTTCATCGTTTCGATGTTCCTAAAAGCCTTGTTAGTATTTTTTTATCTTACGCGGTTCAGGTGCAAACTGCACATGTACATGCAAGGAACAGAGATGTACTATTAATTAAGGATAATATAAATGTAGCTGTTTTTCGGAATAAATGTGAGAAAGAAGTAGTAAGCATGAAGAGCGAGAAGGTTGGAAATAGTGATACTTCATTTTATGATATCTTGACAAAAGGTACAAGGCAATTAGCAATATATGCAAGAAATGAAACTATAGTACAGGTCTTTAGATCGGATGATTATAAAATAAAATTTCCAATATATGCTACTATGATAAATAGTAATTTCATAAAGGGGAAAAAAAGGAAAGAGATGATGGAACAAATTTTCCATTTTCTCTTTACTAATTTCCATGGTATACCATATGACTGTAGTGAAAAAATATTTAATTATTTAAGTGATGAAGATTTAAGAACTATAATATATGCTTGCAAGCCTATTAGTGTCAGCAGTCCTAATAACTGATATTAATAATTTATGTTAACTACTTCACACATATCTAAAATACCATTCGTTTAAATATATTAAGTAGGAACGTTCGGAAAGGCGGGTACAATTATAGATAGTGTTAATTTTTAAATGTTTTAATATTATGAAATATGATATTTTATTTGCTTTAAATAAAGCATTGGTTTCAAAATGTCAGAGATACAATTTCTGAATGACTACGCATAATCATATATTATGCATTTTATATATGTACAATTTAAAAGTGTCTATAGTCATACAAAAATTGAATCTCGATCATTTATTTTTAAGGTAAAGAAATTAGACGATATATATTTGTATACTTAATGGGATCTTTTATTTTGAATAATAATAGCTTGTTTTACAGTATCATATAATTATGTTTCATATTTAACAATTTCTTTACCGTTAATAATATTATTAATTTTCGTGCAGTATTGCAGTGCATGTACTACTATACGATATGAAAGTTTATTTATTATGCTATGACCAAATGACATTTAAACGAACATATCGTTTCACATATGGATGTATTAATTGTATTTTTTATATTGCGTATTATATTTTCTGTTCCTAAAATTTATGCAGTAATATTGTACGTTTGGCTTAAACATTCTACGGAAAACGGATTATATTGTTGGATTGCGTTCACCGATTTTATGCTTTATGATTTGTTTGCAATATGCATCTTACATAACTCGCATTGTATTTGTTTGGTTTTAAAATTTTCAATAAGTTTTGTATTATTGTTCGTGAGTGTCTGTTCAATATTGTATTTAACTGTAAAATCTTTAAATAGATATATGACTATTTTTTTAACTGGATTGATTCATTGATTTCTATCGATGGTAATGAAATTGTGAAACTCAAATGAACACGTCTCGTATGTAAGTACTTATGTAGGTTCGAAAAGAACCCATCTTTCTACCCGCTACTAACTTTTGTAGTTACCGTGGCGAGTGGGAGGTACATACATACTTCCGTTTCAGTTAATGTGTGCATTGCTGGCGCATGGGATTCCCCAGAATTCTCCCATTTCTAACGTATCAAGCATGCAGTTAATGGCGCATGCGTATTTATCTCTTTACGTACATACGCTTTGAAAAACGTACCCGCGTGCTGCATTCGAATCATTCGAGTAGTACATATTGTTACACTTTTGTGTAACGGGGGTTGCTCGGTTTGCCAAAATAACAATTTAATAACAAAGAAGTTAGTACAAGATAAACAGGACACTTAACAACACGGAATATCTAATATACAGGAATAGTGAGATCTCAGTTCGGCGACGCCGCGCATACAATGTATTTTAAAAAATATATTAAGGCCGGTATTCATAATCGTTACTTATTCTTAAGCAAATGCTTAAGCATGTGGCATCCTCTACTAACCTAGTACCTAGCTAGTAAAGGATGCCGAATGCTTAACCATTTGCTTAAGAATAAGTAGCGACTATGAATACCGGCCAAAGTGAAAAGATGAAAATCTCAAGACCGCAGTATATCGAAACTGCGGGCGTTATACGAGTAGGGTTGCCACCTTTTTTTTTACAGAAAAATAACGTACATTTGCTTTCGTGGGGTATAAAAAAAAGTACGTTCAATAAATTAAAAGTACATTTTAATCTTATTAGTTTTTATTTCTTCCAAACATATTATCTATTGCTTTTAACATTAAAGAGGAAATTTTTATTATTTTGAAATATCTCAATAACGCAAGATACTTTATTTTAAAGTACAGGTGGCAACCCTATATACGAGGGTGATTACCCCAATTTCAAAACCGCGCTGTTTAAGTACTGCGTTATACGAGGGTCACCTGTCTTCCCTTTACTCACGCTGCACACTGCACAGTGGGGTATTTGACCTCAAAAGCTGGCCAAAATTTTAGATGTTTTAGAATTTGTTCAAACTTGGTATATAAGGGTTTTTGGGGTCGCTGATATTGAATCTGATGTCAAAACTTCAAAATTCAAAATGACAGCTCCAATATGGCGCCAATAATTGCAGAAAATTGGTCAAAATTACTTTTTGTTCTTTAATGAAAAACAAAAATACTTTATTGATCTTAGAAAATATATTTGTGTCACAAGAAAATAAATGGTTGATCAATCAGATGATGATGTCCACGGTTCGTCGTCGCGTCGGAAGACACTTCAACTACGTCCTCTTCATCATGAGAACATGAATCTTGTGTGTTCAAGAACCTGTGTTACAAGGGAAGATCCCGAACCCGAAAATTCAAAAAATTCTGAAACTTTGTGAGTATGCAGGGGATTTCCTCTTTATTACAACGCAATTTTTGTTTGTTGCCTAAATTCATTGGAAGGAGGTGAAATTAACCCCTGAAAATTCGGCTATTTTCCGATTTTGTGTTATAACTCGCGAACTGTAAGAGATAAAAAAAGTTTTAAGACAAAAGTTACTTTTTTTAATTAGATCTATCATTTGGTAAAACAATTATTTTACAGTTCACGAGTTATAATACAAAATCGGAAAATAACCGGATTTTCAGGGCTTAATTACACCCCTTTAGAGTGATTTTGGGCAGCAAACAAAAATTGCGTTGTAATCAGGTGGAAATTCCTTACATATTCAAAAAGTTACAGAATTTTTTGAATTTCCGGGTGTGGGATGTTCCCTTATTAGTCACCAGGAAGAAGAATTACTATGGTTTTTTGAGGAAAGGATTACTTGTTTCTCATGGTATGGGTCTTATATCTGTTAACACAATAATGCGATTGTACAGGCGTATGTGAAACGCTTACATGGGGGGCCAGGGACAGTGTGGCCAATGTGCTCCTCGTCGCTGATTGGCGCCGCCATTTTCAGGCAACTTCCGGTAGCTCTTATGTATAGATCAGTATACATATATACTTACACATTCTCAAGTTGTACTTCTTACAACTTCAGAGATGTACTCTATAAGTGCAATAAATACGTCACGGAAATACGGAAATCAAGGTAAATATAACCAAAAGTAAATATAATTATTTTGCAAAGTATAACAATAAATCAAGAGACACGGTAGTGTCTCGCGCCAAGTATATATATATATATATGCGCAGCGCAAGACACGGAGTGGCTCTATTACGCGACGACTCGCTATCAAGAACCCTGAGATTTCCGAATCTCAATAACGGCTGATCCAATTAGATTTTGAATGGTCTTAATGGATAGCTTGGGTTTGATTTACATGAGAAAAGTGTCTTCGTTTTGTTCCTACGGGCCTTATGAGCTGAGATATTTCGATGTAAAGTTGCAATTTGCTGAATTTTATGTTCTTAAAATTCAGCATCGTCATAGTCATCGTCCTACACTTCTAGGCAAGAGGGGAGTATGAAAGGGTGAGGAAATGTCTCTCAGGCACGTTGTTCATTGGATGCGGGCATCGGCCAATCGCGTAACAAATTGTTGTCACGTGACAGCTAGCCAGAGATATTATAACCTACCAAGTGCTAAGTGTCAAATAAATTGTTGTCACGTGACAGCTAGGCAGAGATATTTTAACCTACCAAGTGCTAAGGGTCAAATAAAGTAAATTGTCGGAATTTGAAATGTCACGAGTTTTTACACTAATAGGAGACTGAATTATTGTCTCAATTAACAAGGTAAATCGCCAAAATTTTTCAAATAGATTTCTTATGTAGAGTCGCAGACTTGGAAGTTGTCTGGAGAAGGTTCGACAGAGAAGCATCTTCTTTCGCACAAGTTTCCACAAATTAATATATTGTTTTTATACCAGCAAACAATTTTTACACAGGCTCGAATAAAAATGAAGAGGACGCCCAGGCTTGGATAGAAATGAAGGGGACGCACAAGCTTGGATAGAAATGAAGGGGATGCACAGGCTTGGAGGTTGTCCAGAGAAGGTTAGACAGACAGAAAAACATCTTGTTTCGCACAAGTTTCTGGAAAGTTGTCAAATAAGGTAAATTGACAAAATTTGTCAAAGTAGCGTAGCATTAAGAATTAAGAAAATTATAGCGTACTGCTTGCAACGTTGAGCAAGTCACATTAGTGAAGAAAGTACGCTGAAAACGCATCTCCCTTGATACTTTTCAATCTCTTTTGGAAAGGTATTCCTAATACTTTATTAAAATCCACAGTAGTTCCTACGCTATTCATTAATTTTATTAGTTTCCCATTAACAATATTTCAATTAAAAAATATAGACATACTAAATTAATTTTATTCCAATACCAATACATTGTACGTTAAAAATATTGAATCTCTTCGTTCATTTTTGCTGAATTACCATTAGCATTTAAATTTCCTGCAACAAGTCATTCTGCCATACGCTCTCACCTCCTTCGGACACATTTTGTAGTCTGTACACTTAAAATAGCAAAGGGCCAATCTATTTTTATATGTTCTACGTTAAGTCATAACTAAAATGTGGAATTTTGTATATTTACAGATAATCGAAGCAGAAGCGATAGAGAAAGTAACCCTGCTGCAAATGAGAAAAATAAGCACATTTTCATGTATAATTTTATTCTAGAGTTTTAAGAAATATGTTTATACAATTAATATTGAGTTTTATTATGAATGTGAAAAACTGTATAATTCAGACAACAAAAATAAATCGGACATAATATTATATTAATTAAACGATTTTATTCAGCTTCGATTCTATGTTTGCTTCTTGTATGTTTGCTTCATATCTGAAAACTCAACTATAAACCAATTCGACCAATCCAATTGTCTTGTAGCTTTGCAAGCGTGCGGAGTTTGGATAACCATATAATATATTGTTGAAAAAATAACCCCGAGGGGGTGAAAAAGTTATCCAGTCATCAATAAACACTACAAAATGTGTGAAATCCCCACAAAATTATCTTTTTTAAAAAAGGTACAAAAAAGAGCGCCAAGTATATAATTCCATCATAAAGAATTCCATTTAAAAACATTGTCGTAAATTAATATAAATTTCTTAATATGCTATATTTAACTTTACAAAAGTGATGAGATACAACAATTGCGCCAATTATCACAATGGCTATTTATACAAAGAAAAAAATGTACTGCATAATATTAAGCCGACATATTTTTATACAAATCAATATTTTAATACGAATAAATATTTTATTCAAAATACTTGGCGCTGCTCTCTGAATTGGTGTTGCTAAACTGAATAAATATGCATAAATTGCATTAAAATCTTTTTCTTTCTTTCTTGTCTCTGTGGTGTCTTGTCTTGTTTTATTTATTAACCAAGACAATTAACATTTTTTCGGAGAGCAGCGCCAAGTATTTTGAATAAAATATTTATTCGTATTAAAATATTGATTTGTATAAAAATATGTCGGCTTAATATTATGCAGTACATTTTTTTCTTTGTATAAATAGCCATTGTGATAATTGGCGCAATTGTTGTATCTCATCACTTTTGTAAAGTTAAATATAGCATATTAAGAAATTTATATTAATTTACGACAATGTTTTTAAATGGAATTCTTTATGATGGAATTATATACTTGGCGCTCTTTTTTGTACCTTTTTTAAAAAAGGTAATTTTGTGGGTTATAGTATAACTTTAAAATAACATCAAATTTTTAGCTACATCTTGATAATTAAAACACTATTTCAGATGCCTCATTGTTTTGCCAAAAGCTGTAAAAATAGCTCGAAGAATGGGGCTAAAATGAATTATTTTCCCCCGAGACCCTCAAAGAAGAGAGAGTTGGAAACTCTCTTGCACGACTCTTGGTGGAATGCATGAGGGATTACTAATACATAATTCAGCTGCTTTGTGTGAAGTGATATATATTAAATTAAATTATAGTATCAAAACATGCAATAATAAATAAGCTTATTATGTGAATTTGTATAAATTTACTTGCATTACCATATGTATTTATAATATTTTGTTATGAAAATTCATACATATTTTGTAATGGAAATAGTTTGTTTTTTGTATTATTCAATTATAAGAAACTAATTAACCTACTGTCCATGAACTAGTGTGTCCACTGTACTTTCAGGTATCAAGAAATACAAGGCATACAGTTCATCTTCATCGTCATCATCAAAACAAAGGAAACATTTGTGTATCTACATATTTTTTAATAAATTATTTAATATAATTACTATGTAATATACTATGATTAATAAAGTATTCGAACTACAAGTCATACATTACCGTTATTGCTTTTATTTAATTATTTATTTTTTAAGTATTTATTGAAGTTTAATCAAATTATAATTATATGAGCTTTACTTTAAACATTTGTGTATCTACATATTTTTTAATAATTATAAACTATATAATTATATATTTATATATGTAAATTATGTATAATATATAATTTATATATAATTATAAACTGATATAAACTATAAAATATTTATCTAAGTTTTCATTAATAAAATGAAATATTAAGTTTATACATACACGTCACTATATATATACGCTATGATTTCCCCCTTTTAAATATCGCGCGCGTTTGATCTGGCTGTAACTGAAAATGGCGACTTCCGGCTCATTGGCCACACTGTCCCTGGACCCACTGTAGAAACGCTGCAACTCTCGATTGTTATTTCTAACTAAATTAACTATAAAACTTCCATCCGGACGAATCCGGAACCAATTTTTTTTGCATTGTGATCACAAATTTTTATCAATTGTAATGACACCAGAAAAAACATCCGGACTCACCAGAAGTATAACAAAATCGTTAATGAAATCTTATAATTATAAAGAAAATTTACTGAATTCTTGATTATCTCCAAACCTTAATAACTATACAAATATATATGATGAAAAATGAAAATCTGTTCGAAATTGCAGTATATACTTACCTAAAAAGCTTCCATAATGGAAGAACTCACATAATTTCCTTACAACACGTAAAAATCACTAATAAGCCAACCATGTTTTAGAAGATAGTTAAGAAAGAAATGCGTGCTCTAAAATCTCCTAACTTTCGATGAAGCCCATTGCTTCATGAGTGCATAAATGAAAAAGAAAAAACAATAATGCTACATTGTTCCTTACATATTCAACTGCCTCGAGCAGCAAAAATTTTACGACTGACACGAAATTTTTTAAATTGAGTTTTGGCCAGCTTTTCAGACCAAATACCCTACTATGCGTTGATAGAAATCCCAGTCGAAATTAAATTTTAATTATAGAACTTTTTTACGTTGTAATGCGTGTAAAAATTTGTAAAATAAAAATAAAAATAAAAAGGGTAAGGAGGGATGTGAATTAGAATCAGGAGTAGTAAAATTGCGGCACATATTTTGTTCGTTTTATTATTTCCAAATCTTGCTTAGAACCTGAAGAAATTCTTTCACAATCTAATAATTAATAATTAATGATAATTAAGTTTAACATTAACGCCTGACAACGACGAAGTAAAGATTATAGATATATATATGTATATAACAGCCTATATACATATATATATTTATAGATATATATATTATATATATATATAATTATATATATAAGCTAATCCTTGCCCAGACACACATGGTTGATATGCAGTGTTTCATTTCATCATTCAATTTTCTTTCTACGGGCATATAAATAAAATCTTATTGCTTAATATTCTTTAAATATATACATATATATACATGTATATATGTGTATGCATATATATATGTATATGTATATATATATATATACATACGGTATCATTATAATTACATATGATGATATGTTTTTGTAGTCCCAATGATTAATATGCACGCATTTGTGCAAAATGCCTCGGCGTGAGACACGTTATGGACGGATTGATCCAGATTCAAAGTGGACGTTCCGAATGATCGAGCGAGTAGCGGGAATTTTGAATTGCGTTACGCGGTAACAGCCGATCGTGCACTTTCTTTTGTTCGCTCTTTCTCACCGAGGACTCGTGCTCGTCCGTAGAATTAAAAAAAAAAACAAATAATCGTCCGTGTCGCTTGGCGATCGTGTTTCGGAATGTCCCCGCGTATCCGGCAGTATTTTGACGAGGCCTAAGATTGTCGTTCTAACCTCGCCCGTGAAGAAGAAGGTGACGGAAATAAGAAAACAAAGAGAGAGAGAGAGAGAGAGACGCGGTGGCTCGCGGCCCGCTTCGTTCGACAGTCCCTCGCGGATCGTTAACGATCGCGGTCAGGCATCGCTCAAAAGCCCCGTCGGCATACTGATTAATCATTATTCGCTCACTAAATATCAGATTCTTACCTCTGTATTAATTCATATACCGCTACGGTAAAGTTATTATTTTTTTTTTTTTAGATATCACAATAACCTTACACAGAAAGCTGCAACTAGTTTTATTATATTAATATTAATATTATTATTTGTTATCATTATTAAATATCATTATTTATCATTATTAATTATTATTATTGTTGTTTTTACCATCTACCGCGCAAATACGTCGGGACTTTAGCTCCTCCTCTTCACCTTTAACGAAAACACCGAACTTAACTCTCGCGCGACGATTGTTTACGGTAATTGCTTTTGAACGTGACTCGTGCGCGTGCGCAGCTCTGAATTTCGTTTACTATATCCGCCGGCGTGCGGCGTTGCCGCCCGTGTGATTGATCGATTGAAATCGGGAAAATTAAATTAGCTGGTTTCCGATAGTCTGTTGTTCTTTTCTCTCTTTTTTGTTTTGTTTTGAAATAGTGTCTGGCACGTCCCCCCGTTCTGTCATCGAACGTTTACGTTTCGAGTTGTCTCCCACCACTTCCTCGATTCCGATCGAGAGATCTCCTTCGCTCTGATATCTCTCGACATCGAGCATTTCTTTATGCGTGGCTACGTTAATCGAGGATGAAATAAGCGCTCGGCAACACTGGGATCATATTCTAATTCGTTTCTTTTCTCTAACGCTCTTTCTGCAAATTCAAGCCTAGGAAATTTTTATGTATAATGTATATATACGATAAACTCTAGCATGAAGTTATCTTAATAATCGTCCCAAGCGACACCTACGTCTCGATTCCATCCTCGATTATCGATAATTATCGCACATCTCATTCAGCTCGTGTACGTGCACATCGAATCGGAAATTCGCGCATAGCGGTGCGTGTGAATTCGTCGGAATAATTTCTATTGTTCAACAAGATGCACGGTGTCTGTGCATGGAAGAAACCATCGCGGTATAACGGTTCGAACCTAGTGACAAGACGAGCCGGACTATATACAGGGCTTTTGCGAATGTCCACTTATCTCAATTCCAAACTTTGTTGATATTAAGAGATTTGTTACTTAAAGCAAACTTAAACTTCCTTCGAAATACTTTAAACAGAAACAGGCAAACATTGTGCTCTTACCTTTCGATGTTAACCTAATTTCGAAAGATATACTGAAAGTAACCTATGAAAAGTAAAGTACCTTTGTAATCATAATGAAATTTGTTACACCCTGAACATAGCCACAGTCTTCCTTCGAGCCAACAATCGTGTCGGTACGCGTGCCGAAACTTTCGTCAACGATCGTTCGCGCGGCTAACAAGTGTGCGTGCAATAACCAGGTGTGGAGAACGAGAAATGACCGATACAGATCGTTGCAGTTCAAACGACATTGCTGGGCGCGAATCAATCGTTGATCGACGAGCTCCCGAAGGTAAAATCCGATTTCTTCCGTGAATAGACACCGCCTTATAAATCGTTATAAATGTATCACAACTAGGGGCGTTTTATCCTCTATTACAGAACATCCTGTAATATGCGCGTCGTTATCTTCTCTCGGATCGCGACATTACCCACGGTAGATAAACACTCGTGTCGACAAGCGCAACAATCGCGGTGGAAATACCTCTCTCTCGTTAAGCTCCCTCCTCTTAATTAACCTCCACGCTCTCGATTCTCGATCATCCGACGATCGTCGAATTGTAATACGATTTTCTTTCTTTTTCTTTTCTCTAAAAATGTCATTTTAATGCATATTCGTTTAGTCGTTTCCTATGCTCCCACCGCGAGGCTCGCGACGAATCGACGAGCTCGCGTATATTGAATATCACTTGATCGAATATCAATCATCGATACATTCGCTTAAATTAGATTCTCGATTTTCACAACAATTTCCTTTAGGTAATCAATTCTTTTTTTTTTTAATAAAATTTCAATCATTTAGCTACTAACGAAAATACTTAAATACTCATAGCTTCACTTTTGCTCGACTTTCAGTTATTCTTTCGATGTTTGTTTCCGGTATTTAAGCCCACTTGGGCAACACTATCCGACAGTGTCGCTTCTGTGGGAGATACGAAGTGCTGATTGAAAACGATGTGCTTCGGAGAAATCGGATATCTGTCGGTGAAATATTATACACACGTCGTATTGAAGATGTTTGGGTACTCGAAAAAGTCAAGTAGGACTTGACTTTATGAAATAGAATTAAGTGATCCAATATTCAATTATTTGATTAATCGATCACTCGCTCACTCGATCGATCGATTACGGTGCTAATCGATTAATCAAGTACTTAATCATCGAGATCTTTGGATCTCTTAATCACTCGAATTCATCGATTCACCGAATGCGGCGACGAAATCGATTATTGGCACAGCTTTACGCCGTACCTCTATGCGTGCATGTGCCAAGCTTGCGTGACAAAGATTATTACACAGACCCAGCGGGCATTTACTGCGATGCGTTGCACATTTTCCCCGCCAGGGTGTTACGCATCAACGCTCGGGTCTCAACATAAAATAAGATGCAGATAAATACAGTGACAATAGCTACACGATCAGTCCTATCGTAACACGAGGTGCTACTATAATTACACGATATGTAGATACGTTCGTAGATGTCTACACACGGCGAACAACTAATGAGACTTGGAATCGTTAGAAGTTTACCGTACCACACCGATGTGCATTCCCTTTCCGGATATAAATAATTTTTAAATAGTTCAAATACAAGCTATCAGTATAGGTATTTTCTCTTTGGTTCGTTTTAAAGTACGGAGCAGAGCTGGAACAGCTGTGCCATCGCGAATGTTAATTAGCTGTATAAAACGTGGCGCAACAAAGACTAGATATTCAATGTCGCGCCGATCACCACCGATTACATTCCCTTCGCAGCAACAATTTTTACTGTTTTTCCTCTCGTTACCGATCACTTTCCAGGCTTATAATTCTCCGACAGAATTATTGAAAGTGGAGCTTTGCAGGCGTGAAACGTGCAACAGGGATAACAGTATTTGACGCGATGCGCAAACAGATCGCAGCTAATTAGCGGTGTGCCATTAGAAGGAAAGTGGACGTTCTGTACACTCGTTTGTCTACTTCGCTGTGTTACGAAACGGCTTGAATTATGCAACATCAATTAGCGGCTTGTAAACACTTTAGAGGATCGTTCGCATGTTTCCCGCATTAATCCGATTGCTCAGTCTCCCGTGAATTTCGACATCGCTTTAACTAGCTGAAACTTTCCCCGCTAATAAAAATTAATGACGATCATTCTTAAGTAATTCGTTACCGGTGATTTCCACGGGCATGGTTTCCAGACACAATGGAAAGCGTAACTCATATTCCGAACTTTCCTGTGATGCCGAGAGCGTCGCTCGCGTTACGTTTCGTAAATTCCTTTCGTCGCGATGACGACGATGCTTCTCCTTTTATAAAACGTCGTCCCGTGTGTAAACACCCGCTTGGACATCTCCACGATAATTTACAACCCTCGCCTGCTACGATCCGAGCAGTTCAGCGCGTACACGCGTATAAATATTTAAATAAACGACTGAGTCTCGAATCCATGCAAACTACCATAGTCGAGGCAGAATCTATCGGCCATTTAAAGTCAGCGAATTATTCTACAGCTTGGTTACACCCTCCACTCCACCCTTCGTCAGTTTCAAACTTATGCAAATATGATTTCGAGCGACCAATCGATTTCGTCCCAACTATGAAACATTGCATGCTCCTTTTCTCAGCTCAGATCTTCGTCCATTGCCTCTTATATTCACACGCTAAAGGTGGGTTCTCACTTCGCCTCGGCACTTCTTTATAATTCTCAAAATTATCGTTGCGAAAAAGTCAACTGTACTGCGGATATATTAATTATTATTATTAACGGGAATCCCCATATTAATTTGTGGGGTCTTAAGAGTCTTAAGACTGCGCATCGCCTCGCTAATGTTCCCGGAGAGGAATCTGCGTCTGGTTCAATTAAATTCTCAGGATGCTTAAGAAAAACACGGGAAGAATAAAATGAGTGGAGCTGGGTGTAGTGAGGGCCCACCTTTAGTCTGTTCTCTTAAGTTTCATCCTCCCCTTACGTGGCCATCGTTGCGAATCGATTCCACGATCGACGATGTTCGTGTAAGGCGATCGCGTGGGTCATAGGTGGCCACCCTAAAGGTACACGATTTACTGTGAAAGATTGTACAGGACGCTTCTTTAATTTTGTTACGAGGTCTGAGAGTCTTAAATGGAATCAACTTTGTGTACCCTACATTTGGAAAGCTCTCATTAATCTGAATAATTCTTACTGTAAGCAATTTTCAAAACGATGCACATTTAAAAAGTTATAGAGAGATATGTGTTTCCCAACATTTTGTGAGTCGCGATTCCATTTTATAACATTCAAATAACCCACGCCCCTCCCCAATATAAGGTAAAGAACACACATTAAAAATAAGTATTTCAGAGTATAATTCTAACTTAATAATATTAAAAAAAAACAAGAAACAGTGGCGACTATACGTATTGGTATATATACCAAAGTGTGTCTGACCACATACGATCCATCTCCACTTATTCCCTTGTATTTTACTCCTCTCCCGAACTTTTTAATCGTACACGTTTTTCTATCGTTCTTCGTGTATTGTTAAAGAAGCGCATTATTTTGAATATTGCTTCGACTATAAATTCTTCAGATTAACGTAACTTTCGTAAAAACGTAAAACTTATCAGAAGTTCCGTTTAAGGCCCTCGAATATCGTCCTTGTTTCATCCTCTTTAGAAGGATGTACAGTTTATTCATTTGGACGAAACAATAGGACCCCCCCACGCAAAAGAGTTCGAAACTGAACATCACTCTACTTCAATGAATAAATTCGTGAGAACTGTTTGTAACGCAGTTATTTCCCCTAAATGACCCAGCGCCACCTTTCACGCCCGTAATCACGGCTGCACACTTAAAGAATAGTTATGAAGTTGACGAGCGACATCTATAGGAGACGTAGAATAGCATCTTTCGTTCTTTGGGATTGTTTACGCGAGTTTTTTTAAATTAATAAATAGAGTCGAACCATTCAGGTACCTATGTGCAAAGAACGTTCGATAGCGAGAACGAAGTGGCACGGGTGCTGTTCAACCGCACCTCCGAGCTTCCTAATTTAGCGCCGAAGCGAGAATACTGACGCCATCGATCGACTATTTAATGGTCGTCGCGATCGGCGACACCGAACAATCTTTCTCTGCGAAATACCAACGAAATTGACTATCACGATTCACTGATCTATCGCGGGAATGAAGGGGTTCCCACAATTACCTATAACAATTACCTTAACCCTCCATCGATAGGGTAATATATACTGCTCAAAATAATCAGCCACAGTACTCTAAAAATCGTGCCCGGGGAAGCTATGCGAGGGAACGAAGCGGATCATTCAAAAGGGGACTTACTCTACGCGAGCGTTTTGTATAATTTTTGTACATTAAATTCAGCTCTGAAGCGACTTTCGCGTTTTATAGTACACCCTGTGTTGGAACTTTTACAGTGTCGCGCGTAACGAGGTCAAAGTGGTCGAGGCACGAAATCCTCCAATTATTTTGAACAGTGTATCACACAATTGTTAGAGCGAGGTCGCCTCCGACCTCGGTGAAAGAAAGAAGCTAAGGGAAACGCAGAAAGCGCCCTCACGCAGCAGAACGTGCCACTGAACGCAACGTCAACTTGCTACGAGTCTGCGAACAGCCAGAATCAACGCGTAGAATTGTCGACGAAGGACGAGCTGGTGTAATCAATCACATGCGACGATTTAAAGCTACGATATAAATAATCTTCGACGCCACCCTATCATACGAGGGTTAAATTACTTTCAGTTACAATGCCATCTCTTGCATAAGAGTATCGTTAAACGGACGCAACGTTCGCGGTTAAACTAAATAACACAGAAAGCACGCGCGACGCTAAAAACCTTTCCGACGGCCTACGCGAAACCATCTACTTTGGTCGTTCGATGCTCGATCGCGAGGTTAGAATACTCGGGAGCATCGCGCGACGTATTCCACCGCGCTCTACTAGACAAGTTTACGAATCGAACGCTTCCAAGTTCGTAATAAGTATAGGTGTGCCGAGCAATAGTGGCGTTTCTAGGAATTAAAAGGAACAGGTGGGAAAGAAGGTAGTCCTGATGCCAGCGATCTAATATAGCGAATTTGGTACCTCGCACTGACTCTGCACTGGTGCCAGAGAATGAGTCGGATTGGTTGTTTCTGATAGAAATGAAGATAGCTCTATAAGAATCAACCAATCCAAGTCAGTTTTTAGCACTAGTACAGAGTCAGTGCGAGGTACCGAATTCGCTAATAGTAATTCTTCGACGCAAGGTGGCACTACTGCTCGACGCACCTAATTTTCAAATTATAACTGCGCCTAAAATTTCTGCTTATATACGTATATAATATGTATATATATATATATAACTACGGTCCCTAGGTATCATATACTTTCGGAATGTATGGACTCCACTTGATTTCTACTTGTATCACTTTCAAATACAAATGATCTAAAAAGGTCTGCGATTGATCTCGAGGGCGTCCATGGGTTTGCTTTGCCATTTCCTGTCCTGCGTCCGTGTGGTTAGAATGAAAATGATATGTCTTATTGTACGTGGTCGCGAGATCGTCGCTCGTCGGTGTCGCCCTCTTCCAGTTCCTTGCGGCGCTCCAACGCCATCTGTCCGTTGAATGGAACCGAACCCTGAACGCTCGCGTCGTGATCAGTCCTTCCGATGGTTTCCTTCCCTCCAGTACGCTCGAGAGAGTCACGTGATCGCCACCTGTGCCCTCCATCGTCAACAAAGGCGAACGAAGCGCATTCGTTGTGTAGCCGATTGTAAATTAGCGGAACGAAACACTCGGGAAGCTTGTGTTAAAGCGGGCGCACAAATGTTTCTATGGACTGCTCGGGTCTCGATGAAACGAGGCAGAGCGAGGCTGCGAGGCGATAAAAAATAATTTCACTCGAGCTTGGAAAAATACCGTCTTCTTCTCCTTACGGTCTCGTCGAAACTGGCCTACTTTAGTGAACTGCGATGGACTCGGAACGGCCGGGGACGCCGCCGCTGTTGGGTATTCATCTCGCGAAGGACGGATTCGGGATCTCTGTTCAATTACTTCCGCGGCAGGTTTCCTCTTCTCCCACTCTAATCCTCCAAAAACGATCGTCGGTTTCGAACTGAGCACGACTTCCACGCTCGCCAGGGTTCTAAAGTGCGCTGCGATCGCGCGATCATCGTAATCTTTGGATATACGTCACATCTTTGGCGTTCGACAACATGGTCTCTGCTTCTTCAATGGCAATCCTTTCCTTTTGCTTGGTCTTCTTCGATACGAAGTGGAAATTGTATCGCTCGTAGTCTATCCTCCTTGCGTTTCCATAGAATCTTTCTTTTACCGATTCCTCTAAGTAGCTCTCGCTGCGCGTGCTTCTAAACGTTCTTGGATTTACCGTGGCAGCTTTCAAGCGACGTGTAACTTTTCGCATTGCATAATAGCGATTCGCGTGGGTCGACCGAATTATTCGCAATCCTCTTGCTCCCGTTGAAAGTTGTTCCTCGTGATCTATTCGGAAGATCTAACCAATAACCTCGTCCAACGTGAACGCGCATCTACATTGCGCGCGATTGCGCAGCGTGTATACATATATATATATATATATATATATATACTATTATAGTATACACGTACGCACGTAAAAAAAGAAAGGAGAACGACTGGACTCGTTACGATAATTCTCTAGTTACGGTACAAAATATCCGATTCGCATGTACTTACTCTTTCCCCCGGTTCTACGTCACGTGATATACATATATATACATATATACTTTCCATATTTTCGTCGGTCCATCTAATATTGTTACGCGAAATGCCGTTTCTCTAATGTATAAGTGTATGTAACGTAGCGTACTGCCTACTGATATGAGTTAGTTCACTTTTAAAGCACTTTTAAATTCAATCTAAAACGATATCCATCGATCGCGAGCGAACCTGTCCCACGGTGGTTTGTCGTCTAATAACCAGCAATGTCTAATTGGATGCGTCGTTACTCTGAATCGACATCGCCCTCGCGTCTGTTGCTGACGGTGTTTCGGTAGAAGCGACGTGACGTCCTCTTTTTAAAATTCACGTTCTCTACGCGGGTTCATTAAAGCTCCCGTTTTCTCTGGGGATTGTGTGCTCGTGGCGCATCGAATTTAGTAACCGGAAACACCGTGACGCCAAGCACGTGTCGATCCGTAAATTTCATCGATCGCGAACTCTAATCGGCGAACAATCCGCGGTGCACCTCTTCACCGTTGCGTTCCCTAGTTCCTCTCGTTGCCTTTGGCGACAAGCGCGATTCCGCCAGCTTATTTCGAACTGTTCCCTAATTTGGTAATTGAATATTTAGGGCCTACTTTGATTGCCGAGTAATTAGGTATTCTGTTAATCGTTGCGTGACCTTGGTGGTCATTCTAAACTGCAATTTCAATTTTGATCTGGGTCCAGTTAGATGAGACGAGTTTCACAAGCTTATCTCTGGGCTGATGGACGTTATCCAATTTAATAACAAATTTGAATTTCTTTGAAAGATGAAACTCCGATAGAAGTTTCTAAGATCCAGCTTTATTTTCAAGTAACTGAGGGTATTAATAGATTGTTGATCAAATTTGGAAAAATTCGAAAGGAACTTAATTAACGAGATTTCCCCTCAGAATTCTCCTAAAGGCAGAGTTAAACATGTGCAACAGCGCGCATTTGCGCGCCGAACACTTAAAATTTCCTACGGTACGAGGTCCTACGTTGCGCGCCGAACCATAAAAATCGACCCTTGTAATGGTGTTCTGCAACGCGCATTGCACATGTTTAACCGTGCCTTAACAGTTTAATCCTACAGAGCACACGTGGGACTGACAGGCCCAAGTGAACATTTCTCATGAAAAGATATCGATAATGATGACTAAGTAGTCGCGTTAAAGAGATTTTTCTCCAATATTTCACTTTGTTATTAAATATTTTTCACAACAAAAATTCAGTGCAATAGATTACATGCCGTCTAAAAATTTTTTCCCTCAAAATATCCATGCATTTCTGGATTTGGAGATATGGGCCTGTGAGGTCCAACGTGTGCAGTGGTGACATTTTAATTTATGAGCCATCCACTGACTCGAGGTTCTCTTGATATCAACGAAATCACACGATCTCATATGCCCAGAGTGAAACTGTACGACGCGAAGTTCGAAACGAGCCGGAGGAGGGCGCTGGTGCAGCGAGTAATAGCGGGAACAAAGCGATACGCCTACCTTGGGCATTAAAACGAGCGTTGCTCGCCTCGGAGACCCAGCGAGCAGCCGTTTCGCGGGCTTCTGGTCTGTGGATTCGCGGTTCCTCCCGTTTTCTTCGTATCGTTTTCGTACAAAAGTAGCAAAAGCTTGCGGCCACGATCGCCGAAGAATTCATTTCATTTTTATTTTATTTTATTTATTTGTACATCGTCCAAAACGCTGGAGCTTTCGAGCGAACCATCGTCGTGGACGACAATACGCGCGTGGTCGCGCGACGTGGACGATTTAACGCGCGGGTATCACTTTGTTGGGCGTGCTAGTTCTACGCGCTGTACGATCATCGGTACCGATCGACAGAATCGTGCAACCATCTGGTCTGATTACCTACACAATCGACACTCTCTCTCTCTCTTCCTCTCTCTTTTACGCGCATTCACACAGACAGACACGCACACAATCCCACTCCCCGTCCCGGGCAGTGCGACTATATCGTTTTTAATAAATTGTAAAATGATATGTTTACGTTTAAGGTCAAGCGAATGCGTTGCCCTGCGAGAGGCATTCGAGAGCCTTCGTCTTCCATTTTGTTTCTCCGCGTCGGTGGTCATGGTTCGATTCTTACTAACGAGCCGTTGGGATCCTGCCATTCGTTTTCTGGGGGGACGAAGTTTCGGAAACGAGGCGATTAGCGAGAGACGATCCCCCGAGGGAGACAAGGAACCCGGGATTACTTGTCCTTCCTAACCTTACTTTCGTTTCTCGCTCGCCTCGATCTTGCCCATTTTGCTACTCAGAGGATCGGGAACGAATGAAATTAGGGATAAAACGAGCCGCTTGGCCGCGGCTCTCTCCGAATTCGTAAATGTAAGGCCTCGCATTGGGTTACGAACTTAGGCTATACTTTCCGTCGTTTTCGAACATCACAATCTAGAAATTACTCGTCGAGCTCCACCATAGGGGGAACGTCCTGTTCGGAGGATGAATTGACTATGCCTTTTAAATTTCTTCGTCTAGAAATAGGAAAACAACCCTTCAACAAATAGGTCCAGGACACACCCGAAAGGATCCCGAGGAGACACGATACTTTGCTTTCTCTATCGACTATCAGGAAAAAATGCTGCTCATCGACACCATCAATCACGATCTATATATACACAGAAATAGTGTAGCGTCATATTTATATATATAGATAACGACGATTACCTAACGAGCTGATATGTTCGTGGATCGACACGTTTTCCTTCACTTTCTCGCGACATCGAAGCGGGTTACGCTAAAATCGCGATGGAAAGCGTTTATTTAAGCCATCCGCGGAACCAACGTTCCGTGGGACACGCTACCATTCACATCGAGTCTCGAGGATAATTGCGATCTACTTACTCTCTCGTAACGGTACCGAAAATGTGGCCCTCTTTACCTTTTCAGTACACGCTCACTCTTCTGTGATCCACTTTTACCAGAGATCGTGGGCCAGATTCCTCGCGATCTCTCTTTGCACTAATTTTCATCTACGTTCTTTGGACAACAGTCGAAAGGTACTACGAGCATTGTTTCGGATATGTGTGCACGATAATCGATTGCTCGATGAATGGAGGCGTTGGTTTATTCCTTTCTAATTATTTATGGGAGGACGACCGTAAAACGCTTTCCAGGACGATTGTCTACCTAAAACGACCTGCTCGACAAGCCCTTAACCAACTAACGATATGTATCAGAAGAGCGACAACCCTGAAACCTCCGTGTTCCTCTATCTCTTTCCGTAGCTGCTCGTTTCGCCGATTGCAGCGACACACGTTTGCGGAGTCCGAACCATCGCGGCGCAAGCGCGTTGGGATTAAGGTAACGGATCGACTGTTATCGGGATCTTGTGATCACTTGCACTACACGTAGGAGGATTTCCCCTTCGCTTGTAGGTACAAGCACGTTTTGGCATTCTAACTATAATCTAAGAATTTTAAATTTTATATTTATTTAAACGGGAGAGTTAGTAGCAAAGTTTTATGGACAATTTACTTTCATGTATGTTGGCATCTCTGTCTTGAACAACAGAGAAGTACGATCCTTTCTAAAGGAACTTTTACTACGTTTCTTGCTACTACTTTTTACCGTTCCTCTTGGAGAACAATGCACGATCGTTCGGGAGCGTTAGAAACGATCGCTAACTATGTTTTACAAGGGTAACAAGCAGGAGTCTTGGAGAAAGTATCCCGCAAATAGAAAGGACTATTAGCAACAGTTCCAAGTGAGAAAGAATAGAAGTTGGAGGAAATCGCGTAGCTCTAAAACACTAATTGAGGATCTTGCAGTAAGAGGGGTGCAGCTCCATCTTTACCAGCGTGGAGTAAATTGGAAAAAACTGTTTATAAAATGATTGCTTTGACTTAACATTGAAAAGAGAATACTAATTGAAAAATAGATATTTTTACACAATAAGGAGTAGTTATTGAGTTGATAAGTTTCTATTTTTATTTTTGGGTGAAAAAATCTCTTATAATAAAAATAGAAATATTCATATTAACTTATTAACTCATTACCATTAATATTATTACCATTACAATTTCTATTTTTATTTATTTGCAATTATTTGATATCGGATTTGCATCAAACGTGCACCAAACGATGTAGATTTTTTTACGTATATTACCCGTCATAACTCAAAACCTGTCAAAAATGGAGCTGCACCCCTCTTGCTGCGAGGCCCTCAATAAATTGTACCCAGAGCCGGCGGGAACTCATTATGCAAGTTATGCGCCGCATAAGGGCGCCAGCCGAACGGGGCGCAAAAAATTTATACCGCACGCTAAGTAATAAAGGGATCCAACTTCCACATAAACAAAATGTGAATGTAATTATTTTTTTATTGTACTTCGTAAAGGCAAACCGTATTAAAAATTACGTAAAAATATACGAAAAAATTTTCTTGCATAAGAGCGCCAACCATCCTCGCGCCGGCCCTGATTGTACCCTTTTATATTTGAATTGTTTTCGTCCGAGCATTCCTTTTTCTAACGCGGAATGATATTTTTGGACAAAACTTGTTAGATTACCGAGAACAGAGAGGAACCACGTGGATGGGCAAACACTAAGTAGTGAGTGGCAGCGCATGTGTACAACTATTCAGCGACCTCAGTGCTCGACTGGGTCTCGTCTTGCTCCGAATTTACGTGACACGGTCCAGTTCTCTGGACAGAGCAAAGCCCTCGTGCGTTTCTGGTCCACGGGAATTTTCACTTCGCGGTAATAATGCTAACCACGTTTCGGTCCAGGCATTTCGTTTCGCTGGGATCTTTCAAACGACACCGGCGATTAGAAACGCCTGTATTCAGGTAAAAGTTTATAAGTTTAAGAATGCGTTGTCATTGTGGAGATTTTAGAAATGTTACCAGATCAGGGTCAATGCTGATGGCGAGTGATATAAGAATGAAATAGTTGGTAGATAAATGATAGTAAAAATTATTCGTCAAAACAGATTTAACCTCTGTGAACCAGATAATATCGATGAATATTGCTTAGCAGAATCTAGAACTATTCCACTATGCACGATTTTCAATTATTCTCTATGATCGAAACTTTCATAATCCCCTGAGTGCCTTCTATTCTCGAGTGAAACGTTCCAAATCCTTTACCAACTACCAGACGTTTCATTTCATCACGTTCTCCATTAAAATACAGTCAAAGAATGTTCATCGATCACTGGGGTAGTTCCGCAACAGAAATCGACCCCTTCCCCGCGTTCTCATTCCCGAAAATCGATTCCGTACGTGATCACAAGGTCGATAACGGTCACTGGGTAACGACGGATTCTAATAAAACCCTACAAATCGCTTGAAACGCACGACGAGAAACTCGAAGTCGCTTCCGATACCGTTCAGATCTCCACAATTTAAAAATTCTCCTGGCTCTCCACCCTTCTAATAAATCCTGAGTAGCCCAACGTGTCTCGAAATTCATTTCTTTACCAGTACGAATCATTTCACGAAGTTAGAATACAGAATACAAGAGTGTAATGTGTACAATTTATTTACAAGAGTACACAGACAGTGCTGGATTAACCAATAAGCAAAATAAGCACGTGCTTGGGGCATCAGGAGAAAGGGAGGCACCATAAATATTTTTAAAATTTATCTTTTGTTAGAAATACTTTATAATCAAATTATTGGAAATGTGTAAGAAATCGTACACTGCGTTGAAGTGATCACCCTGTATAAGGGGGCCTTTTAAGTGCTTAGGGCCCCTAAAGGTCTTAATTCGGCCCTGTTAACGAGCAAAAGACTCGTGGAAACATTCGACGCTCGTCGAAGCTTCCCCGCGGAGACTTCTAGAATTGCTCAGATTCGAAGAATATTGGAAGCGACGCGAGACATGATTGAATCGCCGTATCGATTGCAAGCACCGGGGTTAGCATATGTGTAACTCGCGCGCACGTCGCGATGGATCGAGGCACACGTGCGTGCACACCCCCCACCGACCGATCCTCCCTTCCTCGGAAAGTGGACCACGCTCACGCCCATAGAAAAATAACGCCACGCCACGAGAAACCGCCGAACGCGGAATCATCCGTCCGCGTCGACTTACGACGACTGGTTAATTCGACTATGCAACAGAGTTCAACAACCACTTCCTACCCTTTCAATCCCTACCGTTCCTTCGCGCGAAATCACCGCCGCTCGCCGCTACCAGCCCGTGGATAATAAATGCCCAGTGGTTCGACGGGAGGTAGCGCGAGCACGCGTAACTCCGGACTCGAGAGAGCGCTCGGTGGACAGAAGCCGCACTAGAACGCCAGAGACACCTTGCGGACGCCTAAGTTAATATCGAGAAAAATATGTATCTTTTGCGAGAGTTCTACGAAGAGCCACGATCACCGTTGAGAATCACGATTAACCTATCTGTTCCATTTTTTTTCCATTTTTCGTTTCAATATTTAGAAATTCATTCAAGCGAAACTTACGTCCCTTTGGGAATAATAAGAAGATTCCGAACAGACTCCTGCATATCTCTCTCTCTCTCTCTCCCTCCTTCCATCACCCCCTTCCCTGTCTACGATCGAGTTCGAGATAAGCGACCGAAGTTGCTCTTGTCCTCGAGAATTCGTGGCGCGGTAGAAAAAACGACGAGGCGATAGAAAAAGAACTATCAGGCAGGCACGGGGCGCAGGTGGCCCCAGATAGAGAAGAAGCTTAACGCGCCTGGGTTGGATCGGGGCCGCGTGGCTCGTTTCCGGGCGACGGGTGCCGTGCGTTACACGAGAGAAATCGGGACGACGCGCGTTTCGAACGCTGCGGTTACGAATTTACAGCATGACTCGACCAACGGGAAGGCACTTGGGCAAATTACGTGCCGAGTTGGCCGTCTGTTTTTCTTTTTCTCTTTTTTTTATCTAAGCACGCAGGGCGCAACACCGTCTATCGTGTTCTCATCTCCCTGTCCGTGTCTGCGCTACTACAAAGCCAGATACATCCCCCCTTCCCCCCTCCCCCCCACCCCCTTAAAAGTTATCTCAATACAAGATCTTTAACTTCCTCCTCCGCTACTGCTTAATCCTATGATATGTTCGCATTCGTTAATGTATAATGTATAAGATTATATTACGTAGTAATCGATCTCTATTCTTCCTCGCTCGCACGCACACAAAGAGAGGCATACTCGGGCATCCATACGCAGACAGACGGATCTCTCCCCCCTCCCACCCCAAACCCCCACCTTTCCCTCTTCCTTCTCTTTCACGCGCTCTCATACACCGCCGACTCTCTCGGTCTAGGATATTAGACTCTCCTTAACAACATACGTAATTAAAATGTATATATGCTCGCATTGGAGCGACGCGCCAATGATAAAACATAAATTACACGCTTCTTAGGGCACCTTTGGTATTAAGCTTGATGTACTCGCCTCTCCGTCTCTTTTCTCTCTAGATCACGCAATTTTCGCTCGCGAGCCCCTGCGCCCGTCTACCCGCGTCACGTTATCGCCCCCTCCCTTCCCCTGTTCTTGTTCCCGCGTCCACGTATCCGCGAAAGTTGCGCGCCGCGACACGCGAACGCCCCCGTTTCGAATTATACGCTTATCTAGGAAATTAATCATCTGCGCCCCCGTAATCTCTCGGCGCTGGTCGCGATGCACTTGGACGGCGCCTCGCGCCTCGATACTGGCCAGCTCAACAATTTCACTGCCGCGCTGTTTGTTTTGGCACCACTGTTCCGCGTGCGTGATTTTTTCGCCTTGTTCGCGAGACATTCGTTGCCGTGAAATGGAAGCTGCACGCGTTGATCTGAATGCGATTTTATTTTCACGGGACGTTGTAGCCCTGGTAGTGGCGAATACAGTAATTCGTCGTTATAAACTCGACGAACGAGGCTGGCGGCGAGCGTACAACGCGATGCGGACGCTATTCCGTGCGGCCGGTGACCCGAGTGAGAATTCCGAAGAGCGAGCGAGAGGGAACGAGACAGTTGCCACGAACTTGCCGTCGACTCTTTCGTTCTCCCACTCTCGACCGAAGGATTCCAAGAAATGGTGGGGATAGTCACCGGGCGTACTGCGCATGGTAAAGACGGGACAATAACGACGAATTACTGCAGAGGGTTTGTCGTTGAAGGTTTCGTGTCCACGGTTAGCTCACTGAATGATCTACTTAAATAGTCGAATAGATAAGAATATGTTTGGTGCACTGCTTTCACTCGAATAGAATTTGCTCGTCATTAAATCCGGGAATCCAGCTAGAAGCTAAGCTATGCTATGCGACGCTATGCCATGCCATGCCACATTTTAAAAGAATTAGCTTCAATACATTCTTATGGAACCGTTTGCGACCGGAAGCTAAGCTAAAACGTAGCATAGCATAGTTTAGCTTAGCTTGCAGGTGTATTCCAAGAAAGCTAAGCTAAAACGTAGCATAGCATAGTTTAGCTTAGCTTGCAGGTGGATTCCCGGCTTAAGATCCCAATTTCGTTTCCGATCTATAGTTACGAAAGTCTGCGGTATTGTTGCATCAGAACTGGTTCGATACAATTAACAAGCTGTGGAGCAAATTCGATAGCGAACGAAGCGAGTCCAATATACAGGCTGTTCCAGAAGTAAGTGGGCAATATTCGAGAGCCCCTACTCGCCCCGTGGATGAAACGCTTCTCCCTTTCGAGTTACGAATACTTTTCTACCACGAAATTTCTTTGGAACGGCTACAAAATATACAGAGGCTTGATTTTACTTGGCCACGCGAATTCATTGCCGCATAATAAGGGGTTCTCCTTAAATTACGTAAGGCTTTTTGGGGGTGGTCACGAATTTCTTTCGCTTCCTGATGCAGAGGATGCTACGCTTACTTTTAAAATGAAATGTTAAATTAAGCGAGAAGTCTAATTTATACCGCAGGGAAGCACGGTTATTTTGCTAGTGAATTATATAAACGTTAAACAGAATTTTAATAACTGAAAAAATGCAATGTGAAAGATATTACGTAAGGAAGGAGAGGGGAGGCAGTTGGAATATAAAATCTCACGAATTCTTATACCGGGAGGGGGTAAGAAATCGCCAAAATTACTCTTACGTTATTTACGGACGTAGTCTAAAACGTCAATCTGATCGATCTCATCCCGATACGTAGGGTGGCTGTACCTAATATCGCCCATGTTCCTAATATCGCTACCCGCTACATCTGGCAAAGTAAGCACTAAAATTTATCAGTTATGCACTGAATTAGTACCTAAACATATGTAAGAAGACATACTGTAATTGCAGCGTCATGTGATCAACAATTACAGTAAGGGAAGGATTTTAGAGAATCTTAATAGTGTAAAGATTTATTGAACCGCCACAATTTTACATCCCATTCGGAGAAGGCAAGTCTAATAATTCCGTGAATACCAGAATATCCACTAGAAATACCTAATTAATGATGTACTTAAGGAGTGAAATCGATTCAAATATTTTCCGTGATGAAAATAGTGTTTTTCTTTTAGCAGTATGGGTGTTCTCAATACCGCCTACCAGAGAACAATGGTCTCGATGTAATGTTTGTTCCGGGTGGGGTCACGAAATGTGCCGAGCAAGCGAAGTAAACTTTATTTATCCAATATGTACATTGGAACGTGAAAAATAAAATATTTTCAAAATCTAAATTTTTAAATTTCTATATTTTTTTAATAAAGATAAAATCAAAGATGGATAAAAATACATTTATAGTGAAAAAAAAATACTAAAAGCACATGTGAAAATGAGTTAAAAAACTCATATATACATGAATCAATCGATATTTCTTGAGTTGGGGATATTAGGTACAGTTTATTCAGGACCCGATTTTTCGTGTCTTACGTTTTTTGAGTCCTAATTAAAAATTTGTAGGTTTCAACGATTCCAACTTACGCTACACGCAAGATGAATAATTTCTCTTTACTTCGAAACGAACTGCATGGAAAAATATCAATTATTATTCAATCGGCAGCGATTCAACTTTTGCCTGGCGATATTAGGTACAGCCACCCTACCCACTACATCTTGCTACCACCGCAAACAAGCACGACAACAGTATTTGTATTTTTACCTCGAACCCTCCTAAATATTTCCGACCCACGCAGGTAGAACATGCTCCCGAACTTTGCCCACTTACTCCCGCCGCACAGGCGCTTCGCACGCGATACATTGCACCTACAAGTTGCAGCGCGCAGCTCCGTAAAGCTCCCCGCTAAATCGCGGCGGTCGAAGTGTCTCGGGCCAGCAGAGAAATTCTGTTAAAATCCTGTCCCGTCTCCTGGCCCCCGTTTCCCGAAGCCGCCGAAGGATTTGTTCGAAGACGGCGCGCGGGGCTCGCTCCTAAAAGAATGTTCCGCGGCTGTGGAGTGTGGGTAACGTGTGTGAAGAATCGTGTTACATATACGTGCGCGTGTGACTCGAAGAGTGCCTTCCTGGTATCCATGCGCGGCCGAGCGGAGCGCGTCGCGACGCGTGCCGGGATCTTCGCGCTCCGCTCCCCCATCGCCCACACCCCCTCCCAACCCTCTCCCGTATCCCGCTTGCTCAGCCCCTTCCCCTTCGCCGTCGGTCGCGATCAGGACTCGGTGGAAAATAAATAGACAAAGGTAGTAGACGGCTACGAATCGATAAGTTAAGTCGTTAAAAAATATATATACCTAGGAATATCATATACGCGATTATTGGGCCCCCCCGCGAGTCGCGAATCTAAACGCCGTTTGCTCCGCGGAATTTACAGAATTTGCCTAATGGTGGTCGCGTCGGGGCCGGGGACGCGCTCGCCCCCCGCCGCGGCACAATTCGTGGTTACCTTCACTTTTCCTGTGTACGTGTATGCGTGTGTCTACGTGCTCCTACCTGCCCCCCCCCCCTCGTATCAATTATCCTTCCTCCCCTCCTCCGTCTGCTCGTCGCTCCCCCCTCCCCGCCGCCTCTCGCCACATTTTCCTCCCCGTCCGCGTGTTACCTCCTCCACGGCTGGGTCCATCTTCCGGACGATCTATCGTCAACGTCGCCGATCGCCGCGGGAATCGGCCCTCCTGCTGTTCGTTTAATATTCCCTATTGCCGCGAGGACGAGGATTTCGAACGTCGATCGCTTTCGCACGTCTCTTCCTTCCGGGAGGGGGGGAGGGCAAGCACGCTTGGTCATCCCGTGCCTTTCTTACATGCCGTTGATGTCGATCTTAAGGTTGCCAGTTTTCTTCTCTCTTTGATCCCTGGAAAAGCGAACGGATCGATTAGGGCGGGCCGAAGAAGACGGGATAACGCGGACACGCCGGTCGCACTCGACGTCGAGGCGCCGAGTGCCGTTTATTGTTTTCGTAGCCGCCAACGAGGACGGGCGCGTCGCTCGGCTCGAAATGTCTCCGTTCCTCTCGCCGTTGTAACCGAGGTGCCATTGTTCGCGATTGTTACGAACGCGATACGTCTTCTTTCTTTTTTTCTTTTGGTCAAATACGCTTCGAACTTCGACCGGGCGATCTTCACTTTACCGGATGCGGAGCTTAAGCGGTTCCAACGAAACTGGGAGAAGAGTAACAGAAAATAATCCTTTGCGGAGGAAATCATTGGAAGCAGTCAAACTAAGAAGAACAGACTAAAATGAAGCGTCGCGAAGAAAGATGTGGGACGTTTAGTAGACAGTTGTTTGGTCTGTGTTTCGTGAGTTGCAACGCGCGGTGGCGAACGACGGCGGGGGACAGGGTCTGTTACTCGTCATCGGCCTTCGATCGTCGGCGGCATCGAGATGGATGAACGAGCTGCGAAATGAGGCTTCGCTCACTCACCGCGCCTCGTTTGTCTTCATTCCCACCAATTATTCGCGCTTTTTGTCCCCGATGCCACTGATTTACGGTCGCGAGGAAGATTATTACAACGCCACGGCGAAGTTGCCCCGGTTGGAGGTCGAGCTCGTCAGGACAGGGCGTTTTTTTTTTTTTTTTTTTTTTTTTTTTTGAGAATTGCGAGTAAAAGCAAAGCCTTGTCGTCGGATCGACCGATTGCGCTCCTCGATGTCGCTTTCATTCTTCTTTCTTTTTTATACGTCACATGCGTGTGCAGGATATTTCAAGAAGAAAAATGATAATGCTTCGTGTGTGACGATTTTTTATGTCAGACGAGCCGGTCTTGAAATATCATGATAGGCTTATAGTTGTATATTCAAGATTAAATCGGACAAAAAACAATAAAAAAAATTGATCTTCTTAGAACACATACAATGGCTCACAGCCATAAGCGTGTACTCTTTAAAATCGCATAACATTTTTAAAATTGGTCCAAACGACTTGAGTTTTTTTCGTCTCATCGTTTTGAAAAGAAATGCAACTGGTGGGAATAGCAAAAAAAAATAGTAAAGGTCGTTTTTTCAACTTTTTTTCTCTGAGCCTGTAATGAAAATTCGAAAAAAGCGTTTGTAGATTTGCGTAAGTTATACATGCTGAAAATTTCATCAAAATCGGTTAAGGGGTTAGGCCACCTTGGACGGAGCAAAATTGCAGTCATTTTCGGCATTTTTTTTAGGAAGGTAACGAATTAAATAGAAAATTAGTACGTAGAGAAGTACGTAGCGATTTTGCGACATCTTAAATATATTTTTTGCAATTGATGCTTTAATAAAAAAAATTCACTTTTTTCCCCCATGTTCACCATTTCGTGGCAAATTAATGTTTCTGAATTTCCCTATGCACTTCTTTAGTTTCAGCCATGCAGAAAATAAATCTTTTTGGTTTTTTGTTCTAAGTCAAACGGTATAGCCGTGAGATTGAACACCGTGTAAAACGTCGCTCCTCAAGATCTTGCGTATCACGGCTTTACCATCGCCATTTTCTAGGGAAAAAAATCGTACTATTTCCGGCGGGAGTTGTACAATAACAGGCTCCATATTGAATTTTCTGTTTAATTCATTGTCTTCCTAAAGAAAAATGCCGAAAATGACTGCAATTTTGCTGCGTCTAAGGTGGCCTAACCCCTTAACGTTGCTCCGAGCTACACACGTTTAAAGATCGCAGAATAAGGCCGAAAATCGTAAAATTCCCGGGAATCAGCGATTTTCGACCTTATTCTGCGATCTTTAAACGTGCGTAGCTCAGGGATTTTCGAATTTTCCTTACAGCTCAGAGAAAAAAAGTTGAAAAAACGACCTTTACTATTTCTTTTTGCTATTCCCACCAGTTGCAATTTTTTTAAAACGACGAAACACGTCACTCAGCAAACTAATCTCTCTAGATTCTAAAAAAAAACTCAAGTCGTTTGGACCAATTTCAAAAATCTTATGCGATTTTAAAGAGTGTACGATTATGGCTGTGAGCCACTGTATAAATCAGTAGTTACCCAAAAGACTTTTCACCTTATCTGTTACACGTTTCCTTGATAGAAATCGTAATTCTTTTAAGGGATTACGCGAGAATGTTAATCACTTAGCATCACACGTTCATTCAAATGTCGCGCTCGAAATAATCACACGCCACCGGAATCGGCGACTCCTCTTCCGAAATACCCTGCATAGCCCCTCATACCGAGCAAAACTCTCCCCCACCCCCATCCCCATTTCCGAGACCTCCACGAACCCGCGATTCCAACGACATTCCTAAATACCCTGGTTCAGTGCCTCCGGCGGCACGCAAACGCGGCGTTGAAATTAAACGAACGTCGAACGTCTATCTCTTCTTTATCTCCCTTATCTTTTCTCCTTTCTGCATAATTGACCACCGAGTTACTGGCGCCGTTTCGCTGCTCCTCGCCGCGTTTAATGAATCGCGTGATTGTCCAAAGGAAGGATGAAGAGACAACCTGCATTTGTCCCTTTCCCCGAACGAGGTTCTTCCCACGGCCGAGGAGAAGAAGAGACGTCTCCGCCATTGAGTAATTTACGTGCCTCATTAGGCCGCGGTCGGGTCCGCGGTGAAAAGCTCCCTTTTCACGAGCTTCCGGGAGGATCCTTGGCCGCGGGAAGAGTCGAAGGGAGGCGAAAGAAAATGCAGGACGCGGTTACATTGAAGAGAAGAGAGTGAAGAAGCGTCGCTAACACGCGTCGGACATCCCTAAGGCGTCTACGTCCGTTTTGGCGTCCCGTTGCCAATGGCGTCCGCCCGGTTTCACCCTCGCCAGGCGGGCGCGGGGTCTGTCTGGACCCAACAGTATGTGCTTATCGCCGTTTCAGACTAAGAGAACTTTAAAATCCATCGCAGAAGCTTATTCTTAGAATCGCACGGGTGGGCGAAAATAAACCCCGCGTCCGCTCTCCAAGGGTTGATAAAAGTGAAATGAATTAATGACGATGCATTTCTCGGTCCCGTTGCCCAGCCCCAAGCGGATTCTATTGATCTTCTAATTTCGGAGAGGGAAAGGTCGGGCACTCTAGCCTGTTTTTCACTTGCATTCGGCTACACTCTCTGCACGCTTCTTTCCGATGGAATACCTCGCGTCGGATAGGTCGTCTGTGCTCTGACCTACATCTCAGTGGCTGTATGCAAGCTTTGAGAGGCACGCTCGTTGGGCGTATTAATTCGTCGGATATGAAATTCCATTCTAATCGAATGCAGCCATACGAAGATTGCCGAAATTCTTGGATCCGTTAGATGTCTCGCGTACCACGTAAGATCAGCTTATTCGAGACGAATATTTTCTGTTCTCCTGCTGCGATAGTTCTACTAATAACAGCTGAAGGATATTTCAAGCTGCAAATCCACGATCTCTCACATGAGACTTTAATCCCGTTAGACGATTATTTCATTATCGTATTACTTTTCAATCATTTTGTTATTAGTCTCATGAAACGAAGATGTCCCAATTACTGCCAGTGCAATTTTAATAATAATAAGAAGAAGGCGAAGAGGAACGGTTCTAATTTAATAATAAATTGTTTTCAACACTATTCTTTACACATCACGGTTTCATTAAGTGAAATAAATAAAGTGGCTGTAATTAGGACATCTACCCTAGAGTTTCACGATATATTTTCAAAAATCTCATCCTTCGTGACTGTCTCCATTATTTCCATTTAGTTGTTGCTGAGACCTTTGTCTCGCGGTAGAAAAGTCTCGCGTGAAGTCTCAACGTGGATTCGCTACTCCATGGTAGAACGTTACCGATACAGTAATCGTTCAGAAGTGACTTTAAACCTCTACGACTAAACACGCCACTACGAAACACGAATAAGACTTCCGAATGGAACTACTGGAACGTTTGGTTTCATTTCATAGCGCCAATTAAAACACCGATCAATATTCGAAAGGGTTCCTTCGCGAATATCAATTACCACGCGCTACATCGAGGAGAGTGTTCCACAACGGTCGTTGTAATTGCTTTACAACGCCGGAAAGAACCCTGTCGGCGCTGACAGGTCCCAAAAACTGTTAAGGCAAAAGTTTGCTGCGTTATCCCATTCGAAGGCACCTGGCAAGAAAGTTCGCCTGTTTTGCCATTGCCGCTGGTGCCCGACGTTCCTCCCCCCGGGAGCTCATTGCCCAGCAACGAGATCTCTACGGAAAAAGCGCGGCAGGTTTGGTGCAGGGGTGCTCGAGGTCGAAATACAGACATCGAGAGGTCACGTTCGGGGGAGGAGCAAAAGAAATGAAAAGAAAAGGCCACTGGACGCAGCAGAAATGCAACGTATGTACAGAGCGGGCAAGAATGCGACGCAGGCAGCAGCGAAGAACGAGCAGAAACGAAAACGAAGGAGGAGGTGGTTGGTGTGTCCCGTAACAACTGCTGGTGGGATCGCAAATTTCATTATTCTGCTTGGGAAAGTCAGCCGAAAATGTGAAACTCGCGCGAGGCTTCGTGAAAAGTGTTGGGACACCCTTTAAAACAGAATAACTTTTTTAAAATTGGTCCAAACGACTTGAGCTTTTTCTCAGAAGCTAGAAGAATTAATTTACCCAAGGTGACGTGTTTCGTCGTTTTGAAAAAAATTGCAAAAGGAAAATAGAGAAGGTAGCTTTCTCAATTCTTTTATTTGAGCCTGTAATGACAATTTAAGGGGTCGTGCTCAGTCAGGAGGCCGAAAAAGGGTGGCCTTTGGAAATTATTTACTCAAAAGCTGTAACACATTTCTCAAAAAATCTTTTTTCCTTTTAAGGATTGCATCTAGTACCGTGTATCGTAATTTTTTTTATGTAAAAATATTTATCAATAACTAAGTTATTGTCCATCGCTCGTAGGTTCTCTCAAAAAAAGGCTCCTGCAGTAAATAAAAAATTCAAAATAATTTACTTATTATATTATATTATCTAGTCTTTGAACGAAGGATTTTTTTATCAGATGCTTAGTTTTCTTTTAATTGACGAAAATCAGGCACGATTTATGATAAAAATTGAAACTTTTACTTTAAACATCAGCCATTTTTTCCCCAAATCAATATTTCGAAAAATCCTTCGTTCAAAGACTAGATAATATAATATAATAAGTAAATTCTTTTGAATTTTTTATTTTAGATGATCGACTTTCGAGCAGCAGTGGTCACCGCAGGAGCCTTTTTTGAGATAACCTTCGATGGATGGACAATAACTTAGTTATTGATAAATATTTTTAAATAAAAAAAATTACGATACACGGTGCTAGATGCAATTCTTAAAAGGAAAAAAGATTTTTTGAGAAATGTGTTATAGCTTTTGAGTAAAAAATTTCCAAAGGCTACCCTTTTTTCGGCCTCCTGACTGAGCACGACCCCTTAAAAATCCCGTTTGTAACTTTAAGTAAGTTGCATGCGTGCTGGAAATTTCGTCGGAATTAGTTGATGCAGAAACAAGCGACATGCATTGAAATATATAAACTCCTAAGTTTAATAGCTTTAATCACAATTTAATCACAGTTTTAAAATTGTGATTTCCACCAATTTTAACTGTTTCTAAATTTTTCTAAATAACAGAGCCTCGTGCACGGAAGTTTCCCTCCACATATCCACCCCAACATTTCCTCACCAACAATCAATTCCCCCGATCGCAGCAGCAGTTCCGAGGCACTCCCCGTTACAAGCTAGCAGGCAACCCAACGTAATTCAGGCGACAAAAGAAAGCGGGTAACATAACGAAGAAGAGAACAGAAGAAGAGAATCGATGTGGGTAAAATCCGAGTTGCTTCGAGCCATTTGCGCGCGTGTCGCTCGCGCAGGGAAATTGAAAGAAACAGGCGGAGAATATAGAGGAAGAAAAGAGTACGCAGATCGGCGTGGCAGCGCGATCCACGAGCGATTACTGGCAAGATAATTGGCAATTGACACCGTCGACGCAGGTGGGCCCAGCTTCGACGCACAGTGGCGTACCCAGCGTTCGACTGACCGCGCGCAAGCCACGTACGCCGTTTCCGAAACGTCGGGTCGCGCCTTGCGAGGTTGCGTCGAAGGCCTGATACGCTCCCGATTGAAGTCGGACAGCGGAGATAATTAGCCGCGAGTCCTGCTGAGGCCATTATGCTGCTAGGGAGCTGTGAATGCCCCTGAGACGCGCTGAACGGGGGAAGGGGCCTGGAAAACGGCCACCACTCTATCGCCAGCATGCCCGAGACTGGGTGGACGATGTAACTAGCAGCGATATAAATTGGCCGAACTTAGTTGGATGGCTAACGTGCCGAGAAGAAGGTGTCACGAGCGGATCAATAAGGTCCCTAGCTTCCTCCAGAGGCATCCGTCCAGCTCCCTGACGGCACTTCCGCGGTGCCTGATGACGAAAACGCAGACCCTTGGATCATTGCATCTTTCAGTATCACTGGGTACTTCTCCGTGGAATCATTTGCTCGAGTTCGCTAAATTTTCTGTTGGATCGGTGCGCACATAGTTGCGCAATGGGAGAAAGATCTAAACACTCCGGGCCCCCCCGATAATTCTTCCTTACCATTCCCTAAACACAAAAGCCTCCCTCGCTTCCATCCAGTGGGGGCCGAAAGGCGCGATGGTGAAATGATGGCGAAGCCAAAAGGACACGCACTGCGAGGGAGAAATAAAAAGGGGTGCCAATGGTCCGCGGAATAGCTCCGCCGTCTTTCCTCCCTCGTAAAATAAGGAGAACGAAAGAAGAACGTCCGGATGATCGTAGGATCGTGAGATACGTGCGGGCCTGCCGGCAGGGTGCTGCGTTTTCGTCGTCGCTCAGACTCGTGGCGCGGTAGGTAGCGGCTAGCGGTAGCATAAAATGAAACCTACTTCGATCCAGAAATTCGTAAAGCCCACCTCGGCCATTTTTGACTTTGCATATTCGATTCGTATCGCTCCCCGGTCGGAGGAGAGGAGAAAGGATCCTTGGAGAGAGACCATCGCCTGGGTCGCGTAGCGAACGTCTTGATATTCGACAAAGGCCACTGGCGGCCCTCCCTTCGAGTGCAAACGAAGCCGGGAGAAACCAGGAAAACTGTGCATAAATAAGAGAAGCGTACAATACGTGCTCTAGTTAGTTATGACAGACGGTGGTACTCTGGTAAAAAGAGAAAAAGGGGGTTGGGGGTTGGGCGGGCAGTGGGGGTGGTCGTGGGTAAGGGGGTGGGGGGTTGTGTGGGTGTTATTGCTGCTTGGCGATACGGTGACGCTGGCTGAACATCGACGAGGCTGCTCGGTGTTGCACGAAGGAGAAACATTTTCCTCGCGCACTTTCTTTTTCTCACTCAAGCGTACTTTGAATCTTGTCGCGTGAATTCGCTATTATTCTTTACTTTGTAGGGAAACAGTCCATCTGCGAGCTGTGGGTAAATTTATTGCGGCCCACAGATTCGAACGAGACTGATGCGATGAGATTCCTGGATTTGCTCCGCGTAATTACTTCGCGAACTGTCGGAGATAGAATATCGTTGGTGAGAAGGTAAAAGTGTTATACCGAGGTTGCATTTTCTACGAGACTATGACCTGCTAGAAATTCAACGCTGTTAATCGGGTTCTCTGTATTCATGAGAATATCTAGAGTAGAATTAATTAAAAGCACTGATCAATATACTCAACAAAGGTGGTTCTAATTTAGGGCGGATAAAAGTAAGTAAATATTAAATATTAAGTATTTAAGTATTTAAGTATTTAAGTATTTAAGTATTTAAGTATTAAGTATTAAGTATTAAGTATTAAGTATTAAGTATTAAGTATTAAGTATTAAGTATTAAGTATTAAGTATTAAGTATTAAGTATTAAGTATTAAGTATTAATTATTAAGTATTAAGTATTAAGTATTAACTATTAACTATTAACTATTAACTATTAACTATGAACTATTAACTATTAACTATTAAATATTAAATATTTAATATTAAATATTAAATATTAAAATAACACCGGAACCTCTTGAGTTAATAATCCCACAGAAAATACAGTCGCAATATCAAGTCCCCTTCTTTAAACTACTTTAACACAGTTAAGATGCTCGTATGTTGGAAATTTTCATAAGAAATCGTGCGTGCGCGCTTCGAGGAGGGTACACTGCACGCGCGTGGACTGCCAGCGAGATTTAGGTCCGTTTATACCGTGCACGAAGACCGATTACCCCAAAGAATTTATAACCCTCTCCCCGTAGGAGCAATTGGATCGTTACGATCCCATTAACGGGAATATCGATATCGATTACGCTTGATTTACCGCCGTTCCGCCAGGCACCGCGTCTAACCACGGCTAAATTTCGATCCCGCGAGCCACGACGCCGCGCCGTCACGGCCACAAGCTCCACCGATACTTTCACTCCTTTCTTCGTTTCTTTCTTCATCGACCGCTTCCTGTTTGCCCCCCCCCCCTCCCCCCGCCTAAAGCGCTGAAATTCGTGCAGATCGATCCGCGGTTTACGGTTCCCCACTAGTGTCTCGATTCTCTTACACTACTGGGAACATTTACTGCGTCGCCCGCGAATCCACGCAGCGCGCACCATCTTCATGAATATCCTCCACGAATGATAAAACAGCTGCTGTTCAACTTATTTTAACCGTTCGTGGTCACACGGGGTGTATCGTACCCCAAGAGCAATTTTTTACTTGAAACGTCGCATCTTTATATATTCCAAAGGGGATTTATCGCAAACAAATTTAAAAAAATCGGTATTTTCCCACAACGATGGAAAATCGCTCATTTTCAACTACAAATCTTATCATAGCAAAATTTACATATCTAGAAAAAGACTATTAGACCACGACTGTATAAGTATTACGAATGTAGAATTATCACTGAAAAGTTAGAAGATTCAAAAATACGAAAATGGTAACTCAAAAAATGACGCTGGGGTACAGTGAACCCCGTCTGACCAATTTGTGATTATAAGAAGGTGTGACCACCAAGGGTTAACCAAGATACGTAGCATTGAATACATATTCTCCCAATAGATATCAGAAATGCAATGTTAGTTTAATATATACGTGACAATAAACATTTCCCAGCAATGGCGCACCCAGAGGTTTGGGGGGAGGGGGCAAGGTGCCCCGAGACACCCCTCAAAGAAAAAGGGAAAAGGAAATTAATGTAACCACGACTGAAGTAATTCAAGAGCTTTGTAAAACGAAAAGAAAACTCGATTAAATTCTTTAAAAAAATTTTATAATCAACCCAATGCATTTGCATTAAAAGTATCTTCATCCATTCAACTCTCGGCTCCCCCCAAAAGAAGGAGCCTGGCAATAAGAAAAGAAAACTTGATTAAATTCTTTAAATAATTTTTTACAATCCCCTAATGAATTTTATTGACTCTGCATTAAGAACGTTTTTAACCCTTCCACTCCGCCCGTGAAGATTAAATCCCGAGTGCTCTACTGTTTCCCTGTTACCCTTTTTGCCCCACGTTTCTCTTCGTGCGACACCTCGCGCCAGCCAGCGTGACAAGGTGTTAACAAATGCCCACTAATGCCTCGATAACGGTACTGATTTACGGGTACAACACTAGCGCAGGTGCGTCTTTATGGCTACGAGCTACGGCTGCTGGCAAAACGATCAGCGGATGTCGGTGATACTTTGGTGGCGGTGCTGTTAGTATGTATCCAAGCTCTTGGTGTTAACGTGTCTCGGACGGGACCGCGGCCTCCCCTGGAGCCCGTTCCCTTCGAGCGTTCTTCGAGACCGAGGGAAAGCTGGATGGAACGTGCGTGTAAGAGAACGCGCGGCGGGCGTTCAGGCGTGAATGTTAAGGACGCGTCGGAACCGCACGCGGAGAGGAAATGTGGCTGATTCGCCGGCGACCTATATCCTTCTTTTAAATTCCTAGCCGCGTAATTGTTTCGATGGCGGGGGGGGGGGGGGGGGGGGTACAATGGTCGGTGGTAAATTCGCCGTTTCCAGTTCGTTGCACTGTGGCCTGGATACTGGGAAAAAGTATTCACCGCGTACAGTGCGATCGCTCCGATCTCTCGAGTGGCACGTGACGATCGGAGACGGTTAATAACAACAGTGGGAACCGTTTACCTGGGGGTGTGCGGGTACCCGAAGTTACGGAACCCGACTTGCGATTCGGGAGCCGGATTTTGTTGTTTAAAAAATTCTTACATTTGATCGTACTGCGAAATCAGAACTTGAAAGTTTTAGGCTTTACGGGTACCCGAAAAGTTTTAAGTTGTGACTATGCAGTGTGATCGGATGTAAGAATTTTTAAGCAAGAAAATCGCCTACCGAAACGCAAATTGGGTCTCGTAATTTCGGGTGCCCGCACACTCCTACTTTTAACACTTCGCGCGACGCAAGGTTTGAGAAATGTCACTTGAAATGGAACAGGATCACAGGATTGATTAACACGTTCAGGACGGCGATGTATTTTTTTTTAACGCCTCCAAACGCCTACGCTTGTTATTGCCACGGCTGAATCAAGGGGCTGCAGCACCGGGCCTCATTTTCCAGGAGGATCCGTTCTAATTATGTTCTTCTACTTATGTAAAAAAATAATTCAATGGATTTTATATTACTGCTACTCTTTTGAAATAATTAGAAACTTTAAAATATATTTTCGATGTTTCTCTCTTAATGTTATTTAGTTGTAAATCATTATTTTTCGTTGCGATTAAATGCTATTTAATTTTATTCAGGATAAATCTCAATTTTCGAAAATTTATGTATTTTATTGTATGTTATTATTACAAAAAAATTAAATCCTCCCTCATACTTTTCGACCAATGGGGAGCTGGAAGCTTTGACTGGCTCGGGCTCAAAAAATCTTAATTTGGCCCTGGTTATTGCTACACATTATTGCGATAATCATGCTTATAAAATCATTTCAAAATTTATTTAATAGAGTAAAACCAGAAAATACCATTTTTGCATTGCGTCAGTTTGTTTTGCTTCTGAACATTTCGCTTGGCTTATGGGGCGTCCACTACGCCGTCCAGAACGTATCAGCTCGCCCCGAATAATAACTTCGAGACACTCGACTAACATTTTCGATGCTTTACCAAAAATACGACCGCGAAGGCACGCGAGAACTGTGCGCAGAGCGCAAGTCCCGTCGACGTTTTCTCACGCCGACGCCACGCGAAGTGTTAATGACGAAACTGGAAACGCTTCAATGGAGAAGAAGTCACATCGACGTGCGATTTCGCCCGTAACGCGGGGATACAAGTCGACGGTTCTTTTATCCCGATGAATGAACTGGGATGCGACGTGGGCGACCCGTATTCGACGCGACGAGTTCTGCCTATCGATTTCCTCTTTCCCATTCGTCACCGAAATGGCCAGTAAGAATAGATTCGTCCAGGCGTCCGAGGGTGGCCGAGAACGTCCTGGCGACTCTTTTCCCGTCCAGCTGGCCTTCCCTTTCCGGGATTAAATGGGTTCGATTCGTGTCAGGTCACTTCACGCCCTGGGATTTTCGCGCGACGGACGGCTCGTTGGAGAACGCGGCGGATGACAAAGCGGAGCGGATGTATACTTGGTGGTGGAGATATAGCGAAGTCGAAATTTCGTCGATATCGATAGTGGCAGAAATAATTAGGGATACGTAATTAATTCATTTTAGGCTCCCCTGCGCTTCTGCATTTGGGTAATGGAAACTTAACAGGAATTGATATAATTCAGGTTACCTTGAGCAAGGCCCAAGTCTTCAACGGTTTATATTTCTTTTAAGTGGCTTAATGTAGTACTCGAAGTACAGGGTGGTTTGAAAGTGGTATTGAAAAATTGACAGGACTATTCCACAGCTCAGAATTAAGAGAGAAAGGATTTAATAATTTATTTTTATTATATTATATACTATTAGTAATAAGTATCTGTCAGAGATGGGCAAAAATTTTATTTTAATTAGAATTTCGAATAACGAATAAAAGTTTAAAAAAATGATTTATCAAGTGTCGGATAAAGTTCGTTTTTTTATTCGTAGAGCGTTTCAACTTCAACGTCGAATAAATTTTTCAACTTTAACTTTAACTGTAACATCAACTTCAACTTTTGAATAAAGTGAAAGTTAAAGTTAAAGTTGAACAATTTATTCGATGCTAAAGTTGAAATGCTCGACGAATAAGAAAATTAAATATATTCGTCAAATAAAAAAATTATCTTTATTCGTGAAATAATCTGAAGATAAAGTAACTTTTATGTAATCCGTTACTTAAATAATTTGTTATTTAGTTAATTACCAACTCTGACGTCCACCCTTATGTCTTCTCATCAAGTTTATAGCACGAATGATGCCTCTATTTTTATTTTCCAAGCACAGAATAGGGGCATATGTAAATATTCTGACAGGATTGTCGACTAATCCTGTATGTTTACTTTAGCGCCCGAGTGATTTTACGATTCCACTATATCTCTATCAGCAAGTATACACGCGCGCTGTCTCTCTAATTCAAACGACGACAGCGGCCAGAATCCTTCTTCCAGGGGTGTAATTAGTCCGTGGAATCTCGTTACGACCGCAAACCCCCGAGTTCCGCGTATGAATTCGCAAGTAGCCGACCGAGTTAATTACACGCGTTTGCACGCGCCCGGCGACGTCTACAATTTTCGGCGGTTCACACGTGTACGTGGCTGGTTTCACAGAGGGTACCGCGGCGTTACAACCCCCCTGCCACCTTGGCGTCGTTCCTCCTCGTATCCGATGGAAATTTCGTATTTCCTGCCTCTCCCGTTCAGGCCGACCGAGCTGTCGCCTACTCGCGTTGAATCACTTTCCCGTTCAACTCTTGAAGAAGTAAAACCTCGCGAGTCTCGCGATGTCCAGCGTCATTCCGAACACTCTATTTCTCTAATTGAAGTGCCTAAATAAAGGCCGTTGCGGATTTCTAATAAACGCGGCGATACGAAGAGAAAAGTTTATAAACAATTGATTCTCGTGGAGCGGCGACAATTAATTAGTTAATTACTATTAATTTCATCGATTCCCTCCGCTTCGTCGCGCTTCCCCAAAATGCGCGACGGCCTTAAAGGGAAAAAGTAAAACACGAGGGGGCAGAGGTAGATGAAAATCGAATTCGTACAGCTTTATGGAAACGAGGAAATCCATTCTGGATCTCTGAGAAGATGAATTTAGAAATATATATTTGGAGCGAGTTCAAAAGAGTGCCACTTGTATGGAATTAAATATCCATTAATACACGTCGAGTAAACCGTGCCAGTAAACTTCTGCGTTCGCTTTATAAGTGTAGAAGTTTACTGCAGTATGCTTTCACTGTAATGTATACGTATGTGTCGGTCGACCCATTTCCGAGCTATAAATAGACCGGCCGCGGGAAGTATGATGAATTGAGGAAAGAATAATGATATGATGATATTCGGGTATTAGGGTGCTGGTGGCAAAAGACTCCTACGCTCCACTGGCCAATCCGAAGCTCCGGTTCTTCAAGGGTTGACGCTGGCAGCGGCGTCGTTACATCTAATTCCCCGTTTGATAAGCGCGTTAAGGGGTTAGGTACACAGTAACTGGTCAAGAAAGCGGACGATTTTTAGACGACGATAATAAGAAAAGTAAACAATCGACTAACATAAGATTTTCTGTTTCAGTTCACTATATTATGAACTAGAAGAAAAGCCTATAATATTTACAAAATAACATTTGTACGCCGTGCAATGTCTCCATTTAAAATGTCTTCTTTTTTCCGGATGGCTAACTGGTGGGACGGATTCGGAGAAATCGGATGAACTGTATCAAAAACCCCAAAAATGTCATAAACTATAATATATTTCCTAGGCATCGACGCTCCAACATTTCAAAAATTTTAATTATTGTACGAAATATATACAGAAAGGTCACATACTTTTGTCGAAATTTGAACATTATTTTTTCAAACATCGGCCATTTTGTAAATTTTCGCAAAAATTGAAATGTTGGATCGTCAATGCCTAGGAAATATAGTTTATGACACTTTTGGGGTTTATGTCACGGTTCATCCGGTTTTCCCGGAATCCGGCCCACCGGAAAGAAAGGATATTTTAAATGGAGACATTGCACGGCGTACAAATGCTATTTTGTAAATATTATACGCTTTTCTTATAGTTCATAATATAGTGAACTAAAACACAAAACCTTATATTAATCGACTGTTTACTTTTCTTATTATCGCCGTGTAAAAATCGTCCGCTTTCTTGGCCCGTTACTGTGTCCTAACCCTTTAAGGGCGTCGATGGAATGACTCGGTCGTTAAGGAATACTTAGAGAATTCCGAGGTCGTAACGAATCACGATCGAGTACGCTCGCGTACTCGGAATCGTGGGAAGGTTCCGCATGATGGGGCAGGCGAAAATAATTTACTACGCGAGCGTAACCGTAATGCCCGGGGGAATAACATACTTGCAGGCGATTATTTCCTCCCCGCTTGTTCGGCGCGCGTACCACCGAAACGCGCGCGGAACCGCCGCTCGAAAGTCCAAAACGTCTCCCAGCATTCGGGCTGAGTATCGAATGCGCGGATTTCATGGCTCCAAGCCGTTGGTAGCCTCGTAAAATACCTTTGAGCCGCGGAGCTGGGTTCGTTAAAGACGACTATGGAACTTGTACTCCCATCTCTGAGAAGCTTAAGAAATTGAGGATTCAAGGTAGGCTCTCTGTACTTCTTTTCCCACTCACGTGTAAACTCGCCCCGCTTTTATTCTACCCGAAGTCTTCAGCTCGCCTCGGTTGACATTTCTGGTCAGACATTCTTTCAGCGGTCACCGAATGCGTTGGCGTTGGCACCCACTCGCACTACGCGTCGCTTCTCTTCTTCAAAACATTCTTAGCGTCCAGGCGTAGCCGAATTGTCGAAACGTATAAGAAACTTTCTCAACGCATAAGAGTTCCTCTCAAAGAAAACCACGGGAAGAATAAAACGAGCCAAGGCGCGGCTTAGCGAGAGAGCCTACCCCGACTCACCCTGGAAATATGTAAAACTGATCCTGAAAAATGATTCAAAACCCTTAGTCCAGCTCCCGCGAACCTGCTGCCCCAAAAAGATCCACGAAGTAACAGCTTACACCTAAAACCTCTACGTCCCGGGTCCCAAGAGCCTATTTACTACCCCCGCCCCCCCCCCCCCCACCCTCCACCTCGGTGAAATACATTCGTAAGTCTGTTGCCCAGCTGAAGCTCGGAACGCCTTCGGCGAATTATATGTCTCTGGAATGGTACCAGACGCGTTCTTGTCGACGCCAGGACAAAGACGCGACGAGGGGCGCGCATCTTTGGAACGCGCGCCAACAACAGAGTACTCTTTATAGTTCTGTGTCGACGGTCTCACGACAGTATCGAGTACGTCTCGTTTGGTAAGGCGTTGTCTAACCTGCTGAAGATGTCCTTGAGCTCGTGCTCAGAGACGAACTGTCCAAGGTTCGCCACGAACAGGGTAGAACAGGGCGCGTTGCTGACTGCTATGTTCGGCTGGGACGAGGGCGAACCAACCGGCGATGCCAGTGCCGGCGAGGGTAAGAAATGGGGCAGCGACGCGTGTATCGACGTCAGCGTCGTTGGATGCGGTAGAGACATGGGCGCCTGGAAAAGAAACGGCACGGTTACCCGTCGTTAGTCGGGATTGTATTTCGGCTGGGGGCGCGGTGTCTGAAAGGGAATGGCCCCTCCGGTGTCTTCGTTACCCTCGATGACACCAGGGTCTTAGCGAAATTAAAAATTACTCCTACATTGGAGATACTCCGTTTCAGACACCTCGAGACATCGGCTGGGACACTCGGAAGTATACACCTCAATGTTTCTGTTGCTTTTCAATTTGGGGGCGTTTGTTAATGAATGACGAATGACTGAATTTGTAGGTGTTGAATACTTTAAGGGGATATTGTGACAGATTCAAATAAAAGGCTTTTTCCGAAGATTAATTTAATAGATTATGAGGAAAGTAAAAATTCAATCAATCTGCGGTTCGGCGCTTTATTTGAGCATATTATAATGTAATAAAATCCATTGCGAAAATATTAAAAAGTTGAGTATATTCACCGTGGGACGACTGCGCGTAAGTTATAGCTTTTCAAGAACAGCCAAATGGTGTACACCGGGTTCTAATGGCCCGATTGCAATAAAATTTTCCATACATATTCGTCTTAACGATTATTAGGCGTTGACCGGCGCTGTCTGCAATATCAGTTTTTTATTGTGAATTCTAAACAAATCAGAACTAAACGAATTCAGTTCAAACACTTGCCATTTAGTTCATTTTTGATAAATTAATAAAAACGAAAGGTCATCCCCTAGGAAATGCATTATAATTAATGAAAAATATTCGCCTTTTTATTTTCGACAGTCCTACAAGGCACAACCGGGTACACCGATTTTCTGTTCCCCGAAAATTAATAACTCACGCGTAGTCGTCTCACGGTTAATATATTCACCTTTTTAATATTGTAGCAATGGATTCGATTACTTTATAGTATGCTCGAAGAAAGTGCCAGACCGCAAATTGATTGAATTTTTACTTTCTTCACAATCTGTGACCCAAAAAAGTCCTTAACTTTTCCTGTCACAGTAGGACGACCCCTTAAGTCGTTTGGTTTCGAGACTCCTTGAGGTGTGGGTGGAGCATTAGAAAGCATGTATCTGAATTTAGATATGGTTTTGGTAGTGGCCAAAGGAAAGTTTACACTGTGAATGCTGATAAAGATAAAACAGTTTCATTAGAACTAATTGTATATTAAAGTTTGTATCCTGTGGGCCGTCCTTAAATTACGTAAGGGTAATTTCGGCGAATTCTTACCCCCTCCCTCCTCCAGTATGAGAATTCGTAAGATTTGATATTCCATCCCCCTCCTTACGTAATATTTTTTGCATTTAATTTTTTCACTTATTAAAATTCTTTTAAAGGGTTATAAACTTCGTCTAACTCGGTTTCGGCAAATATAAACTAAAACTACTTTTCTAGAACATTAATAATAGAATTTGTATTTATTGAAAATTAACTTAAAAAATATTACGTAAGACGCTACCAACTCCCCTCCGCCCTGTAAGAAAACGTAAGAAATTTGCGACCCCCTCCTCCCCCCAGAAAGCCTTACGTAATTTAAGGACGACCACTTCTTATGGAATACTTAAAGCCTACTATTAATTTCCTTTGACTACTACTGTACGTACAGACGTTCTGGTGTATACTTTCAAGTGGTATCTCCGGATATTGTGTCACTGAACTTTATTAGCTTCACCTAACCGAATTATTCGCGGGGCAAATAATATTAACATCGCTATTTAATCTTCCACAGTTTTAATACCATTTGCCATCCTATCCAAACGATACAGATATGCGTTGCTGAAAGAGCCGTCCTATACAGGGTGAATCAATTGGCGTAATGGAAGTTAATGGAATATAGAATTTGCAGGAGTATCAAAATACCTGCCGTACGGTGAACGACTCAATAGTAAGGAGCTCCTTTTTCACGCTTGTCAAAGTGAATTACTTGAGCATCCTTATTTACATACGCGCGAATGCGTGGAGAGTTAATATTTCGCGGCCAATTAATTTGCATCTGAAATGCGCCTCGAGCGCCGCGTCTCCACAAGCTGGCCGAGCAAAAGAATACGCGATGTTTCAGCGATACACGATGCTGGAATTATTCTCACAGCTGCGGGCACCGTGTCGCGCAATCAATTCGTAATTCCAACGGTGTAACGTGTCCCCGCTGCTAATGTCGGTGCAATTATGTGTTGCGCTACTTCGTCTCGGAAATCCTGCGTAGTCGATGCGTTTTCTTTCGTCGTCGATTGCAAAATCAATTCCTCTGCCTGTCTGAATATTCTGCGTGGAACGGGCAAGTAATTTTTCAATTAAAGGATATCAATTATTTACACAGACTCTGACAAACATCCAACTTAACTCGTGCAATGCAATGGACCTACTGCTTCTTTTTTTCGTCTCAATTTTATCACGCGCTTTAGTAATTGTATGAAATTAAAATATTTACCGAGGGCGGTAAAGGAATTATCGTATCTTTAAATTTCGAGTTTTCGGATATTGCCACTATCGTAAATAAAATTAGGGAAATCTCGGCCGAGTATCATCGACAATGGGGACGTTTATGAAAGCAGATCGTGAATTTCGCCAGCAAAATACTCTATTTAGCCGAGTTTCTGCCTCATTATCCCATGAAGAGGCCGCCGCGGAATATTTTCATCCCCGTTAAGAAAATGGCGGACCCTTTAAACGAGAAGTGGATGCTACCTTTTTGCATTGAAATGAAACGAACCCTCGCGAACCCCCAATGTCTGTCTATAAAAGCTGCCACGAAAATAAACAATTTCTGATCGTTGCCCCAGCGATATATTCGCTTTTGATAAACTGGCTATCCTGGATGTTCGTTACAACGTAAAATTGAACGATCGAATGCTCACACAGGACGAAAAATGGCGTACGCGACTGGGAACGAAGTGGCTCTTCTTGAATTATTACGTTAGAAATCCTTCAAGAGTTCGTAGAAATTCAAAAATATGATCTTTTGCTATTTACTAACCGCTTTCGTTACAAATCTCAGCGGGTTCAGTAGAATTGCCAAAACAGTAGATTAATATTTTTGAGAGAAATGTAACGTAATTTTACGTTTCTCTGCTTCCTTCACTTGCAAATTAGAAGCCCTGTTGCTTTACGCAAAACTGAACTCGCCCGGTCGTACGCAAACACTTGCTAACGTGGCCTGAGTTTTTAACTCCTGAAGTGCTTCAGCCACGCTTCGCCTAATTGAGAAATGTTCCACCATGGGCTAACTTTTCGCCGTAAAAAATTTGATACGCGCACGTGCGCAGGGGACTATAGTTTCACGTCTTTAGATTTGATAAAAAATTTCCACCGTTCTTTTTGCGATATAAATCCATCAACACAACAATTTTATTTTTAAATCACCAGAATAAACTTCAATTTTTTATTTAAAACGTTAAATTACGTTGAGAGGTTCCAGTTTCAATCGAGTTTCTCAAAACACTCGAACTTCTCCATTTCAAATCTGAAATTTCTCTATCCAAATAAAACCCAATTGAAATTTGATTAAAAAAAGAGACACTCTATTTCACATCTCAAATATAGGTAGTATTTTTCAAGAAGGGCCATTTTACTTCCACCTGCGTTACCATTTTCGATCCACCATGGACGGAGCCGCACATTTATCACAACAGCACAGATTTTTCTGTCGATCGAATTCGACTGCTCGTTTCCTTCGTTCTGAGGCGCTAAGAATAAAAATTCGATTCTAGCTCTGGAGATATCGTTCGCGATGATAGTGCGTGATAGGTACCCGCGTGAACCTGGCACAGAGCTGGGCGATATTAAAAATCAATAGCCAACTGGCTGTTTGGCGAATTCGTACCCGCCTGTGCCACACACCGTTCTCGATCGTCGTTACTCAGAGCTGGGGGGGTTGGATGGTACTGCAAGCGCGCCAGAAAATCCTGGGACACGTTAAAAAGCTAGTTTATCCCTGTTTACGGGCTGGCTAATCGCGTTAATTAACTCTCCAGCGTAATTAACTTCTGGGAAGTCTCGGAAACTTTCAAAGGGGTATCTTCAGATCGATATAACCGTGCATGCAATCGAATAACACACGATGCACAAGAGTTCCCAAGCGCGTTCCGGCTGAAAAATTTGGCGCTTTTAATCGTAACTTCTATTCTCCAATCGATCTCGAGTTTCTAATCAGCTTCTCCGTTTCAGGTTTCGTATTTCGGGGCACGTTGCTCGATTACCAGGCTTCCGTTTTAATACTGCGAAGTTCGACCTAGTTAGTTACTAGTAGACTTGCAAACGCGCTGAAGTATGCAATTTATTATGATTGTAAATTATAGTCTGTTTTAATAACAAAAAGTGAAAATCGTTGCTCAACGATGCTTAGCTTTTTGATCGTCGATTTGGAAATTTTAAAAGCTATTTCTATAAAAGAAACAAAGTAGCCACACTTATTTATCCTTCATTTTCCATTTCACTGCGGTTTTACATATGTGGGAATTGGGGATGGGATCAAGTTCAATATGTAGGTACTGATGAATCCGAGTCAATTCCAATACAAAAGTTTCACTTCGTGGGATTCGAATACTGCTCATAAGAGGTGACGTTTCATTCTCTTTGTACTTTCAAAGTACTTAGATTATAGAAGCTGGTTTCGAACCTCAGAAAGAGTGCCTAAAGACTTCGAGAATGTCCTTGTAAGTACTTTGATATTTAAAAGAATCGAATCTCGTAAAAGTGGTATTCGAACATTGAAAGACAAAACAAAAATCACACGATTGCATACAATAGAAAACTCCTGGTTTAGGTATTCATAAAAGGATCGAATCTACTCGGTCAGGGTTCGATTATACTTGAAAGTACCGTTAACGTTTTTCAAAGTACTTATAGAGAGTTCGAACCTACATCGTCGGGGTTCGAGTCTACATTAAGTATTGTATATCTTTTTCCAAGATACTCATGAAGTGTCCGAAAGTATCCAGTCAGATTCGAGTCTACTTTCAATATACTTCATCCCATCACTAGGGAATACCATCTACAATAACCTTCTCTCGTGAGAAATAATAGCACTCACAAGGGAAGATTCCGAACCCGAGAATTCACAAAAGTCTGAAACTTTGTGGATATGTAGGGGATTTCCTTCTGATTACAACGCATTTTTTTCCTGCATAAAATCACTCTAATGGGGTGAAATTAATCCCTGAAGATTCGGCTATTTTTCGATTTTATTTTGTAACACACAATCTGTAAGAGATAGATAAAAAGTTTCAAGAGAAAAGTTACTTTGTTTAATTAGATCTATCAAATCCTAAAGGTTTTATCAATTGATTAAACAATTAGAAAAAGTTATAAACAAAAATATGTATGCTTTCTAAAATTCGGGTTTTCACGTGGAATCTGAACTGGATGTTTAAATAATTATGAAACAGCATAATCCGTATTCTTATCGGATGATAAGAATTATTTTCTTATCGTTATAAGAATTAAGAATTATTTTTTTATCATCCGATAAGAATACGGATTATGCTGTTTCATAATTATTTAAACATCCAGTTCAGATTCCACGTGAAAATCCGAATTTTAGAAAACATTATTCATATTTTTGTTTATAAATTTTTCTAATCGTTTAAACAATTGATAAAACTTTCACGATTTGACAAATCCAATTAAAAGAAATAACTTATGTCTTAAAACTTTTTTTCTATCTCTTACAGATTGCGTGTTACAAAATAAAATCGAAAAATAGCCGAATCTTCAGGGATTAATTTCACCCCCTTAGAGTGATTTTCGGCAGCAAAAAGAATTGCGTTGTAATCAGAAGGAAATCCCCTACATATCCACAAAGTTTCAAAATTTTTTGAATTCTCGGGTTCGGGATCTTCCCTTGTCAGAAAGTCATCTTCTCCACTCGGATCCACGCTTATCAATTACCCACTTCAATCACTCCACGTATACCAATATTCAACCGCCTATATTAAAGAATAATACAACAACAGCGAACTATCATCTAATCTCCAGAAAACACCCAAATCAAATTCACGTCAACTTCGATCTGTCACACAAAACCGTCCCATCAAAGCCACTCGACATCCCCCACAAAAAGCCTACCACTCCATTACCCCTGACACTCACCGTACTAAATAACTGAGCAGTTGAAATGGTAAAACGATGCACGTGCCAAAGAAATCAGAAATTAATCTCGTTATTAACTATTCTCTACCTATCTGCAAATAGCTACAAATAATAAAAGAAATTACAAAAAAAAAGTCATCGTTCCAACTCCTCAAGCCCAGCGAATAAAGAGGACTCGACTGAAAGTTCGCGTAATTTCGTTGGAGAGCAGAAAGTATACCGGTAATCGAGCAAGGGACCGTTTCTGAAAGCGGGTCGGAGCCGTTCGAACGCTGGCCCATCGTACTCTAGGACGTGCGTGTGTCTACCTGCTAGATGTATCGTATAAGTTAATCGAGTATAACGATCATGTATCACTAACGTGCATCGGGGCGCTCGTCGGCGGCTCCAGAGCTTTGTCTGCAGATAGTCAAAGATAGGAACGTACGGGGACCTGAGGATGTAACGCCGGATGGACTAGCGTCGCGTGTTGCAGCGTGCCTGGTAATTCGCCAGCGGTCGAGTATGCCAGTGGATGGTGCCACAATTCATGACCACCATGGAAGAACGGGCTCCCTAGGTCTGGAATACAATACACAGTTAGCGTGAAGCATGGCAGCCAGGATGGTTCCTATGGAATGGTTAACGGCGGCACGTTAATGCTGGAACAAGATCAGCTGGTGGCTGGAGGCCACCCCGAGGACCAGAGGATTACCATTCGCTCTTCTGGCGGACGACTCGTTTCTCAAAAAGGCAAGCATTCGATAATGAAAGTGGACATTGCGGTTGGAGTGACTTTGCTGAAGGGCCTTGAGGGGCCAGCTGATTTTGTTCCAGATTATAGGTCCCGGTGTCGCTCTCGACACCATTCTGTCCAGTGGTGTAGGAACTTACTGCGCCATGGGAATTAAACTCGCGGAGCCTTCTTCTCGAATGAAAGATTCCTGCGGAATTGCTACGTCTCCATAAACAGGCGGCGGAGAATTCCACGAAATCAATTTAGAGACCGTTGCGGCGCGCGACCCTAGCGACTATCGCGAAACAATCGTGGTCAATAAAGGCATATCTATCGGGCACGGTAATCGCTGGGCATGACATAATGCGATCACGTGCCAACACATAATCGTCGTCCGCGACTTCATTCTGATTAAAGAATAATCGCGCTGGCCGGCTGAGATAACGCGTTTGAATGTGCCATTCGCGTTGCTGGGGCCATTACGTCGTGTTCCATCGAAATGGGCGGGCTTTTGCGGGAGGCGAACGGTTCCAACACCACTGCGACATTATTTACAGCGGGGGCTACGTAATGCCGCCGTTCGAGCTTGATCATTGACGCTGGGGGAAAAGAAATAACGGAGTTCTTGGAACCGCGAGTCGGGAAACGCTTGTGCGATTAGCCGACACTAGACACGGTCGCACCGAGTGTCTAGTCACCGAGGTCCGGTCGATTCCGTCGGAGAACGGCATTACACGGCTCTTACTGGTTAGCTTGAGAATCGGGGACGTTTCGTTCGATTCTGCTGTTTGGTCCTCGGTGTTAATAGGCTTTTTGGTAACGCCATTTTCTGCGATGCTCGTCGGCGATCGAACGGCTGCGTGGAATGCGATACGAGGGTCGTGGAATACAGAGGGTGGTGCGCTATTAGTGGTACGATCCACGAGGGGGCGATCCTTCAGGAAAAAGTAAGTCGAAAGTCTAGAATAGAGTTTCCAAGTGCAAGTGTACCCAAGAAATCTTCAAAGTCGTTTTTCGCGAAAACGGACCCCTATTTGCAGAAGTTTTATTCTACTCTTTCGACTTACTTTTCACTGAAGAATCGCCCCCTTGTCGGTTGTAGACCAATAACGGACCGCCCTGCATTTATGCCAAACTTTTTACTCATCTTACAATCTCCCCAGTTCCAAACCCTTACGAATTTGATTACCTTTCCGCTACCATCCCATGTAATCTTACGGTGGTGGTCAAAGGAAAGTTTAAGGGGTTAGCTACCGCCAGGAGGCAGAAAAAGAATCGATTCTTTGGGAATTTATTTCAGAAAATACATGCATATTTTTATGCAATGGTTTTTGTATTCAGATGGGGGACACTTTAACAGGTTATTATATAAAAATATTTATTTATTGCACAATTACAACTGATTTCTCGGAAGCTGATTTTAGAAACACGTTTTGCAGTGACCAACATTATTCGGAACTGGGCTATCTGAAGTCAAAAAATGAAGAAGATTTAGTTAGTACAATAATTTATCTAGTCTTTAATCGTTCCGTTTTATAAAATATTAATCTGGGAAAAATGGCAGATGTTTTAAGTAAGATAATCGATTTTCGTAGAAAAACCACTCATTTTTCATCCATAAAATAAAAAATATGCATTGGAAAACCAAATGCTTCGATTAAAGACTAGATTTGAATGTCCAGAAGAAACTTACAAAGTTTCAGAAAGATTGGTGAAGCGGTTTTGGAGGAATCGTGGTCACCGCGAAACGTATTTCTAGGAACAGCTTCCGGGAAATCAGTTGTAGTTTTGCAATAAGTAAATATTTTTTTACCGAAACATAATATAATGACCTGTTAAAGTGTCCCTCAGCTGAATACTAAAACCATTGCATAAAAATATGCACGTACTTTCTGAAATAAATTCCCAAAGAATCGATTCTTTTTCAACCTCCCGACGGTAGCTAACCCCTTAAAAGTAACTTTACGCGAAGGTTTATTGTTTCGATTTCGACAACCCCAAAATCTATGGGATATAAATTTCAATATAATTAATAATATATAGAATTCTCTCTAATAGAACTACTTAGCTATCTTACTTTTGTTACCATTCGCAATTGGAACTTTCGAAATTCCTGCTTCCGTTTGAAAGACAAGTAGCAGGGGGCTTGGAAAGAATCTCCAGTCCTTTGATTTACAGGGCGAGTTCTTCGCTCGCCCGTAGAATCACTCCGGCCCCCCTTTGGCTCCTCTTTCTCTCCCCCCCCCCCCCCCCCGTCGGGCCGGAAGTGCTCGACGCCCGCGCGATGTGTATTATATTCGCGCGACACGGAACGAGGGTGTCGTCTGGCGTCTTCCACCCGGCAAAATCAATGCAAATCGATGCAAACCGGCTTCCACGAAACCGCCTGCTCCCCCGCGGCCGGCGATACGTCACGAACGGGCAATTATTCCAGAAAGATTGGCCAGAGTGGCCACGGTTGCGCAACAAGACGAGCCCTCTTTCGTACAACGTTGCAGCACGATCAGGTGAGGGCGATCTAGTTCAACCTGACCGCATCCAGCTTTATGATTAATGATCCCCCACTCCCTCCCCCCCCCCCGTTGCCAAGGCTTTCCAACACCTGTACAGGGCGATTCAAGCATCCAGGGCTGGGTTGTAATCCTTCCTCTACCGGAAGCCGTGGAATTATAGGGTTTAACTACTGATTGTGAGTGACTGGGTTATGCTTGTGCATGGACTTACATTTCCTTACAGGAATAATCGGGAGATCTATATTGAAAGATCGACACGTAGTTTGGCTCGTTGGTAAGACCGATCAAATCCATTTCTTTTTTTAAAAAATAAGATTTTTGTGTTTACTAAAAGAATAATAGTATCTGGTATTTGTCGAAGACTAACATCTCATTTTTTGAGTAAGGTGGATTTGGGTATTGATACTCTTGGTTAAAAAATGAAATATTAAGAAGTACGAGTTTAGAAAGTACCTTTTTACTGTTTCTTATTTTTCTTTCACGATAACACTGCAAAGTCCAGTAGTTGAACTAACCATTTTACACCTGGCAACACCACAAAACATTCTTAAAGGTAGCGGTGGCACGAAGGGCTGAGTTTCAAGCGTTTTCTTGAAATTTTGATAAGGAGTAAGTATATTTTGTCCCCTTGTAACTAAGTAATGGATTGGAATACAGATTTATTAACTGTTGTAGGTATTTAAAAGGGAATAAAACTATTTTTTTCTACATAACTTCTAGGGTGCCAGTGATTGTACTTTTATGCCTATTTTTGTTTTCATCGAATGCTTTTAAAAGAAAAGAATTAATATTTATTTTAACTGGAAATTCATAATCATCGATAACAACTGAAAATTAAGGCCACATAAAAACGACACAAAACAATATGGACGTTCCAATTGGGATTTCCGCTAGGCCTGGCCAGTTTTACCAATAACACTCTAACGCATTGTTTAGTTTCAAATAGGTGGTTATGAAAAATTCATGAAACTTACTGCTTTCAATGGTGTCTGAAGGTGAAACAGGTTTTACGGTTGATGCTTCGTGTTTCTTGTTACGTGTTGCGTGTATTAAGTACGGATCTGATGTCTTTAGAAGTTTACTCAATTTCCACGAAATTCTACTCTTATTAGGATTCATTAAATCCCGCGGCTTTAACGTTAACGATTTCGATAGTCATCTAATTACGTGTCGTTAGGCGACTCCGGCTTTGCTAACGAGCTTCTTTTATGAATTTTTAATAGCCCCTCCCTGCCCAGGCTGCCTTTGTTAATTCAAGGGAGAGATAGCGTATCTGGGATGGTCACGGTGGCGCAAAAACATAATCTTTCGTAGAGCGTTGCATTACGATCGTACGGGGGAGATCTAAGTAGTTCAAGCTGGCCTGCGCCGAGCCTCGTAATTAGTAATTTTCCTGTCAGGTGGGAATATCTAATTTCCTGTGCAATTTTTTTGCTCCTCCCCCGAGAATACGAGTGCCCGTGAAGCACTACGATGACTTTCAACGTTTCGGAATACCCCTCAATTATTTTTAATTTTTTCTAGCTCTTCAATTACATTTTTCCCAATGTTTTACCCTCTAAATAGAAGAAACTAAACCTCCTGCTCTCTAAATGAAAGAAATTAAAACTCTTACTCTTTAAATAAAATAAATTAAAACTCTTAGTCTCTAAATAAAAGAAATTCCAACTCTTACCCTTTAAATAGAAGAAATTAATACTCTTACTCTCTAAATGAAAGAAATTAAAACTTTCACTGTCTAAAAAAGAAGAAGAATTGTTGAGCTGAATGTTACACTGCCCAAAGCGATAAGTTGCAATTTAATCTGAAAATTTAATTCAGCCTAAGATTAGTGAAACTTCTCGTGAATTCGAGTGGTGTGACTTATCGTTAAAGGATTACCTGAATTGTTTTCTAACGCTAAGAAAACTGCCTAGGAGGCGGTGAATAATACAGTGGCCCGTCGCACACACAGGTGCGCGTCGCGCTTTACTACACGCGAAGGGTTTTCGTACGTGGCAGGACCTTGCACTTTATTGATTTTAGGCTGACCCGCGAGTTACAACGGCGAACCGTAAGTTCAAGCCAACGCGGGGCGTTTCGATACTGCTCCCTTTCGCACGGTTTTCACGGATTTTCTTGTAATTTGCCGATCGTTAAACTCCTCGCACGAGCGGAGCATGAAGTCGCTTAAACCGCACAGGGCGTTTAAAATAAGGATATCGTGATTCAGAGGTTGATAGTGCTCGCTAAACGGAGTGAAAACATTTTACTCGAGGCAGTTTTAAAAATGAATGTTTAATCAGAGGTAGAACCTATTTTCACCTTACAAAAGTAATATGCGTCGCACGTAGAGTATAAGATAAATGCTCGTCCGACTATATACTTTTTAGTTTGTAGTCTTTGTTTTAGTATTAGTTTCCAAGGGTAAGTATAAAGCAGCGCTTTCGCTCCGGCCTTGCCTCTTGCACGTATTACACTCTTCTTTATCTCTTTCAAAACTTATATTCAAACTATCCTCGAAGTACAATAAAGACGATAATAATAACAATTAAAATATATTACGTTACTTCGATGTGTTCAAAAAAGTGTTCGGAGAGTGAATCTTCTATTTGAATGCTAGTCTCTTGTAAGAGCTCCTGGTCTGTGCATGACAGACATTTTCTACTTGCTGCAATAAGAAAGCCTCTCTCCTTTTAATACTATAAAATTACAACGCAATAATAATTATTACATTACAGTCGCGCTTGTAGTGCAATTATTAGGCATAATTGTTTATTTTGAAATAATGTTATTCGTATTGCTGTAAGAGGAAATAATTCACTGACGTTGCTGAAACGAGAAACGGGCTCCAGCTCTGACGAGGTTCATTTTACCACCACTGTTCAGTAACCGTTTTTTTTTATTCGTTTTAGCGAGCAGTATGTAATCTACAACTCTTGAGCCCGTATTTATTTAATATCCTGTGGAAGAATTATTAAGAGCGCAGGCTGCTGTTTCGTCCTTGACGATTTCATGGACTCGCGAGGAACGTTGAACAGAATGTTTAGCTAACGTGTTCGTTAATGTAAAACCTGTTGTATGGCTGTAGGTGAATGGCGTACACCAGACACCTTTGTTTCATTCAAATTGTGAATCTATATCGTCATTGCTGGACGTTACAAAAGCCGACGTGTGAAACGTGGGGGAATACTACCGAAGAAATCTGCACAACAGAAAGCAAAGCTCTGTAACTCTTTACCTGCGTTTCCACTGAAACGGATTAGCTACTTAAATAGATTCTAGAATATAAACGATCTTCTCTTCCCTTCTCCCATCATAGAGTTGTTCAAGCTAGATAGCAGGGGAGATTTTTATTTAAACAGAATTTCGAATAACGAATAAGAGTTAAATTATCGTTATTCGTCAAATTATCTAGAGTTAAAGTAATTTTTATTTGATTGGTTATTTAAATATTTTTTTATTTAGTTAATGCCCAACTCTGCTGGACAGCTATATCAAACTACTTCTAACTCTATAAACGATACTATCCAAAAAATGCCGAAAATCTGTATTAAAAATTATTTATAAATGTACTGTAGAATTCGAACGAGACATTTTTCAAAAATTTCATTCCGCATATTGCATATTCGAAGATAAAAAGCAATTTATCTTAACCAATGAAAATGTTGTGTTACTTTAACAATACACTTAGTATCAGGCAATGTTTGAAAACCTCGGTTTCGCGACAGAAATTCATTTCCACTATCAAGAAGTGTATTTCTCGTGAATTTCGTTCACGAGCGTTCCCCGTCCGTCAGCCACTGCGAATACCGCGGCCGGTGCATTACTTATGCACGGAGGAATGCACGTGTCTGCGTTCTCGCGAGAGAACTGCACGGGTGGCTGAGTTTTCACACGCTACAAGGTGAAGCGCTCCACTCAGCGAAGGTTGTCGTTGTCGCGAGCTGCGGAACGTTCTTTCGTTCGATATGCATACACAGTGGCTCACACTTGACACCGCCCATCACATCTGTCTTCCCGCTTTTATTCTAAAAATCTGGCATACGCTGTGATTTTGACACGGGTGGCGAAACTTTTGGAGGGTACATATTTTAAGTATGATTAAAAAATGTCTAGAAGCAACAATAATGTCGTAGACGAATATCAGTAACACCGTGTAGTGAATTGTCGAAGCTTGAGTACATTGTGGATTCTATAGGCTACGCCAATGGGAAATGGATGTCGATAAAGGCCTTTTTACGCGAGATAATTCTGTGGACTATAATTAGTATTTTGTATTTTATTTTGTAACTTATTGCATTTCTGTTGTTTTTCTATTATTATTGGACTTTGTCATTAGTCTTCGGGTTAGACTTAAGAGCAGCAAAATGTTTATTAGTATGTTGGATATGTTCATATATTTATTTGTTCGCTGCTTCTGTGGTTCTGTGTATACCAAGCGAATATATTTGAAATATTAATTGTGTGGAAAAGGCCTAATTCACAATTTCTTAATGGAAGCTTTCTACTTTGTCTTTTCAGGCGATGTAATTTTTTCAAAGATAAAGAGATAGAAAATTTTCAACAAAGATAAAGAAGTAGGAAATGTGTGAATATTTTCCAGTGAAAAAGCTGTAACTGATATAAAACAAAATCCAGTGAACTGAAATGCATATCTGTCTGCAATCTAGGAGCCATCAAGAACGAACGTCGTCGACCACAGTCGGCTATATTTCCGTCTGACATTTTCCATCAGTGGAACTGATGGAATATGACAAAGTGGACTTTAATTAAACACCTGAGAAACACCGAGTACATTTAATCCGCCATATTGCGCCACTGTAACAACATTCTAAAGTGTTTTCCTCGCGCGGCAATCGTTAGTGTTCTGGTTGCGGTAGAAAATACTGTAGGGCTTAATTTCCATCTCTTTTAAGCTTCTTACACTGCCTCGACATAAAATTCGGAATTATGGCACACCGCGACTTTCTTGGAGAAAATTGGGAGACGTGAGAATTGTTAGACTCTGTGGGCAGGAATGAAACAAGAATATCGTTAATTGTAGGCGAAGTAAGTGTTAGTACTTTTCAAGTTGCACCAAAAAAAAAATACTAAACTCTCTGTATATACTACTCTAACATATTAAATTTTCAATTAAACTCCTATTAAAGCAAAATTCTACAACAAACAAAGATGAGATATGTATGAATTTGCTTGTTAAAAAGATGCTAGCTGGTCAAAGGGCGGAAGATCTTCGTGAAGTTCCATGGCGATATCTAATTTCAAGAGGAAATCACTGCCTTGAGTCAGTAGCTCTTGTAAAACCCTGCTCAGAAACATTCAGATACAGTTCCTCGATTGAACCCCGAGGGAAGTGTGTTCGGACGAAATGGATTACCTTCGATAATGGTTTGCGCGTGAGCCTGACATTCTTTAGCCTCGAGGGATCATTTATTCCTTCCCATTTAATTGATCTCAAAGTTCCTCGTGGTTGTAAAACTGAAATTTCTGAGTTTCCTTCACAATCGAAATTTCGCCACGAAATCCTAACTCTTCAGTTTTCATTTTAAAGTCAAAATTCCTTAGACTTCATGTAAAAATCGAAATATTCTCAGATTTCTCTTTCAAATCGAAATTTCATTTCACTTCAAAATCAATATTTCTCAGATTTCTCTTAAAAATGATAATTTTTCAGATTTCTCTTAATTATAATTTTTCAGATTTCTCTTAAAAATTATAATTTTTCAGATTGCTCTTAAAAATTAAAATTTCTTAGCCTCTTTAAAATCGTAATTTCTCACATTTCCCTTCAAAATCAAAATTTCTCAGATTCCATTTCAAAATCGAAATTCCTTACATTTCTCTTCAAAATCAAAATTTCTCAGGTGCCATTTGAAAGTCCAAATATTCTCAGATTTCTCTTCAAAATTAAAATTTCTCATATTTCCCTTCAAAATCAAAATTTCTCAGATGCCATTTCAAAGTCGAAATATTCTCAGATTTCTCTTAAAAATTAAAATTTTTCAGATTTCTCTGGAAAATTAAAATTTCTTAGTCTCTTTAAAATCGTAATTTCTCACATTTCCCTTCAAAATCAAAATTTCTCAGATTCCATTTCAAAATCGAAATTCCTTACAGTTTTCTTCAAATTCAAAATTTCTCAGGTGCCCTTTCAGAATCGAAATCTCTTTGTCTAGTGTCTTTCAGGGATATAATAAATCGGCATCCACTTCGTCTCATTCTTCTACACCTCGATTCTCAAGGCACTCCTATCCAAAGAATACACCAGCTACATCTTCGTCCAGTTTACAAGGCACGAGACATCTATGAACTTTGCCATGCCGCTACTGTTACATCACTATATCTCTGCAGGCCACTATAAACGCATTTTCTCGCATACTTTCCGCCATTTCACCGCAGGAATTCCTTGTATGACTCACATTCGAGTTACACGACTCGGTGGCCGCCACGTGCAAACCGAGTCCTCGCAGCCACGGTCGCGGGGCTAGCAATTGCCAGGAAAAATCACGCTGGAAAAGGCTTTCGGGAAAGTTCCCGCGGATTACGGCCACGTGAAATGAACGACGCTACAAACCTGCCGTATCGAGTTGATTCACGATCGTTTCTGGTCTCGCCTGGTCGCTCTTCGCGAAGAAATATTGCGCCGATGCATCGGTTTCAGCTTTGCAGTTTTGACCTTGTCACAGCAATTCTATTCTTTGGCCTTTCATTTTCGAGCGAAGTAATTGTTGGAGTAGTTTCAGGCCACCTGCGGTGACTGGTGAATCCGGTCGAACGAAGTCGAGCTTAATGTCGCACTAATCGTTGATCCTGGCTACTAGCGATGTACTTTCATCGCTCCCTTCTTACGTCACAAAGTATCATGTGGCAATTTGTTTTTTTTTTAAAGAGAAATCTAGGTAGGTACTCACAAAATTTTTGGAGCGCTGTTTGAAATTGTTATTTAACTTCAATTTTAAATGATGAATTTGCAAGCTTGAGGGTGGTTAAGAAACATTGCAAGTGCCTCAGTACGGAGGGTCATTTCCTTTTAAATTCTAAATGTAGCGTATTCAGTCTTCAGTGCAGTCTTTTTTAACTAAACATTGATAAGTTCCTTCGTTCCCTTTAAAAACCGCAGCAATTACAATGCGTCTCTGTGCAATTCGAGCAGGAGTGAGGTTTTACGATCCTGCAGCGAGCAATCCGCAGAGGAACGTTTTCCCGTTGTGATTTCTGGCCGGGGGAATCGAATCCACGCGATATTTTTCATGCAGAACGTTGGAGGAATCGACGTTTCAATTACACCGTCAATATTCCTCCAAAGGGGCGCAAAACGGACGTCACTTTACCGGCGATGCTTTCGTTTGCAACGGTGTCTCTGTCGAGGATTTTCGAAATGGCCCAGTTGCCCCGGTTCCGTGGCAAATTCGACACACGGCCATCGGCGTAACTCTCGCGTAAACGCAATCGAAACGACCGCGACACTTCTCGCCGGTGCTATGCTATTTTTCCGCATCGAGATCTTTCAATAATTCAACGCAATCGTCGACTACCATCGGTCGAACCGCTGTTGGCTCCTTTTCCTCCTGCTCTTTCGGCTTTCTTTTTTTACCTAGGTCGTTTTCACGCTTAAAGTTTACAGTTCGGCCGTGCATGTTTTATTCAGGCGGCTTACCGCGCGCCATGCACGGGCAACTTCTTAAGCGCTCGATTTAACGAGTTCTCGGTACGTACATCCAGGATTCGCTTATTAAACACCGACGTGGTGTCCCCGGACTCCGCGAATCGCAGGGCCGAGGAATATTAACAGCTGTTCCCGGCGGGTTTCCCTTTCACTTATACCCGAGGCTATTATCGAATCGAATTTAAAAACTGCGGTGGTATGGTGGAGATTCCGTGTTCAGCTAATAAGGTCGTAAGTGTTCGAGTAAGCGAGCTCTCGAATGATATAGTAGGTGCTTTAAATTAGTGATGAGCACTATTTGGCCCGTAGTTGGCCAAAAGTGGAAAGCTAATACCCTAAGTCGGCCGCAATATTAAATACTTAGCATCAACTACATAAATAGTTAATTCCGAAACATATAAAAATAAATCAAATATAATAAGAAAATTATTTTGATTTATGGGGTGAATTTGTTATTTCTGGCATAGATTTACAATGCAAACAATTGCGCGCAGCAATAATAAATACTTAAATATACCAAACAAAGAATTTTAATTTATGGGGTGAATCCGTTACTTCTGACAAAGATTTACAATAGATTTAGACTTGAATATACTAAGCGAAGAATGTTACTTTAGGGGGTGAATTTGTTACGTCTGACGTAGATTTATAATCGAAATAATTGCGAGCCGCAATATTAAATAATTGAATATACTAAACAAAGAATTTTAATTTACAGAGTGAATTAGTTTTTTTCTGACAAGGATTTACAGTAGATTCACACTTAAATATACTAAGCAAAGAATGCTAATTTAGGGGATGAATTTGTTACGTCTGACGTAGATTAATAATCGAAATAATTGCGAGCCGCAATATTAAATAATTGAATATACTAAACAAAGAATTTTAATTTACAGAGTGAATTAGTTTTTTTCTGACAAGGATTTACAGTAGATTCACACTTAAATATACTAAGCAAAGAATGCTAATTTAGGGGATGAATTTGTTACGTCTGACGTAGATTAATAATCGAAATAATTGCGAGCCGCAATATTAAATAATTGAATATACTAAACAAAGAATTTTAATTTACAGAGTGAATTAGTTTTTTTCTGACAAGGATTTACAGTAGATTCACACTTAAATATACTAAGCAAAGAATGCTAATTTAGGGGATGAATTTGTTACGTCTGACGTAGATTAATAATCGAAATAATTGCGGGCCGAAATATTAAATAATTAAATATACTAAACAAAAAATTTCAATTTATGGGGTGAATTAGTTATTTCTGACAAAGATTTACAATTAAAAGAATTGCGAGCCGCAGGTCACCGGGTTGCTCATCACTGCTTTAAATAACTTAGGTATTTCTTTTATCTCACGATATGAAAGCAACGACAATTTCGAAGTCGTGAAATAAAATTCGTGAAAATTCACCGTCACCCAGTTCCCATGAATAAAAAAATTCTGTACACTCGAGAATACACTGTCGTGCAAAAAGTAACTTCCCACACTCGCCCGGCGTAAATTACGATCGCACTTTACATCGATCACGAATGTGCTCCCGGCCGCGGCTCACGGAGGGTGGAAACCGACCGTGGCTGTAATAAAAATTCACTGTCCTGCCCGCCTTACCCGCCGACGGATGGGATCTTCTTATTTCAAGAAGTCTCCCCACCGGCGCGAATGCATATTTATTGGCGACGTAAAACAAACATTCGAAGAGGATCCTCTCAGGCCCATCCCCTTTTATCCCCTCTATACAGACCGATCGTATCGCATTCCACCAGACGTTCCATCGTTTCCCTTCGTCTTCCACGATCTACGCGACATCCATTTGAAAATTCGATATCGGCGCGAGCTTTTATCGAGAAGCGAACGTTGCAGCTCCTTCTCAGTTCCGAATGGTCCGAGTTACCGATTAAAGACACTTGCACCTGCGGACGCGGGCAAGCGCAAGGCTGGGGAGATGCTTTTCTGTTGCTACTTCCCCTTTCGCCGGGAAACTCTATCTCTTTGACGGGTTTCGTTTGCGCTCGGACGAACGTCGCACGGATGATCGATCGAGTGACCATCGGTGTCTATTGTTCCGCAAGGCAGCCGCGAAAGAACGCGGGGGTGGAACGCACGCCCCGCGCGCACTCGCCAGACAGAGGTGGAAGCACGATCATTAATCTGATTCGAAGGTTCGACAATGAAACGTTACATTCGCGGAGGCCCGCGGTACCGAACCGATATTAACGTTGCTGCCCAAGTCCATCGAAAAGCCAATTTAGAACGTCAGCCTGTGTGAAAGACACTGATATTCGATTTAAACGGACGTTTTAAAGCACGAAGTGACGTTTAATACTGCGAACACTAGAATCACAAAGTTCCGCAATTTTAACAACTGTAATTAAAGGGAAAGTTATTTAACAAATCGGCACACTGAAATAATGGGTTTCTGTTCTATTAGTGCCTTCCTTGTAAGGGAAGATTCCCAAATCGGAAACTGAAAAATTATGAAACTTTGGGGATATGTAGAGGATATATAGGTATGTGTTACGCAATTTGTATTTGCTATCCAAATTTATTGTAAAAGGGGTGAAATTGATCCCTGAAAAATCCGGCTAGGGGCCGTCCTTAAATTACGTAAGGGTAATTTTGGCTAATTATTACCCCCTCCCTCCCCCAGTATAAGAATTCGTAGGATTTGATATTCCAACCCCCTTCTTACGTAATACTTTTACTTTTAATTTCTTCAGTTATTAAAATTCTTTTAAGGTATAATTCATTTAACTCGGTTTCAGGAAATTTAAACTAAAACTACTTTTCTGCAACATTAATGATAGAATTTGTATTTATTGATAATTAGGTTAAAAATATTACGTAACACGCTATCTGACTTCCCTCCCCCTTGTAAGAAAACGTAAGAAATGTGTAACCCCCTTCCCCCCCCCCAAGACCCTTACGTAACTTAAGGTCGACCCCCTATTTTCTGATTTCGTGTTATAACTCACGAATTGTAAGAGATAGCTTTTTTTACCAGATGATAGTCCTAATTAAAAGAAGTAATTTTTATACAAAAACTTTTTTCCATTATTTACAGTTCGTGAGTTGTAACAGAAAATCGGTAAATAGCCGGATTTTCAGGAAACAATTTCACCCCGTTAGCGTGAATTTTGACAGCACAAAAATGGGTTAATACATGCCCCACATATCCTCAAGGTTTCATAATTATTTGAATTTTGTTTGGGTATCTTCCCTTGTTACACAGATAAATTACCAAATATGCGGTATTTCTTGACCTAGCCAAGGGGGGCTAACCCCCTAAATGGTAAGAAGCATAAAATTCCAAATATTTCAACATAGCTATATCTTGAAAAATTAAAAAAAAAAATAATGCTAGATAGAACATTTCAACTAAAAACGACAGTATATTCCTCGAATAATCAGTTCCTTTCCCAACAGGAGCCTCAAACCCACCCCTTTACCAAGGTACGCCAACCCAATTCGGCCGATTCAACAAAATAATCTACGAGCAGAGCCTCCGTCGCGTCGAGGCCCGAATCCACAGTATCCCAGCGCCCATATTCTCAGCGAGGCACTCGCTAACCGTAATTGCAATCTCACTTGCAACGACCGTTGCGAATCGCCATCATCGTTCTTCGACTCTCTGCCTGACGTTTCGCCGGTCCGAGCTGGTGTCGAACGGGGTTAGCTCGAGGACCGTGTGGGGGTAGGCGGGGGTGGTTGTTTCGGGGTACGTAGAAAAAAATCGAAAAAAAAAAACAATACCAACAGGGAGAGATAGAGAGATAGAGATATAGATAGAGAGAGAGAGAGAGAGAGAGAGAGAGAGAGAGAGAGAGAGAGAGAGAGAGAGAGAGAGAGAGAGAGAGAGAGAGAGAGAGAGGCAACAGGAAGGAAGATATATACTTTGTTGTCGGTGCAGTGGGTGAGAATAAGTAGGTGAGACGTATCCAGCGAGTGAACGAGTGGCGGTGCATACTTACGTCCAGTTATTGGGTGCATCAGAGCGGGGTGCGAGGTGGCTGCTGCAGCGACTGGTTGCTTGGGTTTGCTAACCTTTGTGTTACTTTTTGCAAATTCCAAACGTATGGTTTGTGGCATATCAGGATCGAATCTAACCCCCTGCTGCAAATAGATTCCCTAAATTAGTAAACCGGGAGCAAACGTGGAGGTTGGATATTCGTGAGGAGAACAGACACGATGCCGATCGGCGCCTCGAACTCGAGCGTATCGAGCGCTGACGGACGGCCCGCTTTCGTCGCCAGCTCTTTAGAAACCTTCACTACCTCTTGGATCGCGATCGTCGAGAATCGACAGTAAAGTTCGTGATTTGAGAGATACTGCAACTATTTGTCAACGTCACTCGGTAAGGGTGCACTTAGTATCGTAATAGTTGCGGGTAGCGAGCTTGTAGATGATTTGACTTCGAGTATATTTTAAGAACGAAAGCAGTGAGTAATAGCAAGTGAGTTGCGGTTTCTTTAAATTTTGCTTAGATGGAACTCGATCGAAGGGGAGGACTCTGCAGCAATTAAATCTGTTTACGGATCTCTGAGCTCCGTTTCGAGGTTTTAATAGCAATTTGTATTGGCATCGGTGGGGTGGGATTCAACGGGATCGGTGATCAACAGCTGGCGGCGAAAGCTTCGGGTGGAACGATCTGTGGTAACGATGTAAAACCAACGATAGGGGGATGAGGGGGCTGCTGGTGACGGAATTACAGGGAAATTAGCACAAGGTCGTGTCTCTGTGTGTGTGTATGTGTGTGTTTGTGTCTATACGTGGTTATCGATAGAGGTGGGTCGTACGTTAGTCTTGGTTTCCAGGGTGTTTGTTCAGCGAACGTGTCCATCCGACAAGAGGATGTTTCGAATCTCTCGTACACAGCCGGTTACACAGGGTTATAAGACAATTGCAAGTTGCGTGAGGTCAGTTGCGGTGGTGTGATTGAAAAACAAGATTGTATGTATGGTAATATATACAGGACGGTACAGATAGGGGGAGGGGGTGAAGGAATTTCGGGGGTGTACAGCACTCGCAAAGATATACAAGAAATGTCAACGTGGGTCTGCAAATAGTGTGCCTTCTGCAATAGGATATCCTAGGTGTCTACTGTACTTTATAATACACTTTGAAAGCTTCCCCGTTTCTATTATATAGTTTATAGATTATTAAGGGGGAACCTGGTGCAATGGACAGAAATCAAGGTTCTTTTGGGGGACGTTTTTGTAAGGAAAGTAGGGTAAACCAACCAGTGAATGAGCGAATTGTTGAATTTATGGACCTTTGAGATTAATACTTGAATCTATTTATGTATAACAACAGAAGAGCCGTTGAAATTGCATTTAAATTTATTTCTCTTGAAATTTTTATAAAAATAATTACTTATTCTTATCGTAATTTTTTTAAAAAATAAACTTTTATAAAATGCAAAACGTGTAGAAGCCCAGTAAATTACCGCATACCTTTAATAAGAATTGTACTTATTAATGTTTGCTTAATACGCGTAACTAAAAATATGGGATATTAAAAGTGCAACTACACTCCATTTATAAACATATAATATTTTTAAATTTATAATTGACATTTCTTTGCCTAATGGCCATTTACTGGTATGCGGTCAATTACCGGTTGATTTACCCTATCTATACAAATAATTATTCTGAAACTGTTAGCCTATATTATTATGTATTTCAAGAAGCGAAGACACATATTTTATATAAAAATAATTCGGCAATTCTGGGGTCCGTTGTAGTGGCCCGAAACAAAAATCCAAATAATTTTGTGTTTCTAATAAAATTACGCTATGGATGGACCTCAATGCGGAATAACATTATTAAATTTAATCAGTTTTATAATTCACGTGGAAATTTTTCATGATATACGCAACTACTTTTCAAACACTCGCCATTATCTTAATTTTTTATTTTTGAATGCGGATTGAGGGCCATCCATTCTGTAATTTTATTAGCAACACAAAACTATTTTGTTTTCTGCCTTCAGGCCACTACAACGGACCCCAGACTTGACCGCTCTGAAACACTTGCGCCATTTGGAGTAACCGCGTTATTTTTACATAAAAAAAAATGTTTCTTCACTTCTTGAAATACATAACACTGCAGCCTGAAAATTTGAAAAATATAGCTTCTACAGTTTCGTCAGAAAAAATTCACCAAAAGAACCTCTGCCAGTTTGGTAGAACCAGGTTCCCCCCTTAAATTCTTTACGCCCTGCATCCAGGACGAGGAAATTAATCTCCCGTATTTCTGTAAAACACAAGCTCCAAGGAATTGAGGTATGCAGGTGAGGAGTACCGACTAGATAAGTAAACATTGCAGGTGAACCAGTGTATCGTGACTACCTCGTAAATTATATACAAATACCATTCGGAAATGAATGAGATAATCTCTATCTCCGATCAGCATCGACCCGCAGGCGTAATTCAGACATTTTCCATCTATTTCTGCGAGTACCACGCGCCCCTGTATCCTTCTACCCCGTTTCTATGTAGATCACCCTGCGTACATATACCCCACACGTGTATCGCTGTTATTACATACAAAACGTAGTCGTTTCAAGATCCAGATCTAAATAATAAACTCCTGTACAAATACATACGTATTATACGAAACCCGGTGACTCGGGGGGGGGGGGGGTGGAAGAGAGAGATAGAGAGATAGAGATAGACAGGGGAGAGAAAGAGAGAAAGAGAGAGACAGACAGAGATTACAGGGGATAGTGGGCGGTGACCACGCTTATCAGGAGGCAAAACAACACCATATACACGTCGATGTAATGTCACACGGTGCAACCAGCGTCGTTACAATACGATCTTGGTATGTATCACAAAAAAATAAAGAGAGAGAAAGGTTTCACTACGGTTTCGTCCCAAGTATATAAAAGAGGAGGAAGCTATGTGTGTAAGTAGAGACAGAGATAGGAGTTGTATGTATATATCTATATATAGATACAGAGAAAGAGGAAAGGAGAAAGAGAGTGTACGTGTGTGGTAATTGATAGGTAGAGATTACTACGTAGCATTAACCCGTGCCAGCTGGATTTCTAAGGCAGGGTGTAACTTTGTATATATATATATATATATTTGAAAAAAAAAATATAGAACAATAGGAAAGAGAATTGCGGGCCATGTTTGTACGCATGTGTATGTAAAGAGATCTAATTTGATTAATTTGAAAGGGAGCCCTCGGGAGCTCTCGCGTTTCATCGAGCTACCCCGACATTTTTCTCTCTCGATACCACCGAGAAACCGGCTATTACCTGAAGGTCCTGTTTCGCCGCCTCCGCGCGAGCCCTCGTGTGAAAGGTCACGAACCCCACCGGCTGAAATCAGATAGAATAGACACGTGATTCACATTGCTCCAGATAAATTTGTGCGGGGGGAGGGGCGAGTGAAATGAAAGGTTGGATAGCTTTATTTCTTCGTGATTTGTCGAGCAAGGGTGACGCACGATTGTGCCAGTTCGAACGATTTTATTTTGCTTTTATACAGTCTGCAGTAGGTTCGATGCAAGTTCTTCAGCGCTTCCGAAGTGGATGGATCTGTTTGAAAGAAGAAAGGCTGTTGGTCGCGTGCGCGGACACTCGTGCACCACCTGCTGCGACTCTCACGCTGTTTTCGAACTTCCTACTGGGCTCGCACACCTGCTGGAGCGGCGGACGTGCATCGCCGTACCGATCCTTCGATCGACGATGGATATTTCGATAGGTTTCACCGTCGGATGGGTAAAAATTTTATTTCAATAGAATGTCGAATATGGATGAATAGTTAAAAGAACTATTCGTCATGTCTCGAATAAAGTTAACTCGGGTTGGAATGAAGTTAGTCTTTTTTATTGCACGAGAATTTATTCGACGAACAAAGTTACGAGCGTTTCGAATTCAGCGTCGAATAAAATTTTCAACTTTAACTTTATTGGGGCCGTCCTTAAATTACGTAAGGGTAATTTAGGCGAATTCTTACCCCCTCCCTCCACCAGTTTAAGCATTCGTAAGATTTGATATTCCAACCCCCTCCTTACGTATTTTTTTTGCATTTAATTTTTTCACTTATTAACATTATTCTAAAGGGTTATATACTTCATTTAACTTGGTTTCGGGAAATATAAACTAAAACTACTTTTCTGGAATATTAATAATAGAATTTGTATTTGTTGAAAATTAATTTAAAAAATATTACGCAAGACGCTACCTAACTCCCCTCGCCCTTGTAAGAAAACGCAAGAAATTCGCGACCTCCTTCCCCACAGAAAGCCTTACGTAATTTAAGGACGACCCCATTCCGGTGGGGTTGAAGCGGCCTCCTAGCGGAACGAAAAAAATCGGCATTTAAATAATCGTGGCACTTTGAAGTTTGACTACCGACTTTTTCATATTTCCCGTCTCTTTCGCGGAGTAAAAATGTGAGAAAAAACATGGTTTTGAGTTAATTCCACTAGGGGCTATAGCTGAACTCTTCCTCATTAAGAATTATTTTTTTATTTTATTTCTGATGAACAGAATAGCCGGAATTACGGACACCATAAGAAGTATTTTCTTACCGAACACGTTCAAACGCTTGCACTGTCACAAAATTTAATTAATTCTCTCTAATAAAATTTGTAAACATTACTGAAACATGGATAAATATATGAATCAAATTGTGACCGAAAATGTATCGATGTTTCATAAAAAAATACCAAAAGATTGTGTAAGAAAAAGCGCGTCCTACACTAGAATATCCCCTTAATGGCCCTCACTGTTACTTGGTATATGTATACTCACAGAAATTGTTCTAACAAGGAGACCTTCAGGTTTGGCAATTTCAGAAAATATTGATACTTAGTGTACGTGAAGATCTTCGCTCGGGCATTAATTTCCCAAAACAATAAGGCGCGCTTTTCAGCGAAATTCGAGAAAATCGACTTTGAAAAATCTGAGGTCAGTGCATAGCACTCACAACTAGTCTTACTATTGACAGTTTCTTTTTATTCATTTGAACACCTACCAAATTCTTGCGAATTAACAGATATTTAAATATCATTTTCAATTAAAAACTCACGGCTTATTTTAAATTATCTCTAGCTTGAAAAATCGTACTTTTTAATGAATTTTTCAAAGTCAATTTTCTCGAATTTCGCCGAAAAGCGCGCCTTATTGTGTTGGGAAATTAATGCCTTCAAGTACACCGAGTATTATCATATTCTGAAATTGCCACACCTGAAGCTCCCCTTGTAAGATTCGAATCGTTGTTCTAATACTATTTGCAATTTTTAACCCATTGCCCGAGTGCGTATCCGATAGGTATTCGAAGTATCTTCTTTCTTCGAAAACTTATTTCTAAATCAAGATGTCGTTCAATCATCGATAACAGACAATCCCCGGGAACGATGTCTCGTTTCACGTGCAGTTTCTTTATAGGCAGCTCGATTTCAGCGTAACCGCCGCACGGCACGTTTCCATAGGGAAGGTAAGCTGTACAGACCGCAGGACGAATCAGCTTTCGAAGCTCGAAATAGATCGAATAGGCTTTCACGCTGGACGATGCTCGCAAGTTCCGCCCTGGTCTCTTAACAGGGGATTCGAGAAGCCCCTAATTCACGAGGAAACGAATCGACCCGTTCATTGGACGCTTCGCGGCGTAATTTCGTGACGATATATTGAACAAACATCCAGGAGTGTTTGCCACGTGAATCGATACCAGACAGAAGCTTCTGGATTGGTGTACCATTTCAGGAAACCCAGAAATAATTCCATCTTCTATGAGAAGACACTCCAGTGTAAAGCACGCAATGAAATGAGCGTTTCCAACAGAAATTATTTTCAACTCTTCGTGTCTGCTGTCCATTAAAGATGATTTCTGGGACACCAATGCTCTACGGCACCAAATGTTAATTTCCACAGTAAGGATTGGAGATTCGAAAATTACCCATTATTATCTCAGTACGGAAGTATCACCCTGTATATGACATATGTCATATCAAACTAATTGTAGACCACACGATTCTCGAATGCAGAAGATATCGTACCGAAATAATTACTTAACATTCAACCTACTTAACCTTTAGAGGGCCGGGCTGGCCACTATAGTGGCCACTGAAAATTTTAAAATGTAAACTTGTTTCTAAGGGTTTTTGATATCGCTAATCGCGATTCTATGGACAGAGTATCGAAATTTTACGCAGAAACGGTGTTGCCAACCTAAACAAGTCAAAGAAAAAATAATATATGAATGTAACTGCTGTTATTCATTTAAGCTTGTTTAGGTTAAATACTCTGACCTTAGAATCATGATTAGCGATATCAAAAACCCTTAGAAGCATTAAAGTTTAAATTTTAAAAATACCAGTATATGCCATACCGTTCGCGGCCGGGCTGGCCACTATAGTGGGCCACCTAAGAATTTTGATACTTTGCCGACCATTTTGATGGTATATATGCATAAATTTTAAGTAAATAAAATTTACAATTTCCACGAAAAAATCCCGGCCCTCTAAAGATTAAAGGACAACTTAAAAGCTAATGCATTGGTAGAAAGACTCCTACATAAAATATATGAAACATAAATCTACATATACCAGGGTAGATGTCCCAATTGCTACCAGTGTCTCTATTATCATTTTATTTACTTTACTTAATAAGAACGTAACGTAGAAAGAATAGTGTATACAAATATTTTATTATCAAATTACGACTGCTCTTCTTCTTCTTATTAGTATGATTGTTGTACAGGATTCTTCCTACGTCACATTTTTATTATGTAAAATAAATAAAGTGGCAGTAATTGGGAAATCCACCCATCAAGCTAAACATTCCGATTTTTCTGAAACGGTGCTGGTTTGTAGAGAACCTCGATAGAAGTATCAGGCTATTTTTCGTTACAGCCCGTTTTCGATTACTTCGGGTGAAGACACCTCTTAACGGTTAATGTGTGATTTCCTATTTTCCTGAATATCTTGAAAACTATAGCAGAGATAAAAAATATTACAGTGACAGTTTAATGGATTTTTATGCCCTATATAACAATGCAATCGAATTGTTTAAAATTTCTAGTTTAAATAAAAGATCTTCCTCGTTCCAAATATTAAAACAATTCAATTGCATATCTTTATGGAGCGTAAAAGCCGTAAAGCTTTCATTATAATTTCTTTTATACCTACTTTAGTTTTTAAGACATACAGGAAAGTAAGAAATCACGCATTAACCTTTAAGGGGGTGTCTTCACCCTAAATAATCGGAAACGGGCACAGACGAAAAATGGCTCGATACTTCTATCGAGGTCCTCTACAAACTTGCACAGTTGCAACCCCACGTAACAAACAAAAACCAAAGAAAATTCTTTTTATTTATTTGAATGAAATGGACGCTCAGTGTTTTGCAGCGCGGAAAAATGTAGGAGCTAGATAATCTGTTTAACGACGTGCCGACTACGTATCTATTATCCACGTTCCGTGTTCGTTTTATTCCTACGATAATACTGGCCTTGCAACGATCCCAAAGCGAGATAGGGCAGTTTTCACAAATTCCTATCATTCCCGTGGAATCAAAAATCTGATGGCTTCGAATTCGCGGAAAGTCGGCCAGCAGCGTTCTCCAAAGTATGCGCTGCAGTGGTCGGGATCGTATTTGCGTGTAAATGTATCGCGAGTGAAACAACTAAATCGACTAACAAAGGAATTCTCCGGTGTTTTATTGAAATAAACATCGCTCCCCGCAGTCTCCTCGGTGATTCCGAATAAATGGACCGGCAATAATTGATATTGATTCTATAAATTCCACGCAATTTGTCGAAAATTGATTGAGTCACCTCCTACGTATCAATTTTAAAGACAACAGGGGAGCGATAAATTTCCCGTAACTGAAACTTCAATCTGAAATTTCGTGTAAGGTTTCGGGATAATTGTAGACATTTTAACATATCTAAAATAAACTGTTAAATTTCATATTTCTGAAAAATCCAAAGGAGTTCCCCCTAAAAGAATAGCAATTTATTCTCGCTAATTACCCCCTTTCCTGATAAAATAAATATTAGAAAACATCCTACGAATCACTTCTCCAACAAGAAAATAACAGACGTCTCCACCTTCCTCAGCAAAATTCGCTGAGAAACTCGCTGACTATTACAACAGAATCTCGCAGAGCCTTCCGTCGAAGCACTATGTAATTTGTCACAGGACCATTCAACGGTAACAAATGGAAGAGCATTTTTCAAACGCTCCTTTACGTAACTCGCGCACAAAGTTAACAAACGCGCTTTGTATCGCGGAAAGAGCAAGCGAAGAACGAGGGGCATTAAATGCTAATAACCAAAGGACGTAATTAGCGTCGTTGCTGCGCAGGCTGCTTTTCATTTCATTTGCATATTTCCCGTATTAATCTATGCGCTTCCGGGGGGCCGTCCGCGATCCCCGAACACGTGGACACTGGCGCGATAACGTCGCTTTTTCTATCGTTCCTTTCGTTTCTTTTGTTACGACATCTCTGTCGTCGCACTGGACGCTCCCATCCCTTCGCCGCCGGGAACATCGATCCGCCGCATCGACACGATGGAAACGTGATTTTCGTCTCGTGACATTTGTTACGTTCCTGGAATCCTTATCGGGGCACGGAATTTCCGAACCTAATGCACTGTTTCGCCGTGCCCATTTTTATCAATACGTGCATCGCGGCGACCGTATGTAGGTTAATAGTTCTCTGCGGGCAGCGCGCAGAGGGGCAATCAATTTTCGCGGTTCCCTACCCGAGGCCAGCCTCGCGCATCTGAATCTTGCGCTTGGTTTCATTCGTCTTTCCTCGCCGAGATATTTCGCGTACATGAGGTGTCCCGCTTAAAGTGCCGCGGGATAAAAGTTCTTGGTATCTTTGGCAGTGGAGGATTTAAGGAAAATAGCACGGGTGGCAAAAGTTCCGGGACACCGTGTGTACATAATAGAATTGTAAATAAATCTACGCGCGTGTGGTATGATAATTATGGAAAAGATTGTGTCTGGATAAAATCATAATTTCTTGGAAGATGGGAGGGCTTTCTAAACAGGGGTTTAGGCGGAAAAAATTATTTAAATAACGGATCGAATAAAAGTTACTTTCACTTTAGATTTTTTTTTACGAATAAAGTTAATTTTTTTACTCGTTAATTAAAATCGTAATTTTTTTAACCCGAGTTAACTTTATTCAATACGCGAAGAATAATTTTTTTTAATTCTTCTGGCGAAGGTGCAAATAGGTTTAGTAAAAAAAGACATTTCCGAAACTTTTTATCTCAAGAAAATCAAATACGATTGCACGTATCAATCGAGGTCAATTATTAAGAGTGAATTACGAATGAAAACGTTTCAGTACATCTCGAACTTCATTTAGAAACGTAACTTTGAGAACCGCTATTATACAAATGTTAATTCCGTCGATCGATCGATTCGTTGGAAATTTAAAGAAAGAGGGAAATAAAATTATGCAGTTTCAGTTCGTGATTTACCGTGTGACTAATAATATGCATTGCCGATAAGATTGCGCGAATATTTTTTCTCTCGCACAGCACGGTAGAATAAATCGCGAGGAACGAAAGGTGTGTAACACTTTCTAATAAAAAACTTTTACCAGAAAAATCATTCGACCCAATCTAAATAATCGATAAGTAATTTCTAAGTATACTTATAATTTACCGCGCGCGCGCATAAAATGACCAGCACGAGCAAAATTAAATTGCACTCGTAAAATTGAATGCAAGACCGCTGGATTCTGCTTGCAGCGACCCGAAAGATCGGAAACCACTGGAGAAATGATTTCGACGCCAAGTTGAACGCGCGGAAAAGCGCGGACTCGGTATTGTGCACGTAGCAGCCGTCGCAATAGTATTCCTGAGCGCGCTATTCCGCATAATCGAAGGGTTGGAAAATTACACTGTCGGTGCAGCATTTTCGAGCTGCGAGCGCAAGGTTCGCGGCGAACGCGATGGCAGGATTCCTCGTTGAATAGTTCCCGTGTCCTCGGGCAGGCGTCTGTCCCCGGGACCAGGGAAGTTTTCGTAAAAAGTACTTGCAAATCCGAGGAATTATTTTTCACTTACTTCTTATTTCGAGGCGAACGAATTACATTTTCGTGCCGTTGCAATGCAAATTGATAGAATCCACAGGCGTGATTCACTTTTTCTTCCTCTCGTCCCGAACTTCAGTTTCCTCGCTCCGGGCGCTTCGAGGGGTAGGCAAAGGGAATGCGAAAGAGGGCAAGGATTCTTTAAAGAAACAACGGCAGATAAGGCTGGAACAAATTGCGTTCGTTGCACGGTTGCAGCGCAAATGGGTGTAATTTTTGCGCGAGACAAACAGAGGTTGAAGGTTCTCTCTTCAGAGGTCGGAGCATTGTACTTTTTAAATTATTTCTCTGATCACTGATTGGATAGGGCGAAAGGTTGTTTTTTTTTTTTTTTAAAGAAAAATCTGTTTGGAAGATACGCTTCAAAAGTTGAATGACTTCACTTTGGAAACCTCCAACAATTGAATCGATTCGATACTTGATTAATCGTTGGTTGAAAGTTCCACTTTTCAGTTGACAGTTGGACGAATTTGTGGTAAAAGATTGTATCGCCGCGATGGGATTAAGGGGGATCGGGGCAGGATTTTTTTAAAATCCTTCCGTGACAAGTGAAATTCCCAGCAGCGGTAAATGTGGGAGCTCGAGTGGTATTCATAAATGTCGCGTCACAGTGACGGGCGAAGCTTAAATGACAAGATTCATACGGGTTCCGTACAAGGAAAGAGTGGAAAGTGGTGTTTGCCACTCGAGCGAATCAACGAATTTCACTGCAATGAACGCGCAAAAAGCGTAAAATCTAAGAATTTCACTTCTGGAGGCTGACGAAGTAGAGTGGAACCTCCATCATCGTTCTCTAATAAGGGAATATGACGGGGGATTATTCGGGTAAGAATTCTCTCCTAACGGACCTGTCACTTCCCTGGTCTCTGGCGTTGGGAATCAGATATTTCTGGGGGAATATTGCGAGCACAGAAACGAGTATCTCAAAAGTTGTCTTAAAGCTTGTATAGGGTAAATTCGGGAGACGCGGTCGGGCCGGAGAGTTGATCGAGTCGCTATATTTCAGACTTTACACGTAAAAATGCGTTAAAGTGCAGATCAATTATTTCTCTAGAGGACAAACAGTTGAATGAATAGCTTCATTTCGCGTCCTTCTGTGTTTTTCTGGATTTATAGGCTATAAAAGGTAAATTTAGGTTACATTTAACCTCTTTTTTCAAACAACGGTGTACAGAATCGTATTTAAAGTAGACTTTTATTTTCGTTTAATATTTGGGATAATAAGATAGTAGATGTATCGAGGGACAATGCACCCGAAGTATTTAGAAATATTAACTCTTCCTCTCAAAACTAACGAGGAGACCATCTCTCGCTGCAGAAAGGAGAGATGGTCGAGTTAACTTTTTTTATATTTTTATTTTTTATCATTATTTTATTATTATTATTGCTTATTTATTTTATTTATTCAGTTTTGTATTCATTTGCCTTGCTAATCTAGTTCTTTGCTTGTTTAGCGTAAACAAATTAAATATCAATGAATCTCTAGTTGTATTCACTCATAAATAATTTTACTTTCTTGTTTGTTATTTTCTATGAATAATTATGTGAGTGGGATATGCCAACGACGAAAACCATTCCTCCCGGCACCTCGGGAGAGGTGGTCAGATGTCATGACTTCAGTTTTCAACCCCATTTACAGTAAATATTGTCTTAAAGCAAATATCGACAAGTTTTTCTGAATCAGCATAAAATTCTGAACATATTAGGTTTTTTCTGATAAAATAAGTAATATCTGTATTAGTTCAAATAGCCATTTTATATTAGGTCGACCGTGTCTCTCGGATTTACCCTCCACAGTAATCATAAAAGGGGATTGAAAATTGACATTTTTATGTTAGATACATTCGTAAGTGTAATAATTTAATTATCAAGCACGCACCACTCTATTTTGGAAAATGTCCCCTCCCGATATATGCACTGTAGTTAATTTTTACAAAACTCTGATATTTTTGTCATTCTATTGATCTTAAACAACCTCAGATTTTAAAATAATTATTAAGAGACTGGGGAATTATTAAGAAACAGATGAATTATTGAAAATAATTATTACTAATTAATATTTATTAAGAACGCAACACTCGAGTACTGTCCGATTTTCACCGAAGAATGTTTTGCTAAAGTAACGAGTCCATTTACGGGAAATTCAAAGTGGATAAATGAAGGACGCAATCGCCATCGCGACGAGGAAGCAATTAGTATAAATGGTGTCCCGAAACTGACTCGTATCGATTCGTACCGAACAGTGCCAGTGACCAGGATATGATAAGCGCTCCATCTCACGAAACGCTCACTTCTTCTACCTACTTACATCTAACAACGAACTTCGGGATGCTTCAAATCTCTTGAATACTGTTTTTTAACATTCCCCGTTTTTTCCTTTAATTCTTAATGTCTTCTTTCATCCCCTTTAAACTCAGAAAGTATTAAAATTGTATAAAAGACTCCACGTGTGCCTGCGTTAGGAATATTTATTATTCCCAACTTTTCAACGGTACATTTATCGCTGCAAGCTTTTCTATAGTGCGTCAGATTCTTATTACACGTCAGAGGAAAGGTTTATTCTAAGTAATAACTCCCATATCTCGATATTTCATAATAATTCTTGTAGGTATAGTTAGAAGAGCGATGGTACATATTCCTTGACTTTTCATAAGACTGTACAGAAAATAATGAGTCCTAAATTGCACCCACGGCGCGGCGGAGCATTTGAGGATCAGATGGCCATTATGACTCCGGTTGATAAGATTTTGTTGGTGTGGTGGATATCTGCCAAATTGAATTTGCAGAGCGTGGAACTTAGGCGCACGAACGGTAAAACAAATGAAGGAAGTATGATGGGGAATATATTAAATTCGAATAATATTCGGCCCAATCCTAATGGTTTAAAAATATTCAACAGACCAACTGGAACATCCACCGTCCACGTACACCCTTCAACTCCATCCACATTTCCCACAGGGTGCAACCTCAAACGACTCTAAACCACCAAATCATCCAAAAGTATTCAACAAATCTCCTGGAACATTCACTATCCACGTACACCCCTCAGTTTCATCCACATTTTCCACAGGGTGCAACCCCAAACGACTCTAAACCACCAAATCATCCAAAAATATTCAACAAATCACCTGGAACATTCACTATCCACGTACACCCCTTAGTTCCATCCACATTTTCCATAGAGTGCAACCCCCAACGACCCTAAACCACCAAATCGTCAAAGAATATTCAACAAATCACCTGGAACATTCACTATCCATGTACACCTCCAAATGCCATCCACATTTTCCACAGGATGCAATCCCAAAGGACCCTAAACCACCAAATCATCCATAAATATTCCACAAATCACCTGGAACATTCACTATTCACGTACACCCCTCAGTTCCATCCACAATTCCCACAGTGTGCAACCCCAAACAATCCTAAATCACCAAATCATCAGAAACTATTCAACAGACCAACCGAAACATCCACATGCACCCCTAAATTTCTCCGATTCCATCCAAATCTTCCACAGTGTGCTACCCCAAACAATCCTAAATCACCAAATCATCAGAAACTATTCAACAGACCAACCGAAACATCCACATGCACCCCTAAATTTCTCCGATTCCATCCAAATCTTCCACAGTGTGCTACCCCAAACAATCCTAAATCACCAAATCATCAGAAACTATTCAACAGACCAACCGAAACACCCACTATCCACATGCACCCCTAAATTTCTCCGATTCCATCCAAATCTTCTACAGGGTAGAAAAAACGGTCCGCGCGCCCCCGTCATTAGAATTTCCAATCGCGCGCGTCTCCGCGACGGTCGAACGGGACGAGACCGATCCACCGAGGCCGCCCATTCAAGCCACCGATCAAATTCCCGGCTAGTGGCGTCATTTGGCATCCTTCGAGGGAAAATGCATTCCTCCTAGCGATCGATAAGCATCCCCGCACACACGTACGTCGCAGCTCGTCGGGCGTCGCTTGCGTTTTATTTTAGAAAGCACGGGGATGCAGGTAAAGGCCTGCCGTCGGCGGCCGCACACAAAGCGAGCTACGCGGGGGTGGCAGAGGGCACAGAAACGTTAATGCTTTAACGGAGTGGAGATTTTATAGCGTCCGGCGGAATATACGGTGTCGCGTGCGCCATCGTGCTCCAGCAGCGCGCATAAATTAATGTTATCTCGCTGGATTATACGCCGGCCCCGCGATGCCTTTCGCGGAGTTATAAAATTGACGGATCTTTTTCTCCCCCTTCCCCCCCCCCCCCCCACCCCTTCCGTTCCACCGCCTCCACACACCGGCGCTCGAATCGATTAGACGGTTTTCCACGTTACGTGAGTCACGTAATGCCGGTTGCCGGGGGCCTCGTTTTTCTCCGTGTGTTACCCGTCGCTCGCTTTCCTACGTCGTCATTTCGCGATCCTTATTCCTTTCGTGTTTTTTCCCGCCTCGATCGTTTGTGGCGAGACTTTTCTGGTTAATGACGACGTTCGGGACGTTAAATCGTAATGAGTGGGACGCCGGGCGAATTGCTGGGTTTGGACGTGATATTTTAGGAATTTTACGTTGCGGTCACTGGGTGGTATGCTTTGTGTAGAGCGCGGGGGGCGGTGGGAAGAGGTATTGACGGTAAGTTAGTTGAACGCGGGGGAATATTGTACTTTTCTTCGAAGCGAATATTTCTATTCCGATTCGAAACTTGTTTCATCAACGTGCCGTCTAGTTTGATCGACGGAGAGGAAGAAGTTTATAAAGTTGGAAGTTTGCGGCGGCTTATCATCCTGGCCCGTATACTAAAACTCTTCAAAAACACTGGGCAATTTAATATTGATCACTTAAGTAAAGAGTCTAGCGAGGTAGGCACGAGCGAACGACCACCGGGACAAATTTTCTTGTTATTGTTTGGTAAACAATGCTCCTCACCTGAAACACCATTCTGGGAAGTTTCACATCTGTACCCTTAAGTTTAAAGAGAATATGGGGGTAAATCCCTTAAGGGGTTGTGCCCACCTGCGAGGTCTGAAGAAACATGTTTATTCGGTAATTTTGGGGGGAAAATCATGAAGACTTTTTTAAAGAAACCTTTATGTATTCGAAAGTGTGCATCTTATACTACTTGTAGTAATTATTCCAATGAAAAATATAAATAAATAAAAGAAATATCAGTGATCTACGGGCAGCGATTTTTTTTCAGTAGTTTGCGGTGACCACTCTAATTTTGACCTGATTTATCTTAAATAAAAAATTCGAAGGAATTTAGTTAGTATATTAAATTATCTTGTCCTGAAAAATTAATTTGCTACAAAATGCCGACTGTTCAAAGTAAAAATATCGATTTTAGTCACAAAAATCGCTCATTTTTCAGCTGTTAAATAAAAACTACGCAACGGCAATGAAAAAGTCACGATTAAGGACAAGATTTTTATATATAGAATAAGCCTACGAAAGCCGACTTCATTCGATTCCGCGGTTCTCGAGATATTTTGGTCACCGATTCTGAAAATGTAGTCACTGGTCGATTCACCCTAGTTTCCAGAAAAACGCGTTTAAAGTTTTAAGGGGTCATGCCAAGTTGGTAGGCGTGATTTTCGGGAACTTTTTGTGGAATATGTAATGTATATTTTTTATGACTATTTGCTTATTTCAAAAATACATATATTCAGCAACTCTCAGTAATTTTGTTATTGAAAAATATTAAAAAAATGAACGAATAACAGCCACTCTCACGAAAGCTATTTTTTTTGCGGTGAGCACGAGTTCTCAGAACCGGATCATCTGAAATTGAAAAGTGAAGTACATTCTGTTAGTGTATGAGTTTATCTAGTTCGTGAACGAAGGATTTTTGTTTTTGATGAAAACTCTATTTTTAATTCACGAAAAATGAACAATTCAGACATCGAAAAATCATGGTTTTGCGTTAAACGACCGCTATTTTGTCTGAAATCATTTTTTTGAAAAATCCTTCGTTCGCGAACTAGATAAACTCATATACTAACGGAACCTTCTTCACTTTTCGATTTCAGATTACCGGCTCTGAGAAATCGTGCTCAACCACAAAAAAATAGCTTCCGGGAGAGTAGCTGTTATTCGTTCAATTTTTAATATTTTTTAATAAGATGCAAATGTTAACTCATCAATTTGAAAAAGAAAATATTGAAAAATAACGAGGAAAAAAGAGGAAATATAGCTACATATTAGCTGTACTTCATATATTTTATTTACAATTGTGACTCAATTAGTAACAACGAATAAGTGGCAAGACGTCCATGAGGGTCCCAGGACGTCTATAAACGTCTTGCTACTTATTCGATGTAACAGATACAACGGCAGTTACCGATGAAAATAGCCATGACGAATAATTTATCAACTTTTGAATAATTTAAGACCTTAATATTACAATGGCATAATTAAAGAATATTGTTTAGTTTTTGTCTTTAACAATTGCCTGAATCTAAACCGTGTCTTTACTTATGCATTTATTTTGTTAAACCAACTTAACCCTCTATTATCCTTAAACGAGAGGGTAGATATCTGAAACTTCACAGAATAGTGTTTCAGGTGAGGAAGCATTGTTTACCAAATTGTATTTTACAACAATACAATTTGTCACGCGGGCCGCTTGCTTATGCTTACCTTGCTACGTCCTTTATCTCAAATAAATCTTGTCCGCTTCGTTTACGAAGAATCATGTTCCCAGATTCATCTGGATTTTCTATACCTACAGCTCTTATGTATTATGTACAAGAGTGTAAATGCTGTTATACTAGAATTTACCTGTTTTTTATCAGTAGAATGAAAATCTGCGTAGCATAGTACTCAGTTTTAAAGGAATCACGATGGCAGAGAATGTATAATTATTCACTAACATAATTCCGTTGCTACGGTAAACAGCAGTGTATGATTAGGGGTAATGAGGCTTTTTCTGTCCTCCATTACAGAAATGTGTCCCCATTCCTTAAAGAATGGAGTATCTGATAAGGAAACACGGTCCCGCCCGTTCTGAATAAAATTTTGGTCAACCACCCTTCCTTAGATCCACGATTACCTAGTTCCCTAGCAACGTTATGCATTGCACGTTATCATAAAGTCAACGTTAGTGGACATTTCCAAACATTTATTTAAAATATTCTAAGAATTCTAAAAAGTGTTTCGACTATAATTACAATAAAAATTATAGTGTACATAAATTGCTCGATTACACAGAAATATTATTGAATCATATATTTTCTTGGTAATATTCCTGCATATTTAATCTTGAAGTAATTACAAAATACCCATTGTCTCTGAAAAATTCCAAATATTCTTTGGAAAGATTCCAAGTATTGTTCGACTTGGTACAAGCTCGAAATTATATTATTACCTAATCCTAAATATATCGGAGGCAATAATATTTCCACTCAATAAAATATCAGCAAAGCTCGTGTTCCCAGGAATCTGGCACGATGCTATCGATACCTAGTGATTTTAAACGTTCAAATTGGCGGAAAACCGTGTTTCTATATACTCGACGCGTCACAGGTAATAATATTCAGGTAAACCAGTACCTTTTGCTTTGGTACAGACTTATAATAATAAATCGATAAATAAATACCTTGTGGCTATTCAAATACCACGAAATATACCTGGTCGCGTTGAATGTACGTTTCGACATGAACAAGTCTCTCGTTCCTGCATGGCGGAACGATGTCAACTCGATCCTCTGACAAATGGCTTTGTTCGCCGCACCAAAGAACCACGTCTAAGGAAACGAGATTTTAAGAGAGTTATTTAGTTAATAAACTCGAGAAAGAATGCCACAGCATCGGCTTTAACGGATATGGTTGAATTATCGTTTTATTCTATCCCTCCTCCCCCCAATAAGGAGTCCCTTTTGTTCTCTAAGAAAGGAAATCGAATCGTCGCAAGAGAGTTTTCAGTTCGATTCTCGTTACCCAGGATTGCTCGGAATTACCATCGACCTATATCTCAAGAAAGATAAGTTCAAGAGCGAGGAGTTCGCCGCTGCGACAAGTGCCTTTGCCGCGGAGAGTTCTTCCACGGGAAAAGGGAAATTGCGATCGATACTCTGCGATGTTTCGTGATGCGAGTCAAGGCCTTTTCGAACCCAGCTCAATTCCCTTTTTTGGGAAGGGAAATATTTCGTTGGAAAATATTGGGAAATTGCGGAAATAATAAAGAGCTATAGTTACGTGAACAGAGAAAGAAGAAAATGGGAGGTAGATTGATGGAATTGAAAGCAAACGGAGGAATATCGAACAAGATTTCGTCTGCTTTTCTCCGGTGAAAGAGCGGTGGTCGAATCGATGCGATTGGGAACGAAAAGATCCTCGAAATCATGCAAACTTCCCGCGATCAGGGGAGAATTCGATTGAAACTTCCCTGTTCGCAAGTTTTCCCATCTGTTTCCCTTCAGTCGAACAACCGCGGGGAAACCTCGATACTTCGCCGATCCGTTCTCTCGATGGACGGAGGGAAGACCCTCGAATCGTAAAAGGGAATCGATGTATTCGAGGAGCAGCATCCAGCCCGTTGCTCGATTTAGCTCGCTCTTTTTTTCCCCGCGACAAATGAATATGGAAAATAGCGTATTGACCGGGGCTAACCTTTCGCGAACTGAAATCTGGGACAGATCCATCGTTACGTTAACAGTATGTGGAGCACACATCAATTTTTCTCAACGGCTCGTTGCCAGTCACGCGTAAAAGATACTGTAAAACATTTCAGGCTAATAACTCTGCAGATAACTCTGCAAAAGAATTTATTTTGTTTATACATAGTGAAGTTGCCGAAGAACTGTCTGTAATACTTAAAAATTTGGTGTATCTCCTTTGTAGTTTCATTATTACAATCGGAATTGTGTAATAAATTAATCGGTGAAATTCGTTTTAATTGTAGATCGTGTCATGTACATCGATTCACAAAATTTGCCGTAGCTCTGTCAATTTTAGAGATACGGCAATGAAATTTAGAGGGCATTTGTGTGTACAAAAGAATGCCTTTATGCAAAAAGCCGCTTTTGAAAATTGTTATGAAAATAAGAGAGAAGCAAGTGATGACTCACCGACGCTGTTTTCCCATTTTTACTGGTGATTTTCAGCAAGGACCCCTCGTACCCCTGAAACATAGCGAATACCAGCATGCGATTAGTACCATGACAAAGAAAAATTATATATTTCTACGGAATCTCGTGCCGAAGGATCGTAGTCGGCCGATAGAAACTTTCCGTGACCTGGTTGCGAAATAATTAATAAAGTAATGTCGTGCATTGCGGAATTTTTCGCGTGGAGATCGACGATTTGTCGAGGCACGTGCAAGCTTTCCTTTATTATTACGTTCGGTACCTAGCGCGCGCTAAACACGACATTCCTCGTAGGCATTAAATATTTTAGGAATTATTTATCTATTTTCTCCGCTGCACTTCGATTATTCTTGTAGTATCACAGCTTTAATTTCGGTACCTTGTAACCTTGTAACGACAGCAATTTGCAGTTACTCACGAAAGTATATCTACACCCAAATCACACGTATAACATATTTTTCTTGTTTCAGTATAAACCTTGCTTAATATATTTTTAGTTGGCACCATGTACCAAATAAATGGTCAAAGACTGGAAGAAGATAAGCTCGAACTTTAAAGAAAACTACTTAGTTGAAGCTGTGCACATTAAAATTGCAGGAATAGTAAAAGAATATTAACTTATTGTTATTATGTTTGTATACTTCAATTAAATACTGAATTTGCGAGAATACTTTTTTGCACGATCTTTGCTACTTCCACGAATAATAATACTTTTATAAATACACTGTGCACAATTTTTCAATTGAATGCACAAAAACAAAAGTATCTATATTGACTACGGTTTATATTAATATGAATTAAAATTACGAATTCATAATTTAAATGGATTTAATATGTAAAATACCTAGTCAAATATGGTAAACGTAACTGTATATTACAAAACAGTCTCCACAAAATGAACTGTTAAGTTAATTTCTTTCCAAAAATCATAAAATTAAATATTTCTTCAGCTAAAGACAGTGAATCCCATCATTAATAGTTCCGGACTACCAGAATCATTGAAACCAACCACCTCTTTTCTCTTCCTCTTTTATTTAATTAATATATATATATAAAATATATATAAAAATTGCATTTTACTTGTATTCTAATACAAGTAAAATGCAATTTTTAAGTAGCAATTAACTGCAAGCGTTACGTTCATGATTTTATGAATTTCTAACCGAGCGATATTCATGGACGGTCTTAAAAGTGTCAAGAATTTTAAACAGAACTTATTCCACCAGGCGAAACCGTTTGTGCTGGTAGAGGCAGAGTCTTGGAAATTTGCATATCTGCCTGGCGTTCTGCTCTAAGCAGAGCGTACGCGCGAGTTAGTCGACCACGGCGATTTCAAAGCAAATACATTCTGCCGAGCATTTCCTACGGATATTAACATTGTTGCTTTCCAATCTGGCGATCATCATCCACCGTACACGAGTGGGCATTAGAAAACAGGTGTACGTAATAAATATGTATTAGGTCGCTGGAAAAGAAAAATACTTTGACGGAACTATAGATTTATTTTTGGAGTAGAGTGAAGAAGTGGGCGTGTTCAAACTTTTGAACAACATCGCGGGTTTTCCTTTCTCGCTATTATTTTCCTATTTCCCTTCGATAAAGAAAGTATACGCCCGTTCTTCAAGAAAACGACTTGCAGGGTGCTGAAGAAATACTCTGTTGGGAAATTCTTTTACTATCAATCATATTTACCCTTTAAAACCGGTGTAACTTTTCCCTCGGGACCATTTATATATATTTGATATGTCCAATATACATATTACGGAGCTCTCGTTTCAATTCCTCTCCCTTGAATATTAAAAATCGCAGAGAAATAGGGGATGCGACATTGGGCTGTGTCGACTTTTTAACGATGCATTTAATTCAGTTCTCCATTTTTTTCTTCCCTAAAGAAGATACTAACCGAGATAAAGATCGCGACATTTATCCACTTAAGATTCACGATTACGTTGAAGCGCGTAGCAACGTGAATGAAATCAGTAGAGCAGCCTTGCCCCTCGAAAACTCTTGGAATTAAGAAGTTTCAAGGAGTTTCTGCTTTGCCAAAGATGCGTGCTTCGTTCAACAGTCTTCAATCTGTCAGGATTCTTCTGAAAGAAATCTGATAGAAGAGAGTTCGATCGTTTTATCGAGCCTTTCGATACTTTTAATACTTCAGCCTCGATTAATCGTCACTCTGTCAACGGCATCGTTTAGTTTTAAGGGTCGGAACACTCGTTGCATTCGATGAAACCGAAGTTGCTCGATGAAATCATTCTCGATCGTTGAATCGAAACGGTCTGCTTTTTTCGCTGGGTGGTTTTGATTCGATTCGTTGAAATTGCTCGGACCTACGTTCGCCGTGGACGATGTTTCTTGCGTCAGAAACGAACAGAAGTTGGAAAAAATTGCCAAATGCCAGAACGCGAATTAAAACAATGGAATTTTTAGCTTTCCCTCGGGTCTCTTATCTTAGTTTCGGCGGAGAAAGTCAGAATCGATCGTCAGACTTCTCAACAAACAAATTTCTAAAAACAATTTCTGCCATATTTTTCCCCAATTTCGTTTCATTCCAACGTTCATTGCTGCGCGTGTCGCTGAAATTTCAACGAACATGTTGCCCGAGGTAATAAAAGAATACGTTGGTTTTCAAACATAGAATAATTGATCGTTCCATTTCGAATGAATGACAACGATCGGCAGGGGGATTTCGCGATCGCGAATGGATGCGAATTTATAAACAGCCATTTGCCGGGCTTCGATAAATTTCGCGGCCCGTTATTCGAATCAAGCTACAATTGGTTTCGGCGATTAATCCGCGGCACGCGAAATGATTCCGCGGAAGAATCCTATTATAAAAGCTAATCGCGAATTTATGATCGCGGCGGGGTAATCGAGGGGGATGAGAGACGGGAAAACCGGGACAGGGACAATAAAGGCATCGACGTGACGAATTATTGGCGGAAATTGTTAATTCTACTTTGGCGAGCGGCGAAATTACAATCGCAAATCGAATAGATAAGAGCTTATTCCTTCTTTACTCGTCGCTGCAGCCGGGCCCGAGCTCATTCTCCTAAAAAATTTCACATTTTCCGCGGCTACTATATATTTCCACGATGAAATGCTGGCAATAAATATTGGGTTGCTGGATCGAGCGTACAGATATCATTTTCGTGTCAGGTGGAACAGAAATGTGGATTTCACTCGCGCGGGCGATAAATCGAAAAGCTTTCTCTGAAGAGTATCAAGCTTCGGTAACAAAAAAATATACCTGCAGCACGTGAGCTAATTGTTACTTTTTGCAATTCAATATTAACGTAGAATCTTAACACGATACTAGGTTGAAATGATGGGACAGGATATACGCGTTTGCAGGAGTTGGTAATCAAGCAGAAATATTCCTTAAAAGTGGACACGACCTACGTTCTAAAATTCCTCAGGTGTAAACGCATTATCAGCCACGTAGCAGCCCTGTGGAATGGATTGGTTACCATAGTTACCAGGCTCGATTCCAATCGAATTACTCTTGTGAGAATCAGATAGGGACGCAAGATAATATTGTTGAAAGTCAGAAAAACAGTTCTCGGGATCCTTGCGAGGATTTTAGAAAGTGGAAGAATAAAATACTTTGGAGTCTATTAGCAATCACACGCTATGTAGTTGAATTCTCATAACGTAATTTCCCATTAGTCCTAATGCGCGTTATCAACTTGAGACCTTCTTTTTCTCTTTCTCAGTCCTACCTTCAACTCCGCACTCCCTAGGTACTCACCTTCCTTCTCTAACTAAACTCTACTTTTACTTCTATTATCCATTCGCGAAACCAAGAAATCGCGCCCTTAAAGAGTGACCCAAGAAATAGCCTCTTTTTGGGCCCACGATTTTGGAATTGAATTTTGTGCCAAATGATGTGACAAATTTTCAAGTTGAGGTGACAATTAGTTTCTCAGATATGAGAGGTCAAAGAAATGAAAATTCGTAAGCGCATTAGCTCATACGCTTTCATGTACGAACGTCTATGTCAGTCCGATAATTTAAAAAATTATTTTCAGGGGTTTTGCTGACTGCTAACAGCGAATTTGAACTCAGATTTTCAAAATTCACAAAAAAATAAAAATAAAAAATATAAATATCCGTGTAGTGGGTGTTTTTTTTTTTTAAATATATCGTCCACCATATTGATTCGACCATTATGAGTTTTGCGGACTGCTAACAACGAATTTGAATTTAGATTTTCAAAATTCACAAATAAAAATCCAAATCAAGAAATATAAATGTCTGTGTACTGGGTGCATTTTTAATATATCTTCCACCATATTGAATCGGCCATTGTGAATTTTGAAAATCTATATTCATATTCGTCGTTAGTAGTCAGCAAAACCCCTGGAATTAATTCTTTAAATTATCGGAGTGACATGAAAGCCCATACAATGAAGCGTATGGGCTGACGCGTTAACGAATTTTCACTTCTTTCACCTCCCATATCTCAGAAACTAATTGTCACCTCAACTTGAAACTTTCTTGTGATTGATGTCTCATCATAAGCTATCATTTGGCACAAAATTCAGTTCCAAAATCGTGGGCCCAAAAAGAGGCTAAAAAGGCCTCATTTTTGGGTCACTCTTCCTGCCCACGAACGAAGAACCAAATACCACAGCAAGTCACCGATCACCAATGGATTCCAAATGTTAAGTACCCGGCCCAATGTCAATACAGACTGCGCGAAGTCTCTTAGCAATCCTTCGTTGTCCAACATACGCGTGTATGCAACGTTAGCCTGAACGGCTAGCGTGATTTAGGGTTATTTATAGGGGACCTTAATATCTCCTTCATAAAACCTCGGAGGCGCAGTTTCGATCGAAGCTGTGAATTGGCCGTTAAACGGCGAAGTGCAGCTTCGCGACCCAGGATAATCAAGATCGTATGATCGAGTCTCTATCAGCGCCGAGCGGGGGATGAAAGAAGATTTTACGATTGCCCGCAGATCAGACCGGCGTCAAAGCGTGGATGGAAAATCGACTTTACCTCTGCGTGGGTGTGAGCAGGTAGCTGTAGGTCAGAAGTCGCGAAGTACGAAGGGAATCGGCGTTAAAAGAATTCTATCAGCGATCGTCTCTCGATCGACGGCCAAACGGCGTGGATGCAGCCTCCGCGGACTATTATAAATATTCCAGGTGGACCTGCCGATGGATATTGGAATATTGAAGCCACGTAGGAAAACTGGAGCAAGCTGAATATTTTTAACCTCTTCACGGATGACGGAAGTGTTTCTTCCACGGTGACCGGGCGGCGACGGCCTCGAAAGGTCCCGAGACGATCGAGGAAACACGCGGAATACAAATTTTCGTACGTGAAGCGTCGATAACACGACTAGTCAGAATGTATAGGACTAATCGAGTCAAGAATTTCGAGGGAAGATCACACAGGGCTGCATGATTGAGGGTCACAGAAATTTATTTAAAAATTCATGCTGTTTTATGGAAATGTGGACCTTTAAGTGCAAAAGTAACCTCAGGCTTGCTCTATCGCACACTATCTGGCTTTGCCCGGAATTTAAATTCTGATTTTAATAAAAAAAACAAAAGATTCTGTGGAAATAGTCACATTCATCTGGATTGGCCAAGCAGAAAGAGCTGAGGCACATTACGTGACCGCAGAGTTTATCGTTAGAAAGTCTTTAGGCGACAGACAAGCTCAGAAAAATATAAGCTCTCTGCTTTATATTGTATTAAGATTAACATACGCCACGGAGTGAAATTAGTAGAGAAATATTAGGGAGCTCGCAACTAACTGATAGGGCTTCGTGACCCAGTATTTGAAGACTCATAAAAATTTCTAGCGAGTTCTAATATTTACCATTCGAACCGTTACGGCCACCTCAAAGCTGTCCATATTCGATATGATATGAAGTTTTTATTGTTCAACATCGAGAAATATTTTTCAGCACCCCGGAAAAATTTTCTTCGCTGGCCTGTACTATTATCAAAAAAATAGATTCTATACTTCCTTCGCTATCTTCTCGCCAAGTTTCAATTTGTTTCTCACCAATAAACAGAATTGTATAACTTTTTATTATTAATCGTCTTTATTACAGTTCTTTTTAATATACAGGAGAAAGCTGTAATTAGGGAATTCAATCCCGGGATACGGGATCCCGGCTGTTTTTTCGACTCCAAAAATCCCGGGATTTGATATAACTAATCCCGAGGATTTCGGGATTTTTTAAAAATGTGAATTACTTTATGAGCACCTAAGAAATATAAAAATAAACAGAATAAATGAACATAGTCATTTTATAATAATAAGAACAATGATAATAATGATTTATTTAAATAATAATATTAAGTCACGTGTAGCTAACTAATCTATATTTATTTTAACAATGATAACTCTCACTTTCCGTTATTTCGAAATCGCGCGAATTGCAAATCGAAACTTGTCTGATCACGTAAAGTCGAAACATTGTAGATATGTACTTTAGGTGCTTTGCTCTTCCTTCGTTCGCATTTACGAAAATCTTCAATAATGGTTTACCGATATTATCTACTTATCGAGACTTTATTATTATTCATTGCTCTACTGTTTTTATTGTTAAAAATGATTTTAGCTTATGTCTCAGACTAATGACAGAAAGTTAGTTTGTTTACTTTAAATAAAAATTTAGAATTTTCACACATAATAAATCATTTTAATTACTGAATTTTTCTATTACCCAATCCCGAGATTAGTCCCGGGATCCCGAGATAGACTTTAAGAAATTCCGCAATCCCGGGATAGTAAATAATGACCGGGATTGAATTCCCTAGCTGTAATACTTTAGAATCACTTTAACTTCAGTTTATTTTAGAGACGAGGGGTTTATTCGAATTTTCTACGATGCTAGCGAAAGTGCGTGAGTTGCAGCAATTTCAAGCGTATCCGTAAAGAAAGAAGGATCCAAGCTTGCCTGAATTATTAACTCTATGACCTGGTTTCCTCGACAGTGACAGAGCTAACCGATTTCATATTTCCTCGGCTATTGCCGAAAAGGTCCCGGCTACAGAATCCTCCTTTGCGGCCGCGATGCTAGGGGGATAATTCTAGGTAAGGCAAATATTTGTGGCGTCTGTATGGTGCAGCGGGCATAAAGCTCATTAAGCTATCAAACTGTTAATTGTACGTGCAGTATGGTGGCGCTAATCAGCGGAGTCGTAATTAGAGAGCTGTTGGGAACATTTATCTCTGGATGTAATGCGTTCTTTGCTGCCTCGGTGAAATTTGCGTGCAAAATCGACAACTGTTCTGCGCCTCGAATCTCTATTTCCCGAGAATGATGTGTAGGTACGCCGCGAGTTTGTTTAAATTGTCGAGTCCGCCAAAAGCGTTTATGATGAGAAATAAAATTGTGGAAATAAAAATACCCTCTCCTTAAGGGGGTATTCGGTCGAAAAATCGATTCTTTATGTATATTTTCTACTGCTACGAGGGTTCTTGTGTATCCTGTTGATTTTTTTTTTAGAAATTCGAAATATTAACGAAGTTACAGAAGTTTGTGGTTAAACTTTAAACGTGTTTTTCTCGAAACTACCTTTTTCAAAGTGGTCAGCATGATTTCTTAGAAACTAACAGGTCGATTAACTTCCAATTGTACATACATCTTCTACATACCCCTCTCTATCGTCCCTACCAAAATTATAATAGTATCAGCAGTATTTCCATGTCTTATAACAGATCAAACTAAAAAATCTGGTTACGTATTTAAATGAAATTTTCTCCTTCATGGGTGCTTAAAGGGTTGCCATTTTTTTTTCTCTTTGATATTAATGAATGACTGAGGTAGGGACGATACAGGCAACTTTACTGAATAGAATAAAAGTAGTTTCTTTTATTTCGGACGAATACAACAGAATCAGGTTAACTATGAAGGAGGAATTTTTTAAAGTGAACGCACATAAACGCTGCCCTCCTTAATTAAACTGTCCTATCTAGCATTTTTTCATTTTTTGAGATATGTTGAAATATTTGAAGTTCCACGCGTCTTTTACCTTTTAAGTAAAGTTAGAAAACTCTACGTGTTTCGTAAAGATTTATAAACAGTTTAATGTATTTAACCTAACTTCTTTTAAAATGGTTAAAATATCTTATCTAAAACAATCAATTAATTGGCACGTTAATGAAACATTCCCAGCTGGTACACCTATTGCAAAAAATTATATTAGGCTATTACAAAATAATGACAACATGTTTTAATTTGAATGAAGGAAAATAAGTATGGTAGAAAGTTAATGATAAAACCTCAGTTTTCTCGGTTGTTTCAAAATGCTAGATAGGACATTTTAACTAAAGAGGGCAGAACACCTCTAACATCCTTACTAATATATAAAAGTGAAACCTTGTCCGTTTGTCCTTCCTTCACGCTTAAACGACTAAACGGTTTTTAATAAAATTTTGAATATACATTAAATACGTCCTAGATTAGATTATAGGCTATTTATAAGTATGCTATCTAAAATACTAAATAATAATAATAATTCCCGGGTGAAACTGGGTGACGGGTCAGCTAGTAATAAATATTTGTCACTTTTTAATGTAACGGCGTGAAAGTGTTGGTAAAATATTAGTAAATAGATGTACAAAACCAGAACTATATATGTAGAACGTTTACTTGGGAAGGAAGAAATTCAGAAATACATATTGCCCATTTTTTACACACTTTTCAACGAATAGCCTAAAATGAAGTCCAGGCGACAAATTAAATTCTGCATAAAATGACTCCATATCGAAAAATTTGTTGTAACGTTTATCTGATTAAATATGTATATTTAACACTACCTTGATAGGAGATTTTTCACTTCATTTTAAAAGTCCATCTTTCCTCCTTGCATTCAATCAATTTGACGCCCAGTCGCCGTTAAGAATGCATAAGTAAAAGGCGATCGACTACTCGAACAACGGATTCAATCTGTATAAATATAGAAGCATGCTTCGTTCTACATAATATGCCTGCATCCCCAGCAGCTTAATTAATTATTGATGCCCGAATCTATTCCCATCGCGTTAGAAATGATTTTCACGAAATTGCACGTCGGGTGGATTTCAAAGCGGAAACGGAACTCGATTAAATTTAATAATGAAGTTGGATGTAAGATTGGAAGGGGCCACTTCCAGAAACAGATGAGCCATTTATATCTCCGGGATAAGTGATTTTTACTGATGCACAGAGGTGCTTTCGTGCACACGTTTTAGCAGAGGGGAAAATGAAGTCGATGATTCGCATGCGAAGCGTGTAGCGTCGATAAAACATCGTTAATCGTTTCTGTACCCTTGAAGGACCACCAGTCTCCATACATTCTTAATTCACTATCCACCGCCAGAAGCAATTTACCTATTTTTCACCTCGGCTTTCCCGTTAATCAATCATTCACACTTTAATTAAGCGCTTTCATAATGAATTCGTCATGGAATAAAATTTAATATAAATCTCTGCTTAGAACTCTGCCAGAAGCCGAGAGAAGTTCCAGAGACGCAATAATTATCACGAATTACAAAGTCAAAGCTGATCGTTGGCGAGGAAAGTAGATCGAAGGCTAGGGAGAATTAAAAAATGGAGATGGAAGTTGAAAGATTCGCGGTGAAATTCTCTACATTATCCATTAGAATACTCTGCTTCCAGACGCTTGCTAATTAAACAGGAAAGCGTCAGGCGCAGCGTCCTAACCGATTCTAACTTCCGTTTCGGACCTCTAATCGCTTCGAATTTTTGGCAACAGCTTTTATTGCCTCGTAAAGTTCCATCGGGCCGCGAAACGTTGTTACACAGAAGGCGCAACTTTACGTGGTCGTTAACCTGGTAAACGAGGGAGACCAGTCAACTTGTCACTCGAGAACGCTTGCGTTTTGGTCGAACGAATCAATTCCCCGTGAAAATGTTATATCGCATTATGTCGTCGTCGGAACGGGTTAATTCAATTTTAAACGGCACAGTGACCGTTCTGATCTACTCTATGTACCAAGCCACTCATGTTCCTCGTCACCTATTAGGATTTTAGATCGCAACAGGTATTATTACTCTCGCGTGGGTTCTAATAGATTTTACAATCTGTATCGCGACGTCCCCAGTCCCACCGTGGAATCGCGCTGGCTAGTGTTCGCCAGCGCCGCTAGGGGTCTAATCTTCCTAACTCACTCTCGCAAGACATTCGTCTCAGTCCACGGGAGTGCCTGGGACAGGGTCCTTCCCTGAAACTTTTTCAGGAAGGTTTAAATAATAAGAAATCTGCCGGTACGGATGAAGAATCCCCCCAACCACTGTTTTGACAAAACCTTCCGTTTTCAACGATATATGACTATAATATTATTTTTAATAATTGCTATTTCCCCAAAGAGTTGAAGACTGCGAGAGTGGTCTCAATTCCCAAGAAGGGTAAGAACCTGTCAGACCCTAGTAGTACTAGTAAGAAGTTATAAGCCCATCAGCCTAATATCACCAAAATTTTTGAAATTTTAATCAAAATAGCTTTAGAAAAATTCCCCTCTGAAAAAGACATAATACCGAATAATCAATTCGGGTTCAGATATCAGCTTAGTACAGTACACGCCTTGAATAAACTGACCTCAGACATACACTATGCATTGGCAAGAAAGGAGAGCGTAGCGGCATGTCTTATAGACCTAGAAAAAGCTTTTGATACGGTGTGGATAAAAGGCCTTGTCTACAAACTTGTCAAAAAAAGGATGTCCTCCTCACCTTCTAACAATCATGACTAGCATGCTTCTTAATAAAAAATTTTACATGGCTGGTGGCCTCGTGAGCCAGAATCTTATATTCGATCTTGTAGATGGTATGCAGCAGGGTACAGTTATTGCTCCGACACTTTTCAATTTCTACAACGCTGATATACCAAATCTTTTCGGATTAGCTGAAGCTAGTAATATATACACATTGTTTTTCGCCGATGACCTGATAGTTTATATAAGAGGCAAGAATGTTAAAAATCTACAAGAAAGACTTAAAAATATAATAGAAAAAATAAATGAATTTTATTTAACCTGGAAATTGAAAATCAACCCCCAAAAATGTGAACACCCCGTCACACTACTGGCAATGAGTTTGGGATGCATAAACGAAATAAACTGATCTTCGCCCAACTCATTAGGCCCCACCAAGGACACTCAAACCCCCTACCTACACTACCACACCTACCTATCACACTAATGCCGACGTTACCAATTAAGCCCAAGTGAAGACTATCGCACTTACAATTAGACAATACTCCTACTTCACTGTTTCGCATCATCCCAGCCCTAGTAATTCAGTCGCAAATCAAGGTCCAAGTTCTGGTGGGTTCGCATTAATCCAACATCAATTTCCTATGTACCCAAAGCCTTCCATCTGCGACACACGTACTCAACATTCTACCCCTGTGGGTCAGAATGGACCCCGGGCTCGCGACAGAGCCACCGGCGAGCCAACCACCATCTAACAATAAAATACAGAGAATTGGATGTACCTGATCATGAAGCGACTCGAATAGCAGGCTAATCGGAACGAATGGGAGCATCGTGGAGGATCTTTCAACGTTTCTAAGACGATGGGAGCGGTCCCGAGCCCTATTTCGCGTGTGAAATATATCTTCTGGCACATCATCGAGACCGTCAGCGGCGGGCGGCAACAGGAAGAGGCCGATATTTCGGATTTCATTGACACGCGTACCGCGATTCGCAGTTGTCGCTGGTACATACAAATATAACACGGGTACTCATAAGTTTATTGTGCCATCGAGAAGCGAGGGGATCATGCCAGGGAGCTGAGCGCGGCGGGATTAACGGACGTTGCCAAGCCGCTGTGTTCTCCCGATGTAAAGACCAGGAGGAGCGTGTAAAGAGACTTCCCATATATCATTTGCAAGCCACACACGCGAGTTATGCGACCGGCCGGTCCGCTGACAATGCCCGGCATCGAGTTTCGTGGACTGCGCGGGGGCTACTCGTGATCCCGACGTAAACTGCGCGATAATGTCCGAGAATCGACGTGCAATATGCCACCATTCTAGGCACAATTTGTCTTGCGCGCACGTTCCGTGTGTACAGGGTTGATTTCGAGGAGGAGGTATGCGCGCGAGGTTTTTGCCCGTACATTTTGGATTAAGTGCTGTGCGTGGCTAGCCGCGAACTGACGGGGTGGACGCTTTGTTACGTAACTGGTCAGCTGGAGTCACACATACTCCAATTTTTATTTTTTATTTCTACGTACGTAGCCAAGTTCAAGCCTTTTCAGCAAGTATATTAATACAAGTGACAGGGAGAGAATTTTATTTGTAACGGAATATATTACTACAATTATTTCTGTGTTAAAATAAAAAATAAGTATCTCAACTATCAAAGATGAGACCCCACTATACCAGTTAAGGACTAGTGGATATTACGTGTAAAAGCAATATGGTCGACTCAATCCACCCGTGACTCCTCGACTTAAGAAACACTTTTTGCTCTGCCAAGTCTCGCTGCAGGTGGAGACAATGCATCTTGCGCACTGGTCACGTGTATGTCATGTTTTCTAAAATTCAGTCTACGCGGCGGTCTCCAATGCTGTTTTCAATACCTCTAAAATTAACTACGCTACTTTAATTTAAATTCAATACTGTTTCAGAGACCAATTAGATTTAATTTGAGGCTTTTTTTCTAAGTTTCAGCGTAATTGCTGTTCGATAGTTATAGTATTTTGATATTTAGGTTAGTGAAACATTTGTTAAACTCGAAGGTCGTTCTTTCCTTATCTCCGTTAGGATGTATTAGACACATGGGTGCGTGGTATTCGAAATTTTAGGAAACAAGCTGAAATTTCGTTCTTTCTCACTGCGCGAACACTTTGTGAATACTATCATTGCAGATAACGAGTCACTTCCATAGATCTGGGTAAAAAATTGTCGTACATTCGTGTTGCATGAATGTGCCTGGAGCACAGGAGTAGAAAATAATAAATAAACAGATCAAAATACAGATACCAGAAAATATACTCCCAATTACAATTGCAGTGCAAACGGTATATCTGCATGATACTGTAAATGCGATCTAATATCCTCTCTTCCAAGGGATTCTAGCAAAATACTACAAAACCACAGAAAGAAGGCGACACGGTCAATAAATAAATGGAAACAGAGAGAACACAGTACCCCGGGTAACAAGATCTATCCTACCAAGAAACCTATTACTTCCCGACCAGCGAATGCACTCTTTCCGCTTTCTTTTCCCAGAAAGCGACTCTGGAACAAAGCTAAATCGACGATAGCGCGTAAACGTGGATCGTTAAAAACGAGAGCAGGGGAGCAGAAATGCTCGTTAAAAATCGTTCGCCTTTCTGGTTAAAAGTGAAATTGTATGTGTTTTTCTACTGTTATAATTCTATCCACCTGGGAATTCGTTCATTGTCATGTCTCTCCTCTTTAAAACGTGTCACTCACTCCTTTATTCTCGTCCACTTTCCTCTACTTTCTTATACTTCTTGTATTCTTGTCCTAGATCCGCCTGTCCATAATTTAGCTTTAAGTCTACCGTTATGCTTATAGGATCAGGTTTTAAAACAGCAGTGATGCCGAATCTCGCCTATTCACCACTTAATTATTTGTTAGTCGTCATGTATAAAGTTCGTTATTATTATTATTATTATCAAATTCCAAATGCTACTATCACTAGTTTCGTCCATCACCTATTAACCAAGACTTTCTTCTACCAGAAATGCTCTTAATACAGTGGCGTATTCAGGATTTAAACTTGGGGGAGCCAAGTTGAAATGAAAATTCAATAAAATTTATTAGGCGATTATAAAAATTTAAAATTTAACGAATGAAATCCAGTTTTCTTTTCTTTTTATGAAGCTTCTTCTTTGAGGGTACCAGGGCCCCGTACCCTCGCCCTCGCTCTGAGTGCGCCACTGCTTTAGTTTACTTAAAAGTGTATATAAAAGTGTGTACCATATTTATTTCTTTTGGACTAACGTACATATGAAGTTAATGCATATGAAATTGTCGATTGTAATAATAGTTCCTTTGTTTATGGTGGGGATACAACAACAATTGCTAACGCACGATTCGATAAATCTGACAGAAAATGGAAAAATAAAAAAAAATAAAATAGTTAAAAGGAAGAAATATTTTCATTCACATTTCCCTGCGCGAAACTGCACTTCCATATGCTTCAACCTAATAATTTTTATTAAATTTTTACCACGAATTCGCGTGTCCCGCCTGATGCAGAGATATTTTCGAATGGTAATTTAACTCGTCCTTCCCAGTTAACAGGTTTTAAGAAGCCGCGAGACAGGTGGTGGGTTTTAGCGTCGCCCAGTTATGTATCGGGTATCATACGGGCATTACGAAATTGTCAGGGGATCTCCAGAGCGAGCCAGAAACGCGAAAAGTCGATTTCTCCGCGCGGGCACAATGCCCGGGCTGTAATGAAACATTCTGGCAATGGCATCTTCGACCTTGCGAAAAGATCGTGAAAAAATACAGCCCGCCATAGCCACGGGGCTCTTTTATCGCTCAAACGTCGACGATTGCTATCCTGTGCTCGATCCTTTCGCGGACACTATCATTCACGAGTTAGCTCGCCGGTAGCTTTAATAAACCTTACAAAAAACAGCGTGTAACTAGGTTGGTGCACCTGAAATTCCCCTTTCGCTAAGGGAAGTCTGAATAAAAGTATTTTTTGTTTTATTTAACTATTTTATTTATCTATTTCATTTTTCTGTTAATATATTCCACTATATTATTCCTGCTTTATTCCTTATATTATTATTATTTCCTATATTCGAAAATATAGATATATAGTCAATTCTTTATTATCTTATTTGCCTTCCTTAATATCCTATTTATTAATAAATAAGATATATAATAAATTATATAATAAATTCTACTTCGTCATACAAGTTGTCACTGAATTGGTGGTGTAACTCAAAAGAGCTGATTCCCCATACGAAATTTCTTCAGAATTTTCAAATCTTCAAAATCGAGTTTCTCGAAAGGGGAAGCTTTACACGAGCAAGCTTAACATTTTCAATTCACACTGCTGCTACTTGCAGGGGAAATTGGGACAAAACCGGGTACCTGGGTAAAACCGGGACGTGCTATTATTTTTTAAACGGCCGTCAATTTTTCCGCGTCGTTGCAGCGACATATTCTCTTGATATGCATTACTTCGTCAACAAAAGATGATCGTGGTACAAGCGTGCTTACTAAAGTTATACCGACTTGTGTGTTTTTGAAAGCTCTGATCTAATTTTCGATAGTTGAGAAACTGCAACACTTTTGACAGTGTTCAGGTAAGTACTTTTTTGTGTGAATTATGTTAATTGTCGCATATTAAAGTGTAAATAACTAAGACAGTTTGCTTGTAATTCGCCCTGATATTGTTGAAAATTCTTAATATTTACAAAATGGTATGCTGGGGCAAAACCGTACGGGGTAAAACCGGGCACCCGGTTTTGGACAAAATGTGCATAACAAAGAAACGTAAAAAAGGAAGTTATCAACATTCAACTAAATCTTAATAAAGGACTACAACTAAAGAGAAAGAAAACCGCAAAATTGAACAAAACACGGAAGGATAATGATAACAGTGGTGATGAAGACGGTGAAGACATTTGCATTTATGTCCAAGAATCCTATGGTTCATCCAAATTGAACGAAGGTTGGTTGCAATGTTGTAAGTGGGCTCACGAAGGCTGCACTGGTTGGGAGACTGAAGAATTGGACGAATTTCGTTGTTATAGATGCTAGGGCCAGTTTTTAGTATGGTACCCGGTTTTACCCAGGCCATGGGGTAAAACCGTAAAAACGAACCATATTTTAAATCGTAACTTTTTCGTATTTGTTATTGTATTTAAAAAAAATGGATATATACTATTATTTAATAAAGAGTTTATTCTAGTGAATCCTAATTTCAATTTCTATTTTTACATTAATAATGCCAAAGTTATGAGCTTTTATCCTTAACGTCCTGATTTTGCCCCTACTTCCCCTACTACTATATACAATGGTCCCCGGATTATTGACATGCTTTTTTCCCCGGATCATCGGAAAAGACCTACCCACCCCACAGTTTTGCTTTCTCGGTGCGAGCGAGGGCCTTCAGTCCCGGGTAGACTGCCCAGAGAAATAAAACCGTTGGGCCAGGTAGAATACCCAGTAGAGAAAAATAAATGTTCATGTTTTTGATAATTGTTCAGAAAGTAATACCAATGTATTTTTTGGGATTTCCCAATGAAAATGAGTTCAAATATGAAGAAATTCGGTCCATTTTTAGTGAACGTAGCGTATGTCGCAGGCCAGTCACCAGAAGCGTGTTTTCCCCTTAAACCGGGGAACTGGAATTCTAATTGTATTTTCATAATAAAAAAATAGACCGAATTGCTTCGTTTTTGGACTCATTTTCGTCAACATAAACTCACCAATCCATCGGTAATACTCTCTTCCAGATGTAATGAATAATATGAAAATTTTCATATTCAATACCGAATCTCAATTCGCTGTCGACCGAGGGTCTCCCGCTGGTGCGCTATTTCACTCACTCTCGGTTTATGTCGTTCAGTCTCCTTGTCAGACGGTTCGGGCGAGGGTCCTGACAAGGGTCAGTTTATTAGGCGCAAACTACTTCCCCTACCCCGGTTTATGGAGAATTCCCGGTCCCGAATCTTTCTCGATAATCCGGGGACCACTGTAATAGGTGTCATCAATTTTTCGGTTGCATTACGAATTCAATCCCGCCATGTGCATGAACAAAATACGTGTAAATAAAGGACCTATATGAACGTATGAAATACGATTTTAGATGTTAAGTTTTACGACTCTCGAGCCACGAATTCTACCTAGAAGCCTTTAAAAGCACCCCACTATCGACGTGTAAGTAATCCTAGGTAAAATGGAATCGGAGGTAGCGGTCTCGAGTTCGTGGACGGTAACGTATGTGGAATGAACCTTCGTTCGAATCTAAATGAGCCGAGAATTTTAATGTGCTCGTTATTGATCCCGGTTTGATCGGTGACGCTTGAATTTTCCAGCGAACTTCCCTTGTGGATGTCGTGCTGGTGACACGGTTCCTTGGAACCGAGCCGCCTTTAACCTTTAACCATGTCACAGTGCCGTTTCATCATAATATTTAGAGAGTAAATCCTGCGCCCCCCTCGCCGGCAAAATATTTTGCCGGTGGGGGGTCGTTAATGGATTTATTCAGAAATATTGTTACCATTCGCGAGCATTATTCGACGCGATTCGGCCAACTGTCAACTGACAGTGTGCAAGTCCTCGATACTCCCCTAAAACAAACTTATTCAATTTCATTTTTCATAATAAATTTATTCAATTTCATCTGCTAGGTAATAGTAATCCTCTTATATATAATATAAAAATAGAAGACTGATGTTTCATTAATTATTTAAGAGAATATGAAAATAAAGAACAGTGAATTGACGAGGGCTACATATTTAGATTCAAGTAGATTTCAGATTTTTAAGAGGTGCTGTTAAAAAGGGACCAAAGTAAATAATGACGAATGGTAATTTCGATGCACGGAATATATTGCCACAATGTTAAAAGGACAGTCATGCTCGAAGGGGCGCGTTATCGAGCCTCTTTCAAAATGTTTAATCAATGAAGCGATTCAGAAAAGTTTTCGTGTCAACGAAGCATACGGTCGAAAGTGGTGTGTGTGTGTTTTTTTAAACTCGGCTATTTGCGACGAGAAAATGGGTCAATACAATTTTATGGAAAGTTCCCTCGCGATAACAAATGCACACCGTCGCTTTCTTAAGATCGCATTTTCTGCTGTGCACGTTTTCTGCAAATAGCTGTGCTTAAAAAAAAACCAACTTCTATTATCTTAGCCTAGATCTGCGAGAGAATGGTGGAAACGGCGATACAGCTCGATGCAAGATTTAAGAACGAGAACGAGAAAAATCTTTGTGTGCGACGGGAGAGAAATGGTTGGTCATTTTGGTCGCTGCACGCTGCATTTTGATAACTTCCGGATGCAAGTGCAAATAAATGTTTTCGCGTAACCTCTTTTTATTTGTGGGGAATATAAATAACACACTTGATTCTGAATTAACATAGAAATATAATAGATATATAAGAATTAACAAAATGGATAAACGTGCGCGATAAACCAAATGGAAAATAATTATAAAAACAATCTCCACATTTTTAGCTTTACAGCATCGATTCCCGATTGCAGAAAGTTTTTTTTAATTATGACACAAAGAAAGTTCGACATAACGTCTTCCATAAAATCTGATCTCGATAGACTGGCCTTCAGACTGTTAATCTTCAACTTTCAATGTCTTCTGATCTTTCAATCTTGTAATATCCCGAAAATATTAATAAAGATGTCAATTCCTAGACGAAACGCGATCGTTCAACTTCTCTTTTACGAAAGTGTTGGGAAGAATTATCAGCGTGGTACACCTCAAGGGCTTCTAGAACTTCTACCTAATCGCTTTTGGATTTAACGTGATTCCATCAAGTATTTCCAAACGGTTACTTCGCTGCTTAAGTACCAATTCATTATGACAGAAGAGCTTTGAAATTTGGTAAAACTTCGGGAAAATGGAAACCTTTACTTCGAATATAATTAGTCTCCGCTATCGAGCCATTTGAATTTCAAGGAACGCATTAAAAGTAAGTTAGAAACCGTGCATTTCACGGATTCCTGCGGCTTCGTGTAATATTCCAGGTCGATATCTACAGGCAATTACCGTTTTGAATATCATAGCGTTTTAAATAATCGATCCTCGGTTACGGGAGTGACTTAATTTTCATTAAAGCGTCAGGGGAAAACGCTCCACGTACATAAACTTCCGCGACGTTCGACCTCGATGTCATAAAATTCTTTTTACCGCTAACACTTACGATAACTTTTCTTCCGATCGATCCTGCCTATCAGTCAAGGAGAAACTGCCGATCGATAACGCGAACAGGCTCGAGTCTGTTCGAAAGACGGTGTTTAGCGAAGGCTAAGGGCCTTTTCGCACGAGACGATTTCATGGCTGATGTCAGATATTCTACCGTGACTGTCGGAGAGGGAGAAAATCGGTATAGTAAGAGTTCTTTTAAGAAGAGGAAGGTGTTCTCCATGAACCAGACGCAGCGGATTAGTTTCAAGTAGAATTTTCTTTAATAGAACTGTTTGCAAAGCTTTAAACGCGTTCTTCTCAAAACGGGGTTTTAGGAAATGCTTGCTACGATATCTCAAATTCTATTTGACTGATTGGGCCCAATTTGTGCACAGACCCTCGGCAGATGTGTCGCTATCGTTCCTAGCAGAATTAGGACAAGAATATTTTTCTTTTCTAAATTTTTTTAATTTTATAGCCCGAAAAAGGCGAAGAAAGATCGCGAAAGTCGACACTTAATTTTCAAATTCCAGCCATTTTAGCAATTTTGAATTATCGATCCGAATCTACTACAGGCGATAGCTATACCCGAATAATTTAAGAATCTTTATCGTTTTTTTTTTAATTTCAGATGAAATAAAATCATAGCAACAATCCAGAATTTTTTTTCGAGGTGGTCGGTTTTCATCGACTGTGGCGCCATCTTTATTTCAAATCTTCGTTAAAAAAATTTTATTCAAAGTCTAAGATATAGTAAAAAGTTCAGCAAAAAAATTTTTCATTGAGTCTATAAAAAAATTCCTCGAAAAAGTTAAAAAAAATCACATGTCACAGTAGAATATATTCGCCCCCTGCCCCTTAAATATATTCGCACATTCTGTATTTCATCTTCGTTGACGCAGCACTGTTTCCGTCACGTGAATAAATCTTACAGACCAATTGCTCGCAGCAAAATATCGCATGTGAAAGGGGCATAATTCATAATTCGCGAGTGAAAAAATTTCTACTTTGTCTCTAAATAAATGGTTTGAGAGAACCAACATAATTCTTTGGTTGACGTGAAATCTGTAGGTTCTGAAATAGTTTAGCGACAGTCGCGTTCTACGTGACCCAAATAAACGCGGAATGTGCGAAACTTATTAAAGATGTCACTAATTAATCAGGAATACTTATCGTGGCGCACTACCACCGAATGAATAAATCCACCAGGAATTTGGGTTGAGAGGATGCAGAAATTCCGCACGACCACGAATCAGCAATCGGTGTAATAGACTTTCGAGGAACCGGTTGGAACGGCTAGCTATTATTCAGATCCAAAATCGCCGCGAGAAATTGGAATGGTCTCAAATTTGATAAGCAATAACGTAAACACTCTCCATACGTTTGAAATGGGTTAAGGTTGATTTATATTAGCGACGATGCGGTCCAGCCAAGTATCTCTCAACGGCCCTCGACTGAGCTAACAGGCATCAGGACTATATAGCAGAGAAGTTACGCCCCGAAGCACCGTGTAAACAAGGAATTTTACGCTGAATTAACTGCGAACGTGTCACGATCGCATCGTCGTCTCGAAAGACACCCGCGGTGACAGTAGCGTTTCAATCGCGGACGAATATTTCACTGAAGGGGGAGAAAGAAGAGAGGGAAGGTAGAGGGAGAGTTGGTTTTTGTTCGCGGGTAAGCGAAGATAATTGCTTGAGCCGGTATCGGGGTTTAAACCGTTTGACCGGCACGTGTTAAAATTTCCATGGACTTTAGCAAAGCCGATTCAAGCCCGCAGCCTCCCAGGAGATGTAAGTTCGAGGGTGTTATGGCGGCGAAAATGATGAAATCACGTAATCGAATACCGAATAATCCGTTTATCTGGAAACTCGCGATTGCAAGAGGGAAAGCTACGTGAAATCCACTCCCCTCTCCAGCCCTTATCTGGTCCCAACGGTGAGTTGTACGGATTCCTTCTGCTCCTCGATTTCACGTTAAAAGCCAGGCATGCTGTTCCCTTTCGCGCTACGTAAAAATGAATCTCGAACAAATATACACCCTAGTCTGAGAACTATCAACAGAAATCGTACCCTCGGTTTTACATAAACGTCACTTTTAACGTTGATTTATATTCGTTTTGTAAATAAAATGTATGCAGTTTGTAAATGTTCAGAACGATTTGTTAATATCGAATATAAGATGTGCGCTGCGCAGTAGCAATGGCGCACCCAAAGAAAAAGGAGAAAGTAATTCCAGAACGTTGTAAAAAGAAAAGAAACCTGGATTTTACTCTTTAAATAAATTTTAAAATCACGTAATGAATTTTACATATTGAATTTATATTAAAAATAACTTTATCTACTGGACTCAGCTCCTCCAAGATTAAATCCTGAGTGCGCCACTGCACAGCAGTAACAGTAGTAACAATAGTAACACGACCAATGGAATTTCATCTGTAAAAAATAAATCGCAAAGAAGCGTCGATATACTTCTGTGATTTTTAATTAACCCTTTAGCGCCCAGTGTGACGTCACATCGTTTTCAGACGTATAAAAAGAATCGAGTGTCGATAATTTTGGGTCCCAAAACGGGTTTACAGTAACCGTGGAAACGTTTCTGGCGAATGCATGTTGTATATTTTTCGATAATCTGAAAGGTTGCTCTTGTTTTTTTTAAACAGTCGAGAGTAAAATTATTTGTTTTACATTTCATTTAGTAGATACATGTAAGTAAATCGTTATACTAAAAGAATAATGCTTGTAAAGTTTGATTTATGAAAAAAAATCGCTTTTTTAATCCGCACACGCTCAGTTTGACGTATACGTCACATCGAGAAAATCATATTTCGACTGGCTTTTTTGGGAAAACAACGATAAAGTACTTGTATTGGGACCATTCTTTCAATCAACTAATCGAAGAAATAATTTATCTCCGCCGAGAAAAGTGTCTAGGCCTTAAAGGGTTAAACTGAATCGAAAAGGGGTGGTAGAAGAATGAAGTGGATTTAACGTAACACATATACCTAATTATTACTTCCGTCTTCAGTTCTCTAATATTTCCAATTACGATTAATTCTGGCGCGAGAAATCATTCCACCCACTTTCATACCACTGTGCACCGTTACCATTCGAGTCGATATCGTAGCGCAGCAAATAGAACACAGTTGGATACAAGATCCGTTAAGAAAGAGACGGATCCACGACAAGGATCGCGAGATCTAGGTGGGAAAGTGCGATCACGACTCACCTCGTATGCTCTGAAGAGCAGATAGAGCTCCCTCGGCTTGGCGTCCATGGGCAAGCCGCTCACGAACAAGGTGCGCACCTGCAACGAGACAAGGAAAGAAAGCGATAATTGTGTTAATTAAGCTAATTGTCGGCGGCTAGGGAGAAAGAAGAAACAGTAGGCAAGAAGGGAGGGGCGGCGGGGTTTGTGCGAAACGGAAGAAGGATTCGAGCCGAAGGATGGATGGAGGATAACCGGGAATTAGCCCGCTCTGTTTGACTGGTGCCCTCGCGGAGACGGAGCGATGGTTAATTGTCGAATTAATAGGAGACGGTAATGCAACGGCGAGACCCCGTTCCCTCTTTGTCCCTCGGCCGGTGACTAATTTAACGACTGATTTCACCCTCTTCGGCCAATTTACATTCGCGACACCCCCCTCGGGGGTACTTTTGCAAGAAAATTCGCGAGAAAATACTTACAATATATGGAGGAGGAAGAATGGAATCAAGTGCCTCGCAAGTGGTATCGGAACCTGATAAGGCATACCGGAATCTCATACGAATGCTTTGAAGAACCAAGTCGGTTCTTGCAAGTGTAATAAGGGAGGGTTGCCGATGTCGAACCACTTAAGATACTTTTTTATGTTATATTCCATATTTGGTACTCATTTGAATGCAAGTTACTATTCGATATTATTATTATTATTATTATTATTCGCCTTTATTACTTGAAAACATAGAAAGAACAGTAATACCTACATAAAGAACAGCGAAGTAAAAGGCGAGGCTGCAGTACAATACTGTTAGAAGCCTAACCGTGACTAAATAACTAAAACTAAAAATAGGAAAGAAAAATAAGGACAAAAAAATTAAGAGAAAAAATTATTATGGCGCATTAAGATAGAAAAGCATAAACGTAGATGGAAAGACAGGGAAGAGACAAGGAAAAGAAGGAATATAGAGGTGACTTAGGAATAGTGTAGAAATATATATCGTCGAGCTTGACATTTAAAATCAGGAAATAAATTGTAGCTTGATCTTTTAGGCACCTTTTGTCCAGAACAAATTAATTTCTTATTAATCTTTTTGTGGCATAGCCTCTATGACTATATAACGTATGAGTTCTCAAATTCTACTGGTACGATTATAATGGTGCGATTTAGGAAACACGATCAATTTATTTATAAACATCAATTTAAACTTTATAATGATTGTAATATGTACCTAAAATTACATTAAACCCGCTTTTAGACAAATATAAAAATACAGGCTAAAACTGCATTGTTTGGGTATTATCAGGTAAAAAGTTACATCAATCATACCTGATTCTTTTAAATGTTTACATCGCGCGCAAAATAGGGTGTAAGCTTGAAAGGTTTTGCTTCTATTTCTCATCTCGCATTTGCTCGATATTTTTACCATCAGACGTCGCTTATATTCATTAATTACCGAGAAGTTAATGAGGTACGACTTAGGTGACCGGTACGATATTGGCAACTCTCCGCTATAATTGAACCCTAAGAGGGAACGCGTTTGGGCCTTGCTATGATGCATGGAATATGTTTACGCGAAAGTATCACGTGCTTACGGGCGCAAGGCTAAATTGAATAGGCGCTCGTGATTATCAACGTCGCCGCGTTGCAACAAGCAGAAAGCTGAGCCCTCTTCTTCCAGCACATGCCAAAGTAAGCAGCGTCGCGACGCGCGAACGGGAAGGCGAAAATTTCCCTCGCTTTTCGCGATTTCACGAGCCCGTTGCCGCATCGAACGGGCCGGGGGAGGGAGAGCGTTTACTACGGCGGCCCCCCTTTTCCTCGTTTACGCCCTCGCCGTTACCATAGCGTGGCCATTTGTGGCCGGATGCTTCGCGATGATAATTGTAACTGTTCTTTCGATAAATTCGTATCGATAGAAGGAGATATTTTCAATGGTATAGATAGGGTACGGATGATATTTAGCGGTGCGACTCTTTCACTCGGAGATACGATGAGGGTAATCGCAAATATAGATACTAATGACACTGTGCTACATTAATTATTAGCTACACTATCAAGGTGTACGTTACCTATTAGGTCTCTCATTATCAGGGACCTGGAACGAAATGTTTGTTTCGCTTCGTTCAGCTCCGATAATAATAATTTCGTTTCGGTTAATATCGTGCCTGCTGAAGAATATTTTGTTTCCATTGGAACGAAAAACAGATTTATATAAAATTATTATTTTCAACAATTTTTCTGCATTTATATTATAAAATATTCAGGCAAAAATAGATTAATGATGGGGCGCGCTTAATGTAAAATTTTTAACATAAAGTCCGCATCGAAGACGCATAAATAATAACGTTGTTAACCGGAATATTTATTTCGCTTGTATTGTTTTTACTGCTGGAATAGCGTTAAGAATTCAGTTTCGTTTCATTTCTATCCGAGTCCCTGCTCATTATTACTTCTATATAGACAGAATTTATTTCGAACACACGAATCCTCGATCACTCGAAGGGAACAGAGAATCGCAATCCTCCATTACCTTAAGCGGTCTCTTCCATCGTTAAGAGTTCCTGCAGTCACCCACCAGACAAAGTTCAAGCGAAAAACCCAATTTCCGAGACTGAAGCCGCTATTGTCTAATTACTGTTTCCCTCGTCGCGATGCAGGGAAGTGGGCCACGTAAATAATATAAAACCGCTCCGGCGCTTTATTTGCGCGGCAGCGAGCTATCGAGCAGTCGCTTTTCACCCCAGCCCGGCCGCGGTGAAGGTGTCGGGGAGGTAGATGCGTGGTGCTCGGTAAATAGAGACAAAGAAGTGCAGCAATTGCAACGGCACGTAGAGTCGTAAGACAGAAAACGGAGTAGAGGCGAGCCAGTGAAAGCGGCACATGCCGCATTGTTCCCAGTGTTTCACGCGTGCGCTCGTTCACAGCATTGTTTCCAAGGTGTCCCCGGTCTGTATGGCACGGGTATGCCGGGGCTCCTTTGGGAAATCCTGAGGGCCGGCTATCCGCGTCGCACGCGGGGACAATACGTGAGAAGATGTAGATCGATCTGTCGTTATCTCGGTTCAGGTGAGATCGATCCGCATCGTTTTCACAGGGGGGGATTAGGTAGGGAGAGATCCTGGGGATCCAAGAGGTGGCTCTAGGGCTGGGACGTCCATTCGCGATTCTTTTCTCACGAACGAAAGTCCCGCGACGCGGTGGTCTCCCTGGGCTGGCGTCCCGCCAAATCAGTATGTAATTTACCGACTCCGTTTTGCTTACTTCCGCGGAGGCCACAATGCTTGCGGCCACCGCGGCGAGGGAAAGTGGGTCAAGAATAGGTAGGAGGAAAATGAAGACGATTCGTGGGACTTCGGCGAACCTGTAACCGACGCTGAAGATTACGTGGAGTGTTTGGCGTTTGGTGAACTTGGTCTCTGGTTTTAGTGGTCGACGCGTACGTGGGTGGTGTTGTAACATTTACGAAAGGTAAGAGGATGGGGATGGGAACGCACAGTGACTCACGAGTTCGTTCGCATAAATTAAAATAATAACTAATTGAGGAGTTGAAACGGTAAATGATGTCAGTGCGGGAAGTGGAAATTTTCGGTATTTTCCTTTCAACCGTAACGACGTTGATATTTATGATATCAGCTGTACGTCGCGAGAGCCTTAGAAGCTGAAATGAATTATTCTAGCATTTGCAGAGTTTGCCATTCTATTCAGCTTGTATTTTACATCCTTTCCACTAACAGAATGATTCTTGATTGCTTTGGAACTCGAAAAATCCATAATCTTCAAGTTACCCCCACCACAAATCCTTAATTCGATAAATATTTTTACGCAGTTTTGTAGATACAAACAGAAATTTTGTAGAAATAAACAGAAATTTCGTGAAACTTTTGTTTAAACTCCTTTCCGATATCTCTCACCGTTTCCGAGATATTCCCCGGAAAAGAAAGCTCCACATTTTTTTCAAGAGTTGGTTTCACCCTCTAAAACTGCACTATGGCACCAGCTACTGTACTTGCACGCAAAGTTGCATAATTTTCTGAATTTCCGGGTTGCCTAACTTCCCTCTTGAGCCGCGAGCTTATAGCGAATAAATACGCCAGCAGAGCGCTAGGTAGAGCTTAGGACCTTTCTCTTCCTCAGCCACTCAGTTCCACTCGCAAGAATCATAAAGAGTGGAACTAAATGTCCAGGTAGCACAGTAGCTGACGCGACCACTACCGTTTCGCGAGGTAAACTGCCCCCTCGCGTCGAAGGGTGTACACCGGCCGATAATTGAGAATCAAGCTTAATGGCCTCGGACCGAATAGCGGCGAGTTCGCGCGGGATAGGCGATCATCTTACGTGAACCGGGCTTAAGTAATTACGTTGCATTTAACTTGCGACGTACGCGCGCGTGCGCACACACGTGCGCGGAGTAATGGGATCGTGGGCTGCTTAACTTGTAATGATCTAGGTGCATCAAACTGCCGCAGCGAAGCCGTGGCAATTAATAAAGTTAAGAAACGCCGACGGCTGAAAGTATGGGCCCGCAACCTGGCCGAGTAAGGATAATTACAGCGAGGCTCTGGCTATCTCACCCCCCACCCTCCACGCCTTACGGGGTAATTAATTTTCAGGAAATGCTTTAAGCTGCGTTCCTTTCTGAACCCTCGATGACTGGGACTGGGAAACGCTGGAATCGTCTCGAAAAAGAAAATGAAATCCACAGATGTTTCGATAGTAGAAGATTCGATTATTTTATATTTGGGTGAGTTGGGACGAAATGTATTTTGTACGTGATAGAAATGATTGAGGACGGTTTTGGTGATTAAATGGAAGCAGATGGGGTGGTTGAAAGTAACAGAGAAGGTGGCAAAATTGTAATTGATTACACGGGGAGTACTTATGCGAGTGCAAAGTTTCGGATTGAAATAATTGAAATTGTACAAGGGTGCATATTTACCCTTGTCGAAGAACAAGAATTAATTGAAGAGTCTATGTAGAAAACGGCACTTGCACTGTAAGTGTCAAAATTAAATAGATTTCATTTCATCGGAAAATGTTCTACGTGCGACTGGTAATACTATAGTAGGGTAAGTCAGGGTGAGATGGTCATACGGAAGAGATGGGCAGTGACAGTATTGTTTAGAAGGAAACGCCTGATTGCGCTGTCTCAACGTGAGCACAAAGTGTCATAGAAAAGTAACATTCTTAGTTCAAAGTGTTGGAACAGGACGTTTTTAAAGGTTTGTAAATCCACTGTGAAATTTAAGCTAGTGCTTCAAAATGTTTGATCAATATTTTGGTCATCGTGTTTGTGTTATTTATGCTGAATATTTTTCATTCTCAAGATGTATTTTCGATAGTGCATTGTTTACAGTGTTTTTAACCTTAAAGTATTCCGGGTTACGTTTGTTAGTCTAAGCAAAAGGGGAATGGCTATCTTACCAGGGCTTTAAGGGAAAGATGGTCAATTGTTGTCCAGGAGAGCTGGCCATAGCTGTATTTGATGTAATTTTAGGTATTTTGGTGAAATTCGGAGAAAATTATTTCGAAACCAAAAAAAAAACAAAATTGGCTAAGATGAAAGTCATGTGATTATTGGACCCATGAAAATTGCACAGAGTTTGACACTGTGTGTCACTCACAGCAAGAGCCGAAAGAAGTTTTGAACGGGCAAAAACAAAGGTGGACGAAAATTAGAAAACTAGTTAGCCTGAAAGGCATATATGACCATCTTTCCCGAACATTAAGAAAGATATGGGCAATGACACTTTTTTTTCAATTGTAAAATTTGTATATTAAATAATAATTTTTCGTTTATTGATATTAACGGACACGTAGACAAAGGATTGAATCTTTGTTCTACATGATTTTCGTTGCTTTATTTCAAATAGGTTGGCTGTAGCAGACTCTAAACGAAACTTTGGCCATCTCACCCGGATTTACCCTATAGAATTTGATTTCTGGCACGTATAGTGCAAGTACCGTTTTTTACAAGGACTCTTCAATTGTGTTAGGGTTAAAGTATCGTGGCATTATTGCTTGAGCCATAAATCTTGAAAGCCTGAATTTTCAAAGTTACCTACACAAATATTTTTCTTCCCTTTCTATAAAATTCATCGCTTCTACCCTCGATATTCTGTTAACTTCATTTTCTACTGTTTCGTTGCGGTACGACATACACAAAGCCCTGTCAACTTCGGATGTCAGATTTAATGAAACTTTTTATTTCAAACGTAACAATTATTGCGCGCTGCTTCGGAGAAACCGATGTTGGTAAAATAAACGCGGTAACGACATTCTTTCAAACGTTATTACTGTTATTCCTGGATGTCCTTCAGGTTGTCCCGAGAAGGAAATGCAATTTGCGCGGGAACAATCGATCACGGACGATTGGATCCACCTCGAGAGCCTGTGAATGGCTGTTTCGTTGATGACATTATTTCCTCTTCAAATCGAGACACAATTCGTGCGTATTTCCACTTTGTATTTTAGATACGATCCCAATTTCGCTCCACGATTCCATTTATTTCTTTGGAAATATTCCGTCCTTTCGAAACAAAACTCCAGTTCCAGCTTACACAAAAACCAGTAGAATAAAATAAGACCCAACGTTACAATAACATTACTCAGAGCTATTCAAAGTTTCATTCTCTTTATAATACTATTTTTCTTATCTACCGAAAAGTATCTTCATTTCTTAGACACTCGGAGTTAAAAATGTGAGCTGAACAGTTTGTATACAAGCTAAATAAAATAGAAATAAGTAAAAGGAAGGAAAAATAAACAAAGTAAGTAAACGACATATCATTTTTACAATCATCTTCAAAGTGATGTTTAAAAATCCTCTTGAAAGGACCTTTTTGATATTCAAGAAGAATGCAATTACAAGAACGAGTATTGAATAGTTTCATTCCGAAGTATGAATCAAGTACCGGAAATTAAGACAGAGAAAATTATCGAACGATATTCAGCTCGATTGGAATCTACCTCTGCCACGACCAATTCCAGCTGAAGGATCGTTCAACCGGAAGGAACGTCGAACTGTAGTTTTTGAAAGAACAATTCATCACGCACGATTGACTCCGCTCCCAGTTCCTGCGGCTAATCATTCTCATTGTTACATCTTGGAACTGCCTGCCCATCCTGTCATAATATTTCTAATCTCAAGTAGCGAATCAGACGAATTCGCGCGGCTTTTAAGTGATAAGAAGTTATCAGATATCAGGGGTTGGAAGAGGAACCCATTGTCTAATCCTAGCCGCATAAGCCACGCTTATTAGTCACAATTTAAAAGTGATTACACTTTGAGTAACTTTTAACTGAACATACCTACTATATCGTTCTAATTAAAGTGGATTTAGAACGGCTGAACAGTTGCGTGAGAAATGGTAAGGAAAACTGTGACACACGCGAGAATGTCATCTAATATATTCAAGATTGTCAAAGTATACCCACTCGTGCGAACGAAAGTTTGCATCGTAACGGTGGAGAAAATTAGGTGGAATCGCGAGGTGATAAAGGAAAGAACGATCGATCAAAAACGAGTCAACGTCCGGGCTTCTTTTGATAGCCAGAAGACTTCCTGCCTTTCTATCGCGTTCACCGTCGTTGGCGTCGCCAATGACTGGCAGTAAAATTCTCGCGGACCCTTTAGAAATCACCGATGGCTGGTTATTTCGCAAGAATAGCAGTGTTAGGAAAAACAGCGATGTTTCACCTCGTAGCGTTAAAGCGGGGAGAATAGAGATATAAACGCGAGTGTAAAAAAATTTCAGTGCTGGGTGGTTAGGGGATATTACAATGTAAAAGCCTGACTCCTCCAAGCGTACCTTTTTTAAAAAAAAAATATTCCCACAAAAGTTTCGAATTGTGTGTCGTTAGGGGTAGAGTTAGGAGGGGAATAACTCGGCGGTGTGTGTGTGAGTTAATAACTCGCGAAACGTATAATGATAATACGAGGCAAAGTTTTGCTTTATCGGGGGAAAAAGAACTCAACTCGACTGTTGAAAGCTGTCCGAGAAGTTTGCGCGTAGGAAGATAACGAGTGGCACAGATATTTGTCATTAGAATACTCGCTGTGCACGACAACGAGGCGAAAGGAAATACGGTTCGACGCTGTTTCATCGTACAGAAAAGCGTAACGACTCGGCTTTCTGTAGAGGGGCGAGTGCTCGAAAGAAGCAAACGCGAGCAAGAAAGCAGTAATAATAAAGAAGCTGATCGACGATTGGTAAGAATGATCAGAAATTATGGAGTAGCCTTTCACTTCGTTTTTATTTCAGAAATAACGTTGAGTAACGGTACTACACGGGAACGTGGATCTTTTCATTGCAAATATTCGTTCCGTCGAATTTTTGCTTGCGTGTGGAGTGTGAAATGAATTAGCGAAGCATACGAGCGCTTTCAGAATGTTTTCCATATAGTTCCCATTCTGTTCGCCGAAACGTTGCGCGATTACAATATTCTCAGCGGCAAATAAGGGGGAAATTTCGTAAACAGACGGTGAAAAGTTTGCCAATTCTCAACAACGTTTGCAAGATATTTCGGAGTCTCCGTTCTCTTCCGTGAAATGTTACGCGTCTGCCAATCTGGGCAAACATAATGAACAGTTTCAATAAAATTAGCAAGAAAATTCCATCGGCAAGTGGAAAATGTTTATTCGGGAGGGTGAAAATCAACATCGTGCAGTTGTGATGTTATCTTAAATACTGTGGGCAGATTCAATGAAAGTGTTCCGACACATATCGAACAGGATGGATGGAATTTCTAGCGAGTAAACTATTGAAATTTAACCTCTGACTCGTAATTTGAAGAAAGAGGAGGAGTTAACTTGTCATGTGAGATGAAAAGACGAGTTAACTCGTCAGGTGGAAAAACAGGATGAGTTGACTCGTCAGGTGGAAAAGCAGGACGAGTTGACTCGTCTATGGGAAAGGAAGACGAGTTAACTTGTCAGGTGGAGAAAGAAGACGAGTTAACTCGTCAAGTGGAGAAAGAAGACGAGTTAACTCGTCAAGTGGAGAAAGAAGACGAGTTAATTGGTCTATGGAAAAGTAAGACCAGTTGATTCGGTTATGAAAAAGTAAGACGAGTTAACTCTGTCGGGTGAAAAAGGAAGACGAGTTAACTCGTCAGGTGGAAAAGGAAGACGAGTTAACTCGTCAGGTGGAAAAGGAAGACGAGTTAACTCGTCAGGTGGAAAAGATGAGTTAGCTCGTCAGATGGAACAGGAAGACGAGTTAACTCGTCAGGTGGAAAAGGAAGACGAGTTAACTCGTCAGGTGTAAAAGGAAGACGAGTTAACTCGTCAGGTGGAAAACATGAGTTAGCTCGTCAGATGGAACAAGAAGACGAGTTAACTCATCAGGTGGAAAAGGAAGACGAGTTAACTCGTCACGCGGAGAAAAACTTGAACCCTCTTTTTAACCCACACTGCGAATAAACTCCTGCCACGCCGCATTCCTCGTATTCCCCCGGAAATACGATCCACATAACCCCAATTTAGATTACACTCCATTTTACCGAACATACAGCTCGAATTCACCGGGCGCCGATTAATTCGCCACCAGAATGCAACAAAAGCGTTGCATCATCCCCAGTTAATGCCCAGACACGTTTACATCGCCGACCACGTGTCCCGATAATGTAATCCGTCGGGGGGTGGCGCAGCGGTGGGGCAAAAGCAGCCGTTTACGTTTCTGTGGGTTCGATGAATCCCGAGTCAAGGTTTACCGGTAATTCGAGAGCGTCGAAAAGCGGCCGGGGTGAAATCCATGTCGAAGCATCGCGCTCTAATCTGCGACGTTTGTGTCGAGCTGTGATACGATGCACGTATATACGCGCGTTCATCGCTGCCCACCCTCCGAACAGAAACAATGCGTCGTTGTATGCGGTTTATCTGATTTGATGAAGCCAACGCGGTATGGGCGACGACAGCCCAGCCGAATGCATTTAAGCGTGTCAGAAATAATTCATCCCACCAAAGCTGGGGAGTATCTTCGACGTTCCTTGCGACGATTACTTCGACGGTTTAAACCAGAAACGGATGTAGAAGTGTCCATAGACCGGAAGCTTTCGAGTATCCGTGACATCATTTACGAAACGGAGAATTATTGAGGATTGTGGAAGAAATTAAGAGTAGGAGATGGAAAAGAAAGAAGCCTGTTTGTTTACTAGTTGCCTAATAGTGGTGCCACGATAGTACGTAGATCACCTGAGAAACCGATCTAGCCATCGCTATACGCCTAACAAGGAAACATATCGAACCCGAAAATTCTGATTATAATGAAACTCCGTATGATTGTAGAGCATGTCGGAGTATGTAAGAAACGATTTTTTTTTCTGCGGAAAAACACTCTGAGGGGGTGAAATCAGCCCCCAAATTTTCAGCGATTTTTCGTTTTTCGAGTATAACTTTGTAACGGTGCGAGGTAGAAGAAAACCGTAAATGGACAAAATGTTCAGTGTTTGATGCCGTATAACGCGCTGCAAAAGAAATGTTTGTAAAATAACGAAAATTTTAATTTATTTATAAATTGTGGACGTACAAACATTTCTTTTGCAGCGCGTTATACGGCATCAAACACTGAACATTTTGTCCATTTACGGTTTTCTTCTACCTCGCACCGTTACAAAGTTATACTCGAAAAACGAAAAATCGCTGAAAATTTCGGGGGCTGATTTCACCCCCTCAGAGCGTTTTTCCGCAGAAAAAAAAATCGTTTCTTACATACTCCGACATGCTCTACAATCGTACGGAGTTTCATTAAAATCAGAATTTTCGGGTTCGATATGTTTCCTTGTAAGTCTACATTTCGCCTGGTCTGTACAGGTACTGTCTGCTTCTACTTCGCCGCAAGTCTTATTCTACTTTCTATTGAGCCATAAATCCAGGTCCACCTCTGTCTAACAATGTTATGAGTTCTATTCCATGGTATCGGTCCTACTGAAAATTATTCAGTTTCTTCAGAAATATTACACGTGTAAGCTAATGCGAACTTCGCAGTTTATCTTCGCAAACTACCCGTGAAAACGTTGAATGACGACGATAAATCTTTAATGCTACAAATTGAATGGGATGAAAATGACTCGTAATTAAACGGCACTTAGTAACCGTTAGGTTGTTAAAGGAGGTCAGACAGAAGCGTTTGACCAAGAACCTTTGGCTCCGGAGGTGATCCACGTCCGACGAGGCCTCGCTTGTAAATAACCGTCGCCATAAATACGTATAAATAATGGTGAAACGAGTTTACGACGGTGGAATTATTAATAGTAATAAAGGAACAACCGGCGGTGGTCTTAAATTCACGCCGATTCCCTTAAAATCCTATCACCGTACGAGTAATGGCCAGCCCTGCTTGGCTTCGTAATTTATTTCCGCGCTGTTACGATCGCGGACGGGCATCGGAAGGCGTATGCTGAAAATAATAGTGTACGATGTGCTCGTCGGACACGTGTCTTGTCGCTGCAATTGATATTCAGCTTAAATGGCTCGCGGAATTTCTGCGCGACCAGTGTGCTACACTACGTTTCTGGAAATAAAAATTACTTTTCTCCTTTTCTGCAGAAAGATAATTTCTACTAACGCGATAGCCAAACTTCTTTCCAGATACTAAAAATATTGCAACTTAATTTGCGCCTTGCTTAAAACACCGCAATACAAAGATTTGCTGTTTTTTTTTAAATAATAGTAATTTGGCCTTTTTCTCGTATTAAATTAATACCTACTTAGTCATCACTGATCTCGAAAATCCTAGAAATTGGGTTTACGAGGAGCTTCTTTGCGTATTTCGTGGAATTTTCAAGCACATCGCGGGTCATTTAATAATATGTGACGAAGTTCTTAAAATATCAGGTTAAAAACTTTCGCTGCACAGTTCTGTATGAATCGTTCGCTTTTGTCCTCGTTCCATGCACCGTTTACACCCACCACTGCGCGTTATTAATTTACAATGAGATTCGTGAAATATTCCTTTGAAAATATTTCGCTGCCCGTTTTCACGCGTAGGGTACACACGCACGGGACGTTATTAATTTATGAGCGGCTCGTATAAACGTCCCCTTTAACAAAAAGTTTGTTGCACACTTTTATATGTGGCGCACGATTTTATATTTGCTCCGCGCGATTTTTAAGCACTCAGCACGGCATTAATTTGCGACGAGGTTCGCGAAACACGTCCCTTTAAAAGGCACTGCTGTACAGTTTTAGATGGAACGTACGTTTGTGCGTTTGTTTCGAGGAATTTTTTAACACACAGCGCGAAACGCCCGCTTCGGCACTTAATCGCCACGCGATTCTTACAATTGGACAACCATTCGCCGACTATTTTAATCGATTCCCAGTTCAACCGAAAATAAAGCTACCTCTATCATTTTTACCGAATACCGTCTAATGTTATTTTTACTTTTACTCGGTAGAAATTTCTCTAATTTTGAAAACTGCTAATCTGTCAGTGGAGCAAGTAAGCACTAAGAAAATAACGCGACGTAATAATTACACTATTTTCTACATTCCACTGCGATATCTCATCCTCCACTTTCCAAAAAATGGTTAATCCCTAATAAAATGTACATTTCCTAAAAAATCTTTAAAAAAAATCTAAAAATTCCCTATAAAATCTAACGCTTTCGTTATATTCTGATACACGCTACTGCACCTATCTGTTGCATCACTTTTATATCGAACACTTCATCCCTCATAATTCACTTAATATTACTATTGAAAAAATAAAATCGCGTTTTTATCGATTGGGTAGCCAATGCTCGATATCTTCATTAACATAAATTGAATACTATCTCCTTTATCAGTCGTGTGACTTGACTCTGAAGATTCTGCACGTTACGTGAATTTCTGGATGATGCAATAAATATGCATACCTAGGTGTCTAATATCGTGCACACACACAGTTTGTCGTTTAGGTGTTTTCTGTGAAAAATTCTCGCCGATGGGGGTGAAGAGGTGCAGGGATACTTTCCTTAGTCACAGTACGCGCATAAACAACAGTCTTTGTTGCAGGGTAGCCCAGTGTATCAGGTCCAGCGGGTTGAAAACGTGTCGGTGTGCTCATCGAACCTGAGCTCCGGTATTTTATTTTGTCCCGCAAGCGGAAGCACGCTTCTTGCTCTTTGGCTTCCACCGGCCGCCCTTTTTAACGTTTCCTTCGCCCGTGCACACGTAGGATTAATTTAGAGGTTCGCGCGACGCTGACGTAACCCGCGATCGTTACGTCAGAATATATAAATAAGCGCGTTGTTGCAATGAAAAATGGGAATGTTCGCTCGCATGGGAACATTAATCGACCGGCTAAATGCCGTCCAGGAATAAAAAGGGGGGAATAAATTCTCGACAGGGACGCCTGCCATTCGAATGCTCCCTGGTGAAAGATGAGCTATAAATCTTCGATAATTGACAGTTACAAGATTATTGAAAAGGGAGGCAGGCGGGTAAAATATAAGGGCTCGACAAACCAGATCCTCTTGTACTCTTTATCGCTTCCTTACGTTTAAACAGGCAATTTGAAAGGTTTCATGAAAACACGATTAGAGAAAGAAAAATAAGAATTCGTTATAACTGCTAGTTTATAACAACGAACAGATTCTGCTTTCACACACTGTCGATTAATTTCCCACCAAATTAACGTGCACATTTCGATGTATTATATCAGCGCATAAGTAATTTCGTTTTTCGTCATTAAGTTTTCTTTTTACTGTTGAATGAACAAGCTCGAACTGCCTTGCAAGCTCACAAGATGACTGTACAGGGTTTACGTCGAATAATTTTTGTAGATCGTTCGTTTGCTTGCCACTAGCGTCAAAATCGCCACTTTTAAATCTCTTAAAACAATTTTGAGACACATATACTGTTTCAAATAGAACACCATTGCACCATAAGTCTAAAAAATAATTCTAGCTGCTTCTGTAAACGATTCCCCTTGGTGGAAGAGAAAGGGAACGCAATGTCCTAAATGTACTCTGTCGACCTCCATGTTCAGACAAATTAGATGTTTATTTTAGTAGCCAGAGGAAAGCTACATTCTACTTTACTTACATTCAGAGGTTTGAAAGCATAACCGAAATTACTTACGCACTGACCTAGTAGCACGCGTCCCGCGCCATTGGAACGAAGCTAAAGAACCATTGAGCTTGCCTTCCCTTTCCTTCGTTTCGCCAGTTTTCACAAAGTCGCCGCAGCGGCGCGAGGTGAAAAGTGGTTGCCCGATTGAGAAGCAAAGGGAAGATTCGCAGCCACGGTAACAGCCGAATGCACTCTCTCCGCGCTCGCGAAGGGAGTAACGAGCTGAGAAGAGAATCGAAACGAGGCTCTCGGTCGTAGCTCGTTGCCCCCTGCACCAAGTGGAACGTCGTTTCGCGTACGGAAAGAAGACGATGAAGAAATAAAGGGCCACTGTGGAGGCGCGAACGGAGAGCGTGGCTGGCCGCGAGCGTGTCGTGAAATTGCTCGGATGCGCTCCAAATGCGTTGCCACTCGAGACACCGCGCTCCGTTTTCTCCGCGACCTCCAAACGCACGTGCAACTCTGTGTTTCGGCGTGGTCGCATTTTCGGACGCCGCGACGCCCGCCCGACGCGCCCGAAGCCACACTAAAATCAACTCCAGCCGCGCGAGAGGCCGCGGATCGTAATCGCTAGAAATGCGGCCGCCACGCTCGCCTCTTCCGGTTGCTAAACGTGGGCTTAAGTGCGGGCGGAGCCACTCCAAGGGAAGGAACTCGCGGAACATGGTTTAGAGAATAAGCTTCGATTGAACTTCGTTAAAGTAAGATCGATGATATTGTCATGTTCTACTTAGGTGATTGAAAATTCATCTGTCTTGCGCCCATTTGTTAATTTTCAAGTGCTGCGATGTTACTCGCACATCCCGGATACCTCGTTAATACTTCGCAAGGACGTGTGGCGTCAAAGACGCCACGTTTTCAGAAAAAGTAGCCACCGACCTGTGTTATGTAAACTTTTCTTCTTTGATTTTTTCAGAATGAGCCCTGCACGTGCCCCTTCGTCGGAAGTAACATCCGCCATCTTCGAGCACGTCACGTCGTGAGTAATAGTAATAGTAACAAGTAATAATAATAGTAATAGTAATAGCAATAGCAATAGCAATAGCAATAGCAATAGTTGTAATAGTACTAGTTATAATAATAATAGTAGTAATAGTAATAGTAATAGAAATAGTAATAGCAATAGTAGTAAGAGTAGTAATAGTAATAGTAATAGCAATAGTAATAATAGTAGTAAGAGTAGTAGTTGGAATAGTAATAGTAGTAATATTAATAGTAGTAATAGTAATAGTAATAGTAATAGTAATAGTAATAGTAATAGTAATAGTAATAGTAATAGTAATAGTAATAGTAATAGTAATAGTAATAGTAATAGTAATAGTAATAGTAATAGTAATAGTAATAGTAATAGTAATAGTAATAGTAATAGTAATAGTAATAGTAATAGTAATAGTAATAGTAATAGTAATAGTAATAGTAATAGTAATAGTAATAGTAATAGTAATAGTAATAGTAATAGTAATAGTAATAGTAATAGTAATAGTAATAGTAATAGTAATAGTAATAGTAATAGTAATAATAATAGTAATAGTAATAGTAATAGAAATAGTAATAGTAATAGCAATAGTAGTAATAGTAGTAATAGTAATAGTAATAGCAACAGTAGTAATAGTAGTAGTTGGAATAGTAATAGTAGTAATATTAATAGTAGTAATAGTAATAGTACTACTAGTAATAATAGTAATAGTAATAATAGTAATATTAATAGTAGTAATAGTAATGGTAGTTTAATTAACGAAAATAAATTCCACTTATACTACGAAAAAATAGCACTAAAAGTGATGGAAATAATGAAAGAGGGATGGACCTACAACACATCACCGATTCGAGCACTGATTTTTCAATATTCATTTCTTCTGATCATCCCTATTATAAGATTATGTTATTATTATACATGAATATGGCCTGACGTTTTTCTCCGAAGGGCAGATGAAGCGCTTTTCACTATTCCACGCAGCAAAAAGAGAGGAAGGAAAGTCGGGAAAGTATCTAATGGGTGGTATAGACGTGGAGGACGGGCTCGCGCGATAGGGCCACGTTTCACGATCGAAGGAAACATCGAGAAGAGAAAGACAAAGGTAGAGAGAGAGAGTGCAACGACAGCCACTATGAATAATAGAAGCTCGCGAGGTCAAACTAATCGTAATACGCGGTTACGCGGCGATGTGCCTGCGCCATGTGCTCGATCCTCACATTCATTTCACCGTTTCGATCTATATCCACCGGTCGCAGCTTTTACTTTCTAGGCATAAGTAATCATCTGGCCTTCCAGCGCGTAGGCGGATTCCACGAGCACAGTTGGTCTATAGATCTCTGCTATGAGAAGACAGAGGGAAATGCACTGTTTAATTCGTTCCACCCTCCAGTGACCATATTCATTTCACAAGATGCATCGATGCACCTGCAAGTCGCGACTGCACTAGCGGTTAAGGGGACTACTCGGGCAATCAAATCGCTTGAAGATCAAGTATTTTTGTACGAAGTAATTACAAGGAGATGAATACAAATTAACACCAGTACTTTTTCACCCTTCCTCACGTAATATTTGTTAAACTGCATTTCTTCAGTTATTAAAATTATTTTAAAGGTTTATATCGTTTTTGGCTGGTTCATATTGAAAATTAAGTTAAAAAATATTACGTAAGATGCTACCTGACTCCCTCTCCCCCTTTGTAAGAAAACATAAAAAAATTCGCGACTCCCCCAAAACCTTCGCGTAAGTTAAATACGATACTTGTGAGGACCTATCAGTAAAAGAATGTTTCTATTCCATTCACAACCGGCTTGTAATCATCGAAAGAGTCACTACTTTCTATCGCTCTAATTATGCAATACAATTAACGAGAGCTAATTCAGTGATTATCCAGAAATTTCAAGTATTCAGCATCGAAGAGACCTTTATAAGCTACTCTTCAAACATAACAGAGGAGCTTGTCAATGGCAAGAATCTTTATTCTCCCCGTAAATACGTCGATCCTCTCCAAGATCCGCGTGATTCCAATGCCTTAATGCCGTTCGACTCCCATAACAGAGGGAATCTAGGAAACTCGAGCAGATCCGTCCCAGGGTATGCGATTTCAATACCCCCGCACCCTTCGATCGTCCGCGGGAGGAGATATATTGGAAAAATCGAGTGGGCCGGCTCTCGGGGCGAGGCAAATACGGGAGGAAATCGGGCGTCGCAATTAATCAAAGTATACAGAGCGATAGTGGAACGTTACAAGCCGGAGACGTTGTGTTTGCGCGCAATAACGGCGGACTTTGCAGTGGTTCTTTGGAGCGGGCCACGGCCCCTTCACGGCATAAAACGCCGTAGTTTTGCGTTCATTAATATTAATTTCACAGGCTACTGCTGAAAAAGCGCCCTTAGATTCTCAGGTAAACCGAGGACGGGTCTGCATGCATCGACGATGCCCGTGCATCGTCATAAAGGAAACAGGGCCGACCCTAGTCACCGTTCTTTATACCGTGTACACACTAACTCTTTCCACGCCTTCTCTCTTTTCCTTCCGTACACCCGCCCGTTGGAACCGTAACAGTTGCCCCTGACAGTCCCGACGGGCGCCATTGTGCGTCCAGTTTTCAACTGTGACAAGCAGTGGGAAAGAGGAAAGTTTCATTAAAAAAAAAAAAAAAAACCCGTACAAAATATATACAACTGTGATACCTGTACGAAAGTTTTGAAATATTTTCCAGCAGCCTCGGTAACAGAAGTAAAGCAACTGTTAGCAAGTGGGCGAAAAATTCTGTACACCCCTTTCGGGTACCGTTATATTTCTCTCTGGCGACTGAGGGACCGCATTACATTATTCAACGCTCTATTAAATATAAAACAAAATTTCTTGCTCCCATCGACTCGCGGACGATAGGGATCTATTTATAACGAAACCTAGCGCCACGGCGGCCGCTTTAGTATTTAATGAACGTAGGAAGATGTCGCTGCCCATACGTACGATTCTAGAACGAAATTGAGCGTATCTCGAACACGGGGGAAACGTATAAGGTGATTAAGCGGTATTTCGGAGTGCGCCGTGCCGTTCTGGTCAACCGTCGTCCATAAAGAATGCAACGTACGTTCGCCGTTCCGTCGCGAGAGGGTGGAAAATTGACCAATTTCACGGCGGAGGCTTACGCGTTCATAAATTCCGCGTACGAAGAAGAGTGTACCGGAGAAGTTGGACTAGTCTGTGGCTATGTGCGCGGTATCGAGAGCATTTCTCTGAAGACCGAGGAAGCACGAATAAAAAAGAAAAAGTAAAAAAAAGATTGAAGTACCAACAACCGCAATGATTCCTTGGAAACCGCTCCTTCTCGACCTGATTTCGACAATACGCCCGGCTATCGACAGCGAATCGGCTATCTCTCGTCTCGATAACAGTCAATGGAACATGCGCTTTCCCCCCCCCCTCCCCGTTGCATAGGGGGAAATACAGGGATGAAGGGTGTACAGAGGGTGGAAAGGGGAGCGGATGGCTGGACGAGGAACGTTTCCAGGCAAGAAATTCTAAAGGAAGTTGCGGGTGAGCGGGCGATAAAGACCGGCCCTGGCCTGAAGCCACCGCGTGTGTACCGAATACGGCGAGGGGAGCCGACGAGGGGGAGCGAAATAGACGGAAAAGGGAGACACGCCGTTGAGGGGGGGAGCACACCCGTCGACACGGAAGAGACCGGGCGAGCGACGAGGAAGCTCGCGGCAAGATCGGATAGAGAACGTAAAAAGGGACGGGCTGCATGCGAAATCGAGGGGGCCCCGGGAGGGGAGGAAGCACCTGTAAAACGGAGAGAGAAGGAAGGGGGCTGGAATGGGAGAGAAAGTGGAGAGGCTTCGGGAGGATACGCTGGAACCTGAGGGGAACGGAGACGGAGAGTATGAATAACGTGTGAAGGAAGGGAGGGGACGAAGCTCGATGGTGAAAAGAGAGACGGTCGAAGGCGGAGGAAGCGGCGGGAAGGTTGTAAGTTGAAGAGGGACGGCGATAATGGGGGCGAACGGGGTGGTCGAGGCGCGATGGGGTGAGAAAGAACGGCTGAGGACGAGCCGGAAAGGGTGAGGAGGGGCGCGGAGGGGGTGACAGAGTCGACGGGGGGCGCTGATGAGGGGGTGGCCGAGGAAGGAGAGTGAGGTCGGGCCGGCGACGCCGTGTCTGTCCCGACGCTAGGAACGAGGGAACCGAGCGCAGGCGAGTCGATCACTTATTCATGCTCTCCGAAATGATTCCGCGGCTTCTGTGTTGCGTCGGACGGCGCGAGGCCGCGTCCGTGCGCCTCACTACGATGAATTAAAATGTCCGCCAATAGAGCGCGATCGGCCGTCGGCCAGCTGAAAATGCACCGTGGCGACGGGCGAGTTACTTTTTAACGAGGCCTGCTTCTCCGCGGGCGCTTATCTAATCGAAGCCAAGGCCCGCTTTGTTGCTCTCCGTTTCGGAGAGGGTGGCATGTGTCGCTGGTGGTGCAGGTGCATTAGGCACTGGGAATGGAAGTGTATTGGGGTCGCGAGGGAGGTAGGGAAATGGCGACATCGATTGAGTAGGAAGGTGATCCACATTGGGACATATTTCGCTTCGCTTTATTTGGGGATGGAAGGTTGATCTCAAGTAGTGGGGCAGGTGTGGGGAAGTACACTGGATGCGGGGTTGTGAAGTGGGGGGGGGGGGGGGGGGGGGACGAATGACATCGACTGAGAGAGATTCAAGTCATTATGTGGCGTTTTGATTTAGGGTTACGTGTAAAAGTGACATTAATGGGAACTGAATGAGGATTGAAGCACTTCGGTTGGTCTTCAGTGAGATTCGAGTCCTTATCTCCTCGTGCTTCTATGAAGTCCCATGTACAGTATTTATTCGCAGAACGCTCGAGAGCGACGATGAGCATTTAGCGTAGGGCACGATTCCGAGCGATTGTTTCTCGCTTCTTTCTTGCCGAAGGACGTGAGCGTTTAGACTCACTCTCGCTTTCGCAGGGCAAGAGCGATCTAGAAGTGGTGGGGATAGCGCCGAGCTCTTAACGTGTAGGCCAAACCGAGCTCTTAGCGAATAAATACTGTACATACCGGTGCTTGATACACGTTTATAGAAAAACCTGACAGTAGATGATGTCTTTCAGGACAAGTTAAGAAGAGCAATGCACTTGTGTTTAGTGCAACGTTGCATTTAAGAGAGAACAGAGGTCATTGAAAGATAGCCATTGTTGTGCCATTCAATCTTTTGCTTCAACATTTTTCTATATCAACTTTTCTAAAATTGTATGTAAATTTCACGTATTTAGATTGTTTTTCTGTCTTATTTACTTCTTACATGATTTAAAAAAAAATCTATCCTATGCGTTTTCTTGGACATTCATGTGTCAATTAATATATACTTAAAAAATAGTGCCGAGCAGTATATGCATAAGGGTTAAGAATATGAGTTATGATAGCATAATCCCATATATTCTACCTTTCCTCACACTAAATTATAAATTCAGTTTGTCTTCTTTCCTTCGTATCGAAAATATCTTCATTTCATTTTCAACCTTTTACATAACAAGACCGATTGCAATCTCGCGAATAATGCAAGCACGATCGAGAATTAATTACCGCAAGGAACAATGTAACGATTTCTCTACTTTTCATATCAACCGTTGTACGCCAATAACAAGGCGCACAGAAGCGGTGATTAATTCTTTTTACTAATAAGTACCATTGTACTGTTATCCATCGGGCATATTCACAAAAACGCAGATGTACAATCTGGATGCAGTTAATTGCTACCTTTTCGTGGTTATTATTATCCCGCTCATTTTTAATGCACTATTACGTGCCTCGAGTTTTAATTAATACGTGCATGTTAAAATGGGAACCCGCGATACGCATTGTGCAGCACTTTAAATGGATTAAAAGGAAACTAATGAAACAAACGTTCCGTTGAAAATGACCGGGTATCTACGTCACTGGCACTTTTTTATATTCGAAAATACAGTTATAATCATCGTGCGGCTGCATTCGTAAGCAATTGCCAATTATCGGCATTTGTAGTAATGCTTTAATAATCGCCCCGGTGCATCATTAAAGTTTTCGACTATTTCCTTCTTTATCTAATAAGTTAAGCACCAAGGTCCATTCATTGGAAACTTTCGAGAGATAAACGCATACTTCCGAAACCCAAGAAGCAGGAAAAACAGAAACAAGGTTTGTGAAAGATTGGAGGAAGCCAAGCAGGGGTGGGTTCGAAGATTTGGCGCCCCTGGGCTAACAAACGTCTGCCACCCTTTCCGCGAAGTATCGTCAAATATATTAATTTAAAGGAGTCGAGACAATTTCAAATAATTCAATATGGCAACTCATATTTGAGTTATTCCTAATTCGTTATATGAAAAAGAAGTGAATTGTTTGTAAAATTATCTCAATCCTTTGTGTTTAAACCTTTCCCAATTTCTTTCCTTCAAAATTTGTCGCTTCACAAAATTACTTAGCCCATACACAAATCTGTCCCTGAAGCTGAGAGTAATTAGAGAATCAACTGAAGGTCCATATTTACGATGGTAAATCCTAGCATTCACCGCTACGGGGCGGTAAAAATCTGAAATGTCTTATAAAATATTTGAGCTTGGAGCTTAAGTCTGGATTAGGTTGACATTTGTTGGGTCACCTTCCCGTCTTTTGACATTTCTCGCCATAGCTTGACAATGCTTTCTGGGATATTTCAGACTTTTACCACCCCGTAGCGGTAAATTCTAGGATTTGCCAGTAAATTCTAAGATTCACCGGTCTTAGAACTTTTACACTAACATAACAATACATGCCAAATAAATAAGTGACAACCGCGAAGTGTTCTGTGGGATCAGGAACCCCTCTAAAGAGGGAGTCCGAAATAAGAAATGTCGGAGTGTCGGCTTTGGCGACATTGGTAAAGCGTCTGGCATTGCATTTATAAACCTAGATCTGCCTCGTCGAACTTCACTAAATATATCAGCAATTCCACTCTTTATAAAGAGACCGAGATAACCAGAATTGACAGCTTATACTGCAACTAACCAGGGATTACTACGCAACCTCCATCAACATAGAAGATAACTCATTCATCAAAAGTTTAATGAAGATTGAAGCCGATCAGGCCAAAAACTCAATGAGTTCAGGATACTTTACCCACCTCAAACGTTTACTTTCTTGGACAAAAACGGTTACATCCAAGATGATTTCAACATACCAACAATCTTCCACTGGCCCAGGCATTATTGATGATAGGTCATATATACATATGACCATCTTTCCCGGACATTATGGGATATATGGGCAATGACACTTTTTTTCATTTGTAAAATTTGTATATTAAATAATAATTTTTCGTTTATTGATATTAACGGACATGTAGACAAAGGATTGAAGTTCTGTTCTACATCAATTTCGTTACTTTATTTCAAATAGTTTGACTGTAGCAGACTCTAAACAAAACTATGACTATCTCACCCTGATTTACCCTATATATATACGAATTATAAAATTTTATTCCTACAGTTCCACTCGTTTCAAACTTGTCAGCTCTCAGAAAAACCGCATTAATAATGGGATGCCATAATAGAATCGATAGCGCGCATCCGAGATTATTTCGCCCTAAGAAGTGCATCTCGTTGCGCCTCGTAACGCGTTCCAGCATAATGCTCTTTATCGATATACGTTCTACACCAATTCCTTAATGGCAAGTCGAGAGAAGGGGAAGGGGCGCTTGCAATTCTCTATTCGAAGGACCGTCAAAGTCTCGCAAACGATGATGCCGTCCGTTCGCACACGATTAACAAGATACAGTGCACCCACGTCGAGCGAATGCGAATTATGAATACCGAGCGTCACGATCAAAAGGCCCGTTTGTGAAATATGCACGCTCCACATTCTATGCACCGACACTGTAAATAGCGCGGTTGTTGCGGTTCCGAGTTAAACGAACGATCCGTCGCCCCGCTGGTCCGATTGAAATCGCTCGACCTTACTCTTCTCTATGCGCCGAGGACAGAGTTATTAATTCCGATGCATCACGGGCGTGCACCAGTCTTTGCGATACTGCATGCAAGTGGCACGTATTGGGAAAAATTTGTTGAAGAGCGAATGTTTGACGAACAAATTGTTAGTAGAGAGAAGGAAGTTCCTTGTAACTACTTCGGTAGAATTTTGTATTCATTTATGTAAGAATGATAACAGATGTTGCGGTGGGTAGGTTTTGTTTGAGGGGCAAACGTTTATGGACAATTGTTAGTTAAGGGGAGGAAGACTCTAGTTACTTTTCAAGTAGAAGGTGTGAGCTGTAGAATTTTTTATGTATTTATGTTTGGAGAATTTTAGATAGGCACTGTGGGTGAGTATTTGGAAAAATTGTTTGAGAGGCAAATGGAGTTTGTTGAACAATCGTTAATTAAAGGGGAGGAAGTGCCATTTCTGATGTATTTACATTAGAATGCTTCTAAATATTGCTTTTTGAATACTTGATACTGCACTCACCTATAAAAAAGCTAAGAAGTTCTGAGTTTCTCTGAAAATTGCATAAAACATCAATTAAAGTTCGACCAACGCTTGCTAACTGAGAAGACAGAACAGGAATAATTGACCTATATTAGTTCTTACTACCTTCTCAATACCTCCAATCACTCTTAATTTGACAAATGTACGACGTAGGATTTATTCGCGACTAATCGACACCGCAAACGACTGTGAAACAAGTTCTCGTGCCTTCCATATCGAAGCGATAATTCGACTGAATCGAGGTCGATATTCCCCGCAGAATGTCCGAAGATTACGTGCGTCTATTAAGAACAGAGAACGTTGAATGCCCAATCGACGCAGAAAAAGGTGTATCGGCGTGCAGCACGGAAAACCTTCAAAACTATTTCTCTGTGTCGTCGAGAGCAGAAACTGCGATAAGGCGGCGAGGACCGATGCGAGTCGTGTCAACCATCGCCAGAAGTCTGGTCGGGCTCAGCAACGAGTGATTAATTACTGCGCCGTCTGTAATTACGGCCCATGCACTCGCATCGACTAATAACCCTCCTTGAAACCCAATAATAACCCTGTTTTAGCGAGTACACCGCGGATCTTTGACTACTATGTAACTCGGGGGTCTGATTTTCGAACAATCAGCCTCTCACGCGCAACGGAAGATTCCAAACCCAAAAAACCTACGAAACTATGAATATACAGAGAGTACTAGAAAAATGGATGAACGAATCGACTGAAAAAATGTATTTCCAGAATAGTTCAAAGCTTCGTTCTAACACGAAAAATCAATCCAATTTGTCGAGCTTCTCCCTCGGTATTGGAGCACCGCGACAGAGAATGCAATAGAGAGTTCCCTTTTCTTTCGCCAAAAGAAATCCACTTTTGCTGTCGATTAATCAAAGAAATTGCAATTTATCCGTCCATCATTCCTCGTGTCACTGGGGGCATACGAAAGCCACCGAATACCTCGAGCAGAGTCAATGAACGTGGTACCTACCGTCGATCGAATTCGACATGCGCATAAGCACGCACCCGACAGTGGCAGTCGCAGAAATGCCACGGATCTCTACTTCCTTCTCTGCTGGCGCAGCGATCAGCTGGACCCATCTGACGGGCTTTATCGCACACGCAGCTCGAGAGAGATCGTAAAACACCGAGTATAATCAGCCGATCCGCTTCGCCAGCGAGGAGCCCGTTTAGATTTCGGATTACGTCGAGGGATTACAAGGGGCATCGTTCGCGGCAATATTTAGCGGAACGGCAAAGCCTGCTCGCGGAATAAGATACTTCTATGTTTCTAACTGTTGCCCCCATCGATTTCCTTAGAATTAATTCGTTGGCAGTAGGGATCGGATCAAGTTCAATGTGTACTTACGAAACTAAGTCGAATGCAACGTAAAAAGTTCACTTCATGGGATTGGATTACTACTAGTGTTCCTTCTCGAGAATTCTTTCTCAAGAATTTCTCGAGAAATTTTATAATTTCTTATTTCTCATTTCTCGAGAAATTACAGTGTTTCTCGAGAATCTTCAGTATAGGCAAATTACTTTAAATCTCATTTGTTTCCAGAAATGAATTTTCAGTTAGTTCAAATTGTGTGTTAATCGTGAACGTATAAACACATCTACAATCAATAATAAATGTTAGTAATATATGCGAAGAATTGCGCGATTATTTATAAACTTTTATCTTCGTATCGCCAAGTAAACCAACATCCACTCGAACTGAAAGAAATTTTCTGCAGCCGCAGATTTTGTCACAAAAAAAAAGAAGTAGATTAGCTGACGCGACATTAGACGCATTGCGCTTTTGAAAAAAACTATTTTAAAACAAAAAAGTAATGTTTCACCTTGCTCACATATTATATTAAATAAATAAATTTATCAATTATATTTAATATCTGTTTTTTTCATTTACACAAGTTTTGTCTAAGTTGGACACAAATAAAAATTTAGATAAATATTATCAACAATATTCCAAAAATATAAATTTTGCAATATTTTTTTAATTTCTTGAGAATTCCCGAGAATTCTCGAGAAATATAATTTGATTTCTCATTTCTCGAGATGCGAAAAATATCGAGAAATCAGGAACACTAATTACTACTCATAAAAAATGATTTTCAATTGCATGTACTTGTAAAGTACTCCTGCTTTCGAATCCTTGAATGAGTATCTATAGGATTCGAATATGTACATACAAATACTTTCTCATTTGAAAGAATCGAATCTTGTAAAAGTAGTAATCGAACCCTGAAAATGTACGTAACCTGTATTGGTCTGTAAATAGTATTCAGCACCCCATTTTAACGATACTAGCTCGTGATTACCTGTGCACCATGGGAATGTTCGTCCCATCAGAAAGAATATTTTCGAAGGCAGGAAGTGTCGTTAGTAAAAAACGGAATAGGTTGAAGCTATAATAAATTGTCAATCAAATATTATTCCTCGATACTTACAAATGTTAAGAGTATTTTGTGTATTTGCCAAATAAATTAATTGTTAATGATAATAAAGTTAACTAAATGTAATGTGGAATACTTGTACATAGGTAATTTTCACCGAAAACAAATCACACACTTGCACCAAATAGAAAACTCCTGGTTAAACTAGGTAATCATAAAGGGTTCGAATTTATAAATGGTCAGAGTTCGATTATACTTGCAAGTACCGCTGACCTTTCTCAAAGTTCTTATAGAGAGTTCAAACCTTTCTCGTCAAGGTTCGAGTCTACTTGAAAGTAGTGTTTTTTTTTTTTTCTTTAAAGTAGTCGTGAACTGTTCGAAACTATACAATCAGACTTGCACCTACTTCCAATATACTTGATCCCATCACTAGTTGGCAGCTGGAGCGGATTATTGTGTCAGTGAGCAGAAACGTGGGCACGTGGAAGACTTAAATCTGTGGTTGTAAGGAAAAACGACCCATGTCACATGTTTTCACTTTCGAGATATTGTCGTTGAAAGTTCTAAACACCAATTCTTCTTATTAGCAATGTTTCCTTGTTATCTTCTTACGATATAAACGTAAGATATATTCAATATTCGTATAATTAACGTAAATATTAATAAACAAAATAGTAATAAAATGCATACACTTTAGGGAGAGTGTTGTTCTGCTTAATGGCTTTAAGAAGAGACGAAAAGAAATGATTACTTTTCCTTCTTTTACTTTCTTTTTTTGTGTTCTTTCGTTTTCTTCTGTGTTTTACGTTGTTGTTTGTAAAATACAAGTTACACATTTAAGTATCACTAGTATTTCATAGTGTGCTATTTCTAGTAAAATAAAAATAAGAAATATAATTTTGCTCGTTTTATTTTACACAAAATACGTTATAGTATATGAAGATAAATAAAAATAGAAAATAAAAAGCGATCACAAAGGAAAGATACGTCGTGTTCTCCAAATTTTGTGGACTTACGTTGTTTTGCCAAATGCGTATTAATTGAATATTGGACTTCGGTTAAATTGCCTTGTTTTTCAAACGTATAAAATTCCTTTTCATGCATTTTTTTTCTGATAAAAACATACATCCAATATTCTACAGTAAAATTAATGCATAAACTCAATTTTTTTGAAATAGCAACATGGTATCGTTTTTCCTTACAACCACAGATATACGCGTAGGGAAGTTTCAGGGAAAATATATTCTATATTTTTTATATTATTTCATTTATTGTTTGGAGTTTCTGTGACGTTTCTCGAGTGGTACGCCAGTGTTAGAAAATTGTTATTGTATCTTCACCATAAACAAAGGAACTTTTAAGCGTTTGGCAATTTCGTGTGCACGAACCTAATATCGACGTGCGTTACGAAAAGTACAATTTTCTTATGAAAAACAGCACGTTTCTCTTCGTTATTACGAAAGCTATCACGTTTCGGTTTTCGCTGCGAAAACTAGTAGGTTTGAGCGGTTTGCCACGAAAAGTAGCACGTTCCGACTGTAGCTACGGAAAGCAGCAGATTTGGATGGTTGACTACGAAAAATAGCATGTTTCGTCTTTCGCTGCGAAAACTAGAACGCTTGAGCGGTTTGCCACGAAAAGTAGCATGTTCCGCTTATAGCAACGAAAAGCAGCACATTTGGATGGTTGGCTACGAGACATCAAGTGCGTTAACTTAAATACTTTCCGACGCGATTTTTATTTAGTACTAGGTCGGCAATTTATTAAACATTAAAATACCGTACTTCAATTATGTAGATTAAAATTTTCATACGTATTTCCTTTTGGAGATTAGATGGATTTATTATTTATTAAACAATATTTTCAAAAGTTGAATTTTTCCATGCAAAATGCACTTCAACAATTTAAACTAATCCCGCGCCGAAACGTGATAATTTCTGTAATTTGATCCAAAACGTGCTATTCTTCGCGGCGAAACAGGATAATGTGCTAGTTTTCGCCGCGGCGGAAGACCAAACGTGTTGATATTCGTCAGAAACGACGGAATGTGCTTCTTTACGTGGCAAACTGAAACGTACTGTTTTTCCTAAGAAAAATGAAACTGCTACTTTTCGTAACGCACGTCGATATATTCTGCATTTTTATTAGTGCATGCTAGCTCTGTCAACATTTGGAATTTATCATGCGAATTTACTTTTGTTAAGAATGACCCTTTCGTAGTAATACACTGAAAGATTATCGTTTGTTATGCAAACAGTTAAGCTGCACAAAAGGTTTGATTTGAAAAAAATGCACTAAAAACTAAAAAATAATTATTTTCTTGTACTACAATTTCAATGATGTTTTTTATTTTAAATAAAATCGTGGAGCAGGATATGCCATAACAGAGTATGAATCAATTTAATACAGAATCAAGCGTCCAAATGAATTTGTCGTGACATATCCTGCTCCACGATTTTATTTAACGTGAAAAAACACCATCGAAATTGTAGTACAAGAAAAGAATTATTTTTTAGTTTTTAGTGCATTTTTAATAAAATCGTTTAACATAAAAAGTCTTTTTATATACTTTTTATTTTCTAGTTTTTAGTGTTTTTGGGTTTACATTTCATAGCACAGACTTCTTTACGAATATCTTTTATTGTTGTATAGAGTTTAACAGTTTGCTTAAACGCTATAATGCTACAGTCACTAAAAAATAATTCTTTTCTTGTACTACAATTTCGATGTAGCCTGTAAAGTTTTAGTTTTAGTATTCGTACATACGTGACGGATCGTTTCTCGATAAATTGTGTATTTTCGGTAATCGCGATGCGACTAGCGTCCTGAACGAAGCAGCTTTATGTCGTATTTTTTCGTAAAGAGCGCGAGTGGCTGATTTCAAGTCGTTTGGATTTGTGGTTATGGGTTACATTTATTGATGACTGGGTAATTTTTTCACCCCCTCGGGGTTAATTTCTTTTTAAATATTGTATTGCCATCCAAACTACGCACGCCTGCAAAGTTTCAAGACAAGTGGATAGTTGGAAGTGGGTTAAATTTGAGTTGCCAGATTCGAACCGTACATGCAAACAAATAAACAGAGGATCGAAGCTGAATAAAATCGTTTGAAAAAGGAAGCTTGTACATGATGTACCTAATTAATTTTTCTTATTGTGGGAAATATGAATTAAGAGAGACATGCCGAGTTGCGTTGTTTGGTTATATGTAAAGAATTTTTCCATCGAGTATGATAAATCCTTTGCTTTTTCTGACCGAGTGAAAGTTAACCCGCTTTAATGAAACATGAAATATGAAGGCATCGAGGGAGCAATAGAGCGTTGATTACGCAGTAATATACGCGATGTTATGAATCACTGAGCTTCGGAGAAATTTGTTTTAAGAGAAGATTAATACACGCTATTGTGTTACGGTAGTATTTATAGCGCTATGTTTTCTGACCCACCATTGAGTTTAAATTTCAAACAGTCCAGTTACAGCTTGGTAACTGCGCTTTATCACTGTTTCTCGCATAAACCCAGTGAATCCTTTCGACAAGTCCGTTGGCTACATTTCACTCAATAAAATTTCTCTACTTACTAACAACAGCTGCAAGGAACTCCAAAGAAGAGAATAAGTTTATCTAATCTATTATCAATCTTAATAACTTGAAGGTGACCAATAAGAATAACTCCTCTCATAATTCATATTAATTCCTTCGAATCATTTATTATTTTCAAGAATTTCTCACAAGATTTCCTTTGCACTATACAGTAGAGAATATATAACCTGTTTCGTTTGAAACGATCAATTCTGTATAATTTAATCAAAGGACACTGACGTACCCCCTCACCCTGATATATTTGCATCGAGTCTGCGCGTCATTGCAGTGGCTAGAACGCGAGTCTAAAATTGGGCACCCCTATTTCAGACTACCCTGTATCTCAGGACACGCCTGGTGCCAGCCGATAAGTCCGCCGTCCTTGATTTCTGTTTGGTCCCAATTGGAAAAATACACAGCGACACGGCACCAAGTGGATGCACGGCTTGCAATCCCATCGCGGGATTCGATACGCGCTGATTATGCTGATTGCAGCCAACGGAAGCGCATTAGCGTGTCCATTCCTCGGTCGTAACAAATGATCTCGGTAATCAAGCGATCGGGAACGGTGTAATCTTTCTCTTCTCCAGAGCAGGCAAGGACGCGGCGCGCACGTTCCGACGATTACGTCCGGCTTCGAAGTTACCGCGGGTTGTTGGGTGTATCGTTTTCGAACTGCTTGACGCGAAGCTGTCGAAGCTTCTAAGACTTCTAAGCCCCTTTAATCGATGAGAACCTATTGGTCCGTTTATAGAAGAAGCGCGCGACCTAGTGACTGCTGTCTTCCAATGCAAGAGGCACCGAAGGAAATTAATGCTATGTATGGTTGCAACCACGGATGAGCTTCTATTTTGTGATAAAAATTAATTGTTCAGAAAGAGAACAGCTAAATTTTTAGCAGAAATCGAACATTTTTTTTTCGAAACACTGTAATTCTGCAAATTTTTATTGGTAGGGACCTCTGTGGTTAAGAGAAAATAAACCTTGGTTTTTCCATTTTGGATGACTAGCAGGCCCCACATCATCACCCGACAGAAAAGATTTTTTTTAAGAAGCTTCCAGTACCGATTACACCTATGTAAATATGTGATTAAGAAGTTTACAAAAATTGTGAGTATTGCTTCAAACGAGTATTGCTACAAAACACCAGACAGTATAAAGTTATAATTTTTGTTAAATAAATTCCCGAAGATGGCGTTGAAAACCGGGTTTAAAAACTCGGTTTTATATACTAGAATTAATATGCAGAAATGAGTTAATTAGTTAATTAAAAACCTTAACATTTTGACTTGAAATCATTCACTCCGTTTACTGTGAAACTAATCTTCATGAGTTCATATGTTCTAAAGAAAAATACTAAATGGTATAAAGATTTACAATTTGGTACCACCTTTTAAAAGGTTTATATTTTATACGGATTTTAGTTATTTTAATTTTTTTTTTTGTTTATTTAGTTTTGTATAGATAGACTATATTTTATTTTGTTATATTTTTGTAATTCCATAATATTAAGAAAACAGAATTTTTTTAAAATAAGTACAAATATTTATATACTATTTTAATTATATTTTTTGTTGTAAAAATTCGAAAATTAGTTTAACCGGTTTTTTAGCCTAGTAGAATTCGAAAACCGGTTTTTCAAATGTCGGTTTTTGTATAAAATCTACCCCCTTAATTTATAGAGATTGTGAAGTGACAGACTTATTCTCTGCTGTTGTCAAGACAATGTTCATCCGTGCTATGGTAATTAGTAATCAATTGATTACCCCCTTCAATGAAAATTGTAGAGTACTGCAACTGTAATTACATCTAGCTGCATATTTTGACATCTAGTTCCCCTCAGTTTTTCTGTTCCAACCCCATACATTCCACATTTGCAACTTCTTCCTCCACATTTCCCGCCTCCGCGCTTTACACCGACCCAGTGTGGAACAAGAATGTCTTATTTTTTAGACATCGGGCAAAATTTGAAGTGTCGAAATTCTGTTCTATAACTTCATTAAATCTTTATTAAGTGTTCGTAGCATTAGAGAACACAAAGAAATAAACTTTATATTCACATTAGGTTTGATCCAATTGCATATGAATCTGACCAGTATGAAAATTTCAGTCTCTTTGTCTTTCAGTTGCCCCACTTTAAACAACTATTGCCTAAATCCTATTACTTCTTAAGTTCTCAATATTTGATATATTACTGAGTATCTTATTATTAATGATTTTGTACGAAAAACATTCTGAATTAACTTGGATTTCATCACTAAACAACTGTATAAAATAAACATGCGTTGCACTCGATACTATAATAATTCAACTAGTGATTTAAAATTGTGCTCAAAGTCGCCCAAGGTCTAAAATACCTGAATTTAATCCTTGAATAGTAAGGTTTTAAAAAGTAGAAAAATGATCTGCTACTAGCTGCGATTAATAGAATAAATCTATTTTACAGTTCGCGAGTTATAACACAAAATTGGAAAGTAACCGGATATTCAGAGGTGAATTACACGAGCTTAGAGTGAATTTGGGTGGCAAACAAAAATTGCGTTGTAATCAGGAGGAAATTCTCTAAATATTCACAAAGTTTCACAATTTTTTGAATGTTCCCTCGTTATTTATAGAAAGCCCAGAGAGATTGCATTTTTGTTTCTAAATCTCAGTTATTCTACTTAACACGAATTAAAAGTGTGCAAACTTTTACAATGAAACTCCAAATCGTTTGGAAGTAATAGCCGTGTCCAGTTATTGTCCGTACGTCGTTCCACTGTCGCAACCGCGCGTTAAAAACAAGGGTGCCCCGTTCCTCCTGGCGGTGCCCCCGTTTTAAATCCGACCATTCCAAACGCCTCTCGTCTCTGCGCGCGACAAAATAATTCCCATTAATTAAAATCACCGCCAAGAATTCTTCCACTTCGAAGTCACCATTCGCGAGACGGTCCCCCCTTCCCCTCATCCAATCCGCGTTCCTTTCTCTAGGAAATTTCTCCAACTCGAGTTAAAAAGGAAAACCAAAAAAGCAAGCATTTTCCCTTTCGTCGCTGGGATTTATTTCTGAATCGTCGCTTCGGAAACGGTTGATCGTGGAGGGTTAGCCCATTCTTCCCTTTCTTCCACTCCTCCCGCCCTCCCTCCATGGAAACCAGATTTATTCTAACGATTCCCTTTGAGCAATTAAAGCCACCCCCGTCGCGGGGCGAGTCCTCGAGGTACAAGCAGCGGCCAGACAATCGAGGGACGAAAAAAAAAAAGCTTGTCCAGGCCGTCCCGATTAATTACCGCGCTGCAGGGACTCCTGGTGTGATTTGCTTAGATATTGCACCCCTCGACGTCGCGGCGTGACCTCCCCCCTAGGGCGCTCCTCGATCCCGTGGCCACGCCGAATCGAGAACACTTCACGGATCGATTAATCATTCCGGGAGCTCGCGCTCGCTCGGCGTCCCCGACGGATTTATCATTATTTATCCTGGGGCTTCTTCGCGGTCGGAAGCGGGCTTTCATTGATAAAACCACTTCTAATGAGAAGCGGTGACGGCAAAATGGAGATTACTGGTAATGGAATTAAGAAATGTATTCAGCTGGAATTAGTCGAGAGGGGGATGCTTAGATCTCTCTCGCCACTCCCTCCATTCATTTTCTGCTCGTTTGCTTCTGGCTACTCGGAGAATGCTTGGATAGGTAACTTTCGAATGCTTGTAATTTGGCTTGAGTAGTTATGCAGAAAGGCTACCAACCCTCGAAATGACAAAAAATTAGTAACACACTACGAATCCCATAATTTTGTAAAACATTACTAATTCATCGAACAACTCTTACATTATATAATTATTAAAACTGCCAATGTACAGTTCCATTTTAGGCTTAAAAAGCAAAAACTACAGAATATTTAAAATAATATTGATTAGGGTAAAGGACCCAATTACTGACACGTTAAGCGTTGACGCTGACATTATCTTATAGTTATGTACTTATAGACTAAAAGTATATGTTGGTCTTGTTATTTAATATTGTTTAATATGTTTACTTGTATGAAGAAAATTTAGTTCGTCTTAAAAGTTCAATTTCAATAATCGATTTCAAAAATGTATTTGGGGATTTATTACTGACACCGTTCAAATGTATTTAACTGAATTACTGACGCCCCAATTACTGCCGGCTAACCTAATACTGTTTATGGCATTTTAAGATTACTTCGTGTCATGTACATGAGCAACTATTGCTATGACAGTAATACCAAAATGCTTGAAACGCTTGTACCAATCACTGCCACCCGATTAATAAGTAAACAGACTTACCGAATCGTTGAATTTGTATCTTTATTACTTTCTATGACGCTTATATTATTTAAAATATTACATTTTTATGTTAATAGCTTAAATATTACAATTACAGCATTTTCTTTGACGCCTTGTTTTCTCTTTCGCTAGTAAGGAAGTCATCGTTTCCATTCTCCTAATATTCACTTAAAATTTTTGATCGTTTAATTCAAATTAACGATGAAAAAATTAAGTACTGTTTTTTGTATCGTATAAATAACAGTTCGAATTATACGCTAAATTTTTTTTATGCATAAATTTATAAGATTTATTTGTTATTTTACGTGAAACAGTTAAGGGTGACAGTAATTGGGTAGGTCCCAGTAATTGGGTCCTTTACCCTATACTGCTCACTATTAAATAACCGATTAAAAGACTGTAAAAAAATAACAAGAAATAAAACATACCCAATAGAAATAAAACCACCTTTCTGTACCAATTAAAATCTTCAAACTAACTCATTTACAGTTCACTGAGGGTTGGTAGCTTTCTGTATAACTACGCCCAATTGTTCTCGACAATTTTTTATTATAATAATAATACATAACGTTGAAATAGAGTCACTGTAATGTTAAGGGTAGGTTTAATAACAGTAGCTATATTGTACCTTCCAGTTCTCTATTTTCTGGTGCAACAAAGACGATTATTATTGATTTTATTATTAAATAAGTAGTCCATAATATAGTAAAAAGTTTTGATACGAAGTTCGTTCCTGCATGCTCGAAGCTTCCTACCGAAAATCAGGCACTCAACGTCAAGATTGTACCAATAAGTGAATTGCGCGTTATATCGCGATAGCTCGTCGAACATTTCAAGCAGAGGGCACGCTTCAAAGCCGTGAAGCTCGTGTTTCGAAATTCGTCGCTTCGGTTGCGAAAAAAAGGGATAAAATCAGGTCGCCCCGGCGAAGTGTACGTACACCCGCGACTTGTTTGTGCAAATAACCGTTGACCCGTTTGATGCGACCTGATTAACGGGCCACGGTTCGATCGATCGCGAATCGCGGCTCTGCCACCGCCACCTGGGAGCCGATTCTATCTATTCACGCCGAATGTTAACGCGCGTCTCGTAAATGTCACTGGAAGCCGCGCGCAGAAAGCGCAGATCTTGGTTTACGTTCTGGGGCTCCAGTGGTTCAGACACCTGCACTTAATCGTGTTTCATCGGCCCACGACTCCTGCTATCGATTCTCTGAATCGCAGGATGTTTTGCCATAGAATTGTATTGTAGGGGAGAGCGGGGACAAACGCAACACTCTTTATATTTGGCCTAGCTACCAATTACCTCTTACAGATATAAAAACGACAATTATGCCTTAAGATAGTGTGTTTCTTGGTCTATCATTTGACCACAAATTCAGGCTTCCATGATAAGTAGTCAAAGAGTTATGGCAATTTTCCGCAGTGACTGTCATTGTCACTTTTGTCCTGCAGGGGTGGGACGAAAGTAACATACCATGGGGACGAAAGTAATACTAATTATTTTGAGGAGAATTAAGTAAAAACACTTCTTCCCAAGCAAAATAGGATTTTTTATTATCAGAAACGATGGAAACAAACATTTAAATAAACATATTTTAAGTAGGTAACGATAAAAAAGTATAACCAGCTTCAAACATTTCTTTGATACTGTGTATTCGATTTAATATTGAATCTCGTGTAACGGCCCCAAAAGTAACTAATATTTATGATTTTTTTTTAAAAACTATTGTTAATATTGGATTCAACTACTCCCCGTAGTGACGTGTCACTTTTGTCCCCAGCCACGTTTTTCATCATAGAACTGTTATAACGTACAAACCATACAAGACTTATTGAAATCAAATACAGGAACTTATAAGGACATTATTTAAGAAAGCTCTAAAAAATAATTAGATCAATGTCTGTAGTTTAGCTACGAATATTAACAAAAAAACCAACAGAGGAGAAGCTTATCTGAATGATCGAAATAACGAAATCAGTTTGCCTACGGTATACGAATCGTTGTATTGCTTAGCGTCACTCCGTGAAAGAAAAGAAACACTGAACACGCGTAACTATGCAAAGCAAACGTTTTGGAAACTTTTGTGCGAGGCGGGAGAAGGCGTGTTACTTTCATGACGCCGTTACGTTTGTCCCCGCTCTCCCCTACAACAAACTTAACCCTCCGTGGTCAAACCTTATACTCCAGTGTCATTTTTCAGTTACCATTTTCGTATCTTTTAATCTTTTAACATTTGAGTGATAATAAAATTGTATATTCGTGATGCTTTAATAGTCTTTGTTTAGAAATGTAAATTTTGATATTTTGAAATTTGTATGTGAAAAATAGTTGTGGGTAAAAGCGATTTTTTTTATTAAAATTCCCCTTAAATTTTATAATCAAAGTCTAGAAATTTACAGAAATATTGGCAAAGACGCATCCTGGGGTGTGATGCACCGTGTGTGACCATGAAGGGTTAATCACTGTATTACGATTCTAATCACGAATCACAGTATTATGCAAGGAATTCAATCCCAAGGTGTTATACTTTGAAATACCACGGCTAGTATCATTCAGCGACCTGTGAGCTAGGATATTCGAGATATCTAATCAGAAATATTAAAGTGGCTCGTTATTTCTCGCGTATCGAAATTGTAGTACCGTAATAGCAGTGATTGCAGTGTCATTCAGTGCTTCGAGCTGAATGGATCATAGAAATCCGTAAGCAGAGCTTCGCGTAACATTCGTTGAATCACAAAGAATGATATTGGGCAGAAAGGTCGGCGTGAATCGAGCTCCCCGCGTCGCACGTACCTTTATAATCATATCTTCGGTTACGTTTCACAATGACGGTGGCCTATAATTACGAAACGCGCCAGTGCTGCGCGGGACGTTACTTGTTTTAGCAAAACTGCCCGTTGATGCGATGATGCGGCTGAACTTAATAGGACATCGTCATTAACACGGGCCACGCTTTGATGAGCTCCTAAGAAAATCTGTTTCTCGGTGTCTATTGAATGACGTCGTGTACCATGAACGCCTTGGGCGGATATCTAATTTATTTATTTATTTAACGGTTAATAAACCCTTTGATCTGCATAGCATGCGAATAGAAAATGGAAAGAGGACCAGGAAAAACAAAGCATATAGGGTGGATGTACCAGTAAATGAACGCGTACCAGTGAATGGACATTTTGTATTAAAATTAGTAAAATAAGTTATTAAAAAAGCAACGAATTAATTGAAGACTACTTTTAATTTGTCGCTTCATGTCCAAACAATTTTTGCAGCACGTGGAATCAATCGCCTTGCAAACATAATTTTATAATAGTGTTCATTCATTAGATTTAAGTGTTCATTTATTGGTGCAGTTATCCTAATATAGGTAGATACAAACAAAGTAGTTTCATTCCTGACTATACTCCTCACATTAATTAGAGGATCACCTCTAGGAGCCCGAAAAATAGGGAGAAGTTCACATGGTCATAACTCCGGTAAAAATAGTCGTATCGATATTTTGAAAATGTGGTTTGAAAGCGTGCAATCTCTACTTTCAGATGTTTTTTTTCTTCAAATTTTAGATGCATTGTTTTTCGGCAAAGCTATAGCAATATAAAGAGCACTTGGCCAATTTTAAAAAAATTTCTTCAACTTTCGGATGTTCCATGGAGTGTATGGATTTTTTTTTTATAGGAAAGTAGCCACTTCGCCTGTGTAAATGGAATTTGAGTAAAAAAATCCATACTCTCCGTGGAACATCGCAAAGTTGAAGAAAATTTTTTAAAATTAACCAAGTGCTCTTTATATTGCTATAACTTTGCCAAAAAACAATGCATCTAAAATTTGAAAAACAGCTAAAAGTAGAGATTCCACGCTTTCAAACCATATTTTCAAAATTATCGATATGACTATTTTTACCGGAGTTATGACCATGTCAACTTGCCCCTATTTTTCGGGCTCTTAAAGGTGATTCTCTAATTAATGTGAGGAGTGTACTTGTAAGACAACTGGACAACAGCGTTTTGAAAGTTGTTAAGGTGCAAATCCACGATGAGACAGAAGTAGCGTGTCCATATGAGACTTTAATCTCGTGAGACAATTATTTCAGCATTTTATTATTTTTCAATTACTTTGTCATTAGTTTCATGAAACTAAACTCTCACGAGACAAGTTTCAGGATGTATATATTTTCAAAAATCATTTAGTTGTTGCTGGGTTTTTTTTCTCGTGATAGAAAAGTCTCGTGTAAAATCTCATTGCGGATTCGCACCATCAGAGACCTAGAGAATAGGCCGAGGGAGTGAGAGTTGCTATCTAAATAGTTTAATATCATTTAATATCTATCAACCATCATAATGGAATAAAAAATGTAACCATGATGTGAGCAAAAGTGGAATGTTTTTCATTCGACTTTTATATGAAAAATGACGGTTCTGTCTTGAAGATGTTTAATAGTTCGCTATAAATTCGCAATAGAAATAGTTCGTTTATATAACCAAATGAACTCTCGACTGGCATTAATAAAGCTTCCAAACTCTCGACTCTAAATAATTAATTGTTACGAAAGGTACAAGATATATTACAACATTTAACATTACACACCGAATCGCGTTGTTATTTCTGCAACTAGTGCCCTCAAGCCATTCCCACCTCAATTGCGTTTCCATTCCTCTAAAATTAATCATTATTTATCAAATCATCACTGACATGTCGACGTTGCGTTACGAAAAGTAGCACGTTTCAATATTCTTACGAAAAGCAGCACGTTTGTCTTCGTTGCCACGAAAACTATCACGTTTCGCTTTTCGCTACGAAAACTATCGCGTTTCGGCTTTCGCTGCGAGAACTACTTAGCACGTTTGAGCGGTTTGCCACGAAAAGTGGCATGTTCCGTTTGTAGCGACGGAAAACAGCACATTTGGATGGTTTGGTGCGAAAAATAGCATGTTTCGTCTTTCACTACGAAAATTAAGATATTTGACTGACTTGAGCGATTTTTATTTACTACTACGTCGGTAATTGATTAAACATTAAAATACAGTACTTAAATTATGTAGATTAAAATTTTTATATGTGTTGTCTTTTGGAGATTAGATGGAATTATTATTTATTAAACAATATTTTCAACAGTTGAATTCTAAAAACTGACCACGCGCCGAAACGTGATACTTTCTGCATTCTGCAGTACAATCTAAAACGTGCTATTCTTCGTGGTCAAGCCGAATAATATGTTAGTTTTCGCCGCAAATTCCCAAATGTGCTATTGTTCGTGGCGAAACAGTATAACGTGCTAGTTTTCGCCGCAACAGTACGAAATGTACTATTCTTCGTGGCGAAGCAGTCAAATATGTTAGTCTTCGCGGCGGAAAGCCAAACGCGCTAATATTCGTCAGAAACGATGGAATGTGCTTCTTTACGTGGCAAACTGAAACGTGCTGTTTTTCGTAAGAGAAACGGAACGTGACACTTTTCGTAACGCACGTTAATATAGGGGAGAGGTGCTATAAAAGGGACACTTTTGTTTAGCGTCCATTTGTGGCAATATCATTATAGGTATTTAAAAAACATGTACATCACAAGATAAAATTATTTCCCTTCGATAAAAGTATATTATAAACTCATAAATTGTAATAGAAAATAACAAAATCTGTGATTTTCAAATAAGTGGGAAATGTCCCCTTTACGACTAGGTGGTTTTAAATGGGACAGTATAAGTCATGAAAGGGACACGTTAATAATAATAAACTTATTAAGTATTGCAATTATAATTGTAAATCTTAATGATACAAAATAATGGAATCTATGAAAAAATTAACTCTTTGTACTATAAATCATCAATATTTTTTACCACCTTTATAGAGTGTGACTTATCGTTAATGCTTTAGCAGCTTTTTTAGTTATAAAGTAACATTTTTTATAAAATTTATATGTATCTTACAAACTATGTTCAACAAAGGAATACCCACGAGTGGTAAATATAAGTACGTATATAAAAAATTTATAAAACACTATTTTTTGTCGAATATATGATTATGTATACATTAATTGAAAACTAAATGCCCGAGAAAAGACATATACGATCTTCTTAAAAATCATGTAAGAAGTAAATAAGTCAGAGAAAACAATTTGAATACACGAAATTTACATACAACTGTAGCAAATTTATAACTTATAACAAGGGCTAATTTATCGCCACACATTTTTTTAACGATAAAGTTTGTCGCTTTGAATAGTCACTTCACTAATTCCTAAATTTGAAACAAGAAGCCATCAACTAATAATTCAGAATTTAAAACAATGTCATCCATGACATTGAAAGATGATACAGTAAAAGCTTTACAGGAAAGTAGAATACATATAGTGTCCAGCAGTATATGTGTATGGGAGGGACAGCCATGAAACTATAAGTGAGTTTAATATAATATAACCTCAAAACAAAGAAAACAATCAATTAAGCTTACCTATTAATTATTTTCGTTTCAGTTGAATCCAGGATATTTTAATGATATAACACTTTAACACTTTGTATATATCTTGTTCACAGAAAACGACACAGAAAATCAACGAAAATTTTACTTTTACTGCCGAAAAACATAAACCGCGGATTACTACCCTGTTGCAAGTGAGACCGCAGTGAAGTTTACGTCAAATGACTGGGCACTAGTGTTGTCATATAAACAGGAAAATCACTTGCATGTGCAATGCGTTTAGAATTTTGGCAATTCAATTTGTCCCATTTAAGACCTGTCCCTTTTATAGCACCTCTCCCCTACGCTTCCTATTTCTCGACACTTTATTAAATGCACATCTCGACTGAACACCGTTAGAGGGTTAGAACAGCATTAGCCACCCCCAAGGACAACATGCGTACTCCTGCGAAATTGCTCGCTAAATTCCCCCCCCCCCCCCCGGAGTTAATCTCCCACCGGCTTGAAACAACTTATAACTTTTCTCCCCGCGAGCGAGCGCGCGCCGCAATGAAAACCGGAGCCGAAGGGTAAACAGTTTCCTCGGCTTTAATAAGTGCGTACTAAAATCCAGGTGACAGAGCCGATCGATTATCCGGGCTGAATAAATATCGTGGCGGTTTTAACGCGACACGCCGAGCCGCGGTAACATCTTTATCAACGGGCGGCGGGGCGGCAGAATCTGCATGAAAATGCAAACAATATTTGCATAGTGTATCGAGGAAGGAAAACGTTGACCCGGCCCGTATGTGAAAGAGAAAAAGACCCGGCGACACAGGACCCTTCAAGTTAAGTGGACGGCCTGCATTTTAAGCTATCCGCTGCGTGCGCATATGTTGCAGGTGCGGATGCACCGTCTGCCCGAAGGTTCTCAATCGATACTCCCTCGACTTCCTTGCCACATCGATGCCCGCTTGGCTGAATCCATTAATATTGGCCCCTTGCATCACATCGGCGCAAAAGTTCGCTCCCCTTATCCAAGCGAAGTCTTTAAAGGGCGAGAAAAAATAAGTGCATTAAAATTTCAACGTGACAACGTGTTTAACTAAATACGCATTTATTTTTTGTCACCCTGTATTAACCCTCCACGCTCGAAAATTTTACGATATCAGTGCATACTAAAATTTGCATATAAATTAACAGATACACCTTAGCTTCGTTTCGTAAACATTTTATTGTAAAATAAAGATTTGTCGTTCCTATGTACATAATATAAAATGTAACGCGACGCGTTATCTCAAAGTCACGCGGCGATTTTAGTGAAAAGTATAAATATATTACAAGCGCTTTTAATCAAAGTATTTCCCTTGACTATCTATGACCTCGTGCCACTTTTATGGTAAAACTACAAGTAGGTGTAGTAAAACAACACCATTCAACTTCTGCACCGACCTAATAACATAAATTCCTCCTTGATTCCCAGCATTCACTTGGATGAATATTCCGTTTAAAGTTGATGTAAAATAAAATGCTAACCGACGACCTAAAATTGTATACCTATTTCTGTAACCGTCCAAATTATTTTAACCCTACACCGCGAAAGGGGTAATATTCCTCGAGTATCGTATCTCTTAGAAATTGATAGCCGGACAGCTCTAATAATAATTGTAATAATGTTTTTTCATAAGAATAAGGTGTTTCGTCGTTTTTAATAAAGATGATGCCACTCGAGGTGTACATAGAGCAGATGTTCCTATTACTGTCAGTGTCCCTATTACTGCCACTTTATTTATTTTGCTTAATAAAAATGTAACGTATAAAGAATACTGGACAACAATAATATTATTATTAAATTGAGACTGTTCTTATTATTATCAATATTATTGTTGTACACTATTCTTTATACGTTACATTTTTATTAAGCAAAATAAATAAAGTGGCAGTGATAGGGACATCTACCCTATATGTTACTGTAAAAATTCGGGGAGAAGTCGTCCTTAGCACTCGCCATCGTGGGTCGGTGGAAGTCCGAAATATCTTACAAACCATCTGAACTTCGAGCTGTTGCCAACAGAGGTGATCGGTAAATCCTGACATTTACCAGCATCTGCTGAGGAAACCCGAGGTTCGAACATTTTCTGGAATATTCCGGATTGTTGCCGCCCCGTAGCGACGAGTGCTAGAATTCCCCGATAAATTCCAAGATTCATCGGTCTTCAAACTTATACAGTAATATATATATATATCTTCTCTAAAAAATACTCGTCTTTATTATTATTATTATTATTATTATTATTATTATTATAAACGGGAATATCACATAGTTTACAGAAATGTACAACGAATCAAATTATTCTAATATTACCATTCTTCCATTTAATGAGTAATAAATTAATAATAATAATACTCCAAAATTTTCTCTCCACTAAAATCGAATTCTAACTGCACAACAACAAAAATAAAATTGATATCCTGTAAATTTAACTCCTAGATTTCGTGAACAATAAGGTCCTAAAAATCCTGAAAACCGCCTTCACAAATTTTCCCGGAAAAGAAAATAGTTCGCGTCGACGATCCGCTCGAAATCGGGTTGGCCGAAACAGGAAGAGTTACGCGGCGATCGGGTTCGCGCTTTCGCTGCGGTGACTCTCAAACAACGCCGCAGCAATACCTGTTCATTGTTCCATCGGTGGTACCTTGGCCGGTAGGCGTTCGAAACGAGGCTAGCCGAGGAAAATGAAAATATGCTGGTTACACGTGCCGTTTTATGGTCGGTTTACGGTTATGGTTGCGTAGCGCATTTATGAACGCGTGCGATAGGCCAGCGTGTCGCCCGTATGCAGACACGTGTTGCGAGTAGAAGATACGCAATCAGTGGTTCTCACACCGCGTCCACTTTCGGGCCTGAAGCCGCGCCACACAGTGTGACAAAGTGACGAAGTTTTTTTTTTCAAAATCAAAGAACTTTTGATAGAAATGAGATAGAGCGATGATTTTTCTTTTAAATTAAAGCGGAATGATGGCAGAATAAGGGAAAATTAAAGAAATTATGGTACGAACGTTTTTTAACTTTGAAAATCTGTGTTAAACTTGAAATATTACAAGAAAATTGTGATTTATCCAATACCATGTACGGTTAGATTTTTTTCTTGTGTTGTACATCATTTCCTGTAGATTTTGTCACGCTGATTTCAAATCCGTCCGCAAAATTTGTCTACTAGCTCAGGATTTTGGAAAAAATCCATTTCAAGTTTAACATAGATTTTCAAAGTTAAAAAACGTTCGTACCATAATTTCTTTAATTTTCTCTTATTCTGCAATCGTTCGGCTTTAATTTAAAAGAGAAATCATCGCTCTATCTCATTTCTATCAAAAGTTCTTTGATTTTGAAACAACCTTCGTCACTTTGCCCCACTGTGCGCCAGAGGCGGAAGAGCTCGTCTACCATTCTGCACGCGGAACTTCCTGCACAGTTGTTTGACAATTTTCAAGGGAGAGAGGAGCGACTGGCGCGAGTATGTTTCCATATGAAACTTTAGAATTACCGTCATGGTCCGTTGAGGCGCACAGTGTAACGAATGTATAGAGAAAAAAGTCAATTTTCCATTAAGATACAGTTATTTACACGTAATTGATACGTCAATCATATTTATACCCCAAAATAATCATTTTTAACATAAAATAATTGTTTGAAATATATTTTTCAAGATAATAAAAGTAAAATAAATAAAATATATATTTTTTTAAATACATTTAAACACAAATTAACAAAAAACATATGAAACAATTATAAAAAATAAAATTAATTTTTTAAATAATTTATATTGATAATAAATTTTAAATTATTTATTCTTATTATACATTTTCATCACTATCAGTTGAATATGAAGGAATTTAAAGCACAGCGCCATTCATAAATAAATGTTCGAGCATAGATTTGTCTAGTTTTTTCGTTTTATTATGTGTATTTTTTCTTATGTGGGAGCACTCGGGAGCAGATAAAATTTATACTAAATTAAAGGACATAAAAAGAACTAATTATAGTGAAAAAATGAAAGAACCGATATGTTTCGTTTCCTTTTAATTCACTCCAGAATTTAGAAGATGCGACAAAAAAAGTAATAATTTGAGCCACTGGTACAGATCCATATCTTTAAATGCAAGAGTTTTTAATTAATAAAACAAAAAAGGGATATATTTTGCTTATTTCAAAAAAAAAAAAGAAAAGAACTTATAAATACAATAAAAATGCAGCGGGTAAATATTTCCTATGTGTAGTCTATGGCAACGTGCGTTTGGTTGTTCGATTTTGAATGTAATTACTGACCTTAATTCCGTTATTTATGTTACTAAGTTATGATGTTCTTATATCGGGGGACTGTTTAATATCAATTCCATGAAATGAAATACCAAATTTCAAAACTCAAATTTTTGCTTCTTGAACACGTGCCGCGTCACTGTGGGCGGAGGAAAAGAAAGGAAATAAATACTTGGCGAGCAGTTTAAAAATAAACAGGAAGAAATGACCGGCGACACGAGCGTTAGACATTTGATTATCGCGCAGGGTTAGAATGAGTTTCGTGGATTTGAAAGGGAGCAGGAAGCCTGAAAGCCGAGAGGGCGAATGTTTTCCACGATTATGCGGTCGTGGGCGCACAGAGTGCCAAGAAACGCGCTCTTTTGCCAAAAGTGCCACAGACGTGTCGTCACCTCTCTCGCCTTGTTTTGGGAGAAGCTTTCATCCCCGCACGTGTTGACGGATTATTCGAAGAGGATTTGTTTTTATTTTCACGAAACGCGGACGGACGATTTTGTTTGACAAGACTGTCAGAAATATTATCTCGAGAATATGTTGAAGTTTCGCTATTGTTAAACTTGTATCTTTCAGGTATTCGCCGCTTCTTCTTGGCGATATGAGGAAGACGATTGCAAGCTTTTGAGTTTTGCAAGCGGTGCGAAGTGGAAATGGCATCGCTGTACTTGGTAATGCAGAATATATTTTAGAATGAAATTTAATAAACCAGGAAGAAGATCTCTGAGATATTGATCATTTGTATCTCTGCAGCCTGGTGCACTTTAAACTGCATAAAATCATCGATTCATAGTTCTCCAAATGTGCTAATTAGCTCCTACGACTTGATTTGTATCGACTCTTCTTCGAAGGGAACCTTGGAAACGTTCGTAAGGGACACAAAACCAGGAATCACTATGGCACGTGCTGAAGCTTAACGCGGAAGTGAGAAATGGCACTGCTGACACTTTAATGGTCAATAATTGTCAACATCTTTACAAAAGTAAATTTTCATTTTCGACTTCTACACTCGAAAGCGACGCTCTGTTAGGCTTTATTCGGCTATCACGAAAATAGTAGAGCACCAGATACTCCATTTAACAATAAAGCCACTTTCATCAGATTACGTTTCCCCCGAAGGCATGAAGCTTTTATACAAGCTACTATTTAGACTGATGAAAATATAGGACACCCTCCAGTTGACTGAAATACCCCTATTACATAACTGGCAGGGTGAGGTAGATTTAACCCCGACGAAAGATGCAAATAGCTTATCCACGTTATCGTTACGTCTATTCTTCACGAAACAGTAAATTAGGAAATCTGCGTAAGAACAACGAGCAATCAAATCTACGAGAGTTCATTGATAAGTAAATACATAAATAAATTTACTTCATTTTGATACCAGTTTCAGTATTTTATCCTGTCTTAAATTTATTTTAGGAGATTGGTGAATTTAGATGTCAATCAACCCTCGTATTTAAAAATATTGTATACGTCATACAGGTCCCTTAAACTCACTCTTACTTAGCCTCCATTGAATCGAAAATACAAAGGGTGTCTCGCTCAGGCATATATTATTTTTCCTATCAAACTACCTCAAACAATACTAACCCGAGTGTTAAATTTCCTAAAAGTTTAAACACGTCCCTCCACAAACGTGTGCATTCGCGGAAGAAGCCCCTGAGCTACCTCAACCCGCGCCAAAGGCAGCCTTAAACGATCGAGCATCGTTCATTGGACGAAAGGCTCGTTAAGGAGGGAGCCTGGTGTAACTAGCTGAGAATCGAGGCATTCTTCGGGAATTTTTTTTAAAGAAAGTATTCAATGGATCTTTCTGAAACTTCCAGGATATTGTATTATCAGATTAAGGTAGATAAAAAAAATTTATTAAAAAAGAGCAGTAAAATAACAGAGTTATACGGGCTTATGCCGTTGGCAACGCAATTGTTCCACTGCGGGCAACGTAGCGTCTACTGTATTCATTTAAAACCAAAAATAGAACAATTTTTGTTTAGTTTATGAGTGCACGCACAAATCGTATAAATTCATAACTTAAAAGATGCCAAATTGTACGAATGGCAGCCTCTTTAAAAAAATTCGCTTTTTCCAACGAAATTTTGCCTTAAATGTGTAAAAAAGAGTTATTTATTTAAACAATATCATTATGCCAATAGCTAAGCTCTGTGAAGAAAATGTTCACAAATATCCATGCACAAGGTCAAGTCGATTGGTTGAATATTTTTCGAATTACATTGCCCGCAAATTGTAAAACTGTCGTTTCGAGAAAAACACATTTCAAGTTATCTGGCTATACCCGCTTCAATTTTTCGAATTTCGTTTTGCAGCTTTGGGAACATATTATCGTAATCTACAACTATTCATTTATGCAACAACAACAAAAAAAATCGGTTACTTCGCCCCGCTACACCAGGCTCCCCCCCTTAAACGGCGACCACGACGGTTTCCACCATTCTTTCCAAAGTAGCCTAGTCCACGGTTCGACGTCTGTCTGCGCCTACCGCTGTTTAATTAGACCGATGAATAATGCATTCGCCGCGCGAGGCCCCGCTAATTAGCGTCATATTCAGCGATACTAAATATTGAACAACGAGGCCGCGCGCGTACAATTATTTTCGAAGTTAATTAAAGTGGATCCCCGCGTAACGCGTGCGCATTTTAATTGCACGGAAGCCTCGGGACAAAGGGCGGCTAGCCCAAGCTGAAACGGCCGTTCGTCACGCGAAAACTATCTATTTCTGTTGCCGCCAGCGCGATCGCGGCCCCGTCTGGCTGCAACCGGCGCTCACCTACTCGCCGCAGGAGAGCAGGTGCGAAATAATTCCCGCGCGATCTCTCGCGCGGAACGACGACCGACTGGAATTATTTGCAGCGCGCCGCGACGGCCGGCATCGAGCTTCTGCTTCCGAAATTCCCGTCGATCGCGCGCGGGGCTCCCGATATCGCCCGCGGCGACTCGGCGATTGTTTGCCGCCTCGAATAGAACGGGCGCGCGCCTATCGGAACTACGATGGAACGCGCGGCCGTGTGGTGACTTCTTCCCTCGGGAGTTTCCATAATTTTGGGGATCGCTGATTCAAGTGAACGAAGAGCGTGAGGCGAGATTTTTTCAGTGTGGCGGGGGTGGTTTATTTGGGTAGCATAAGTCGTGTGAGTTTTTTTTTGGGTATGGTGTTAAGGGGTGATGCTCAGTCAGGAGGCCGAAAAAAGGGTGGTCTTTGGAAATTTTGTTACTAAAAAACTATAGCAGATTTCTCAAAAAATCTGTTTTCCTTTTAAGGATTGCATCTAGTACCGTGCATCGTATTTTTTTTATTTAAAAATATTTATCAATAACTAAGTTATTGTCCATCACTCGAAGGTTCTCTCAAATCAAAGGCTTCTGCGGTGACTAAAATATTTAAAAAAACATTCAACCGATTTACTTCAAATTTTACAAGCTTACTGTGGGAACAATAAACTAGTCTTTGAACGAAGGATTTTTTTAACCGATGCTTGGTTTTCTTTTAATTGACGAAAATCAAGCACGATTTATTATAAAAATTGAAACTTTGACTTTAAACATCAGCCATTTTTCCCAAATCAATGTTTCGAAAAATCCTTCGTTCAAATACTAGATAATATAATATAATAAGTAAATTCTTTTGAAATTTTTATTTTTGATGATCGACTTTCGAGCAGCAGTGGTCACCGAAGAAACCTTTTTTTGAGAGAACCTTCGAGTGATGGACAACAACTTAGTTATTGATAAATATTTTTGAATAAAAAAATTACGATGCACGGTGCTAGATGCAATCCTTAAAAGGGAAAAAGACTTTTTGAGAAATGTATTATAGCTTTCGAGTAAAAAATTTCCAAAGACCACCCTTTTTTCGGCCTCCTAACTGAGCATGACCCTTTAAATTAAAATCGTGTAAATACAGAATGAAGTCTAAGTATTTCGTTCTGCAACTTACTCAAATTAACTAGAAATATATACAGAATTATAAAATAAAAAGAAAATATTCATTCTCTTTCATTATTGTAGCAGAGAAGCGATAGATGGTACAAGTTGGTCAATAAAGGGAACATCAGGTCCAATATAATTTTCACCATAATTTTTGTGTAAATAGTCAAATATCACTCTAAAACTAATTTGATTAAGAAACTAGAGACTTCAAGAAATACAATGATCCATACTTTACTCAAACATTGTCGTATATTAGTGAAAAAATTACTATTTCGAACCAATAACACTCTTAAATGGTCGCCAATGGGGACATTTACCTTACACAGATGTAGAATCTGAATATAGTCATTCGACCACCTCTCCGGCCCGACTGCGTCTCCCGGATTTACCCTATAGCCCATTGATAAAGGCAGCCCTGGTATCAAGCTCCAAAGTTAAAAAGCGAGTCCATTGAACCCAGTGTGGCCAGGAAGTGCTAGCATACCCCAGAATGAAAGTGTTTGTCATCCATTGAGTACAAACGCAGTAACTTGGTAAAAAGAGCGAAAAGGCGTTCTCAGCGTAAAACACAGATTCCTGAGGATCTATCCTTCAGTCCCACCTCGCGACATCGCGCACCCCACTTAATCAAGCCTGGTTTCTCCGTCTCCGACTTTTCTGCGTCGCGTGCGCGGCAAACTAGATGCCGGGAGGGAAAGACTGCGAAACGGGGGCAGAGTTCTGTGCCGGTCTCCGAAGGATGAAAAATATCACTCTACGGTGACATCATTTTTTTTTCCCCCGCATAACACAACAGGCAGCGCAAAGGCGAGGAGCCCGTAACGATCGACCGATCGAACGCCTCGGGGCCTCCTTCCTATTAATAAACGCGATACAAAAAGGAGAAATAATTCGTCGTTAATTCCCCGTGGCGCGGTAAGTGTTGCGCGCGGCCATTACGCTCGCGGTCGACGATGAAAAATTATCCTCCCGCTGGCCTCACGATACACTGCTCGCCTCTTCTTCACCGCTTTTTTTATTTTATTTTTATTCTTATTTACGCCAGAAAGGGAAGAGGAAGCGGCGTGTTTACTGTCCGCGGAGCACCGTCACCGTGAAACGATTCACTCGTGCACGCGAACTCGAACAATCATTCCCGATTGTTGCACAGCTTGTAGTTTCGCGATAAACACGATGGACGTAAGGACGGCCACGAGACATCTTTTAGCGGCTGATTTAGATTAGTAGTTACACAGTAGATTGGCCGTTCTTTGTGAGTCTGAAAATTTTTATTTCGTATTTCTTTGCTCTCGCCCGCTTTTGATAAGAAAATAATCCCTGAAAATAATTTATTGCAATCGAACAACAGGAAAGCGTGCCGACGAGGCCTTAGAATTAATCAATGGTTTGGATTTAAAGAATTTCTCAAAAATGAAATTTTTGTTCAAATAATATTAAACGAGCATTCATTTTTCTACAATTACTGTATATATAATTAATAACACTGCCTTTTTACGCTTAGAAATTGATATAACGGGAATGTGTGTAAAGCACATTGTTTATTTTATGCTTTACGAAATTATCTAGAGTTTAATGCGTATGGAGCGAGATTCGGCGAGAAGAAGCTAGTTGTTAGGAAACCAGAGACTAATTACTCTTCAGCGAGATTTACACGATAATGTTCCTGCCCTCCGTAACCGTTCCATCAAAGAAACTGATTGCGGGAAGATTCCCAGAACGAGTGCCTTCCATTGGCTAGATGGATGGCAAGTTTAGTTGGAAAATCTAACTTAGATCGTCCTATAAGTAAAGGTTGATGGGGGCGATTAATCAAAACCGCGATTCGTAGTTAAATTCGATCTGAAGCGCTCCAATAAGAGAGGCGTAACAAAAGTAACGCCGCGAAAGCCTTACAAATAAACATCAAGCCCACTGTTACATTCTCCTCTTCGAATCGAGCAACTCCTCCGCGCGTTCAATGGATCGACGAACAACCGTCTGCATACACCTACGCCGGATACACCGTAGAACAGTGGCCAGAGCTACCGAGTGCTCTGCACTGGAAGAAGCGAGCAGGTACCGTAGAACAAAGACAAGGAGAGAAGCAAACAGCAGCAGAATGGACGTAGGGTAAGTCGGGGTGAGATGGTCATACGGAAGAGATGGGCAGTGACAGTATTTTTTAGAAGGAAACGCCTGATTGCGTTGCCTCGACGTACCTTCGAAGTGTCATAGAAAAGTAACATTCTTACTTCAAAGAGTTGAAATAGAACGTTTTTAAAGGTTTGTAAATCCACTGCGAAATTTAAGCTAGTGCTTCGAAATGTTTGATCAATAATTTGGTCATCTTCTTTGTGTTATTTACGCTGAATATTTTTCATTCTCAAGATGTAGTTTCGATAGTGCATTGTTTACAGTGTTTTTAACCTTAAAGTATTCAGGGTTACGTTTGTTGGTCTAAGCGAAAGGGGAATGGCTATCTTACGGGGGCTTCAAGGGAAAGATGGTCAATTGTTGTCCAGGAGAGCTGGCCATAGCTGTATTTGATGTAATTTCAGATATTTTGCTGAAATTCGGAGAAAATTATTTCGAAACCAAAAAAAAAACAAGATTGGCTAAGATGTAAGTCATGTGGTTATTGGGCCCATGAAAATTGCACAGAGTTTGACACTGTGTGTCATACATGCGGATTAGAAGACTCACAGCAAGAGCCCAAAGAAGTTTTGAGCGGGCAAAAACGAAGGTGGACGACAACTAGAAAGAATCTGAGATAACCAGTTGAGGACCACTACTTGTTAACCTGAAAGGTACATATGACCATCTTTCCCGGACATTAAGGGAGATATGGGCAATGGCACTTTTTTTCATTTGTAAAATTTGTATATTAAATAATAATTTTTCGTTTATTGATATTAACGGACGTGTAGACAAAGGATTGAAATTTTGTTCTACATGATTTTCGTTGCTTTATTTCAAATAGGTTGGCTGTAGCAGACTCTAAACGACACTATGACCATCTCACCCAGACTTACCCTAAGTGTAGTAGGAAAATCTTTTAATGAACTCACGAATCACTAAATCTTCTATAACTCCGAATAACATAGTGTTGGTAATATTTATTGCATCACCTACAAATCCAAGTCCTATGAAACAATCTTCATAACTGGATGACTGATAACGTAGGTGGTATCTGAATTATTTTAACTAAGATATCGGGAACTGCATGCCTACTCTAATGCTAAATACCAATTCTAATTGAGGTGGAAGTGAATAGACGCTAAATCAGTATTTCCCAATATTTTTTGAGTCGCGATCCCCTTTTGTAATATTCAAATAACCTGCGACACCCTCACCTCTCCCATATAAAGTAAAGAAAACACATTAAAAATAGTTATTTTAGAATATAATTAATAACATTAAACTTAATAATATAACTTAAGAATATAACTAACAATATTTGTAAAAAAAAAAACATGGCGAGCTCGCAAAAAAACACTTCGCGACGCACTGGAAGTAAGCTAAAGAAAACACATTAAAAATAGATATTTCAAAATATAATTCTAACTTAACAATATTAAAACGAAAAATCCGAAAAACCGTGGCGACCCCCCAGAAGACAGTTCGCGATCCACGGGTTGGGAATCACTGCGCTAAATATTCGAGCGATGCGATAAATATTTCCAGTAAGTATATTCGCTGCGTAACATCATTTATACATCACACATTTAGCGTTCGCGCAGTACAGAGGAGCGAACGGGAAAGGGGAAGTGGATGGAATAAGGGGCAATGGAGGGTTAAAGGGACAACTAATCGAAGCGACGACGGGAGAAGGGCGGGCAAAGGAATGTAGGGTGGTATCAAACGGGCACGGAGAATAAGAAACGAAAATGCCGCCTGCAACAAAGAAGAAATTAGAGGTGCGGGAGAAGGGGGGGGGGGTGGTAGGGGAGGCGCAGACGAAAAGGAACAGCCGAGGGAGAGAGAAAAAAGACAAAGAGGGGCAGAGAGGATGAACGCTCGTGGCGTTTACGGTTTGCTGCTCCCGTCTCGTTCCTCTTCGCTGGCTAACCGTTATACAACATCCGCTCTACCATAATGCCCTCCCGCTGGAGTCCCAGGTCCTATTGTTCATCGTTATACAATCATTCCCCGAGCTGTACGAAATTCAATGCGTTCGGGTATACACACACGCGATATTGCCAGTGAGAAACCGAGAACCGACGTGGCGGCGCGCAACCCATCCCCGCGTACGCCGCTGAATTTATCGATCCCCCCTCCTCCCCCCGAGGAGGTGGGACGAGGTGAAGGCGGAGGCGCGTATTTCTACCTGTGAAACAACTGCGTGCACCACCGGCACTTGTTTTAACGCTCTCGCTGTCTATTTTTCCACCGCGGATAGCTGTTGCTTCAAACAGACCCCCGACACCATGCCAGACAGTGGAAGCCAATACATGGACATTTAAGGTACAGCGGACACACGTTTAAGAATTTTTCAGTTATACAAATCGATTTATTTGAAAACGATTTTGCAATTACATGGGGCATCGTGTGTACTTTGTCAGTAAAAAAAAAACAACATACATATAGGATTGAATAATTTTGTAAAATATTGAATACAGTAATTCGTCGTTATAAACCCGACGAACGGGGCTGGCGGCGGGCGTATAACGCGATGCGGACACTATTGCGTGCGGCCGACGCCGCGAGTGAGAATTCCGAAGAGCGAGCGAGAGGGAACGAGACAGTTGACACGAAGTTGCCGACGACTATTTCGTTCTCTCAGGGATCGTCCTTAAATTACGTAAGGCTTCTTGGGAGGAGAGGGGGTCGGGAATTTCTTACGTTTTCTTACAAAGGTGGGGGGGGGGGGGTCAGGTAGCGTCTTAGGTAATATTTTTTAACGTAATTTTCGATAAATACAAATTCTATCATTAATGTTCCAGACAAGTAGTTTTAGTTTAAAGTTACCGAAACCGAGTTCAATGCATCATATAAACCTTTAGAAGAATTTTAATAACTGAAAAAATTCAATGTAAAATGTATTACGTAAGGAGGGGGTTGGAATATCAAATCTTACGAATTCTTATATTGTGGGAGGGAGGGGGTAAGAATTCGTCAAAATTACCATTACGTAATTTAAGGACGGTCCCTCTCTCGACCGAAGAAAGCCAAGAAATGGTGGTGATAGTCACCGGGAGTACTACGCATGGTAAAAATGGGATAATAACGACGATTTACTGTATTTATAGTCCTTACAAAATGGCCCAATTCCTGGACAGTTTAACTAGTATTTACTGTCCCATTACCTGGACACAAGATGAAATTTGGATATTTTCTAGGGAAATTAAAAAAAAAATGCAATATCTTTTTACTTTAGCATATTTCTTCTGTATAAGTTATTTATTCAAATCAGTAAACAAACTTAAGTAAAAAGAATCTATTATTGAATGACTAATTTTAAGGTTACGTGTATTCGTATGTGACACACGAATTTTACACATGAATGAAATATTATGATTAAAACAAGATATCAAGAATACAAACTAATAATTGCAAAGGTGTTAAGTAATTATTTTATTATTGTGTCAACCATAACGCGTACTTATTTTACAGTTTGCACACATGGCCAGGTTTAGGGTCGTTGCAGGATTTCTCTGTACCAGTAGATAGACACGCGAATAAACAATTTTAATTTACGATACGAACTTAAATTTTAATCTTCCAATCAAAAAATAATACTACAAGGCACCATTTTTCTAAAACTGTATTAGTTGTACCAATATACTAAACATTATTAATAATATTCGCTTAAGAAAAAATGGAGACTGTTTAGCAAATCAGATAAGCGCAATACCTACTGAAATGGTGTAAACCGGAGAGCTGAAGAAAATTTATTGTTATTACGAGTGTTACAAGTTTACTAAGAGAAATATGTATATGAATATATTTTATTAAATATTTGAGTAATTGAATAAAATAGTTCTTTTATGGATAAAGTGAATATTAAATGTAATAATCAGTATTATTTGCACTAGTGTCCAAGTACTGGGACGTGTCCAGTTATTGGGACATTTACCTGACAGGGCTCGGTGGATGTCTACCAATTGGGGCAAATTATGCACTTGGGACTTGTTGGTTGGTTCCTGCCATAACTTGGCCCAATTGGGTGCCCGAGGTTTATTTCGGTAGAATGTAGTAATTATTGATTGTAGAAAAAAGTAGATGTACATACTGTAGGTTTACCAGAGAGGCAGAAACCTGGAGTTGAGGATTAACACTTCGAGTGACGCAAGGGTTCGAAAAATGCTCCACCAAAGTTAGAAAGGACTTTCCGAAAGACCGTTAGCGTTGAGAGAGTTCTGCTTAACCCACCCTTAGCACACTCGGACGATATTCTTCAGGCTTTCTAGGAAATATCACCCTCGGCGTGAAATCACGACGACGTCAATCGAAGTGTTAATACACGAGTATTAAGGGTGCGCAAAAGTTTCGATTTGTCGATGGAAATCTGGGGATTCGTTGAGGACTTGATTTGCTATGAAAGCAATTGAGGCATTTTATGGAAAAAGGGCACTTACGCCAACATGCCATTTCAAGAAAATCGATTTCAAAGTTTTCATTATAGTACAACTTAATAAAAAGTAATGCAATTAAATCCAATTTTTTTAGGGATGTAGTTATCGTGTTCTTCAAACGTTCTGAAAACAGAAGTCATGATTTGAAAATGATATGCGCCTTTATTTATAAGTTTCAAGCAAGTGGGCCGTTTTTCCATAAATCTGGTAAAATCGTAACAAAACTGCTTCTTTGTTCAGTTATTTAAATATAATTTTGTTTACTTACTTCGTTACACACTTTTTATACATTGCTTAAGTAAAAAAATACAAAATGAAGCACAAAAATAATAAAAAAAATGTAATGTTTTAAGTAAGTATTAGTTTCTTCGATTTTTTGCAGCAAGCTGTCTTCCAAATCAATTTTTTCTGTTCTAAATTAGCTTCTTTCCTCGCGGATTCCATACTCGACTCACTTTCCATATTTCCTCGCTTACACAAAATCCTCTATGAAACAAAAGTACTTATTGCACGCGCGACCGCTCGCGACTATGTAGCTGCGTGTCGATCACGCTACGTAGTAAAACAGCACCTGGCTAATCTGAACGCGAGAGAAGTAATGTCCTTGATATATTATATGTATGACACACACCTGAGTTGATTTAAACGATTTAAGGAAAAAGGGCACATAGGCCTGATATTTTCCATCCTCGTCTTCATTGGTGGCAAAAAGGTGATAAATAGAGAAAAGTAAGATAAAGAGATTAGCTATGAAAACGATGGAAACTTTTGCATACCTGGGATAGCAGTAGATTATAGTTTAAACATTTTGCCTACAGAGGTGCTCGCCATAGAGTAGTTGCATAATTCAAATGAAATGAACGGATATCCTGGAATTCAGTTTCGGGGACGCCAGCCTCCATTACGGAAACGAGAAATCATTGATATAGAAGAGGATCGGTGAACCTCTACTACGCTGTCCCCCTAAAACGTTCCGATACCTAAATGGAATTCCGCTGTATTGTTTGTCCATCAATCACCCCCTAACCAGTACGCGTGACCTTGCTCATGGAATTTTGATTACGCAGCGCATCGTGCAGGCGAGGATGGTGGACCAGGATTCGTTACTTCGTTATTTAGCGCATCGTTTTTTGAAAAAAACCCTTTTCATGACTAAAAGACTGCCACGATTCAAGTGCTCAAGGCAGCTTGTCTTTCTTCCTCTTACTCTCGAGGAGATAACAATTTCGCAAGAAGAAAAATTGGACTGTCAGTGATTCAAGCACGGATGTGACCAAGCAAAGTACTCTAGCAACAATTGAGGAGAGGGGTGCATCTCCATTTTGGAGAATTTCTGCAGTTAAATAAAAATTAAAAATTCTGTTTTTAATTCTTCTTGATTTTTTTAATTTAATTTTATTTTTTATTTAATTGTAAAATTGCTTCGACTTAACATTGAAAAGTGAACACTAATTGAAAAACGTATATTTTCACACAATAAGTAGTAGGTGTTGAATTAATACGTGGAATTTAGTTTTTATTTTTTTGATTTTTTATTCATTTAATTCCACTTATCGATTCAATAACTACTACTTATTGTGTGGGAATACATATCTTTAAAATTAGTGTTTTCTTTTCAATGTTAAGTCAAAGCAATAATTTTATAAACAGTTTTTTCTAATTTACTCGAAGTTCGTAAAGATAGAGCTGCTCGCCTCTTCCTGCAAGGTCCCCAATTCTAATTTAAAAATACTCGTACTTTCTCACGCTTCCTGTTCATTTACACCTTACACTGATTCAAAGGTTTATAGTCAACAACAAGCATACCACAAATTTCAATTATGCATTCAATGTGCTAAATTATTCCTGCCGACAGTAATATTCACGAGTTTGCAAATCTAACGCTTATTGCAAGCATTCCAAAGAACGAGTGTAGTTCTAACTAAGTAGGATAAACTCGGGTAAATTGGTGATAAAGGTTATTCGGTGATACGTTTTCATTCATCTGTAACTCGAAATTGTCTGAATCAATTTAGATGGAAGAAAGGCTAACAGATAGCATTTATCTTCTACTTTATGTTTTGGTAAACTAATTAGTCAATTGAAGTTAGTGTGATAGAGTGAGAGAGCATTTTGTTCCAGCAGCGCATTATTCGTGAAATTTTTCGCGCTAGTTGCGGACGATCGCTTGTTTATGTATTATATGTGCTTTAGAAGATAAATGGAAAGTTCAAACTACATGTAAGTGATGGTAAAAGGACACTAACAAGTCTTACTCTTGAAATTATCATACAATAAGGCATCGGTGTTATTTTTGCTTATGAAAAGTATCTAAATTCTTATTTTTCGTGCTCCCGAACCTGCGTTTCTGGTTGTGCTGTTCGAAAAATTCTGATGGCAAATACCAGAAACCATGTTTCCTTACAATGAAACGATTGATTATACACCAAATAACAACAATATAAAATAATCTAAAATAATCTAAAATAATCTAGAATAATCTAAAATAATCTAGAATCATCTAAAATAATCTAAAATAATCTAAAATAATCTAAAATAATCTAAAATAATCTAAAATAATCTAAAATAATCTAAAATAATCTAAAATAATCTAAAATAATCTAAAATAATCTAAAATAATATAAAATAATCTAGAATAATCTAGAATAATCTAGAATAATCTAGAATAATCTAAAATAATCTAAAATAATCTAAAATAATCTAAAATAATCTAAAATAATCTAAAATAATCTAAAATAATCTAAAATAATCTAAAATAATCTAAAATAATCTAAAATAATCTAAAATAATCTAAAATAATTTAAAATAATTTAAAATAATTTAAAATAATTTAAACTAATTTAAAATAATTTAAACTAATTTAAAATAATTTAAACTAATTTAAAATAATGTAAACTAATGTAAAGTAATGTAAAATGAAATAATATAAAAAAAAGTAGCTGATGGCCACATCGCGGGCTAGCGAGAATTATCACCGAATAACCAGAGCTATCACCGAATAACCAGAGTATGTCATGACAACGTAATTTTGTGTATTTTCAATTAACTATAATTATTAAATTTCTGTTAACCTGTCATTTGTTTCTCCGATGTCTGGCCTATCATTATATCCTAGACTCACTTTCAGAATATGTAAATATTAGCAGTTATTAGAGAAATTCTAAAACTATCACCAATTTACCCGAGTTTACCCTAGAGATCGTTGGTGAGGCCCCTTGGAAGCCAACGTGTTAATAGTTTACCATTTTGTGTATCGTTATGGCAAGCAAATGACTAACCTACCGCAACCAGATTTATCGATCGACCCTGCGAACCACGTACACGCATCCACCTATGTAACATCGCCTGTTCCTTTGCGCGCTGCTAATCCACGATTATTCGTGACCGTATCAGCACTTCGCACGGACAAGAATCTTTTAATTTAGCCGTTACGTTTCTACGCATACGCAGAATATCACCTTGTCGGCTTTACTCTTGCCGAGGGCGGAAACATGGGGGTCGGGATCGATGGAATAAAAATGTACCGACGCCGATGGCCCTGGGCAACATTATTCCGGGGCGACGAAAATTCAGGGAGCCTCCCTGTGTTCGTCTGCATTATCAATCATGCTGCAGTACGACGCGCATGCAAAGCGGATCGAACGTGTGCTCACGGCGCTTAAAATTTTAATGCATCCAAGCACGCCTGGAAACTTTCCTCCCCGCCGTAAATAATAAATGTCCAATGGTATTCGGCCGCTCCGGGTGTAATCCATGTAATTCGCTGATGCGCTCCATGAATCAATTAAATCCGAGGAATCGGGATCGAACACTGCTACTTTCCCGAAAAGACGAGTTGTTATTCGAAACTTAATTTACGCCCGTTCATAAAGCCAAGCTAGCCCACTAATTCAATTAATTTGGTATTCCCTGTGTGGGAGCAGCGCACTTCGCTGGTGGGTGGGGAAAAAAGTAGACGAGCGATGGGATCGGCAGAGAGTCCTAGGCGACCCGAGTAATCGAGTTGCAGAATTTTCGCTGCTGACCTCTCCCAACGCGTAATGAAGTGGTTGAAACGGCCGGCTAATAAATCACCGGCCAATGTTGTCCAATTTTGCGCGCCGGCTAGATTTACGACCAGTCTCGCCGCCAGAGCAATCGAATATTACAGGGGGTGATAAATCCTAATTTGTAGCTTCGACGAGCGGAAGAAGAAGCTCGCGTCGACTTAATGGGCCCCATGGAAATCGGCTGGACGATCGCGGGGAATGTTGGCTGGAAGCCTCACGGAGAAACGTCGGAAGTCGCCTCGCGTGGTACGCCGTTAACAAGAGCAACGTGTAAAATGTTACGTACTAATTATAACGAAGCTTTAGGCACAGAGAATTGGAAAATATTTTAAGAAACTGGGGGACGAAAACGGGGTTTGTGAGGTGTAGATCTAACGTTAAGTCTAGTTAATTATATAATAACGAACGGCCTTGAACTCGTGGAAGATTCTAGTGGGGACTTTGAGTTTTTACGAGGAAAAAGAATAGAAAAGAATTCTGAGCTGATTCGAGAATTCGACGGGAATGAAATTCTGAGTTGCGAGTTGCGCGAACAGAAAGGGAGCATCCGGAGATTAGTAGAACCTAGCAGTGGCGTCCTCTAACTCGAGGAACCTAATAAGGGAAACTTCTAATTTGTTGAGCATAAAGAAGACGATTCTAGGCTACGCGGAACTTGATAACGCTACACGTGGAAGGGAACTTCCACAGGCACGGAGAAACGGGTCAGAACAACCCCTCTGTTTCTTGAAATCTGGTAGCATTGGTATCTAGGTCTCTAAATTAGTCTTGAAATATAATAATTTTGTAGATAATAAAAAATATTTCACAGGTAAATATTCCTTTTTATCGGTTGACGATTATATTCGAAGTGTGCGAATTGGCTCTGGGATCGATCACCTGTTTAATTAATCTGATTGATGAAATTTAGCTGCATCGTGAATTGGGCGATGTCCCTTGTTAGGATCGTTTCCGATGGTAGTCACGCCGGAATTCATCCGTGGCTGTGACGCTGCTATCGATAATCGCCGCGCAAAGCGTTTAACCTTCTTTCTTCTGCCGGTTAAACGAAGCCTGCGATGCCGCCCTGCCGACACACCAGCCACGGAGATCCTCATTGTTCCGCAACAAATCGTCGTGACCTCCTTGCCCAACGGGAGAAAATACTTTCTCGGCGGGGGAATTTTTTACACTTCCCCCCGAGGGCCGCGGGACGTGGCCGATACTCGTCCGATGGCTAAACGGGAGAGGCGCTCGTTGCGAGATTTTTCTCTCGAAACAAGGAAGGATTTCTCCGAGAACGTTCTGTCGTGTAAAAGAAGTTCGAGGAACTGCGAACCGAGTGCCAATGATCTTATGTATTCTAACTCGAGCGAAGCATTTTCACGAGACAGATTCGTTTTGGGCATTCCACTCTGTCTATTCCACCTTTTAGAGCGAACTTGAGGCTGCAGCCTAGGGCAGCAAAAGTTTGGGTGTGACAAATTTGGGAGGCGGAGAATTTGGGGAGCGGCAAATTTCGGGGGTGGCAAATTTTTGGGAGCAAAATTTTTAAGAGGCAGAAAATTTTGTGCCGCGCAAATTTGCGGAGCGACAAATTTTGAGGGGCGGAAAATTTGGGGGATGGCAGATTTTGAGGGACGGAAAATTTGGGGAGTGACAGATTTTAGAAAGCGACAAATTTTTAGCGAAAGAAATTAAAAAATGTTTAAACACAAGGGCTTGAGGCAACTGTAAAAACAATTCACTTTTTATCATGAAGCGAATTAGCAAAAACAAACGAGTAGCCATATTGAATTAATTTTGAAATTGTCTCGACTCTTTTCAACTAAAATATTTGATGGCATTTCGCGGAAAGGGCGGCCGACGCTTGTTAGCCTAGAGCGCCAAATCTCAAAATCCGTCCCGGGTGAGATTACTGTCCATCTTTCTCGAATTTCGAATATACTCGATGGTTCTTGAAAATTTTCATAATTTAATTTCATAAATCTTTCGGTAATGCAGTTCGATCGATGATAAATGTGAAATGAGGCCGCATTCGTAGGTCACGTGTGATTTTGGATGTGAATTAGAAGTTCGAAGGGAAGGAATGATTCCGAGGGAAAGGGCTTGACGCTTTCCTCGATTCCCAGAGGATATCGTCGTGCGGCGACTTGGGGAATCGATCGGCGGGCTTCGTCGGCGACGAGCACGCACAACGCTCGACGCGGATACCTTTGATACCAGCCCTCTCCCTCGCAAATCGATTTAACGTGGTTCCTTATGCGCTGAAACGTACGAGCGAGCAAATCCAATTATCCGGGAAGAAACAGCGGTCAAGGAAAGAGGATTATTCTTCTACGTGCGACGACTCCGCCACGGTAGGTAAGCCCGGGCGCAATTGTAAATCTCGATCGCACGCTAACCGAGTATCCACTCGAATCCCTGCCACCGAGCAACAGCGGAAACGGTACGTAAAACGAGCCTGTGAAACATACGCTGCGGCACGAGGATGCTACCTCGTTCCGAACGAACATGTTGGGCTCATCGCTATCGAACTATCAATTACTGTGATTTTCAGGAAAAGAGAGGCGAGGGCTGCTTTGCCTGCTGGTTTCAGGAATTTCAAGAGTTTATGCGAAGAGAAATTAATAATAATAATGATGATGAAATGTCTTTATTACAACAAATAAGAAAATAGAATAGAAAAGTAAATTTTGTACAAAAGGAAAAGGGAAAAATAAATGAGTGGTGCTATTAACAGCTGCTATTAATCCCGCTGTGTTTAAGTAGGGTAAATCCGGGAGACGCGGCCGGGTCGGAGAGTTGGTCGAAATAGTTGATTCCTAGAGAATTAATTGTTCTGAACCTTAACACACTTTTACATATACACAGATGTAGAGTCTGAATATAACCATTCGACCAACTCTCCAGCCCGACTGCGTCTCCCGGATTTACCCTATTCCCAAATGTACCTTTTGTTTTTTAGAAATTCAGACGTCCACTTAAATTTTAATACCTGCTATTGGCGATAGTGGTTATTTAGTGTTGCCAATGCGCGCAGTTTACCATTTCAGTAATAAATATTTGTATTGCAATGGAAATAACGAGTGGTGCATTTGACTTTATGGAAATCAGTACCTTCTAAATTGAAACCACTGATTAGCACAGTTATCGTATCTGGATTATCATCGAGTGTATTCTATATGAGAGAGAACGATATTTCATTTTGTTTATAGAGCAGGATACAGTATAGTACAATCAACATTGCTGTCCTTTCCGAAATAACACGCCATTTATACATACATTTTCCATATGGAGCATCAATCAGTATTAGGTATACACTATACACCTATGTGCATAGATAGCATTCGAGGCAAGGTAAACATCAGCCCGAAAACAATACATAGGTATGTAATCCGTTACAAAACGTTAAAACCGTTAAACCGAGAGATTTGTTCGGCGTGCCAGTTTACCGAAACTGTGAGAAGCTGTACGCACTGGTGGCAGTAGAAAGAAAATGCACAGTCTTATCGGTAAAGTAATTTTATCTAAAACATTTTAATAAAATATCTTATTTAAAGCAAAAATTATTAGTTACCCATTTTTCGTGTTTCATAAATTTAAATATCCCCCCAATAAAATCAATTATTTATAATGAATATAAATTGTATAGAAACAAATTATAATATTCTATAGGGTCTTCTCGCCCCATAATATTGTTTAAGCATTTTTTCTTAAAATTAAAATTAATAATTTATATTAAAGACAGGATATAACTATGAAATTAGGGAAGTGCAATGATACCGCCTATGATCAGACGTGTTGGCCTGATGAACGTTAGTAGCCTGATTGTGAGTTTCCCTGTGTCTAGACCAGAGATAACATAACTATTCGTCCAATTAAGAGAACGAATTAAATTATAGGCTTTAAGATCGTACTGAACTAAATGGAATTAAAAAATGAATAACTGAATGCTTAATAGTTAGAAGGAAAACCAGCTAGAGTTGAAGTGAAGGTAGAAAAGTTGCAAACCGGGGCTATGTCACGAGGAAGTTAAATACTTTCGACTTTCCATGTATCAGAAATGAACAATATAAAATAAAATCGTGTACCATTCACTCCAAAGCCTATCTGATCCATATTGAAACTCTTTTAAGGGGTCTTTTAATTTTTTTACAAGAGGACAAAAATCAATGAAGAACCCAAAAACCAAACATTCATATCGATTGCTTAGTGCACAAATATTGTACGTCCACTATTTCTGAAATTTGAGTTTTTGTATATAACAAATATTTCTTGACTGTTTCTTTACGCTGCATAAAAATCACATTTATATCTACTTCGTGAATTTGTCAAAAATAATATTTTTCTTCGCCGTGTGTCCTCGAATATTATTTACCATTGCACGTTTAAAACTGCTTTTCTCGAAAACGCTAAACGCGAACATACAATATTTCTGCACTCCATACATATCCCCGAAGCCACTAGGTGTCTCGAAAACATCGACCCACAGTTTCCATTGATGCTTCCCCCGAAAAGCCACCTCGATTCCACATTTACCGCGTACACCAGCACTCCATACAACGTATCCTAATTAATCGCGCAAACAGCTCAACGAAATTAACGACCGCCAACGGTTCGACGTTTCGCCGGAAAGTTGCGAGACGAGTAAGTCTCGGCCGCGTTCGATTTAGAAAGTAGAACCCGATCTCCGGGTCGGCCCTTGCTGGGGAAACCGATACAAGAAGCGGCGATCGTCGACGAAAAAAAAAATGGCAGAGAGGGAGAGGAAAAAAGGGAGAAAGAGGAGAAGTGTGCACAGTCCAAATTGAAAGCGTGATTGGCAGACTTCGATTGGACGAAGCTGCTCTCTAGCGTTTTCGATCGCCTTAAGTTCGTCGCCGTGGCTTCTCCGTCCACTGTGTTTCCGGTCTATTTTTCGTCTTGCCCATAAATCCCATCCCTGGAAACGCCGTTCCGCGGCTGGCAAGTTTAATTGAGTTTCGCCATTCGAGGGACTCGCAGGGCTCTCTATCCAGCGGAGGAGCGCGTGCCGCGAGGGACGGGAATTCGGCCAGGCGGCTTATTATTTTCGATATTGCGCAACAAGGCGGAAAAATAGTGGGGAGCGGGGCTTTTGAATATTGACCATTACCGAAATAGCCCACCCACCACGTGCGTTTCGGCTCGCCACGCCGACACGGTCGTTCTAATCAATTGGAGGAGCACACGCTGAATGCCGACCACCGATACCAGTTACCGATGCCGGTTAACGTCCATGGAATTCCGGTTCGCAGCAACATCATTATGGGCGAACCGTGTTCCGCCAGCGAAATTGTTGCACTTTTCAATGGTTGAAAGAAACCTTTTAATTAAATTAATTTACCTCCCTGCCTTAAAAAAACATACCTGATGGTTGGCCTATTTACAAAAAATTTCAAATCTCCGATTCGACTTGGTAAATTGGTGGGAGAATTTTGATCGTGGTATGAAATCCTAGGAAACTGAACTTTTTCTGTTCTCAAATAGACACGAGGGAACATGCTGTGTTCGATTCTAGAATGTAATGAAAATTGTGTTCTTAAGTGCCGATCATTATTATTAGCGGCCCTTAATGTGCCACAGAATGTGTTAATTATAATAAGGGATTCTAGGTGAGGTATTGTGAAAGGAGATAGAAGTCTTTACGAGTTAGGCTAATATTAGATTTAATATTTAGTAACTTTTTAGGTTGTCCTGAAAGAAAAACATGCCCCACAAAATATTAAATTTCTTTATTGCTTCTCAAAAGTGGCAACTTTTTAACGGCTTTAAAAGGGTGTTGTTATGTTTAATGTTACTTAGGAATTTTGTTTATTACTTAAATAAATTCAACTTTAACTGGGTTTTATACCGTTTTTAATTCTCTACCAGAATATGTGTATTGGGCACATTAGGGTGCTTCAATTTTCCAAAGGTGCTATTTTCCTGTAACTTTGCTCGCCCCGTTGGTTCTATTCATCTAAGTGATCTGTATGCACAAATTTTAGACACATTTAATAATATTCAGGTGTTGCACAATTTTATCACTAGGGTAGGCCTGGGGCGGTATTAACACTTTGACATGGGAATACGATTACGCAGGTACTATTACATTTACAACAAAAACTCTTATACGTAACTGTTACTTACTTATCTGGCATTATTGAGTCACAACAGTTTCACTGTATGTTAAATAATATCCAAGTTATTAATAAAAAATAGGGGCAAAATATTTTTTTATTATTCATGACTTCTAATAGTAGACAAATGTTGCCTTTTTATAATGGTATTTAAGCTGTCATAGTTTGAGCGTGATCAACAAATTTTTTGAGGTACCGCAAGCCCTTCAAATATTAATATTTATTGAAATATTAACTTTTGAAAGGCTTGCCTTCAAATATTAATATTTCCTGAAATATTAACTTTTGAAAGGCTTGCGGCACCTCAAAAAACTTGTTGATCACGTTCAAACTTTGGCAGCTTAAATACCATTATGAAAGGCAACATTTGTCCACTATTAGAAGTCATAAATAATAAAAAAATTTACATTACATTCATAAATCAGTAAGAAAAACTTACTTTAGGCTGTCGAAAAGTTATTTTGTTCACTACCCATGTCTATTGCGTATCTATACTGCTAGGACATTGATGTGTGTATTCCAAATGTCGTTGTTTATCATATGTATCTCTAAAATTGGTGTTAATATTCATTATATGTTTTGAGATATTAGTGTGTTACATTCGCCCCCAGTTACTACCGCCCCCGGTTTACCCCACATATTTGCGCTGTTTCAGGTTTTAAAAATGTGAGTAAAATAGTAAGGTACCGAATTTTTATAGTTCTGCACAATAAACATAATAATAAAATGTAAATTTATCTAAGTCTAAGTCTTCTTTGGAGTTAAGTTTATTTTTTATGGACTTGAGAATAAAAATAATTATCATTGAAAATCGTGTTTCCTTAACCTACTACATATTATTTAGCGTGCAAAGTGTGGAACCTCGAAATATTACTCAATCTTCCTAAAATTTGTCAGATATTCTTTTTATATTAATATAAATCATGGCATGAACAAAGTAACAAAAAAATGTAATGCTTTAATTTTAACCCTATAATATGAAACAATTTAGTGCACTACAGTTCTGAGTTGATGTTAAAAAGTAATAGAGATAGAGTGGATGAAAAATGTGGTAACTTTTTTGTCCGCTACTGTACCAGACCCCCAACAGTGTAAATTTTGATTTTTAAAAAACACCTCGAGTATTGAACATTCCCCAAAATATTTTGTGTCATAATATAAAACGAATATTTCTCGTATGTACATTCGAAAGAAAATATTTGCTTCTTAATCTAGAATATAAATATTGTATGAATACTTAAACGTCAAAAAGAGAGTGAATTTCTTTTTAATATTAAGATTAAAAATCCTATAGCCTGTTCAATAATAATCAAAAAGATATTGAATCCGTGCGTGTATTGAATATTTTCTGCTACTAGAGTTTCATCTCGAGATTTACAGTGAGAATACAGAATAAGAGAAAGAATCTTCATCGAGCATCACAGAGCCTTTATCAATCATCTGTTTCCTTTCTCCATTAAAAAGTACAAACAAGTAACCGTCTCGAGCAGAAGCTGAAGTTAATCAGAAACACTAGGTTTCCAGGCGCTCGAGCCCGTTTCACCTACATATTTGAACGAGGGAAAGAAATCCTCCAGGCGAATAAATTTAATTCCCAGTGGGAGCAAACGCTCTCGATTGTTATCCTAATCGAGCGTCCCAGATCACCGGGGGGCCATTGTGTTCCGCGTACCCCTAAATATTCCAGGGCAATCGCGGCGATCATCTACCAAATGATATCCGGAAAAGTTGCCGCCGCGCGGCGTCGTTGCTTGCAATTAAATCCCAACAGCAAAGAAATAAGGAGCGTATCCTCGCCTCGCCGTCTATTGAAACACGCCGACGTTACGCGCCTGCGAAAACCGCGTCTACTTTGCAACATAAAGCTACGATAAAAGCGTCTTACGTAATAACGACGATTACACGGGAGCTGCGGAGCACCTTGCGTAAACGCAACCGTGGCAACAGTCTCGGAAAAATCCTTTCCCCTCCCTCCTTCCCTCGGCGTGGCGGTGGTTTAACTAAGACACCCGGGGCAAACTTTATCGTCGACATAACTTCCCCGCAATCCTAGTTTATCACCTAGATCTCACCGAAAAAGCGGTTGCGCTACTCCCTTCCCCAACCCTCGGCCGGGTTCCCCGAACAAGAGTCTTCCCTGTAAACGAAATTCTTACAAAGCCGCGCTTCCAGGAACACGTAACCGCGGCTATTTTATCCCCAGACATTCAAAGATACACACTCGCGTGCCGCTACAGCGCGAGCCACGAGATACTATGCGGCACTCCAGCTGGGAACGTTTTCCCAAGCAAAAGTGGCGTACTTCCCGTGCGCATTTAATATTCCAGGCTCTGGCTGCGGCGAGAGTTTCGTCGATCGACTGCCTTTCGAGGCTGGGGAGTAAAGGGTACGGTTCTTTTCAAGTATTCAAGCTGACGATTTCAAGAAAACATCGGTTCTGGTGGGGGTCTCTTAAAAAATGAGAATAGCGTATCTGTGGTTGATTTCCGGAAGCGTTATTTCGAAAAATGAATAGTACCTAGGTACATGCAGGATGAAAAACGACGTTCTCTATTTTCTTCGCTATTCCAACGAATTACAATTTCTTTCCAAAACGACGAAACACGTCACTTAGTAAAGTGATCCTCCTAGCGTCTCAAAAAAAAAAAAAGAACTCAAGTCGTTCGAACGAATTTTAAAAGAGTAATTCTGTTTTAAATGGTGCAAACTTCCTTTTGTCCGCCACCGTACATATTTCCGGCTTCGTCGGCGACAAATGATCGATACTTTTTTAACGAATTTGTCGCGACAGGGAAACACTGTTTCTCTCGCTTCTTCGACTTAAACACTTCGCAGCTTGGAGGAGTGGCAACCGTCGCCCCTGTAAGACACTTACACGCAGAAGGTCAAACCGATCACGCAGCGATGCCGTGAACTCGGTGGCGCGTTGAAAGACCCATGCTCCGAGAACCGGCGCGAACGATTTCGCCGAAACATGGGGTGATAACGACTCGAAACTCGAAGCCTAAATCAGAGCCGCTAGATGTAGACCGATGACTCGGTGCCGCCGGTCGTCGGTATAATTCACGACCTCGCTAATCTTCCCTCGGCTACCTGTACCTTCCACCAGCACCCCGCAACAGCCTCGAACCAGAACCCTGCCCGGAGCGTGTCAGCCCAGCCCGCTGAGATCGCATCGAGGCTTTTTGGTCCGCGAGCGCAACACCACGCGCCGACTATAATCATCGGGATCCCTGCGCAGGTGCCGTTTTCTGCGGTGAGTGCGAGACTCCGTGAACGTTCCATCGGCCCGTGAAAAAATCGACAAAGATATTTCGGATTCACTGGGCAAACGGCTATCGAGCACGAGTGTAACGGCATTATCCTCTTAGCGGCGGGTTGCTCGCCGCGGTGCCGCGCTATGTGCGTTAACTTTCATTGATGTGTGCAGGTGCGTGCATAAAGAGAAGGAGAACCCCGTTCACTGATTCCACCCCGACCCTCTTCCCCCCCGCCCCTCTCTCCCCCTCTGTATGCACAGCCCATACTTTTCCATCCCTCTTTGCCCCCACCGGCGCGTATTAATTTACGCGCGTAACACACAACATCCAACCGTGGGGCCATTCTCAGAGGTAAACGTTAATGCATCCAAATTAACTGAAAGCCAAAGCCCGCTGGCCCGCACGACTAAACGCGCATCGCGGATACAGCCGCCGGTCGCGTTGCGTTTTCACGGGGCAAACGGGCCACTCGCTTATCGGTTCGAGCGGCTCGCAACGGTTTTCGGAATGCCTGCGAAAGGAGCGGGAGTTCCTTGGATTCCTCGAAGAATCCGCGAAGAATCCGCGAAGCCCGCTAGGAAGCGCCGCTCTCGTGGGAACGCTGGAAAACTTTGTGATTTCACGGGGCATAAGGAGATTTCTTGGCTTCGGCAACTCGGGGCGCATATACCCACGCCTGTTTCTATGGAATACGTATGAGGGGCGCGGCGAAGTTTGCGGTATATGATTCGGGGAAAGTTCCGTGTGATTGAAATGGTAGTGTGGAGGGGTATTAAGCGTCCAGATGTGGGATGGAAGTTGAACAGTGGTTTGTGACGTTTCTTTCGAAGCGTTGCGAAGAAGGGAAGTAGAAGATGAATTGCCGATAAGGGCGCGAGAAAGAGTGACCCAAGAAATAGCCTATTTTTGGGCCCACGAGTTTGGAACTGAATTTTCTGCCAAATGATAGCTTATTAAATTTAAATTTTTTTAAATTTAAATTTTCAATTTGAGGTGACAATTAGTTTCTGAGATATGGGAGGTCGAAGAAGTGAAAATTCGTAAACGCGTCAGCCCATACGCTTTCGTGTACGAACTTATATGTCAGTCCGATAATTTAACAAATTATTTTCAGCGGTTCTGCTGACTGCTAACAACGAGTTTGAACTTAGATTTTCAAAATTCACAAATAAAAATCCAAATCAAGAAATATAAATGTCTGTGTGTTGGGTGCATTTTTTTAATATACCTTCCACCATATTGAGTCGGCCATTGTGAATTTTGAAAATCTATGTTCAAATTCGTTGTTAGTAGTCAGCAAAACCCCTGGAATTAATTCTTTAAATTATCGGACTGGCATAAAAGCCCATACGTCGAAGCATATGGGCTGACGCGTTAACGAATTTTCACTTCTTTCACCTCCCATATCTCAGAAACTAATTGTCACCTCAACTTGAAAATTTCTTGTGATTGATGTCTCATCATAAGCTATCATTTGGCACAAAATTCAGTTAAAAACTCGTGGCCCCAAAAAGAGACTAAAAAAGGCCTCGTTTTTGGGTCACTCTTTGTATTTTGCGGCCAAGATTGGCAAAAATGTTATTTTATCAAAAATTTCGAATAATGAATAAAAGCTTCAAAAAATTATTCGTCGAATAAAGGTAACCTGGGTTAGGTTAACTCGGGTTAACTTCACGCGCCGAATAAAAAAATTAGCTTTATTCCTCAAATAATCTAAAGTTAAAGTAACTTTTATTTGATCCGTTATTTAAATAATTTTTTATTTAGTTAATGCTCTATTTTATGCTTTACTGTTTTATGAGAGGTGGAATACGTTAGCATTAAGTCTGTTTTGATGATAATGCGGAAGAGGGCGATCGTGGACTCGCGGAATACGTTAGCGATGATCTCAGCCTCCTGGGAGTGAAACGACTAATTCTGGGCTGATTTGAGAATTCGATGGAATGACTTCTGAGTTGTGCAAAGGAAAAGGGAGAACCTAATGGTGGCGCCACCTCCTAACTCAAGGAACTTGATAACAGCAACATTTAATTTGTGGAACCTAAAGAAGACGATTCTAGGCTCGCGGAATTTGATAACTGAGTACACGTAGAAGAAAAGTTTCGTGGACACGTAGAAGCAGGGAAAGACGACTCTTGTGTATCGTGGTATATGACAACGTTGAGCTGTAACTCGTGAAATCCTGAAGGTGAAATCTAGAATCGCATAGAACATGGGAAAGGTAACTCTAGACTCGGAGGACTCGAAAGAGGCAGCTCTGGATAAGAAAAAGGCAATCCTGAGGTTGTAAAAGATAAAACAAAGGTGACTTCAAATTTGTAGAAGGGGGAAAATACGGTATGGGAACCGTGACGTTCTGGACTTTAGAACCCAGGACTCCGACGACTCGAGACCCTTAGGGGTTCTACATTTCGGAATTCATTCGCACTAGAAATCTGAGATCCAGTTTCTAAGATCGAGGTAGTTCATTTTTAGAATTTTATTTTAAAAAAAAGGAGGTAAACATCACAGTGTTAAAAAACTTTTTAGGTTGTATTTGTACATCATTGAAGATAATAAATATTTTTGGTAACTATTCGACCAATCTTCTTTTTATAAACATTTTCGTGCGGAAAATTGCTCGTTTTTTTTTTTAAGTTTGTGGTTCAAACGTCTGCCAAAACATGAGATTACAATAGTTTCAAAAATCTTCTAAACTTCAAGACTTCTCTTGGTTTGTTGATTTCAGATAATTCTACAAGGCGTTATAAATTCTGCAGATGTTTTGTGTCACCAGGACAGTCACAGCTACCAACAGACAGCAGGTAGGTATTAGATGAAATATGAAGACAAAAAATTATTTTCAATGATGTACAAATACAGTCTAAAAAGTTGTTAACACAATGACGTTTATTTTTTTAAAATAAAATCCTAAAAATGTCCTATTATTGGAGTGATTTGATGAGATGGTACCCTTAAGAGTTTGAAAACATCTTCATCGGGTTTAACGAGGTAGTGGACTGTTGGATACGAAAAATCGTTAGTTTCTTTGACGCTAAATTACTTAGATACCAAACAATCGTTATAGTCGTGCTTTTGATAATCTATTGTGGGCACGTTTGCGAGTATTTACCACAAAAAAAATCATCGGAATGTATAAAATCGTCGAAGTGATTAATCGTTGAAGATAGTCCTGTACGGCGCGCCGCTGCAGGTGATGTACATCGATTCAGGTGAACCAATCATTTTAAAGCAAAATGCTTTGAGGTGATTATTCTATACACAAATATCTACAGTGTGGAAACTCGCCGATGAATTTGAACAAAAATTGTGGAAGTTACGCACGAATCAATTTTTCTCCCACATTTTTACCGGAAAAAATCGGCTTTAATCAGTTATAAAATGTTTTACAAACATCCAATGTTAATGCAAAATTTCTACACGATAAAGCATGGAATTCTACAGTTACAGTTAAAATTTTAAGTGAAAATATTCATTGGTTCAAGAGTTATGACGTACACCGTTTCCGAAAATGGTGTTTCGAGAAAACCGGCTTCAAAGTTAAGTGTCCTATGCCAATACCGCTCTGCGAGCTCGACGGTGCACTCAATTACGCTCGTTGCTAAAACTTCGACCATTATTTGAATTTCTTCACGAAATGTCGTTTAAAATTTTCACAAAGGGCGAGACTTTCAAAATCAGTAAACAAAAAGTAATCGATTTTCTGAAACTGAAATAGTCCACTACCCCCTTAACACCTTTACAATCGCGTACCTACTTTTTCTCCTCCGAATTCCCCCATTATTGATTCCGAGTGGCCCGAGTTGATATATTTATAAAAATACTCATCCCTTTCAAGTCCGCAAATCCAAATCCGTCTCTGCGCGCTTTGATAAACCCACGTACACATCTAACGACTGTGTCGCTTCGGTATAAATTCTGATTGATATTTTATGCATCCGATCGTAATCTACTCCGCAGAAATCCCATGGAAAAGCTCCATCCAAAGCCGCGTTCACTCCTCGACCACCCTCCACGAACATTATCTCGCCCACTTCGCGATTTAAATTCTCCAACGCGTTAATCTGTTCCATCGAACAGAAAGCGGCGCGCAAATGTTTCCACACGCCATTCTAATAAACGCGGGACGCGGGTATCGCAGTCGGAATCGAATTTTACCGTTTCCACGCCCGGCGAACGGCAAGAAGAAGCGTTACGAAACAACAATTTCCATTTTATCGTGCCGCCGACAGAGTAGAAAATTAATTCCCCCCGTTTTGTTCACGGCGCGTATCAAAAGCCATCCACAGTCGCTATGTACATAATGAAAAAGATCGGCGGGCGGGGGGGGGGGGGGAGGGAGGGGCGGTAGGGGAATGAAAAAAATGAATCAGAGCGTGGAAACCCTCGAAAGCGTTTCCGATCGTTGCCACAGTCGGCTCCGCGTTACGCAATCCCGGCGATAGAAAATTTTCATTTCGTAGAAGCAACGTTCCAACTGGCAATAGCGACGTCGCGAGGAGCCCTGCCCCGCGGATGTCCCACGATGTACCCCGTCGCGTGCCTCGTTGGACCGATTCTACCGCGAACAATTGATAAAGTTCACCGCAGAGGCACGCGGCGCACAGTTTTCACTGCGAAACTAGGGGCTTTTAGCGTTAGAGCGATGTTTGACGGGAAATCGCTCGCGGTATGCAAATGTCGGGTGTCCGAGCGGGGCTTGCGGTCCACCGAGCGCGGGGGCATTAAAATAATTCCAACGACCCTCGAACTTCTACGCTCCCCTCTGCCCCTGCAAAAATTAAACCGTTGTTTTCAACGCCGCTGGTACGTCTGCGAGCCATTGAGAAGTCCAACGAGTCCGGCTCGAGCTAATTGACCGCGAACGAGGCTCAAAGTTCGCCCGTCCATCTTGCTCTCTCTAATATCCGCGCGATCAAGGGTGGAGGGCTCGTTCCGACGAGCTTAAGCGCCTGATCGATGCAGGGAGCACGATTTCACTATCCGCGAGGTGCTTTTTGTAAAACGCCACTAATATAATTGGACCCGGATTTTTCACGGCGATGGGAAGCAGAAAAGAAGAATTTTGGGGCGAGGTTGTACAGGCGGGGCCATTTTTGGGGATGGAGATTATGCCTCGCTGTGTTGGGGTTGGAGACCTTTGTTGTAGAGGAAAGTGAGGCAGAAGTGTAAAGGGAACTTCATTTGAGGGCGGTTCAGCAAGAGGGTGCACCTTCATAACGAAAAAAACTATTTATAAAATTATTGCTTTGACTTAACATTAAAAGGAGAAGTCCCTAGATATTCCAGTTACCGAGTTGATAAGTTTTTATTTCTATTTTGGGCGAATTTCTCAAACCTGTAACTGCCCAAAACAAAAATTTTGCACAAAACAGTGATGGGCGCAGGTGAAAAAAATTGCAATAAGTCACTCATTTCTTATCGAGTTTGCATGACACGTGCGCCAGACGTATACTGCCCTCTTTAGTTAAAATGTCCTATCTAACATTTTGAAACAACCGAGAAAACTGAAGTTTTATCATTTACTTTCTACCGTCTTTATTTTCTTTCATTCAAATTAAAACATTTTATCATTATTTCGGAACAGCCTGATATCATTTTTTGTAATTGGTGTACCGGGAGGTATTTTATTATTATCGTACCAATTAATTAATAGTTTTAGATGGGATGTTTTAACCATTTGGAAAGAAGTTAGGTTAAATACATTAGACTGTTTATAAAACTTTACGAAGTACGTAGTTTTCTAACTTTACTTGAAAGGTAAAAGACGCGCGGAACTTCAGATATCTCAACATATCTCAACAAATGAAAAAATGCTAGATAGGACAGTTTAACTGAGGCAGGGTAGTCATCGAAAGAAATGCGAACTTATGCTATAATACTACTAGTTATAGTATATTTCAATTATTCCTTGCTAAATTCTATTTTTACATTTTTTTTAAAATAAATACTACTTCTATTATTCCAATCCATTTACTCTTTTTTTAATTTCCCCGAAATGATATCGTACGCAAACTTATCAATAGCATGGAATAAATATAAGATTTAACGAAAACCAAGATGGCTTTATGGAAATTTCGGGCAGTGCATTTAATTTTTCAATGGGAATGGCGATCAATGCGAACCACAACGTATTGACACAGTGTTTATCAAGATATCTATTCAAACGAATGCCCATCATTTTTAGGACTCGCGCTAGAAAATTATATTCTACAACTTACCAACATTCTTCTTCCTTCCAATATACTATATACTTACAATTTATCTACACCTTATCTCAACATATATCAAAAAATGAAAAAACGCTAGATAAGACAGTTTAACTAAGGAGGGCGGTATATTACACAGAAAATCATAATTCAAAAACTGTCAAAAATGCAGCTACACCCGTCTTGCTGCAACGTCCTCGTTTCTGGTCTTAATTAATGGTAACAAATGCTAAAATATTACCCGTCAACGTTTCGCGAGTGAATAAGATAGGTACTTTGTAGGTTGTACAAAAGAAAAAGAACAAGCACGAATCACCTTAATAACCCAGAAACAATGACTCCGTGGAAAATGATTTCCACCGTCACAGCTCCCCCTCCCCCAAACCGAACAACTTTTACAAGCACCCCCACTTCCCCCCTCAAACTCAAAGTAATCACGCAAGCGCATTAATTTCGAAATCTTAATCGTGCCCCGCCCTCCACAATAATTCCCCCCCGTTATTATTCTCGTTAATTGCTTGTCTTTCCCTTTCCGTCTGTACAAGCCAGCCAGAAATCCGAGGCTAATCGCGCGTTACCCCCGTGCCATAACGAATCGGGGAAGAAGCACAGAGAAGCACAGCCCGTTCGCGGATTTGCGCCATGAAAGAGTCGTGGGAAATGTAAAAGCGCTCCCTGGTTACATTCGCGCGCAGGCGCTTGGACTCATCACGCAACAGATACGTTTTTATCCGGCGGTGTTGCTAGAATTAAATTTTCCTCTCGTCGCTTTCCCCGAACAGGCAGCGCGCAGCACACTGCACACACGGTGACAGGCGGCCGAGGGGAGGCAAACAAGCAGCAAAACAAGAAGAGGAAGCGCCACGGAGAGGCGAGCAGAGGGAGAGAGACAGAGAGAGAGAGAGAGAGAGAAAGGGGGAGGGAGAGAGAGAAATTGTGCAACTCCCGAGGAACAAAAAATTGCTGCGCCCTCCTGTACACGCTTTTTATCTCAAGATCGGCGGCTAAATTTTAATTACGAACTCTCCGCGCCCGACCGGCGGGGTGTATAATTTTTATTACGCGACCGTATTTTCGACGCGGCGAACGGGGACACCGGGCGGAAGCGCGGAGGAACTTGAATTCCGCGGTGGAGAATTGGAACAGCGGCTCCGTGCTACGTGGGAGTCCGAGAATGAGCTTAGAAATAACGTAGAAAAAGTATTTCCGGATGGACAGAGACCGGCGGCACGGCGCGAGCCGTGCTCTCCTTCTTCGTAGGGGGAGATTGTCTAATTCTCTGATTCTGACGGCCCCGGCTAATTAACGATCGCTTAAACGTTTCCATGCAGACTCGATTGCCGCGCACAGGCGCACGGTTTCCCTTTGTGCCAGCAATTATTATACTCGAAACTAGACACGCGCGCGTTCACTCGCTGGCAAACATTTCTGTTATGTGTCCCGCGAATGCAACTGCTTCGAATAAAGTCTCGTAATTTCCTTTATGCCGCTGCTATGTTACTCCTCGCGCAAGGCAAGGTCGGCCACAGGGAGGCGCAGAAAACGGAAGAATGAAGAAAAGGGAATATAAAGAAGATGATAAGGGAAAATTTTTATTTGATTAAAATTAATTTAATTTTATAAACTGACTTGAAATTCACGCTCTAAACGTCCGGGACCTTTATAAATAAGGCCGACCCTCGCGCAAGGTGTAGAGAAATTGTAAGTATATAGTATATTTGAAGGAAGAAAAATGTTGGTAAGTTATAGAATACAATTTTCTAGCGCGAGTCCTAAAAATGATGGGCATTCGTTTGAATAGATATCTTGCTAAACACTGTGCCAATACGTTGTTGTTCGCATTGATCGCCATTCCCATTGAAAAATTGAATGCACTGCCCGAAATTTCCATAAAACCATCTTGGTTTTCGTTAAATCTTATATTTATTCCATACTATTGATAAGTTTGCGTACGATACCATTTCCGGGAAATTAAAAAAAGAGTAAATGCATTGGAATAATAGAAGTAGAATTTATTTAAAAAAAATGTAAAAATAGAATTTAGCAAGGAATAATTGAAATATACTATAACTAGTAGTATTATAGCATAAGTTCGCATTTCTTTCGATGACTACTCTACCTCAGTTAAACTATCCTATCTAGCATTTTTTCATTTGTTGAGATATGTTGAGATATCTGAAGTTCCACGCGTCTTTTACCTTTCAAGTAAAGTTAGAAAACTCTACGTGCTTCGTAAAGATTTATAAACAGTCTAATCTATTTAACCTAACTTCTTTCCAAATGGTTAAAACATCCTATCTAAAACTATTAATTAATTGGTACGATAGTAATAAAATACCTCCCGGTACACCAATTACAAAAAATGATATTAAGCTGTTCCGAAATAATGATAACATGTTTTAATTTGAATGAAAGAAAATAAAGACGGTAGAAAGTAAATGATAAAACTTCAGTTTTCTCGGTTGTTTCAAAATGTTAGATAGGACATTTTAATCTAAAGAGGGCAGTACTATCAACCCCTAAAGTTAGGCCGGTATTCATAGTCGCTACTTATTCTTAAGTAAATGCTTAAGCACGCGGCATCCTCTACTAATCTAGTAGCTAATAAAGGATGCCGAATGCTTAAGTATTTGCTTAAGAATAAGTAGCGACTATGAATACCGGCCTTAGTCCCATACCTTATTCACACCCTCCGTACTTGTAACCTGTTCTCTTCACGTTCGAGTGATAATATTGATGATACCAGTGCTCGGCTTTTAGGCGATAATGTCGACTAGTTCGCAGACCTGTCCATCTTTATAGATATAGTAATCGTCGGAGGAACGCCCGCTCGAAAGCCAACGCGTTTCTGTCCGCTGGCAATGCGGAAGAGCGTGCGCGGAAGAGAATCGTAAAAGGAAATCGAGCAAAACGATGGCCAAGATTTTCTGCTCGAGTCGCCCGTTCCCGTTCGATAGATCACTCTTCCTGATCCAGATGACAAGCCACCAGAGAGCCGGTCGAGCGAGAAAAATCACGATTTTCTCCGTGGTGGAATCGCGGCCGCGCTCTGCGATCCAGAATCGAACGTGAGCGCGAGCGTGACCGATTCGAGATCATCGCTTCAATTTCATCCAGGGGATAACTTATCGCGGGGATCGTGAGAGGCAGAGCCTGGATTTGAAGTTACAAGCGGAAAGAACCTAGCTTCTACAAGTAATCCATAGTGCGCTACTCTTGGTCCAAACTCAGCAAATATTATGGTATCTATGATTAAGCTAAAATTCTATTAAAAGCACATCTACTACACTAGCGGACAAAAAACTTACCACTTTTTCGATTTGTTCTGTTTTTGTTATTTTTTTTTTAGCATACATTTGGGACTGTGGTATGTTTAATATTTGTATATTCTGATGGAGAATTTAAGGGGAGGTTCCGGTCTAAATGTCGATTTTTTTTTTTATTTCATTTTTCGAATGGTCAACCTTTTAGGAAAACGTGTTTAAAAGGATTTGTTGAAATTCGTAAAATTCCCGAAGTTATAGGCATTTGAGTAGCGGCAAATACATGGGTCACAACCGGCCGCTCGGCGCTCACGTAAAACTGTAGACGCGTTTTTCCCGAAACAGTGTCCTCAAAATCGGTGGGACCTGTATCTCCAAAAGTTATTATCCGATTCGACTGAAACTTTTTTATTTTGAAGAATATACTTCTGTCTAGGAGGGGGACTAGAAAAAATTACAAAAAATTGAAAATTTATAATTTTTCAAGGCGTTGAAAGGACAAAAAATACAGGGAAAAGTAACTCCAAACATGAAGTGTCGTTATTTTCTACAAACTATGTCATTTTTGTAATTTTTTTCTAGTTCCCCCCCTAGCCAGAAGAATAATCTTCAAAATAAAAAAGGTTTCAGTCCAATCGAATAATAACTTTTGCAGATACAGCTCCCACCGTTTTGAGAACACTGTTTCGAGAAATACGCGTTTAAAGTTTTACGTGAGCGCCGAGCGGCCGGTCGTCGCCCATGCATTTGCCGCTACTCAAATGCCTTTAACTTCGGGAATTTTACGAATTTCAACAAATCCTTTTAAACACGCATTCCTAAAATATTGAACATTCCAAAAATGAAATAAAAAAAAATCGCTCCAAAAATAGATTTTTTTTTTATTTCATTTTTCGAATGTTCAATCTTTTAGGAATACGTGTTTAAAAGGATTTGTTGAAATTCGTAAAATTCCCGAAGTTATAGGCATTTGAGTAGCGGCAAATGCATGGGCGACAACCGGCCGCTCGGCGCTCACGTAAAACTTTAAACGCGTTTTTCTCGAAGCAGTGTTCCCAAAACGGTGGGCGTTGTATCTCCAAAAGTTATTATCCGATTCGACTGAAACCTTTTTTATTTTGAAGATTATTCTTATGGCTAGGGGGGGAACTAAAAAAAATTACAAAAAATTGAAAATTTATAATTTTTAAAGGCGTTGAAAGGACAAAAAATACAGGGAAAAGTGACTCCAAACGTGAAGTGTCGTTATTTTCTACAAAATATGTCATTTTTGTAATTTTTTTCTAGTTTCCCCCCTAGCCAGAAGAATAATCTTCAAGATAAAAAAGGTTTCAGTCCAATCGAATAATAACTTTTGCAGATACAGCTCCCACCGATTTGGATCAATTTTTTGACGACTTGACATTAACGACTCGCCAGGGCCGTCTGCAATGATTAATTATAAAACAAAAAATATATTTCTATAATTTAAGACATCCTTAATACAGTGCAACAAGTTTCATTAAATTATATATAGTGGTTTTCCTTTAATTAATTCCTAAAAATCACCTATTTTTAGCGGCTCTAGACCGGAACCTCCCCTTAAAGCTATATAAAACCCAGATAAAGTTGAATTTATTTAATTAACAGACAAAAGTGTTATATGATATTAAATGGGGTAACACATTTTTGCGTTCGACAATGAAGTTACCACGTTTAGTAAATTTTTAGGTTGTCCTAGAAGCAAAAGGTGCCCCCACATTATTATTAAACGTCTTTATTACTCAAAGAAAAAGAAGAAACTTGAATATTTACAACAAGAGTAAAGACAATAAGAGTAAAGGCGAGGCTGCAGTGGTGACACTGATATAAAAAAATATTAGATATTTTCATTAACGTTCAAAAGTGGTAACTTTTTGTTGGCTTTAAAACTGTGTTGTCTTACTTAATGTTATGTAGGATTTTTGTTTGTTAGTTAAATAAATCCAACTGCAACTGGATTTTATACAGCTTTTAATTCTCTTACAGAATATGAATATTAGGCATATACAGCAGTTTCGAGTTGATATTGAGAAGTAATAGAAGTAGGGTGGTTCGAAAAATTGTTTAGTCCGCTACTGTATGTAAATTAATTCCGCTGCTAAGTACACCAAGTTCATTAGCAAATCAGCGTCATGCGCTAGTATTCGAAGAACATATCTCTGCGGAATGCCGCGCTACAGCATGCACGAGTACATCTGCAATCGAGCACGCGCAATAATTCATGATCGGCGGATAGCCATCAGAGCTAGGAGTACAGAATATTCCATGGCTGGACGATGAAGTGTTAACCGACCCTCCCGCTATGTTGGCAGCACGGTTTATTCTATCTCGTCTTGTGGATCGAACGATCTCCAATACGCTTCCCCGGGGCGTGCTCCGGATTAAAAGCCAGGACACTTTGAGCGAGCGCTACCGAGGGCTACTACGAGGGACGGGGCCTAGAATGGATCCCGGGATCGGGAAAGTTGATCGGGAATTCGGCGAAGCAGGTGGCGGGCTGATAAAACCGGGTTGAACGATCTGCGAAGAGTACTACGAGGGAGGACAAGCGCGAATCGCGTTAGAGAGGTTTAACCTCGGACGATGAGCGGTACACCGGAAACGGTATACACGCGGGTAACTTCGACTTACACCGTCGCTCATATATTTGTTCCGCTCTTGTGTACGAGCACCCCAGATTGTTACACCAATCAATACTACATTGCGATTTTCTATATATTCAAAACGGATGTCTAATAATTAAGTTTTAAAATTTACCTGCCCCCAATAGCGAATATGATTCCTCCGAAATTAACTTCCTCAGCTTTTCTTGTTAATTCCTATCCCGGTTCAGACAAGATTCAGCAGAGATCTAGTTGAGCCCACGAGCAATTCCAGTGACTTCGTGGCTCGCATAACTAGTTTAATAAAACCTTTCCTTAAATTCCTCTCCTTAATTTTCGAGTTCTGCTGTCGTCCGGTGAGAGACGAAATTGATTACCGTTTATTTCAGGGAGGAATAAATTAAATCCCCACGGCACATGTGGAATATCGATTCGTAGTGACCTAGCAGAGATATTGGAAAAGTTCTGTGGTGTACGTGGCGGGACACCCTGTATGGCAGGCCATGCGGCGAGGAGTTAAAGTCGAGCGGTTCGCGCGGTGCCCGTGCACGCGACCGCGCGTAATCCACCGGCGTATGATGTGACACGCAGGGCAACAACAGCGGAGAGCCCCACGGCGCGGCTCTCGTGTTGCGGGAAAAATCAATAACAAGCATGGTCTGGCGAGGCGCGTCACTCTCTCAGGTGCTCGCCAGCGAGGAAGGAAGTCGCCAGGCTGCTATAACCAGGCTAGCCAGCCAGCCAGCCAACCGTCCCCGATCGAGCGGACGAGTGGAAACGAGTCACCTGCGGCACGCTGCTGGTGCCGCACGATCGAATTCCCGCCTTCTCTGCCGTCGCTCCGCTTGCCGCACACCCGCCGTACACACGCTCCGGGGGGACACGCGCGTGCTTATTTACCTTCGTGCGTGGATGTGTGTGTTGCGGGCACGAGAGAGAGAGAGAGAGAGAGAGAGAGAGAGAGAATGAGCCACCAGCGACAGGCAAGTAACGCAAGGTAGGTGCGCGACGCCCGGCGCGCCTGCGTGCCCCGTGACGTGCGCGACCCGTGAAGCTAGACGAGGAACGGGCACGGAAGCGGCGCGAGCGAGCGAGAGGGGAACAGAGGAAGGAAGAGAGAGAGAGAGAGCTAGGGGAGGGGGGCCGCGCGAGCGGAGAGAGCGCGAGAAGAAACGGGCAATATGGCGAGCGTGGGAGTGGGACGAAGGGTGAGCGAAGTAAGTTGATCGGGAAGGAAGGAAGGAAGGATGTCGCGGATGTCTCTCCGTGCTTGAGCGTATGGACGCGCGCATGTGTACACGGGCGGGCGAATGGTAGAAGGGTGAAAATGAGAGGAACGATCGCGGCGACGGGGGTTGCATGCAGAGAGGGCGATGCGTAATGCGTATTGCGTACCTCCGGTATGTGCCACGTATGATATGTAAATAGTAACGGTTGTGTTATATCGCTCACCTCGTCCTCGCCGGTGGCCACCGTGTTGACGGAGTCCATACTCTGGGAGAGCGGCGCGTCCATGATGCAAGCGAGTTTGCTGGATGGTCCGGGGTTTCCGGGTGCAGCGGTTCGAGCGGGTGGCGGCGATGAGTCCACCGTATCCCGCCTCGGGCGTTTTAAAGCGGGCGGCGTTATGGTTGTACCGGCGAAGAGGACAGGAGCCTCCAGGACGTATCACTGGGGATAACCCTTTTCTAGCAAGAAAACCAGGCGTATCGCCTTCCCTTCCTCCTCTCCACCTTTCCTTCCTCTCCTTTCCTCCTGCTGTCCTTCCTTTCTTCCTTCCTTCCTGCCTCTCTTTCTCACGTTCTGTCTGACTGTTTGCCTCTCTCCCTAACTCTCTCTCTCTCTCTTTCTCTCTCTCTCTCTCCCCCTCTTTCTGTCTCACTCTGCTCGTTGATTCACTTCTTCTTCCGCTTCCTGTTACGTTTCTTCTTCGCTGCCTGCTTCTCCGCCTCCACCGCCACCACCTCCACCTCCTCCAGCCCTACAACAGCGCGCTGCTGCTACCGTTCCTCTCGATGCACCTGTCACGCGCTGCAAGGGCGTCAGGAAAGACCAATGCGGAGAGAAAGTATGAAAGAGAGAGAGAGAGAGAGAAAGAGTGAGAAAGGGAGAGAGAGAGAGACAGGTGCAGGGGGCAGGGAAGAGAGCAAGAGAGAGGGAGAGAGGGAGACAGTCCGAGCAATAGGTAGAACGTGTGTATGTAGCCTGCAGGTGTTCCCACGCGTCTATTTTAGAGCAATCGATACACCGTGCCCGTGGAGGAGGGCCGAACCCAGAGAACGTGCTCTACAGTGGCGGCTCGTCGACGACACTTGTTTCATCTAGCGGTGGATAAGCCCGTGCGAGCCTTCAGGCGCGATTCTTCTCTCTTGACATGTGTCACGCTCGACGACGACCGATCGCCAGACGGTGGTATCGATGGGCGACGTGAGCGACCAGATCCGTAAGTATCCACGGCGGCGTAGAGGTTACGGCGGCGATTCGCGGGAGACGGAAAGGAGCGCGTTTTCTCGCGAGCGCGCCGCGTGTATAATTACTGTTATACGCGTGTGACGCCCGCCTGTGTGTATGCGTGTGTTTCTGTGTGTGGTGTGTATTTAGAGAAAATTACCGTAGAATAACGTCGCGCGACCGATTATTCTCCTCCTTCTTTTTTTTTTCTCCCCTTTTCCTTTTTCTGTTTCCTTAACCGAGGAGACCGAGAGGGCGAGAGTGCGGGTCGATCGATAGAAACCGAAAAAACGGCGGGGCGCGATTCGAAATGAACAACACACCGGCTAGGCAAGTAAGAATAATAATAATATTGTTACGTAAGCACTGCGACGCGACTGGTACGCAGGTTGCCGATAGACTGACGGACCGCGAGCGAGCGCCGCGCTCGTGACGGGTGCGCGCGCGGGGTTGGCGCAGGGGTGGGGCGCGCGGTGGGGTGGCCCGCGGGCCACTGGGTCGGGGTAGCTGAGTAGGTGGCGCGGGTGGGGAGGGGGGTGGGGGTCACGCACGAGGTACGACGAGGGGGTCAAGGGGCAAGGCACGCTCGCTAAAGGGGGATCTCGACCTCCCTCCTCTGTTCTCTTACCTTTTCCTCTGACGACGCTGACGGGCGACTCCGGCCCGAGGAAACTGAGCTCTATCTAACGGAGGCATCGCCGAGTTCGTTAGGGGGACGGGGGAGGGCAGAAAAAAAAAATGAAGGATTCTTTGGGCTCGTCTCCGTGCGCTTCTTTCAATTCCAGGGGAACGCGAACTTCGTGGAAATTGTGTTGACAACTACGTTGCTATGGATAGCGGGGCGCCTTTCACTGTTTGGGCAATATCCTTGGGCTGTTTTGCACTTCATAAATCGATACCTACGAGAGAAGCATGGATGTTGTAATAAATATTTATACGCGCAAACGTTGATTTCTGTTGCAATTAATAATGCTCGTTTATTCGCTCGTTTCATTAATATGTCAGGGTTTGGTTGATCGAGTACGTAAATCGTACGGAGCCAGTCATCGAGCATTAGAAGGTGGACATGTTAGTTATTTTTAATGAGGGAATCTCACAGATGATGTCACATATTATAATGATGGTTAAAAATATAATGCAATTCTATCTTTCTCCCTTATGCAAATCCAATTTCACCATTACGAGATATTTGGGACATTGAGAGCAGTGGCGCATTCAGGATTGAATCTTGGAGGGGTCGAATTGAAGGGGTAAAAATATTTTTAATGCAAATTAAATAAAATTCATCGGGTGACTACCAAATTTATTTAAAGAACTAAGTCCAGTTTTCTTCTCTTTTTACAAAACTCTTGAATTACTTCAGTCCTGGTTACGTTAATCTCCTTTTTCCTTTTTCCCTGGGGGAGGGGGTAACAAGACCCCTCGCCCTCCTCCCCCTTGGATGCCCCACTAATTGAAAGCGAAAACAGACTAACCCACATTTTTCGGCGAAATTGAGTAAGTAGCAATAACGTATGTATATAAAACGGTAAGAATTAATTTTTGTCCATTGTCGGTTAGTTGGTTTTTACTCTGAACGCCTCATTCCTAATACCGTTAATACCTACCTGTAAAATGTTGCCTCGCAACTATCGCTTGAATGGAAATGCAGTAGCCCGCTCATATTTTTTTCGTGGACATGTGCATTTTCCACGGGGTGCAGATGGTATCGAGCCCTCGACGGAACGGGACGGGGAAAAAGAGAGAGCTATGCGTGTTAGTCCGTTCTACTCGAAAAACTCCGTAACCATACGCTTTCCCCGTGACTAACAGGTGGAAGCCGTTTGGAACGTGCAGCTTTCCTCGAGATTAGCAGGTGGAGGATGCTACTGGTGCTCGTGTCGCGGATTATTTCAAACCAGGTCTCGTGAAACTGCCGTCCCGTAGAAAGCAGATGGACGACTTACACAAAGCGTGCTTCTCAAGGATCCTCTCTTTCTTTTTTCGTACACTAACATTTCCGCAGCGCACTGACAACATTAACCCATTAACAACTGAAGCACTTTTCTAAAATTTTCTCCAATTTAGTATGTTATATTATCGCAGAAGTAAAAACTGCCTTGCGCCCTTTTAACCGAATGGAAAAATTAATACGAAAAATCCTTCTAGTTAGTAAATCCCCAATTGATTGTTAGTTATTTAAAAGAAAAATCCAAAATACCTTCGACTAACTGCAGCAGACTTGACACGAATAGACACTTCCCTGGCCTAATTCTTGTTAAATGACTTCGTGCCTTCAGTTTGCTCGTTAATTAATAAATGCCATTCCATTAATTGCATTCCAGTTCTTTAATTGATTTAAACTCCCTTCACGTATTTACTTTCGTGTTAAGGCTACACAACGTTACAAAACTTCAGGTAGACTGTGCAGACACTTTCTGGATTCGCTGTAGAAAGTAGATATGGTAGTAAGTTCGATAGACAGTACGGTGCGGCGAAGAGAATGTCTTATTGATGGCATATTGCTCGAATCGATCGACGGTTCCACGGCAGCAAGTAGTGTAACAGTATACATACGCTCCCTGGCCATCGAAAACGGCGAAACCTAAGTTTTGCAATTCTCTGTACGCGTATACATGCAGTTTACTTACAAGGGAAGATCTCGAAGCTGAAAATTCAAAAAATTCTGAAATTTTGTGAATATATAGGGGATTTCCTCCTTATTACAACGCAATTTTTGTTTGCTGCCCAAATTCACTCGAGCGGGGTGAAATTAATGCCTGAAAATTCGGCTATTTTCCGATTTTGAGTTATAACTCGCGAACTGTAAGAGATAGAAAAAAGTTTCAAGACAAAAGCTACTTGTTTTAGTTAGATCTCTAATTTATTGAAAAAATTATTTTACAGTTCACGAGTTAAAATACAAAATCGGAAAATAACCGGAATTACACCCCCTTAGAGTGAATTTGGGCAGCAAACAAAAATTGCGTTATAATCAGAAGGAAATTCCCTATATATTCACAGAGTTTCCGAATTTTTTGAATTTCCGGATTTGGAATCTTCCCTTGTTAATTGTTTAAATACTCTTGTACTAATTCTAATAATTCTTAAATCATTCTTTTAACTGTTTAGGGCTAGCTGGGCTAAAAACTGTCCCACCTTTTGCTTAGCTTTTCATGCATGGTGGGATATATTTTAACCCACCTCGAAAAGTTGAAGTTACTCATAGTCATACTTCCCAGTGCTGTACTATCTGCAAAGTACCACTTTGTTTTGGTAAAAAGTTGTGTTTCAATGAATATTTAAAGCATTAGTTGCATAGTGGGATTATATATGTCCCACCCTGTAAAAAAGGACTTATTGAAATGTTTTTTTTTCTTATTTTAAGTAATGTTTTATATTACATAATCGAAATGAATGTTTTTCCATTTTTTTTTACAATAAAAAAAATTCTGTGCAACTAAGGTTTTTATTTTCTTTAAAATCGTGTGCCGCAAAGAGTTAATGATCCACCGTTTCCCATTCGTTCAAGCGAAGAACATGGCGGGGCATTTTATGCAACACGAAGACGTGACAATTAAATACAACTACTTCAGCAGATGTATGCTTATGTAAAGTATTCGAAATGACTTGTGACAATTTTAAAGCGAACCTGCTATTTACTTCGCTCGATAATCATGTGTGCGGACAAGAATGTAGGTACGTTTTCGAATTGAACCTAACGTGATGTTTAATTCAATTCAAATACCTTCAGTGGTTCCCATGGTACCCATATAAAATATACGAGAGGGAATTCTAGGTTAGTTTAAGAACGTTTTATAATAATTTTTAAGCATTGTTTTGGTATCCCATGCCGCAGAGGAATATAAATGGAAATAATAACAAGTGCAATGAGATGAGGGGTAAGATATTCCACGTACCGGTCCTCATAAATGAAAGAAGGAATAAGAAATGTGTTGTAAATCCATCTACAGGAAGGTTTCGGTACCATGTCCGCCTCTGCAGAAGTCATTCCGCTAGGTCGACTGCAACATCCCAAGTAAATATTTTACAAGACCGATCGATTTTCGCGGAGCGGATTGGTGGGAAGACAGGCTTCGCGCTGGAGAAATCGTTAGACGATATACATATGTATAAATAAAGCTGGACCCTTCATTACGTACGTTTAATGAGCTAGCGTATTTTCTCGCGAGTCCAGCTTTTACGCTAATGTTATAAACAGGATCCATCGTCAACACCAGGGTTGTCCGCAGACTTTTTTCCAGGGGGGGGGGGGGCAACTTTGGGATGATGGTAAAATAAATATAACTCTTTTGCTTTTTTTAACCCATTTTATAGTGTCAATTTAATTCAAATTTAAAATAGAAATTTAAGAATATTCCCTTTTTTAGTATAAACTTAATAAAGATCAGTTTTGGAAAATAAGCGATTTTTTCTCAAAAGCCAGGGGGGCGACTGCCCCCTTTGCACCCCCCTCGGGACGCCCATGGTCAACGCTTTATTCAGAGAAACTAAATTTTTCCGATCGTATTTGACAGTATTACTTTACCAATTACTTTGCGAACCTGTATATGAAATTAATATCTTATTAATATTTATTACAACTTTGTAGCTGTATTGATTAAACATATTATTTTGCTGTCAATTTTATCAATAAAGTATTTCTCGATTCAATATTGAGCTGTAATTTTCCTTTTTCTCAGCGATTTTAACTTTCCTTATTTTCATCAAATTTCAATATTTTACTATTACAAAAATCTTTACCGTTGTAAAAATGTAAATCGAATTCATCGAATTAATTATTTGTTACCTTTGTGATTAAATTACACGCGAGTAACTGCTGATGGTTCGTTTCATTGGTTACAACTAAATATACGTTGTCTAATTTTATGTCGATGGAAAAATAAAATATAAGTTTTCACGCCTTGCCGTAAAAGCCCAGATAGCACAACGTCTGGTAAAGTCTTAAAGACGTCTGGTTACAAATCAAGACGTTCAGACGTAAAATGGACGTAAAATGGACGTTTTTAAAACGTCCTGTGCTATCTGGGAGGTAACTTTAAACGTTTGTTAAATAAGATACATTACACAATTATGGGCGAATTCCACTTACGCCCAAATCGTTCGTGAATTTCATTAGGGCAGGTTTCCGTATACGCGACTGGACGCATCGTCAAGAATTTCAAAGTCGATTTTCTCGAAAATGAAGCGCAATATAAAAAAATTGTATTCCTTTTTCTCGACTTACTTACTTATTATAAGTCGAAAAGAAAGAGTAACTTTTTTTTATATCGCACTTCATTTTCGAGAAAATCGACTTTGAAATTCTTGACGTTGCGTACAGTCGCGTACAAGAAAACTTAGCTTAATGAAAATCACGGGCGATTGCGGCGTAAGTGGAATTCGCCCTACGTATATATGCTCTAAGATATATACTCGCAAATATGCAGTGATAAAAAGGGGCAAAATGTAACCGGAGAGAGAATAAATACCTTAACCTTAACCTGAAAAAAGAGAATATGTAGTTTCAATGAAAACGTGGCTTGTTCGCTTGAAATGGCGGGAAAGATGTCTGAAACCAAGTCGAGTCAGTGTCCTGGTGATCACTGATGGTACGGACTTGATGAAATGTAAGCTGACGACTAAGTTTTTGAAACTTTGTTTCCTTCATTTATTGACGTTACATGTTTTTTGTGTGACAAGCATAAACACGTCTGACTGACAGAAACTAACGAAGGTTCGTAGATTTTCACCACTAATAATTTAATAAAAATCAGTATCATCTCACATGTAATGTAATTGCAGGTATTTAATAATGGATAACGACAGCGACTCTGATGTAGGTGATATTTTAAATGATCTTTTAGCTAATGACGACGCAGAAGAAAAACAGGAACCGCCAAAGAAGGCAGAAACCCTAAAAGAATTGGATTTTAATTTCTTAGATAGTACACCTACGACAAGCAATGAGAATAAACCGTCCGATCAGCAGAAGAAGAGTGAAGTTTATGACGATACGCTTGACTCGTCAGACGACGAGGATAGACGTTGTTTCGAGGAGCAGAATTACTCGAATTATGGGCGTGATATAAAATCTTTGTTAAAAAAGGAAGCTTCCACGAAGAATGAAGGCAATCTTCCGCCTCGCGAACCGAGTCGCAAGACGTTCGATTTTAATGCTACGAAGCAGAGTACAAATGTAGATACAACTAGTAACAGTATTATCGCATCGAAAGATGTGTACAGCGATCCGTACTTTGGATTGAGAATAGTCAGCCCAGTGGTATCTTCGACTGAATTAAAGGCACGCATGGATGGCAAAATACCTGTAACAATAGCAAGAGTTAAACATCATATTATCTCGGATAAAATGGAAAGCGATTGGGTAATCGCTGGAGTATTAGTAAGCAAGTCTCTAACAAAGACGTCTCAGAAAGGAAGCTCATATTCGATATGGAAAATAAGCGATTTATCTGAGAATATAGACACTGTGTGCCTGTTCGTGTTCAGCGGTGCGTATAAAACGCATTGGAAAACTAGTATCGGAACTGTGATGGGTGTTCTGAATCCCAGGGTCCTGGAGTCCAGGGAGAATAACGACCTGGCCACATTGTCCGTGGACAACCCTCAAAAGATTATGATCCTTGGTAAATCCAAGGACATGGGAAAATGTAGATCGACGAAGAATAATGGCGAACCATGTAGCTCCATCGTGAATATTAGACGTTGCGAATTCTGCGTGTACCACGTTAAGCGAGAATACAAAAACTGCTCTAAAAGGGCAGACCTGCAAGCGTTTAAAAATACACAGAACTTTTCGATAGATATGTTGAAGCAGAAAAATCAGCAAAGAAAACCATTGGAAAGTAGCATGCCAGAATTTCAGGCCATTGTCGCTGTGAAAAGTAGACAGTTAGAACAGAAAGATGCGAAGCGTTTAGCTTTATTGTCGGGTAGCCAGATGACTGAGAAATCGACTAGTTTAAAATGTAATACAGTAGAGTCGCCTGGGCAACAAATAAAAATGGACTTAGAAGTAATTCACAGATCAAGGGGCTGGCGAGCTGCTGTGTTATCTCAATCGTCTTCCGCTGATAACGTTGTATCTCTATCATCTGCATCGTTAAAGTCAAATTCTAGCAAACAGAAGAATGTAGAGAAAAAAGATTTGAGTATGCTTTCATCTTCGTACTCGAAGCCGCATTTAGGCGTTGGATGCCTCGGAGGAATGATAGATTTGTCAGAGCCTATAACTAAGAAGCATATCAACAGAGCGAAAAGTAATGCTATCAAGTGGGTACAAAAGAATGGAACACTTAAGTCTAAGAACCCGAACAAAGTGAAGTTGGATAAAGATGAAAAGCTAGAGAAGGGGAAGAAGCGGCCCAGGGAATCGGAAAGCAGCGAAGAACAAGAAGCAAAGAAAGCGAACGTGCTGCCAGACAAGTTTAAAGAAATGATGCAAGCTAAATCGGCGCATACTGACCTTATCGAGAAGTCTTACGAGCAGGAGGAGGAGAAGTATTTCAATAAGTTAGAAATGAAAGAAAGAATGGAAGAGAAGATGTTGACCACTTATAAGGTGGCTTGTAAAGCTGTGAAATGTTTAGTTTGCAAGTACACTTCATTCTCCGCGTCTGACATATGTAAAGAGCAGAAGCATCCACTGAGAGTAGCGGACGCAGTGAAGAGATTCTTCAAATGCGGAGATTGTGGGAACAGAACAGTCAGTTTAGACCGATTACCTTCGCATAGTTGTATAAAATGCAGCAGCTCAAGTTGGACAAGAGCTGCGATGATGGATGAAAGAAAAACACACGTTCACGTTACCGCATTATCGATACGCGGAGATGAAGAAACTCATATAGGATCAGCATCTAAAGAAGCCAATCTCAATCTCTTGGTACCGGATAGCGATAAAAAATAATATCACGTTGTACTTGATAAGTCGAGATTTATAAAATCTTATTTACAGAGGAGTGACATCTTTTCCAAAAGTTCTTCGTTTACTAGATTTTTATACTCTATCTTATATAAGCACAGATAACTCTGTTTCAAAAGTATTCTTCAGTTCATGAAATGTACAAATGTAAAAGAAATCCTTAATGTAGCTATATTATATATGTATATGTGATTTAATATTTTTACAAGACTAATATCATTGTGGAATAGATTAACGAAATAAATGCATTGTTCGTTCAAATATTTACACTAATATCCGTCAGTGTCCAGGAGTCAGCAAAATGCGCTCTCAACCCTCAACTTTGAGGGCCATTTTCACCCCCTAGATATGGACGATGGCCGATAAAAAGAAATACGCGTCGAATATTTTTGTCTATTCTGCGACACTGCAGGGTCTCGTAAAAATCGGTGTGAGACTAAAGTGATGTCTCTTGTAAGTGGAAATATTTAGATACAATCGGGTATAAAAATGTATAATTCCTTTTTATTATATCATGTCAATGTTTCTTTTCATTGGTACGAATGTAGTTTAATAATAAACTGAAAAAGATAATGTCTCTATTCAACAGCACCTTATTCCATAGGCGATTATGTCTTATCAATAATTCAAAGACACACTCCTTGTTGCTATTTTATGTAACTGAAATTTATGTATATGCGTATAAAAAGGGAAAACATTAACGAACTTGTAAATGTGAAAAAAATGTCATTAATCGGAACCCGAAAATATCTCTGATCATCAAACTATCGCAGAGCAAATACATTGAATGTTATTACCCTAGCATCTATAAATATCGCGTCTCCAGAATTAATTACTCTAATTCTACGTACGTTAAATGCTTCTAGTTACTTGCTCTGCAAATGCCCCGCAAGAATATACGTTATCGTGACATTTCCGGGTTCTAATAGCAACTTAATTGCGTGAGAAACATAGATTGTATTTTTCAATTCTTATTCATTTTTCTCCATATCCTATTCTATTCAGATTCTTATTAAACTTTGATATTAACGACACGTTAATTTTCCTCGCGTATAAATTTTGAGTAGTACATCTGTGAAAAAAGGGAGATTAGAAATAATGTTCAATTATAAAGTATAACTTTCTAGTATCACTAATGATTTAGATACTACATAAAAAAAAAGAAAGAAAAAACTTGGGTATAATTTATATTAATCTAATACTATCTACTCGCTATTCGGGAAATAAATAATACAGATTGTCGCGAAAATATAGGAATAAAAATGAATAAAAAATTGTTTGCGTAAATGCGAATTAATGATCCGAGAGTAAAAACAATTACATAGATAAATTAATAATATATATTCTTTCAGGAGAATAATTTTCTATTCTTTATAATGAGAATATAAATTCATATATATGGACTATTGGCCTGCCGTAAAATATGTCCTGCCGCAATTGTGTAAATCATTATTTCAATATCCCTCTTTATCACTTCACAGAATATCAATTAACGCGTATCAAGGTACGAGACCAACACCCAATCTTTATCTTGAGAATTCATACCCCTACCGTATATCTCGCGTTCACTTCGGTGAAAACGAGTTAAAATCTTTAGGGCATAGCACAAGTGTATTTTACGCGTATAATACATACAAAATATGAGGTATTAAATCCGTACTTCGAGAAGTTTGATTAAGCAAAATCTTACAACGATTACATCTTTGTATTGCCTTGCCAGATATATAAACGTAAATTTTGAAGGAACAGAAATATTTTTACTAATGCAATACACGAGAGTATGATTGCCAGAAATCATAAATTTGTTAGCAGATTATACAACTATGCTTATGGAAGAGATCATAGGCAAGCCATAATCTAAGTACGTCATTGACTCGTTTGAATGAGACGTATGGACGACGTCCTTCCGTTTTTTTTTCTCTCCCATGCTCGCTTTCTGTTTTTTTCACTCTTACCTTTAACAAAAAAAAAAAAGTAAAAGAAGATTACAAAGATTACACGGCTTTTCCTAATCTCTCCCTGAAATGTTTATCGTGTTCTTAGAGAACTAGGACTTGCATACTTAAAACAAAGCTTCTGCTATGCAGAAGAAATAATCGCACCGACATATGTAGTAATAAATAATTACCTAGATTCCTATTGAAAGAATGTTTACATATAAAAATTTAAGAAAACATTAAGCCGACATTTAACATATTAGTGTCTTGAAGACAATACACAGATACAATACTTTTAAACCATCATGTTTTGGAATTCGTTGTGCACATACCATAATCCAGATCCATATATATTTTTTTCCTTTTCCTTTTTGCTTGAACGTTCTATTTTGATGAAGTTTTCATAAAGCTTTGCCGCCTCCGCATCACACACGTTATAATAGTATAAATAATCTAATTATACTATTAATTAACAGTATATTATTTTCACCAGAAAGATGCCACAACATTCGCGAGAACTTCCTTTCTACTATACAGCGATATTTCATAAAAGATACTTCACCAAAATTGCACGTTTCATTCTTCTCACATTTATACATACATATTATTGTTTATTACAAAGGCATCATATGGGTAAGCAAGTTAAATTAACAATGTTAAAATAATTTTGTAATATTTTTTTGTTCTTCCCCTTTTAATAAACTGCCACTTAAATGTTGCAGACGATACTTCTTCACTAATGGAGCGCACCGTTTCAACAATCGAAAGGACATATTCTCGATACACCTTGCGAAGCATTTGTTATATACAATCGTGAGTGTACAAAATATAAGAGTCGAGAGCCAGCGAAGTTAATACAGGGTATTATTATGAAAATTATCTCTTATTTCCATATGTGTATCACTCGATCAGACGGAAAGGTTTTGTTTTCCCGGGATATTACGCGACCTTAACTTATGTCTAAGGCAACAGTGCCATTAAAAATTTAAGTCTATGTACAGAACTCTTCATTATTCATATGAATTTAGTAATCGGTATAGAATGCACGGTACGCAGCTTCATGTTTATGATAATCAGTTTATTACAGCTTATCCATGATTGTGTCTGAACAGAGTTATAACGCTACACCCTCATGCTGTTCAAATACTCATTTCTTTCATCATAAAATTCATGGCGAGATGGAGAAACGCGAATTTTAATACAAAAATTATTACGTCTCAAATCATTTACTGTACAAACCTATTCAGCACTGCAGCGCGTTGTAATTATTTAAATAAATCCATGTGAATAATTAAAGAATATACTTGTAATATAAGGTAATGTTGTGTGAGATAGGCAGGTATTAAGCTGGCTTAATTAAGTGTCACAGTCTTCGAGTTGCCTTTGTTTCTTCTTGGACATGGATTATCGGCGCGCCACTTTTCTTGTGCTTTCTCACTTTTGTGTACTGTTTGCGAACTGCTCGAATGAACTCTAATGAATAATTTCATGATGTGTGTATGCGTCGGTGTGTGTGTGTCCTGTGTGTCTCGGTGTATTCGTGTGTTGCATCATACGATAATTTTACAAACACGTCCTTCTGTGTGCCTCTCTTGAATTACGATGCAAGGGAGAACATGTACTTATGTTTTCCTTTCGAAGCTAAAAGAACTGTCTGTTGATTCACGGATTTAATAGTCATCCAGATCAAAACTATCAACTTCAACGTCTTCCAGCTGCATACTCTGAAAGTCCACTTTGTACCGCAGTATACCTGTAAAATACATATTTCGAAATACTACTTTAGTAGACACAAATTTGCTTCATACGCTTTACTATGGTGAATTAACAGAAAAATATACAATACATTACATTACAAAATTCGCAATGTACCGACAATAAATTACAAATGACACTATACAAAAAATGTTTTATGAGCAAGTTAATAAAATAGAATTTATGATTATCCGTAGAAATATAATGTATATAACGTGTAGCTTTGGAATAATAATTATTGATCATGCATAACATGTTCCGTACAATGTTTTTCAATTTCGACAAAAAGAAAAGGAAGCTTACATTAGAATACTATGAATACTCTTTTTTTTTTAAAGATTGATCGATATGAAGTATGATAATAATTAACATTTATGAAAAGCACTGTTGTTACAACAATTATACAGTGGAAATGAAAAACATAAAAGATTACTATTACGTACATTAATATTATAGGGACAACTGAATGTTATACACGTAACGAATATTACGATTTCGAAATTGCAATTAAAGATACTTATATCATGAAAGTATTCTTAATAGCAAGCACTGTGCTCTAATATGGATATAAACGTAATTGCTGCCATAAGAAAATTCATACTCATGTAAGGAAATGAAACGTACGCTAACTAAAATACCATGTAAATGGAGAAAGAATTGTCAATATTCGTGAATGTAAAATGTATTACATGTTTTGCTTTAACGATGACAATTTATTAGCGATCTTAATATGAAGAGAAACGACAGGAAGACTTTAATAATGTAATGTATATAATTAGATCTTAGTAATATTACTGATGATAAAAGAGAAAGTTCTATGTTAGCAATTAGTTTGGTCTTTTGTACATTGTATAACATTCTAAAGCAAACATAATATGTTTAATGATAAAAATGCAATAGTAGGATTTAATTAGACTCAAATTCACTGCTTCTTGTCTCGCTAAGTGAGTTAAAAAGCAATTACTATACCTTTCCCAATATGCAAGCTAATAGAAACAAACCATCAATTAGTACTTATGCTTGATCAAATAGACTATTTAACAAAGCCTAGCTATTTATTACATAAACAATGATTACTTATTTCTTTGTCATATTCATCACCAAAGACTACGAGCTTCTTACGCGTTAACTTTATTACAGAAATTAATATCGAACTGTTTGAAAATTCTCTTTTGGTAATATCACGTGTCCTAAGTATACTTTCGGAAATGTAAAACTGTAATGAGTTTCTTTGGTGATGCGATTATTGTTTGCCTATCGCACAACATGCAGCGCGCAATATCCTTCGATACTTCTGTAGATAAAGCACCAGAAAGGCATTCACATACGGAAACATAGCAAATACACTAGTTGTAAAAAGAAATGTTACAATACTTGATGTAAAATTTTCATTTAAAACTGTTAAAATCTTATATAACAATCATGATTCTAAGTTAGAAATTGCACTCGCAATAATGTGCATATGAAAAGAGAAATTACGTATATTCAATATGTGTATGTGTAACAATAAAATATCCAAATTAAGATAAATACCTATTTATTTAACATCTAATATTCTAGACATTCATTTAGTGATCCAGTGAAATAGTAAGTGATTGTAAAGTTTATATAAAGTGTTGTAAAAAGTACAAAGAAATGTGAATTAATGTTTGCAAAGAAAATAAATCAGTACTCCTTTAAACAATACTAAACGTACGACACCACAATACAATGCCATCATTGCATTTGTGAAATACTATGAAGGGACAATTCGGTATGAAATACAGAAAGACTAAAAGCTCAGCATGCCACCAACGGAAGTTTCCTAGGCACGTCTACTACAGAATAAAATAAGAAACAGTGGTTCCAGTATTATGTCGAAAATCAGATATATATACGTATTTTCACATCTACTACGTAATCTTCTATTGATTTTGAGACCTATGAGTGTAAGTAAAGTAGTAGTATCAGAATCTGCTAGTTTCTATTATTAAATAAATTTTGTATACATTATTATTTGTATCGAGGCACAGTCAGAATCACAAATATTCATCACTGATACGTTATATGTCTATAATTTTACAGAGTGTACGAATTATTCTGCTATTAGTTTAAACGTTCTATGCCTTTAAGAAAATGCTACTCTCGTATAAAAAGTAATCATTAACAATACGTATGAACAATCTGTGCTGCCATTGACCTTATGCATGTTAAGTATGCAATGAAAGTTGAGAATAACATGAATTATGTAGAAATAAAGGTAACTGTGTTCGTGGAACTAAGCAGTACTATTCTGTCATTATACTGATCATTGTGTAATGTGCCTACAACTTGACTTTAATTACTAACAATGTAATGAATAATCGCTAAATAGTAAGAAAGGATCTAATGATGTCCAAGACAACGATTACATACTAAAATATTTTAACTTAACTCACCATCTTCAAATACAATTATCCATATATCTCATATATATACAAGATTTTCTTTATTTTTGTACCACCGAGAGAAAAGGAAGACAGCAAAGTTTTCAGGCTTTTTATTCGTGAGAAAAAAAAAACAGTGTACCCCGAAATTCTCAACTAAAAATATCTATGTTCACATTCAACCTCATCAGAAGAGACATATGTATATACTACATATCTGCACAGAAGTATTGAACTATGCTATTCAGTGAGAAACCCAAAAGAAGAAACTGCAAATCTTTGTTGGACAAATTTATCGCAAATTTATCTTTGTTCTGTTACTGGTGTTACGAGGTAATTCGTGGCAATGTTACGGCAATAACGAATTAATTGCAATTTCACGATGATGAAAAATCTCTTCTTGATGAGTATAGTACTTACTAATTGTAAAGGTAGAGATTGATATAGTGACAGTGATTGAATACAGTGTAACGATTAGTCAAATTACTAAAGGTTATTACAACTAGTATAAGTAGCCCGATGTTCTACAAAATCTCATCAAATAATACATATGGTAACAATATTATATAAGATTATTTTATTTATTTCTTATATATATATGCTAACAATTATAAATGCTTTGATAAATTTGTCCAGTTCTGAAAGTAATATGTTCTATGATACATGAAATATAAACGAATGCACTCAAGACAGAGAAAGAGCTACCTGGTCAACTTTGAGTATTTCACAGACGAAATTAGTAATCATCGAGGTCAACATCATCAAGAGGCTCATCAGCCTGCAGTGACTGGAAATCAACTTTGTAGCGGAGGATTCCTATGCATCAAGATATACTCCATAATTAATAACAATGTTTCTACCATTTCCTTTTAGTGCCATTTACTTTTCATATGTTCGAGCTCGTCTAATATCTTGATAAAGACCTTTTCTAAATACTTTCGTATCATCATTTTTATTTAAATCTTTCTATGAATCGTGATCCTATTGTATGCCCCATAAAAAGAGACCAGCATTTAGCTCGACATCCCGAATTTTGAATTGCACATTGACAGACGTTAAACTATTCTTTAGGTACACACAGCTATTAAACTTATGCACTTTACTCTTAGTCACTAGTTAGTCAAAGTGGAATCAGCCGCTTTTCTGTTAGTACACACATTGAGTAGACGAATACAAATTATTGTTCCACATGTATATTACTTTCAGTCGAGTTAAAGTTAATAGCAACGAAGGCAAAGTAAAGAAGCAGACTTACCTCCAATGCCGCCGAAACCTCTTACAAACTGAGAACCTTCCTGAGATTTGTCTGTAATGATTTCCAGAGTGGCACCGAAACTCTTATAATTGTTCGCCAGCCATTCAAGCAGGGGCTGGCACTCGACAAGTTCCAACTCCACTCCGCTCTAAACATAATACAGAATACACAAATGCTTCTTTCATATATCTATACGACGAATGGTATTAATAGTTAAATTTAAAGGGCAATTAAAATACATTGCGCGCACCTCTTTGTCCGTGAAATGAGTTTTGTCTTTTTCTTGTTCCGGCGTTAGGTGTAAAACTTTCTCCTCGGCGTTTGTATGATTCTTTAAAACGTATCGTTGGATATCTAAGTTTTCCCAACAGATGAGAGTTTCCACGCTACCTAATTCTAGAGCTCTTAATGTGTCTTCTACGCCGAAACAGTATTTTCCCGTGTCTTGTGAAATTTCATCGAAATAACGACCTGAACAGAAGTTGGCGTATTATCTTCTTTTAAGACAAGTCTATAATTTTACCTCTCTTCGTAAAATCGTAATTACAAAGAGCTTACCAATTAATTTTTTCTCTTGTATGAATTTTACATTCTGCAGAGATTCAGCGGCTAATTCAATAGCCTGGTTAAAACCATTCTCTCCGCCATACGAAACATCTACTAACTTTATAACTTTCGCTTGTAATCTCTGAAAAGTAAAGTGCAGGATTTCGTTAGACAAACGCAAATTACGTTCGAAAGTAATTTCAGGCACAAGGATTATTAATGTAGATAAACATACTGGATCGAACATATCGGATTGACTAAGCTCTGTTTTAAAGTCAGCGCTACCCGCTAAAATTAATCCAGCGATATTAGGTTTATCATTAGTAATGTACAGTTGCGTGGCCACTTCTGCAACTTTTCGAACATAGTTATGCCGCTTCTCCATACGTAATCGAGCGAAACGTAAAGCTGACTGTCCACCTCTGCCTGGAATGCAACGGGTCTTTATAATATTACAGAGTAAATGGAAATACGCTAACTGGCGTTTCCAAATCTTTCCTCCGATTAATAATCAAATATTTTACTAATTATTTACGTACCATGCTTCTTCGGAAGATCTACAGTAAATTTATGTAGCACTTCACGAGTATTCCCTTGTAGAGTACCGAACAACGCTCCGTTACCATCCATGACTATAAAACCGAATTTGTTGTCGTCAGCAAGCAACGCTGTGAGCGCTTCGGTATGGAACTGAAAAGGTGCGAAGTATGTATTAAAATTCGTTTGGCTGCGCTTAGTCTGCACGAGGAATGTTTGCGTAAAGAATGATGTTACAAGGTACCTTATTATCACAGAGATAGAGAGAAGTATTAATAGGCTTAAAAGGTTCAAAGTCAATGTTGACCTTCTTCTCTTTCCCTTCTTCTGTTACAATGGTACCGCAATATATTACCAGGCCATTTGGAGGCACTGAAATAAGCAATTAACAGTCTATGTAAGTAACGGCTCCAGATCGCAAAACTCGCTCGACGCCCGACTAACTTGTTAACGCGATAGATGCGTTCACATTAAGTTGCAGTAATGAAATAAGTTCAATTACCTTTAGTATACAATTTTAGCCTATGTTGTACAGATGTGATTGCACCCAAAACAGACAATCTATTTACACGAGATTTAATATTCGACGCTGTTCCAAACTCATCCGCTAACATTTTGCTTACTCTCGATATTTGATCTTTCGGAGGGATGATTAACGAAATCATACTAGTCCCATTCCTGCGAAGAAACACACTCGTATTGAATACACGATAATTGCAGACGGTAAACAATACTATATTAGGGGACAATCTGCTTATATAAGATTGTATTGGTAGCGTAAGAATGAAAGCCCATACTACTGCAAGGTGGTATAAAATTGCAGGATAAAAGGATTACTGTATGATGATCGGAATGTTAAATATCCATGAACATATTTCAGCTGAAAAAACCAAGTGGGAATTGGTTTTCGTAGGGGTTGCGAAACTCGGACAGCTCGTACTTAGCCACATGCTCTTTAAAACATATGCGCGGATAGAAAATCGAACAGCTGATAAGAAGAGGCGCGGCAACGTTAATTTCGACCCACTTACCCCCTGGCCATTTCGAGGCTTTTTATGAGCTTCTTGATCTTCCAGATCTCAACATTGCGGTCGGCGGAAGTCTCCTCGTTGGACATTGCTGCGCGTTGTGTCGCGTGGTCGGGGTTCTCACGGGGTTCCTGCCGAAATTAATATTTTACCACGAACGGGCACGATGCCTGGAAAGGTGGTCCGCGTCGACGTGAAAGACCGGATCTACCGAATTTTTCTTCGTAACGAGCGATCGATCCGTTTATCGATGAATCTGCTCCGATCCAGTTTATACCGGATTATGTCAGAAAGAACGTGTTCGGCGGAGAATTCCCGTTCTGTTCTAGCGAAACGAGACACTCCGGCGGCTCACTTTTCACTCACTTCCAGACCAGTCCTGCCGTCTGTCCGCCACAGGCGTTACCGTTTTAAATGCGATACTCGTGACACAGCGGGTACCACGCGAAAGCGAACCTCGGGATGCACACGTCGGCCATGCGATGGCACAGCGAAACGTCAGTAGTTCGGCGGACGTGCTGTACTGTAAGGTACAAAATGGGAAGCAAAAAGAGCGAACCGTTCCGTGCGCGAGCAGCGCCTCGAGGCCGCCTCTCGTGGACGGGCGCAGCCGCGTTTGCATTGGCTGTTCGCGGCACTTTCCATCCGCTTAATGCTTTGTCCACAGCAACTGATTTTTCCATCTAACCCGCCTATTTCTCTCAATTCGCCACGATCTTCTACCGAAATACATGATAATTAATTTGCCGAGTGAAAGATAGCATGCCCTAGCAATCTACTGAATCAAAATCAGTCCTACGAAAATTTTCAACACGTCAAGTTAGATGGAAATCTGGCTTATAAAAACGAAAGTATGTATTTGAGCGCATATTTAAATGTCTAAGCCAATATTATTTTTCTTTTCCTTTTCATCGTACATTTTAGAATTTTAGAATTTAATAAGATATGTATTTTTTATTATTACTTATTGTTACAGGTTGTAGTCACTTCCCAGATAGCACCCCAGATAGCACAACGTCTGGTAAAGTTTTAAAGACGTCTTAAAGACGGCTTAAAGACGTCTTAAAGACGTCTGGTTACAAATCAAGACGTTCAGACGTAAACCCAGATAGCACACCTCGTCTTAGAGACGTCTAATTTATGTCTATTTTAGGTCTGAACGTCTTGATTTGTAACAAGACGTCTTTAAGACGTCTTTAAGACGCCTTTTCGATGTCTTTAAGACTTTACCAGACGTTGTGCTATCTGGGAAATGGACGTTTTTAAAACGTCCTGTGCTATCTGGGACAGGACGTTTTAAAAACGTCCATTTTACGTCTGAACGTCTTGATTTGTAACCAGACGTCTTTAAGACGTCTTTAAGACGTCTTTAAGACTTTACCAGACGTTGTGCTATCTGGGTTTATCCATTGGCTGCCCGTCTGTTCAGGACCTGTACTTACCTATATCTTCTTTATCCATAACGAGAAAACTGTTCACAAATATTTAAATTCACTATTTGCGAACTTCATTAATCAATACTTTAGATTTTTTCTGCATTACATTTATATATTAATTTCACTATTTTCATGAATTTCATTTACTCTGATTAGCTTTTCTAAATTTCAACCTTCATACATAATATAATAATACATTATATTACACTACTTTTTTTACAATTAATCTCTAATAAACTCCATTTCTCAAACTTCGCGCTATTTTCCCTTAATACATTGGTCGAACGGTGGCGGCGCTGGCATGTAAAGTCACTTGCAATTCGTTTCAGCCGACGTAAACCATGGACATAGGAGTATAGGGACAGTGGAATCGTTGCGGGGTGTGATCTCCTTGCGGGAAGGGTGACGAGGTAACATACGCCTTCTTTCTATTGGCTGCTGCTTCGCACAAGCGCAGTGATGTGTAATGATGAACGTCTGTCGCGTCGCAAGAAGAGATAGTGGCAGCCATATTTGCAGCGTTCCTCGTAGTGTGGTATTCACCTCATATATTTTAATAATTATAGATACATATTTCTCTTTAATTTTCATTATTTTTACAATTTATATTCGTAAATAATCACTTCGTTAGTATATACTTACAATTAGACGTGTGTATGTACTAATCTGTAGCAAACACTTTTTCATAATTAGCGGCACAGAGCTTGCGTAGAATGCAACCAATCAAATTCAGGCAGATGAAGGTGCTCCCTCCCTCCTGAAATGCATATCGCGCCCCTCTCCTAAAATTGCAACTATTCCTCCGTCCCTATATTCCTATGGCCGGTATTCATAGTCGCTACTTATTCTTAAGCAGATGCTTAAGCATGCGGCATCCTCTACTAACGTAGTAGCTAGTAAAGGATGCTGAATGCTTAAGCATTTGCTTAAGAATAAGTAGCGACTATGAATACCGGCCTATGTCCATGGACGGTATACTCTCAGCCATCTTGTGCCGGTCAACTAGTGCTGTCATCTATTTCTCTTGTTTCAAACTTTTCTTAAGATCGTCTTATGCCCGATTTCTTCACCTCCGACTAAAGTCCCGGTCAGTGAACGACCAATTGGATGCTATCATGTGCCAGATATCTGCCAGATAACTCTAACTAGAAGATATCTACAGGTGAAGAAATTGGCCGTTAAACATGTGGTTGTTATATGGTTCTGCATAGCTAAGTTTAGACGCGCCAAATTTCAATTGTTAAGCGAAGAAATCGAATCTATGACCGGTATTCATAAACGTGTCTTAATCTTAAACAAATGCTTAAGTATGCGGCTTCCTCTACTAACGTAGTAGCATAGTAAAGGATGCCGAATGCTTAAGCATTTGCTTAATCTTAAGACACGTGTATGAATACTGGCCTATGAACAAATACGTTCCAATGAATACTACAGAGACGCTCGCTAAATAATATTGATTAAACATTGGTTTCGATTGCTTTGCTATTAAATTCACAAGCGGAGAACCAATCAAATGACTTGTTGGAGTATTAATTAAGAAACTATTTCTATAATTGGATAATTTTTTTAACAAAACATGTTACATTTTAATTCTGAATAACAGCGTCATTGTACATCGTCACTCGTTGATTAACGCCAAAAGCAATTAGACGAATTCTTTAATTTGTCCTATTTTAAAATAGAAAGTAAAACCAAGTTACAACACAAACAAGTTTTGATTTATTTATTCAAACTCCTTAGCGAACGTGAGCAGAGCGGATCAGCGCTCCACGGGCAGCGAACGCATCCGGATCCTTCCTCAAAAAATCCCCGCTACACACGTAACACGCGTAACAGTGTTCAGCGGTTAACAGTACTATTCTATGAAACGCACCTTATTGCACTCAATGTGGACAAGACTTAAGAAATCAATATCGCTTTACAGCGCGTATCTATGTATATCTGAACCATAGATCAGAGCGTGGTATTTAATCTTACTCGACACCACACAATAAACAATCGTTCCCAGTGCGAAGCAGGAACAGATGTTCGGTATTACAATAGTGTGTGTCGCCAACTTTCGTCTACCTGCGGTCTACCTGCTTTTAATGAAACCTACCTCGGAAATCAGAGTATAGCCGTGAACGAGCACGTACGCTTAGACTGCATATTTTCTTTTCGCATCCTTTCCGTAATATCGAACATTTTTTTTCATTCACCGACGAGAGTTTCCCGTAATACAAATGCCTTTTATTCTTCCTAAAATTCGCTCGCTTTATTTCTCGTAGAAATGAGGCAGCTGATGAGGTAAAATTCTAATTTCCTCCAATTAATTACTTTTAAACGTATCTGTGTCAATTTTTTTTTTCTTTATTGCCGATCAACAGAATTATCGTTTAATAAAATTGAAAAATGGTGCTAAGTCGAAATGATAAAAGAAAAAGAAAGGAAGGTGATTTGGTGGATCTTATGGAACCACTCTCAGAATCTCCAAAGAGGTAAGTGCATAATTAAACATTTCTAGCTTGGAATATACATTCTCGTCCAGGGAAATTACAAGATCTTAAGGGGGATAGATATTTCCATTAAAAATACTTTTAAATCTCTTGAAATTGATTTTTAAGAAGTTTGGGTGAATTGTAAATAAATTGTTATTATTATTCTTGCTGTATATACTCTTTATTGTAGGACCAAAGTGCACGCGCAAAGAAAGTTTGCGCAAGGTGCGACAACGGTTTTCAATCCTTCGCATACCCCGATTAAGGATAAAGAAAAATCTAAACCAACAGTTATAACAGAGTTGATAACACACAAACGACCCAATACAGAGGATTTCTTGACATTCTTGTGCTTCAGAGGTCTCCAAATTTACTCTTTTAAATAAGGAAATCTCCGTTTCCCAGTCGATATTCGTGTATTAACGGTTTATTAAAATTATCGTTTAGGAACATCGATTTTACCTCCGAGCTTAAATTTCTTCAATGCTGGTGGCAAGAAAGAAAAGCCGGATCCCAAGTCGACGCGCACGTCGACGGATAAAGTAGCATCTTCGAGTAGCGTATCGAATGAAAATCAGAAGGCGGATTCGAGTCAGAAAACAATTACCAAAATGAAGCCTATCGTTACCGAGAAGAAGAAGGTTCAGAATACGATACAGAAAAGTATTAATAAATTCAAAACCACCACGTCCACTGTGCAGGCGCTTAAGAAAAAGTATCAAGAGCAACGTCTCGCCAAGCAAAGAATTAAGAATAAGTTTAAAACATCGTGCGTTATGAGAACGAGGTCTTGCACGGAGCGGACAATTTTAAAGTCTGGGAACAAGCTGGGACCCAGAAAGTTCCTTCCGAGAATCGAGACAAAGAGACTCGGTTTGCGGAGCAGCGTCCTTACTATGGATAAGGCCAAAAAGACTTGTTCGAAAGCTAAACCTGTGTCGCCTAAACCAAAGAAGAAAGTTCTTGCGAAGGCGAAGGGCAGCGATACATCGAATTCGGAATCTTCGTCCGACGAGGAAGAAGAGGGACCTTCGGAGAAGTCTGTGCCACAAGTTAAGCGTATGGCGCAGAAAACTGTTCAGAAGAACATATGTACCAGAAGCAAGTCCGAACTGAGAAGAATCACTCGCTCCCATAGCGGAACGATTTCTCCGAAAAATCTGTCTAGAAGACCGACGAGGAAGACTAAAGAGGCAGCTGCGGTGTACATGGAAATACTTGGAAGGAAGCTTGTAAGCCCCGACCTGGAGAACGATGATAATATTTCCATGGACAGTTTTCCAGAATTGCCGAACGCGCGGAAGATTGCCCAAACGGAGAGTGAAATTAAAGCCAAAGTGAAGCAGACTACTACAAAGGCGATTACTAAAAGTAAAGACGGCAAGATTGTATCTATCCAAAGTACGTCCAATAAACGATTGGAGAAAGCTAAAACTAGTAAAATTACCTTCAAGAGCAAAAGGCTAATAAGAGTGCAAAAGTATTGCGAGATAGATAGCGACGAGGAATCGGTGAGCTCGAATGGTACCAACAGCACGAGGCCTGTTACGAGACGAAGTTTAGGAAAAGTAAATAAACCTACAAGTAGATTCCTTAGATCATCTTCCAAGAACATCGTCACGCGATTGGAGATTCAGAGTACTGTAAATATCAAAACGAAATCTCAGGTTCAGAATAATCCAAGGTTTAATAAAGAGAAGTTTGTAATGAAACGTAAACGAGAACAGAGCTCTGCTAAATCGTTGCCCGATAAAGGCAGTGACTCGAAGCAGAAAGAAATAAAGACTGCCGCGGATGAAAATACAGATTCCGATGAAGAGACATTAGGGATGCTGCTGAATAAATTAAAACGGAAGAAAGATGTTTACGAAGAAAACGAGGAGAACGAAGAGAATGCCACTAATGAAAACAGTGAGAATCATAGTACCACGGATAAAGTTCAACAGCCTTCGAGCGAGCACATTGCGAAGGTAGATCTGTCCAAGGTATCGGATGACGAAGAATCATTTCGGGGGTTTACCAAGAAAGCGATATCCAAAGTATTAAATTCTTGTCAGACGCACGTCAATGCTAATCTTCTCGTCGCGGAAAAACCTCCCGATCAATTAGAGACACCCGAGACAGAAAATGTGCAAGACTTGGACGCACCTAACGAGCAGGAAAATAAGAACGAATCGTTACCGGATAAAACTTCTCTTCCTACGGTAAACGTGTCGACCGACGAATGCGTTCAATCTGAAAAACTTCAGAAGGGACAATCGGAGTTGCCTGACGAGATAGAATCGCAAACAACATTGGTAACAAATGCCGAGAAAGAATGCCATCACAAGACAGAAATTTCTTCCACGAATGTTATAGACATGCCTTTGTCATCGTTGCACGTAAGGAAAGAGAAAGTAAACATGTCGACCGAGCAAATCGAGAAATGGTTGAACGAAAGTTCGCTCGCTAAAGAGGAGAGTAAGTTAGAAATGGAAAATGTGTCTACGTTTAAATATGATATCTGTGAGAAAAAGTCTGACGTCTCGCATTTATCTATTTCGACGAAAATACAGCATTTGGTGAGACCGGTTAATGTCACGCTTTCCAAACTGGCAGAGAAAATGAGTGTGAAAGATCGCACGAGTATACAGAGTAAATATATAGCCATTGCAGCGACAGATATACAAACTATTGATATAAAACAACAGAGCGAGTGCATTAGTATCAATAAAAATAATGTAGATGCGAAGGAGATTACAAAGGGGCGAAATATAAAACCAAATAAAGATCCATGCCTCGAAGAAGTTAACGATCCGGTATTAAAGTCCGATCAAAATTTAGTGGACGGATCTACCGAGAAGAAGTCACCAGCGGAGAAGAAATCCATATTTCAACCGAGGAAACCATTCTTGCCGAAAGTCAAAGAGCGCAAAACAACAACTCCCAATGCGAATGCATTTTCTCCGGAAAATGAGAGCAGTGTTTATGCGTTTGAAAGCGACACCGAAGTACCCGTCAGTACTCCTTTCAGACGCAGAGTCCGCGAATCTAGTAAATCAAACGCGTCTCTTATCATATCCGAAAGCGATACAACTAAGAGTATAGAAAAAGTTACCAAAGACGATTGCGAGGTGTCGGAACCCAAGGATAGTCCCAGCAATGCTCTCTCGAAAGCTGAAAGTAAAATAATCGAGTCGAGAAATATATCAAACTCTTTACTAAACGTTAATAGATTCGAGTTGCCCAAGAACTTTGCGACTTTAGCTAATATACAAGTCCTACCGTTGGACAAGTTAACAACAACTTGGAGCAATGTAAACTGTAGTGCTTCGATAGCGGTGCAGGTGAATCTTGATGACAACGTACAGGGGCAAGAACAGGCGGGAGAAGGAGATGCGAGTCAACAGAAGAGTATGGAAATATCTACGCAAACGGAAGGCAATAATGAGAATGATGACGAGAACGACGGTCAACTATTCTATATACCGTTGCAAGCTGTTACGAGAAATGGCCCAAATTTAGTTCAGGGGCAGCAATTGATTCAAGGTGTGGCTGTTAAACTTGGTACCGAAGGGCCGAATGGACCTAACCAGAAAGTTCTTTTAAGAGCAAAATTAGTCACCAAGCCTCCGTCGTCGATCGCGCGTTGTCCTCCTGTGGGCACGGTACAACCTACGACTCGTACGCCGCCAACTTCTACTCTGATAACAGACAACTCGGTACCTTCTACAAGCGCAACTTCCCTCGTAACTACATCTAGTTCCGAGATTCTACCACCATCTCCGTGCAAAACTGAGACCATAACGCAACCGGTAACTAGACAAAGCGTTGGAACTATTGGAATAGAAAAACTAACAAAGTCTCCGAAAACTTCTAGAGAGAGAAAAGCTTCTATCGATTCCAATAAAAATGGGAAAAGGTACGATACTAATAGTCCATGTTTTAAATAGTGCAGTTAAATATTACTTTTATTAATCGCATGTTTTTGTATACTCGTACTTCCAGATGCCAAATCAAATCTAAACAAAAAGCTTCTGAAATCTGTTCCCCGACTAACAACGTAACATTCCCAAACGCAAAGAACGAGAACAACGAGGCACGTTTAGTCGAGGCTCCAACGTTTCATCCTAGCGAGAAAGATTTTCAGGACCCTTTGGAGTACATAGACAAAATAAGACCAATTGCAGAGAAATTTGGGATATGTAGAGTTGTTCCGCCACCCAACTTTAAAGTAAAGTTTATTAAAATTATCCTCTCGAAATGTCGATAATCGTGAATGAAATTATATAAATACAATTCGTTGTCTTTTAGCCGGAGTGTAAGGTATCGGATGACATGAGGTTCACTGCGTATAATCAGTATGTGCATCGTATGCTTCATAGATGGGGTCCTAATGTTAAGGAAATGATGGCTATAAAGAAATACTTGGCCACGCAAAGCATCACGTTGACTCACCCACCCTGGGTAAAACTTCTCGCTTACGATTCGCGTTTCCAGGGCCGCCTTTACCAATGGGCTAAATGGGCTATAGCCCAGGGACACCCGTGAACCAAGGGCGCTAAAGAATCAAATATGTTGAAATGCTTTTTTCTCTTCAATTTTGGGGACAAACATTTCTATCTGGATGTCTTTCATCTGGGTCTCGACCAGGGCAAGCACGAGCGGGGGCATTGTTCGCGGGCATTTTCGTCTGTTCTTGCCGTGTCCATACCTCCGCAAACGGAACAAGACGTTCACATACGATTCGTTCCCTGAGTTTTGTTCATGTTTGCGGCGGTGTGGACGCGGCGGGGGCGTTCGCGGGCATTGTTTTTGTTCATGTTTGCCTTGGTGGAGACCCGGAGTTGTGATGTACTGCCTTACACTGATTGCGAAGAAATTGCACCCTTGGGGGCTAGGGCGCCAAAAGTTTTTGGCCCAGGGCGCTCAGATTTGTTAAGACGGCCCTGCTCGTTTCTCCTTTTCTTCGATACGCTTACCGCTCTCGGGTTTCTTACAGATCGGTGGTATGGAAGTTGATTTACCCCATTTATACCAAACTGTGCAGAGCTTGGGTGGATTAAAAGAAGTTATCGAAAAGAAAAAATGGCAGAAAGTAGCCGATGGTATGAAGATACCGAAATCTGCTCAGGATCGTGTAACCAAATTGGATGACATTTATTGTAAATACTTATTACCGTACGATACGTTATCCCCAGGTATTTGTTCGTAAATATGTAGAAGAAACCTAGACGATATTTTCCATTTATTTATCAGTAACATGGTGTATTTAGAGGAACGAGGCAAACTGTTCGATGAAGTTGAATCCGAGTGGACGAGGAGAGAAAGTAAAGCTCTGCAAAGGCAAAACGCGCCGATAAATGATAACGAAGAAGATGAAGACGACGATAGCTCCGATGAGATTGAAGAATGCATCGTAAAGGTGCGTATTTTAAACAACAGTTCAAAACACTTAGTTCGAAATTTCTAATATAATTGCTCGATAACTGGGCTATAGCTCAGAGGGATGGCTCACAGGAGGGATTCCGGGAAACTTTTCCCTCCCACCTACTAACTGAACTATATAAAAAACAATCAGTTCGAAATTTCTAATAATTCGTGGAAATTACATAAACTTTCAGGGCAGAAACATGCCATTAAATGCGTTCTACCGCATCGCGCGAAACACCCAACGCATGTGGTTCGGTGAGAATCACCGATCCGGAAATGAAAGCGAAGGTGCCTCCGCCGATGAGGTTGAGAATGCGTTTTGGAAGCATGTCGCGGAAAGGAAGCGACACGTGTGCGTACACGCTGCGAGCATTGATTCGAGTGGCCGTGGTTTTGGCTTTTCTGTTGCCAAGAACAGTCCGTTTGCTAGACACCCGTGGAACCTTAAAGTACTCACTAACAACGCTGGATCGGTGCTAAGAGCTTTAGGTCCAATAATGGGTACGAGCATGTTCCTTTCAGTTTCAATGACTATTATAAACATGTCGCGATTATGGAAAGTATTTATACAGTTTTATTTACAGGCGTAACAGTGCCAACGCTTCACGTGGGCATGTTATTCAGCGCGTGCTGTTGGTATCGCGATCCCCATGGCCTTCCATGGATAGAGTATTTACACACGGGTGCTAAAAAGATTTGGTACGGCATACCAGACGAACATAATAATAATTTTAGGGAAGCACTTTCGAAAATGGTGCCGCGATATTGTAAAAATAAAACTATATGGCTACCATCGGACACGGCGATGGTTCCTCCGGGATTATTAGTTGGTAACGGAGTGTCGTTATGCCAGACCGTGCAAGAACCAGGTCAATTTATAATTGTATTTCCTAAAGCGTTCACGTCAAGTATATGCACTGGCTACGTAGTGTCTGAAAGCGTTTACTTCGCGCAACCATCCTGGCTAGAAACTGCCGAGCAAGTGTTTAAAGTAAGTGAGCGATATGCTTTATGGGTTGTTCGTCGCGCAACGAAATCTAACGGAATGGTAATTTTGAATATTTGGTTTTAGGACATACAAGATAGCTGCGAGCCATCAATCTTTTCGTTCGAAAGGTTGTTGTTCAACATTATTAACGATTCTAGATCTCATATAGATATATTGAAACAGGTAAATGTCAATTCTAATTGTCTATTAAGCATTTCCGTGCTTTTATCTACGAATAATTTGTGTTTTCAGATTCTACCGAGTGTGATAAAGATTCGCGAGAAGGAGATCGGTTACCGAAAGCGATTGGAATTGGTGGGTCTTATGAACACGGAAAGACTGCCGCTGCCAGACAGTGGGAAACGAAAGAAAGGGAAGAAAGTGAAAGAGGAGGATGGCGATTTCGAATGCGAGACCTGTAGAGCTAATCTATTCGTTTCGCTGGTCAGTAATTCGCAAGACGACAGCGTGTACTGTTTACCGCATGCTTTGCAATTATTTAATAGGAAGAAGCAAGCTTTAAAACATAATACTCTGATGTATACATACAACGAGGTAAATATCTGCACGAAAGCTATTTAAAGTGAGATCCAAATGTAATGTAACGCTCATTTTCTGCGCAGGATGAATTAGACGATTTAATTCATAAACTGGAAGAGAGAATCGAAGCCAAATCTAATAAAAAGACTAATCAAATCAAACAAGCCAAGTAACGAGTATGGAAATCTATTTATTAAATTATGTAGGTGACAATTATTTATTAATGTATGTTGAAGTAATTATCAAGATTTTGTTACATATATATCATATTTATTCTTCTTATCGTAGCAATACAATTGTATATAAAAATAAGTTTGTCTCCTTATTTTAAAGAAAATCAACTTGGAGCGGGTTTGACCAATAGAATGATTTCGTGCATTTTTTTTAATGAAACTCGTCTGTTTTTTAATACGAATAAAATTTCCATCGTTTTACGCTGTTTAACTATGATTTTTAAGCACATACTCCGTGCCGCTTCGTTTTCGTAGACTGTTGACAATTATGTATGAGACGCGTGGTATTATAAAATTCTTAAACAAAGTTCGTATAATTACAGAAATATGATCTTATCGAATATTTCTTACAATAAACGAAATCGATAGCATTTGTTAATTAAGAAGTAAATAGTCGACTAATACCGTGCTTACGTATATAAAATTTATTACGAATACTTTGAAATTAAAAAGTACAGAATAATAACATCCTCGATACGAGAATTTATGAATTAAATAAATTTTTTGGCAAAGTGACTTTAACGATATTATTACTCAGATCTGCCCGCGTATCGAATAAACATCACATAATTTCCTGAGAATTAATAAGCGTAAGCGTCTCGGGTATAAAATAACATATTGCGATAGAGTGTTTTATAGACTTGTTAGAATTATTAATAATTATCGGTAAACTTCTTTTTGCCGTACGTTTATATTTATGCACATCGTAAAAGAATAATGTTGAACAATAGACTTATATCCTTATACTAAAGCTTCAACTGCTAGAATTGTAATTAATTATATGAAATCATTAATAACAAACTTACAGCATGCACATTTTACGTTCGATATCTACTCGGTACTCACTATTACACTGTGCGCTTATCAAGCTTCTAATGTTCAAATACAAAAAATATGTTACAACTGAAACAAAAAAAAAAACAAAAAGTACCACTAATCGGTAAGACATTATTATGCGATTTCTGGACAAGGAACTATCAACGCAGACTGAAATGTTTCGATAAGACAAAATTGTAGATATATACAATTAATAAATACTATTTACGAAGGGAATGTCTAAACTTCTTTCTACGCTAAACATTTGTATATTCTTCTTTCTTTCATATATCCTCGATTACTTGTACACAACTATTAAAGTAAAAAGATTTGTTCCTCTAATGGAAGAATGTAGAAAGTGAATTTGATATATTAATAAAAATTCATAAATATAATTTAAATCTTGTAAAGCAAGACTCGTTAATGAGAATTATCAAAAACTTCTTCAGAAGGCAAAATGATCATGCGACTCATTAGATATATAAAAATATGTATAAAACACAATTAACTGTCTGTATATTCGTCAAGGAATGGTTCTCATAGTAAATAAATTCTGTCTCATCGCACACGGATATTACAAGCCTGAGATTTACTGTTCTCTACGTTGGACTATAGTAGACAGTATCTCGCTAGAATCCTCGCTTTCCTTCACCGCGCCATCCTCGTCCGAACTGAATTCTGCGTTTAAAAGATTCGTTAAAGATGTTGATTTTTGCGTCAGCAGAGGTAAACTTGTATCGATCCCCTCTTCGTTTTTCAAGTTATTACTTAGAGAAGAGTTCAGTTGTAGTTCCAGATTCTCAGTTTTCTTATTTCTATTCGATAATACTTTTTGAATAGTATGAATTGTAATTCCTCCAAGGCACATTAACAATCCTATGAAGTTAAGGCCACTCATTTGATCGCCCTTCCATTCGACGGCCAAGATTAAAATACATATTTCCTGGAACAACGATCGTTAGGAGAGAGAGTTCGCGCTTACGCAGCGATACGGAGAGAATTTCTATTCACCTTAATTATGCCAGTAATCGAAAGAGTGAGACTAGATGTGTACGTAACGACTAAAAATTCCATAACTTCCATATGGAAAGCTATAATAGCGCTCCCGAGCACTGCACTGGTGGTCAACGCGAGGGAATGAACGTCGTTCCAGTCTGTGCTCGCGAAGGTAGTGTATATGCGAGATCCTAGAGGACAGTTTCTTCTTTAAACCACAAAAGTTTCAAAAGTATACTGAAACAGTGATAAACATTTTATACGCATATAATATTGTACCTTCGAACCATAACATTATTGGTACAATGGGCAGCAACATCCATGGTTGCATATAGTACATCATATCAATGGGGCTTCTCATTCCCACTTTGGACTTTTGCATGATAAGTTGCGTCATCGTCCACCGAATACCACTTGAAAATGACGCGAACAGGCATATTACAAATCCGAAAATGATGAATTGCGTCGATTTATACGTGAACATAAATAAGCCTCCAGATATCATTACTACGACGCATATTAGTGACCAAGACTGAAACAAAACTATCGTTTAGTACGTACATTTACTTTGAAACGATCTAGAACAGTGATGAGCAACCCGCGGGCCGCGTTTGGCCCGCCGGCCGCTGACCTGCGGCCCGCCTGAACATTGGCGTAAATTAAAATTCTTAGATTAATTATATTTGTGTATTTAATATTGCGGCCCGCGTAGAGTAGTAGATTTCTATTTGTGGCCCACTTCGGACGAAAGGTTGCTCGCCACTGATCTAGAAGGTACCAACCATACCTTTCTTTCCAACTTGAAGACAAGGGCAAAGCCAAGAATAAAAATAATAGTCGTTGATTTTGTCATAGTATACCTGGGCAAAAACATTAATATATATTAATCCGTAACAGCAATTGTATTTCAGTTTTGCTAGTAATCTAAATTGATATATGCGTACAAGGACATTGTACTTATCGAAAGTGCCCAGTTTGATAAACCAACATCAAGGCCGCTAGCTATGCCTATCGGCATAATCATCCATATTATACTTTGCCAAGGAAGTTTTACTTGCTGTTGTCTCTTGTAACATGTCCTGACGCATCTGATTAGCGCGGATAAGAAGAACTTTATTACTAAATGGCATATCACAGCGACAAGAGGGAACTGAAAGCCCTGAAATTATAAGAAAACGATCAAACGTTAACGTATAACGTCTAATATACCGTCGAATAATAATACAAGATTAAACTTACGTATGTACTATAAAGCCATTGTACATAAAATGTTAGACCTATGGATAAAACGAAATAAATAAGGATTAATATAATTGTTCGCAAGGTTTTCCTCCAAGGGGATATTTCTTTTTTAGACATGCTGGAAAGTTCTTCGACAGATTGCAGAAAGTAGTCTGATGTATCATCTACATCTTTTGCAATTTGATATTTTATATGTGATCTTGTCATACTTCAAAGTAAAACAGTCTGTAAATAAAACAGTATCGATTAACGCTTGACCATATGATTCATTAAAAAGTCATCAACTGAATTAAAATTTTTATTTCACCGTGTAAAAAATAACTTACTTATTGCTATAGGCAAATCACTTGAAAAATTATTATTATAAAACACCATGCTCTTATCCTAATTTACGTAAACATTAACGATACTATTAATAAATGTTACTATATATATATATATAACAAATACATTAAACATACCGTCTTATACTCCGTAAGAGGCATAAATATTGTTAGCAAATAATTGTATTTTACGTTCGACATCTGTTATCATCTGTTATCGAATCGTATGTTCAATAATACGTACAAGTGCCCGTAGAACGCGGTGGCATGATTGTTACGTTCGTTCCGCGAATTTTTCCAATAGTTTGAACTATAAATACGCGAACAAAAGCGTAAAAACGATACAATTAAACTACGTATTTTTAATGTTTACCGCGATGTTGATATGTGTGTAGTGTGTACATATGATAAGAGTGCGGAGCCATATATAAACATAACCTAAAAGTTGCACCAATGAAGGCGGGATGTCATAGAAAAACCGATGAATCCTGTCTTTTCAATTCCTTTACTATGTGTAAGCTTAACAGTTCGATCAATCTCATAATCAATTTGCCCATCCCATTAATCACAGGCTTCGGTAAACATTCCTGTCTTTGATTTTCAAGTAACAAGTGCTCAAAGATTACATACAGTGACTCCCGAAAATCTTCGGACACTTTAAAATCGCATAAGTTTTTCAAAATTAATCCAAACGACTTGAGTTTTTTTGAGAAGCTAGAAGGATTAGTTTGCTAAGTGACATGTTTCGTCGTTTTGGAAAAAATTGCAATTGATCGGAATAGCGAAGAAAATAGTGAAGGTCGTTTTTTAAACTTTTTTTGTGAGCCTGCAATGAAAATTCAAAAAACCCGTTTGTAGATTAAGTAAGTTGTATACATGCTGAAAATTTCATCAAAATTGGGTAACGCTGCTCTGAGCTACAAACGTTTATAGATCGCAGAATAAGGTCGAGAATCGCGGAAATTCCCGAAATCAGCGATTTTCAAACTAATCCTTCTAGCTTCTCAAAAAAACTCAAGTCGTTTGGATTAATTTTGAATAAGTTATGCGATTTTAAAAAGTGTCCGAATATTTTCGGGAGTCACTGTACGAGATAAGATAAATATAGTATAATAATATATACCATAATTTGTTTACACTATTTTAATACTTTTTATCTCGGTCTCTTTTGTAGCAGCAAGCAGAAAGTTATGTAAAACAATATTATTCAAATTTATTACGCTGAAACGTGCAAAATTTCTTTTTTCGTTTAAATATTAGAAGAAGGCAAAGTTAAACAAATATATGTATTAAATATACAACTACTAACAATACTAAATTATTCGTACGATTTGGTTCAACTTTTTCAATAGCTTGGTCGTAATACAATTTGTATCACTGATTACAGTTTTATTTCCAAGTAATAATCACACTGAAGTAAAAGGATCGATTGCGAGAGACACCTGTAGCATTTGTAGAAAAGAAGTTTATGTATACCTAACGAGAGAAATGATTGAAAATTAATTCACTTTCGTTTACTCGGTGGAAATCGTGCTTATATACATTTGTGCTGTTCCTGGTAAATCGATAAAATATATTTTAGAAAACTACGAAATACAATTATTTACTAATTAAATGCAGGTTACATATTTTATAATACACGTTACATTAGTTTATCGGAGTAAGTGAGAAATTTTTATTCTTGTTTCATGATTCGAAGACAAGCCTCTTTTTGAACCCGCGCAAAGTATCGCGCGTAATACTTCTATCTGTATATAAATCAAAGGTATTTATATTAAAAAAGAGTATATATTTAATCGTTAAGTTGTCGATAGTTTCGCTCTACTGCTCGCAGCTGTATTGTCTTCGATTCATGTTATATTTTAATCAGACTCTATCGTATACATTAATTTGTCGATACACATATACAGGATTGTTAGAAAAACAGTATATTACAGTTGTCCCGAATGTGATCAGTTGCATACAATTTATTACACATGTATAATCAGCCGCTTCTTATTCGTGTGTTATCTACGATCACTGCGCCCTCCGTTTCGGTATCCCCCGCGACCGCGAGAGTTAGTCTTTGTCGCAGTGGTCGTTTTTGTCGTCGAATCACCGGAATATCTAGCAGATCCTCCCGGAAGTCCCGCGGTGTTACCACTATTCCCACCGTTACTACCATTACTGCCATTCCCACTTTTTGCTGTCGTAGAACCGCCGGACGTGCCGCTAGCGGGTGTCGTTGCGTTACTTTGTATTGCCTGCGATTGAGAAGAAATAGAATGAAACCAAAGTCAACGGGAGTAGTTACGTTATTTACGGCGCCAAGTTTATCAAAGCCGATGATGATTTTAAAAGGAACGTACCAACGGTTGCCTTCCGGTTTGGCCAGCGATATTATTTGCATTTCCGTTATTCGTAATACTGTTGTTAACGTTACTTCCAGGTGGGCCGGATCCGCTCTGATTAATCATTTGCTGCGCTAAAGCAGGATTTGGTTCGCTCATGTTCAGCTGCTCGTTTATGACCATACAGAATTCTCCAATCTTCTGTATGTCCCCGTTTTTGCCCGAATATAATGTTAAACATTGTCTCCAAACAGACGCGTAGCCCTTCGTTAATCGTACTATGTCGCCCGGTACCAGAAGCTGGCCAGGCTCGTCCCAAATCGAAACGTTCATGCAAGCTGTACTGTCCGCCACTTTAAACGTTCGAACTTCGCGGTTCTCTTTGGTTATAGTCGGGTGGCCAACTTCCAGGACAATAAACACCACATTAATGTTTTTCTGGCCCGGTCGTATATCTTTTATTAACACGTATTCCATTGTTCCAGCAATCAATGCACACTTTACACTAGCACACTTTCCGAACAATCACCCGACAAGTGTATCGGAAAAATACGTCAGATGTAGCTCGCCACTTTACGTGCCGTTTAATTCAACTTCCCTATTACCCTTGGCGGCCGTCGGAGCTTGCCTACTACATCGGCTTCTTTCTGGGAGTACTGTGGGCGACACTGTAATGAAAGTCTATTGCTCCCAATTGCGTGAAATGAGAAAGAAGTTCATTAGAAAAGTAATACGGGTGTTATGCTGTTGGTAGCTGATAGGGCAAATGTCGGCCATCTTATTCTAGTACGTCGTCGAAACACCAGTTTCGCCAGTGTACCACACAATATGCGCGTCATCGAAACAATTTGGCAGCAGCTGGTATTAGCATGACTGTCATTGTTATTATTACGTAGGGTAATATTGGTACACTTATCCGAATTACGCATGTGTATTATACGTATTTACGCACACGCGTGTTCACCAGCGCATACGCACTGACATACACGACGTGGTATACACAGATTTATGGATATGTCAAGCGTATACATTCTCTGCTCGGTTTTTACTTTTTTTTTTTTTCAGAAGAACCATCGATTGTTCGTATATACGGCATATATAATTCTATCCTCTCTCTCTCATCAGTAATACCCTTAGGTGTATCGTATGCGATCTTATTTACACTTCTCTTTTTTAATATAAACAGCTGATATGGCTTTAACAGAACTATGAAATTATCTTTAACGACTCTACACTACCGATCGTAAAATAACCGTGCAGCAATACTCTCTTCGAAACTGATAGAACATGAGATCGTTTATTATTCGATATTACTTGGCCTGTATAGCTGAACTGTAGATCTGTCGGGCTGTGACTCAATAAGCAGCTTCAGGATTTCATTCCTCGCTTTGAAATCTGTCATGGTATCAGTGCGTTGAAAACATTTAGCCACCGCGAAGCGCGTACCACTATTACTGTTTAATTTAACGGGAATATTAACATAATTCCATTGGTTTTCGAATAGTTATCAATGTTATCGAGAACGAATAATCGTGCAACGTGAAAGTATATACTTTTCCCTGTGTGTCGTTCGTGCTGCTTTCAGGCAAAGTTAATGTCAACATTACGCTTTTAGATAATGGACGTGGACGATTCTATAGATCCGAAAGAAGTAAGGGCGACCCTTGAAACGTACAAGAAACTGGCTTACGACGTTGTAAATCATGACACGATCTTAAAGGTAAGATATTTTTTTCGCCGAATTCGTTAATATCTTACTCTCACCACGATTCTATGATTCTAGGATAAAACAGTTCTGTCGTACGTGGCGTATGTCCTGGAAGTACCCGATTCCGACATTATCAGTCTGGGCTTAGATATCTTAGAACTATTTGTTAAAAATGTGGACAATTACGTGCACATAACCTCTACGTTCGGGGTTCGCGAAGCTTTGGACGCAATTATAAATAAATATCAATTAGACGAACCAAAGATAGTTAAGAGGGCACAGTGTATAAAAGATGATATAGAACGAATGAAACCGCCGATATACAATTTACACAGCAGATGCAGGAGAGTTATCGAGCCCAAGAAGCTAAAGACTCATGTTATCATGTTACACGTCCAAGGTTTATTGCCGGTAAATACGATTAATATATACATGTTTTCTCATTTGTATATCTAGCATCTTATCTTATAGCAATGATATATATGAACTAGGAAACCCGTGCGGAGTTAGAGGCAATATTAATAAGAATCGATGGATTAGTTTCTCTTGTAGTTGACGTAGAACATCAACGCGTTACCATGCGCACTTTAAGTTATGTCACAGCGAAACAAATCGCGGACGCTATTGAGAACAATTCGAAGAACATGGAAGCAAGATTAGTGGCTAGAAATAAATTTAATCAAGAGTATCTTGTTAAGCTGGTAAGTATATATATATATATATATATATAAATAATGATATTTAACGAATCGGTAGAATAACATGTTTTAACATTTGTAGATTTATACAGGCGACAACGGCGACGCTGAAGATCTGCCAGAGTATTTACCCGAAGAGGACGAACAGGAAGACGAGAAGGAAGGAGTTGTGTCTTTGTTCACCGGATTAAGACAAAGCGCTTCGTCATTGTATAAATCTACGGCCGAATTTCTTCAGAATTCGTTTTATTGGTAAATTTATAAATAGTTACGTTACGCATAATTTTTTATTCTACGATCGGCTAGACATTTAATAAACGTAGAAAATCTTTGGAGTTGTTGATTCGATGAGAAAGTGTCTATTTCTAACAGCATCGATTAATAATCAGAGAACGCCATGACGCCTTTTACACTTTTATTTTTCCATCACAGTAGCGGGAACACAATCTTCAACGTTCGTCATTTGTAATATTATAATCGTGTATTAATCGTGTTTGTTCTGGGAATAACAGGTATTCGCAGAGTGTCAAGTTTCTTTTTATGTATTTTCAAGACTGCTGAGCGTGGACGGAGAAAAGTAGACTCACTTAATTTTAATTTACATCCTACGATAGAAAAGGGGCACTTCATGTTATCGCTTAAAATTCATTTCATTTTGTACATATATAACGTATTTGAATTTAAAATATCCAGAAATGTGCAGGACGTAAGAAAGATAGTCGGGAAGTCTTTACGCGATACAGTACAGTGAAAAAAGTATGATAATTACTAAATTGATGAATGTAAATAAAAGTTGTATAAGATAAAGATTTTATCATGTGTATGTATGCCATCAATTTAGCAGTTATGTTACGAAGACGATTTATTTAAAATTATATCGGGTCCTTTGAATTGATTATCATGGCTTTTCAAGTACGGAACTAGTTCGAAACTTTCTCGTTACACGTGATCCTCTTCTATTAATTCTTCTTCTCATTAAAACACATTACATCTGTCTCATTACTTTTACATTATTGGAAAGAGGCTGTGCAAAATATTTATTGCATGTACTTTAATAAGTTGATGTATCTTTATGTAAAGTGAAATTATAGCATATCTTATCTGTTCTCTTTTAATCGAATGGAAGCATCGAATAATGTATTTTGTTCCTAAATACTAGTGAATAGAAATAAGTGATCTTATACTTTGTATAAAAAAAAAAAGAAGTTTTATTTCATTTCAACGAAACGGAAATATAGTATTTGATTTATGATATAAATGTCGATATGGTCTCCAATAAAACTAAGTGAATTGGTTATTATGAATCAACTTTATTGTTTATAACACAAATTTTGTGTATCGCCTCTATTATCAAAGAATAATAGAACTAGTCAGTTTAGCTGCCACTGCATAAGAAGGAACAATTTATGCAACTACTCGCATAAATATAATCGATACAATATGTATGATCATTAGAAAGTACATCTCTGTATACCTTATTAATTACTTCGTCCAAATGAGCACATCAAAATGTTATACTATATCTTATCTGCTATTTCCTTAAGTATATGTGGTGTATTGTCTATATTTACAATGTATAGTAATTGTCATTAAGGCAATTTGAGTTTCAAAGCAGGTACAATAGATGGATGCGAAACAGTACTTTGGACAATCGAGTCAATGATTAACGACGTCTAGTTATGCGCGTGTAACTGCGATACTTATTGTTAATTAATTTGAAAGAATGAGTATGACTTTCGCGTACAGTCCGATACTATTGTTGAGTTTCAGTTTGAAACCCAGACAACCTGCACTGTTTACGCTATATTTATGATACAACTTATACTAACTTTATTGTAAACATAGTCGTTAAATTAATTTTTTTTTTCATTTTTTTTTCTTAAGTAAGAAATGAAATAAAATCTATCAGACATGCGGTACTTCGCGTACATCAATAGTAAGATTGATGGTAAAAATTGTAATTTTAATGCATCAAAAATATTTCAGAATTTTGCTGTGGTAAACTGGTCGTAAAGTAGCATCTCGTGTCGTTTACAATTTAATTTTATCCCATTTGATTGTTCACCGAGGTGAAAAAATATTGTACCGGCAGAATTCTATTGCGAATTGCAACTCCTTAAATCGTTTCATATTGCACATCACGACGTGATTAATTCTTAACATTCTTCTTTCTAAACATTTCAATAGTCATCGTTCGACGTATTTTATGCAAATTGCCCCAGGCACTTATTTTGTAAAATTTAGTTAATCATTGTCATTCCGTTGCTTATTACCTAAATCGTTCCTCTTTTCAACTATTTATCTCTCTAATGAAATATTTATTCTTTTCACGACTCCATTGTATTTATATACAATACTTTCTTGTAAACTACCATACGGTCGTACGAGTTTAGTATTTTTTCCTAATCGGCCTCTGCACTATGTTATATGATGTATATATATCCATAATACATATACATGCAAACAAACGCAAGCATCATTAGCTGATTTTGCATTCATCGTAGGAATGATTAATTCAGTATGAATTTTTTGTCAATAACACGAAAGAAATGCAATTATGTGAGAATAATTAATTCATACCTAGCTGGACGCGATACATTTACTAAAAGGAACTATAAAAAAGATAAGAAATAATGGAATGAATATCGTACGAAGCAATGAATTATCCTCTGTTTCGAACAACAGTATGAGGCGGATGTATGTATTTACACGTAATACTATATAGTAACATGTTACTGAAACATGTGTCTGCAAATCTTCATCGTATCGAAAGTTATTAATCTATGCTCCATTTCTTATTTGTTAGAAAAAATAGTTATCGTTTCAAGTATTCATTCTCATTGAATCGGTTCATCTAGCGAACCCTGTCCGACAAACATTGACGTAGAAATATAACCGCAGTTGCGTTTAGTTCCCGAAGGTGACTGAAAAATGTTTCGCTTGTTGCTTCCAGTAAGTGTCCGAAGCTCTTAGAATATTGCTGCAATATTTCGCTGATAAATAATGCATAAAATTAATGTACATACATATCTAACGTATATCTTAAATGGATAGATATCTACAATATTTAACACAGGGTATAACGTGAACATACACTTACAGAAATGCACTGGCTATTAGGTACTTATAATGTATCACTCGTAAATGAGATATCAAAATCGCGTTAATCTAGACACTGCTTTCTATTTTCAAATTTGCACCGACTGGTTGAGATGCAACGGTAATCTCACTGACTTCGTCCGTTTCCGATTGACTCGACGTATCGTACACATCGTCTATATCTTTCCTCTGGACAAAGAGAAGATTATAATTTACTCCTTGCGCCATACGTGCGCAAAAGCATAAAGAATTATGTCGACTTACCTTATGAGAATAACGAATATTACGAAGTACCCGCTGCACATCAGGATTACTCTCTAACGTGGAGGACTGGCTGGACGGAGGATGTGAATATTCAGAAGTATTCTCCTCATCGGAAGCTAACACCCCTTCTATTCGCACTGTTGCGTGTTTGAATCGTCTTAATCTACATCCTGGACCAATTGGTCTTCTCGCGATACTGTAAGCACGATACGTTTCAATTAGAAAGGTTCAAAGATAATTTGATATTGCGCTACGTACGCACGCGATGCATGGAGAATGTTTAAGAATACCTTCTTCTTCTAAGAGAATAATTGTACGTGTAACTTGGATCTTCGCCCTCTTCGTCTGACCAACTTTCCTCGCAGGCATCATCATCGCGATCGCACAAGGTATCTATACTTTCGGAACAAGGCCGAGATTTACTTTCAGATTGCTCTTGCTGCGCGTTAGTACCGTTAACCATAATTCCACAGAAATGTCCAGGCAACTTTACAGATTCTTCTTTACCTCTGAAATAGTTTATCGAATACTTGCTTATATTAGTTACCATTCAATGGGTCTAATAAATAAAGTGTAAGCAATTGCTTTTTCTTAATATTTTACTAGGAATTGTTTAAATTCATACGAATAAAAACACAAGCAATTGCTTTATCTTGTAAGAATTCCTAAACTGCCAAGGAATCGCCTTTCTTCAATTTTTTAAAGGAATTGCTTACAGTCGAATGAATAAAAGAAGCAATTGCTTTTGCTAAATAAGCAATTCCTTAAGATTTTTAAGACTGCTGTACCCCATGTTAATATTTGCTTAAGGGGCCAATTACTTCATCGGTATATATTAGAGAGAAAGCGTATGAACAAATGGTACATGAAGTTCTTTAAACGATAATTAAATGCAACCGTTTTTTTCACTTCTGTTTTCAAGTTACTAATTTTTTTGGCAACTGAATTTTTTGTTACCAAAATTCTAAACACTTTTTTCCATAATGCTCTGTAACTATTTGTAAAGCAATTTCTTTTTCTTTTTTTATTTGAGGTATTTGGGATTTATTAAAAAGTACTTTAGGTTCTTTCAACTTTTGTATAAAAATCAACTGCTTATCAGATTCCTCGCGGTCACTAATACCACTACTGTCCGCGATGATTATCCCAGGCAAATAAGTGCTTTCGTCTATTCCACGACACGCTAAACAATGAATTGTTTTTAGCCCGAGAGAGAGAGAGAGCGAGAACGTTACCGGCAGTCACAGCTACCATTTACTTATACGGTCTAGCGAAGCCAGCAATTAATTATGATTGTTATTCATATGAAAGTAAGCAATTCCTTTTTTGTTTAAGTAATTGCTTTCTAAGCAATTAATTTTGCTAATACGGATTTGCTTAGTTTTCATTCAGCAGACCCAATATTACGTCTCTATGTACGCGCAGAAAAATCATATATCTCACCTGTGTGATATTATCACGTCGTCACAGTTCCCATTATCTATAGGAGAAATAAGACGATTGGCATTGATAATTTCGCTAACTTTTCGACCGAGAGTTTCAAGATTATCGTCGTCGCTACAGTCCCTTAAACGTTCGTTCCCATTTGCATGATTCTCATTCGATGGTTCGGGACTGGAACAAGGACTAGATTGCATTCTGTAATGAGCTTCGGACAATATTGAGTTCCCGTTTAAACACTCCGCTGCTTGTTTACTTAACGACTGTTTATTAATGCTATTTACAGAGAGTTTGTCTCCCGCTGTTGTGTTTCCAACAGGACTGAAATCAGTTTCACTGATGTCCATCATGTCTGTTTGCGTATGACTGTCTATGAAACGTGTGCATACATCTGTACTCTGAAAGCAAACGTGACGATTATTCGATATTATCCTCCGTTGCTTCTGAACACGAAACGTATCTCCCACCGCGTTGACACGTACCTTTCTCTCACGATGAGGACTTGATCTTGGGCTAGAACTCACGCCGCATCCAGATCCTACTCTGCGGTGTCTGTATTTACGTTGCTTAAAACTATTACTAGGAGCTAAAACCGTCTCTGGTTTATTGGATTCGTTTAATTGCGTATACATAGTTGCTTTGACAGGACTCTGAGGGCAATCCGTCGGCGACGGCGGAGTTGTCGGCGTGGACGACGTTGAAAATTGCGTCGTAATATTACGTCTGCGGTGAAGTCTTTCCTGAGCTTTTAACAGCGGGTGTACAAGGCGTTTTTTGCATTGCTTGTATCCGCTCTGTTGCTCCCGTCTGAAGAATAGAGACAATAAAATTATTGATCGTTTTAACTTTAAGGTTCTCCTGCCATTTATTACTCACTTGACTACATCTCGTTCGCGCTGTTCCAATTGCAACAGAACAGCGCTCAACTCCAAGTACAGATTATTAGTACGTTCAAGCTTGCGTTCGTAATGTTCCCGAATATCTTGAGCATGCCTCAATTCATCCTCGCGTCGTCGAATTAGGTCTGCTTCAAATCTTGGACTACTGCAACTATTAGTTTGCATCTGTTTCATGTGATCCCTGATTTCTTTCTTCCAAGATTGCTGTAATTATAACAATCTTTAAACACTAGGATTTCGAGAACGTACCACCCGCGTCCGAGGCTGTTATCTTACTTTACCTGCGTCTTAAAGTATTCATCAGGCTTCGTACATAGGACTTCTACTGCTGCTATACCGAGATGAATTTCAATGTGCTTGAAAGAAGGTCTATTACGCGGCTTCGCCGCCCAGCACTGTTTCACGAGTAACCTGTACCCTTCCGGGCAACTCGCAGGAATTGGTAAGTGAAGAGAATTATTGCCCACGCCCCAAATAATCGCAGAAGAGTCCACATCTTTGTAAGGTATCTCTCCGCTTAATAATTCCCACAGCACAACACCGTACGACCATATATCCACCTTTTCGGAGCAAGGCTCGTTTCTGATTATCTCTGGAGCCATCCAGGCGACAGTGCCGGCGAAACTCATTCTCGTACTAATTTCATTCCACTCTCTGCTAGTTCCAAAGTCGCTGATCTTTACCACTTCGCCTTGTCCTATTAATACGCTGAAAGAATAGACAACACCATGAGAATCCAATCGTTTCCATCGAATTTAAGTCTTTACTGCGCAGATTTTACTAAGCTACTTTAAATATCATACTTTGGGCTTTTGAGATCTCTGTGTATTATTTTATGCGCGTGAAGGTAGGCCATTCCAGCTGCGATCTGCTTCGACCATGATACCAATCTGGGAGGCGGGACTGGTTCTCCGGCTCTAAGAAGGTCGTATAACGGCCCGTATGGACAAAACTCCATTATTATACAATAACATGGCGCTTGTGTACAGACTCCCCTGCAAGTACATACATATAATATTTTATATTACACTGTTATGTATCTTATCCCATATAATACGGACGAGAACTTACTTGAACTGAACAATGTTTGGATGATTAAGCTTTCGCAAATGCCGTATGTCAGTCTCCCGTGGTTCTCTCACTTTCTTTACAGCCACAACCTCTTTATTTAACTTTCCACTGAATACTGCCCCTTGAGCTCCGGACCCGAGCCACTGAAGCTCGCTGATCGATTCGAACGGTATTTCCCAATCGTTCGCTAAAATCATTCCACGTTAATCGCCTATCGTGTTTGAATGGAAGATGGGAGACCCGTACGAAGGGATTACTTACTTTGATGCCCCTTGATCTTCTCGTTCACAGCTGCCTTGGAAAGCATAGTCCATACAGGACGCATGCATCCTAATATACCTTCGACCCAACTCGATCTTTGCGCATCCAGCGCCCCTGAACCTGGAGTGCATTTCGTAGCGGTTTCGGTGGAATTACTATTGCTTTCGGAATCGGTACGATTGTTATTGGGTAATTGCGCCTCGCGCGGGTCAGTGATGATAGGACCCCCGGCAATTCCACTCAGCTGGCCCAATTCTTCTTGAATGCATAACATGCTGTGGCAAATGATTTATCACGTTAAAGAACTTAAAACTCGATTACTCGCAGTACGAGAAAACATTAAAACAGCGATAATTTTTACATACTTTATCGATAAGAAAATGCAATATTAATAAGTTTTTTTTCATCGCAACATTAGAAAATAATTCAATTACCTAAATGCATGTAAACAATTTAATTACTTCTTTAACCATCCTCGTGCGATCGGCTGGTAATAATACAATACACGCTCATGCGAGGAATAAAGTATGTACGTACGTACATACACGAAGCACATTCGTTTCTTTTCGATCCTCTACTAAATATATATGTATAAAATATGGTGAATGACTGGAAGCAACTCTCGCACTGTTTTTTCTTTAGACTTATCAACGTGACCTTGAGTGAGGCTTTCAAGGTCGCGCGTGGTTACTTCATGTTTGGGTCGAAGATGACAAGGAAAGCGCGTGGACGTTTATCTCGCGCGTCTGTGTTTGCACGTGCGGCGAAGCACATACTTTCCCTCTACTGCATCTCGCGATGCATGTTAAGGCTGTTGGGAGTTGCATGTCACGTATTTAACGTACGAGTAGTCGCACGTGCGCTTAATGTTTATTATCGACCTACACAGATTTGATAAATTATTCCCATCGATTTTCCGTTCTCAGTGATCGGTATAAATGTTTAAGAAAATTCTATCCTCGGCACGCAACCGCGCGTATATTTATTTATTCGTGTTACATGAATATTTCCCGTTTTTAATGTAAAAATGGTGAGAATCGAGCGTCTGTGACAAAAGTGCATAAATGTACACAGCGTTATATTTGTACTGATTATCAGCTATCGATTTGACTGATACACGGTGCAGTGAAAGTGAATACTTCAAGGGCTTTTTATCCATTTAAAGCCGCACAACCACAATGGCGGCTACTTATGCCAATGTATATACCTCGAAGTAAATAAATGATTTGTTGCAATTTTTCATTTGATAGTATCTGTACGTGTACCTGCTTAAACGGCATAAATAATAATGTAACTTTCGGTTAAAGATCGATCGATAATCGTATGTGTGATTATTTCATAAAATTTATCTATCTACAGCAAAATTCGAGGCTCTGTGTATGAAATACTAAATTCGTTCATTAAATTCAGAAAGTAATAGGAAGATTACGAAATTAGCGAGAAATAAATTATTGTTCCGATTCGAAGCTGTTCTTATCATGGTGCAAACAGTCAGCTGATGATACAATCACGTTATTATGCTCGCAGTCAAGGAACTCTCATCGAGCGAAACATATCGTCCGGGAAACATCATAGTTATGTACCTCGGAATGATTCCCGACTTTTAAGTATTATTAGTTCGATATCGAACATCAAGGCGTATAAAAATAGCTCGATAAAAAATGTGTGTATAAACTGAGACTCCTACAACGTTTGAACAAAAAACAATTGTATGTGTGTTTTAACATAATTATGATAAAAACATAAAAAGTACGTAAAGGATAATATCAAGAAAACGAAGTAATTATTTTATTAAAGCAAACAGCGGCAAATAAATAAATTATTTAGCTTGCCGTTTGCAAACAGTTCCATGTTCCGTGTGATTAAACTGAACGATAGAGATATCAAAATCGTCCTTTACTGTCTTGAAGATCTTTTCTGTGTGGCACGTATACACCTGTCAAACGTATAACCGGTGATCGTAAATCGTGGACGCGAATCAAGTGGCATTCGATGTATCGAGTAAAACGATATCATTGATGCGAGAACTGTTAGCATAGAAAACTACCGTGTACCTTACTCCGCGATGTATTATCGTTAATTCTTCGCTACAGAATTACAGAATTTAAAGGCAGCATTTCTCGTTCCGTTAAGACGAATGTCCGCGCGGCACGTATCGAGCCCGTGAGTTCGATGAAACCGAAAAGGACAGAAGGGGGCACAAGTGCATGGCTCGCGCGTGCTACATAAGAACGTGTCACGGATGCCCCATAAATTCGGGAGATTGCTAATACGGGTTTGTATGGATGTGCTGGGATTCGCGGGGGCAAGATCGGGGCCGTCAACGATGGTGCCGTTATCGGAAGCGCATTCCGACGACTTGGCCTTCGAGCTCACCTCCTCGTACCGATGTTGTTTGGAACGGACGCATCGTCGCTCTGCGCCTTCCTGAGGAAAAACCGTGTAAAGACCATCGTGCCCGGCGTACCATATGGATATAACACTCTTGTCCCATGCACTGGCAATAAGTATCAGAGAATCCTGCCCACCGATCGAACGTACGCGACCCGAGCAGAAGTATATACCTACGCACGAGAGAACTACGCGCGATGCACACGAGCACGAGACATATCGTGAACTAAGAAGTCCGCCGGTAGAGGTCTCCATTTGCCGTTTGCCTCTCGGATGACATACGTACGACGATCAAGCGCGATATTATCGTTCGCAGCTGCCAATCAACATTGCGGCCGCACAGGATAGTCAAAATTGCGTGAGTTTTTCGGGCCTTCGCCATTCAATCGTATCCGAACGATTAGCGCGTGTGATCCAAGTGTTAAACGCGGTATCGCGAGTCAGAGTGGCTTCCTATTATTTCTGCTGCTCTAGTTTGAAAACAGTAATTTATTGTGTACAGTACGGGCGACTGAGCGCGCGCGCATGCGTGGCCTTAGCGCACGTATGTACAAGAAAGCGCGCGTACAAGAAACACATCTGTATTTACATACTGATAAAAGTCGTGTATACAGGTAAATTAAAGCTGGAAAAGAAACGGTTATTATTCGATAACGTGCGCGTCGATTATTCTTACCTATTAGTAAATATGTGCGTCTCCGGGTGGGAGGGTGACAGAACTACTTGATTGACGACCGGCGGTGCTTCCGTTTCCTGAGATTCGAAATTGTACACCTCGGGTTGAGGTAGTGTCTCGGTCTCAGCTGGAGTACGCATCCTTGTCTATCTTTTCGTTTGCAATTCTAAAACAGACATTCCCACGCCCGTCGAGTGTAATACAATTTTCTAAGGGAATTAGACTGAAGTGCGTTCCCGGTCGTTCCGTCGCGCACACGTGCGCGCCGAGGAATATGTTTGTGCCCGTTGCCAAGAGTCCGAAGCAGCGGGCGAAAAAGAGAAGAGAAGAGACGAATAAGAAATCACCTTTGGAACAGTATGGAGAGGTTGGGTTCAATGGAATGCCGATCTAGTAAGAGGCGTGGTATGTGGCCGTCACATACCAAACTTAACCGTGGTTTTATTTTTCGCGTGGATTCCTTAGATCAGGCTAGAAGCATTTATCTGAATTTTTAATCGTCGTTTAAGAGGCCCCTATAATTAGGAGGGAATCGATCAGGGAAACGAAACATTTCTCTCCCCTGGATGAATTGTAGTTAAAAATTGCGCGATAGAGGAAATTATGGTTTTTGGAGCAAATTCTCGAGTGACACCGTTAAACGTAACATTAGACCGTGAATGTTTTCTTTTATAAAAGTCAAACCTAGATCGAGCAGGCTAATTAAGAATCCGACCAGATCTGTAACATAACTTCTGTCGTGGTACCGGTTTAAATGCGCCACCCTTTCGCGCCACGGGAGAAAAAAAGAAGAATACGGAGTTTTGTAGAATGAGTCACTCGTAGGCGTGTCTTGGATTAATCCCAAGCACCTGTGTCGGGGTCTAGGTAAGCTCTAACTCGCTACCAGCAACCCCTAAATCTTCAAACTTTCGTGCCCAAGACAGTTCACTTCCGATTTGAAATAAGGCGCAGAATAGATAAGTATAAATTCAACTTGGTTAATAAAATTAATGGGAGGATATAAAAATTTTCAATAATCATAGAATCTAAACCTAAATAGTTTCTAAGATTCTCAGATTTGCGAAGATTAGCATAAGTTACTAAACTTTATATTATGTTAATATCTTATTTCTTTTCGCGGATTCTATTATCCATAAACTTTGTGTCCACACTTTTGAAACACCCTGTACATCTTTTTTAGTACTTACTCCAACTGCTTTAAATGATTACACGATAAACTATTTAGAACGCCTTTGTATAAACTACTTAGAACGCCTTATATCGTTTTTTCTTATTGAATGCATTGTACTAAACCAAGTGCCGCCGTTCGATACGGCGAAAGGGTTACTTGAAACTTCGCCAGAGTTAACAGATCGATGTTCCGAAAGAGTGAGCACATTGCACCCCTTGTTTCTTAGGTGGGCTTATTCCCATGGGCGACGTTGGGGAAAAACGAATCGTAATGAGAGGGTGCTCATTGTCTATACTGATTTTGTCGCTTTACTGACCACCCCTCGCAAGGGTGTAACCAAAAGAGTAGCCTATAAATCTTTTGTACATCCATTCCTTTCACTAACCCTTTATTTACAACCTCTTGCACTTGGCAAAAGGAGCGTTTGAGTATGCTCGTGTTCGAGCCTATATTTGTGGAATAATAAATTTCGAGAGTGGGGGTAAATTGGATCACGTCGTTCAGAACAGGTGAGTAACGCGAAGAGACAAATTTAATAAGACTAACGAAATATATTACATTAGCTTCGACCCTTTAAACGTTCATCCTGTATATACATATGTATATCTCTGCGTGACTTCGCTGCGTTTGGACGAGCTATCGCGAGATTTTATGGACTACTCTATAAATATTCCTCGGTATTGAGGTCGCGAAATATCGTATTACGTTTTAGGCGAATGGGTTCGACATGAATGGAACGATACAGAGTGTACAGAGAAATTTTTATTCTCTGCAATGCGATGCAAGAATGTTTGATTTCGTTGAAAAAAAGGAATACGCTGTTTGTACCATTGCAGGCGCCCTCTTGACGCGCGAACACACCCCCGCCCGGTACGGTCAAATGGACGCGACCCCTCGGGGATGGATGCAACGAGGGCGAGGGAGGCGGAAGAGAATTCATTTTCGCTGTCGTTCAAGGTTTTTCTACGCACCAAATTGCAATCTGTCGAATCGGACGAACGAATAACGCGAGGCGAACGAAATACTGGTGAAATTAGTTATTCCATATTGTAAACCCCTTTTTTGTTTATTTATAGGTTGTAATTCCTTTAAAAAGGATAATGCTGAATTTGAATTCTAATGATATCGAACGGATTAATTCCGGACGTTCTTTTTTCTACATTTGCATTTACATCACTCGTGTTACACAATTCGATGTATCCGAGTGAAAAGAAAAGCCACGCACATTAAATATTTCGCTAGAGTAAACACGATCTGCACTGTTTTACTGCACATCCTAGCGTTGAAATCACCCGATAAGTACAGTGATCGCAATGCTCTCTTCGGTATGCCTAAGTGATCGACACGTACACTGTTGTAGATTGGCTTCTCACAGACACAGTTTCGATAATGCTAAAAGAAAAATTAATTCCACTGCGTTTCATCGCCGCCACCATTTCGAGCATAAATGATACGAATTCAGTATCATTTATTCGTTCAACGACGAATGTAGCATGACAGTGTAAGAAATATAAATACTTGATAAAAAAAACCAATGGTCAAATTTTTCACATAATTATTGAGAGAAATAAGAGATATTTAGTATTATTTCTGCAGATAATTCTCATTCTCAGCATTTTGTCTCGAGATTCTAATATTTCTGAAATCAAAATTATCCCCGCATCACCAGTACTCAATTTCGATATTTTACTGGTCTTGAAATCATTCTTGAGACTACTCCATGAACTGATACACTGTTCTATAATATTAATACTCATTTAATTAACAACGATGATACCCTCATTTCGAATTTAAGGAAATATTTAGAAAATCCCTTTCTATCAATAATGGTTCCCCTTGAAAAGGACTTTTTTTCATTCCGAAAAGAGTAAAGACCGACGCATCTGTGGAAGAGGTAATCGGAGTACAGTTCAAAGCGCCCGACAGTTCGGCTCCACTGACGCTTCGATTCGTGAAACTCTGCAATAGAGGTACAACAAAACGTGCGCCGTTGCGACGGACGCAACGAGATCCGTACTCAATGCAGAACGATCGGGAACGGGGCTTTCACTTTCCTCGGGCGGCCAGTGATGCCAGACTGAGGACGGGTTCCCTCGAGAATTTCCCCCACCTCGCAGGCACACTACGCCGGAGCTGCGTGTCCGTGAGCTCGGCGCTTCGGACAATGTCGGGAAATCGAGAGAGAAAACGAATGTGCGTCTTTCTCTCTCGCTCTTGAAACGCTGATCCACGGTGAGGTGCAAGCGACACGCGGCCGTGCGCGATCGTCTTGAGTGCCTCGAGATACACTTTTCACTTTCTGACATATGTATAATACTTTTGTAATGAAAAAAGAATTTGGAAAAAGTTTTGTTACGGAAATCACGTTTTAAGACCTCCTGATCACGTTTTGACTATTTAGAAAAGAGCTTTTTTTAAATATCTCATATATATTTTTTTAACACGATTACGTTTAAAGGGCAAAATGGATTTCAATGAAACTTTATATTTAAATTTTATGTATGTAAAATTCACGAAAAATGATAATTATCCCGAAAAATGATAATTACCCGTTATGATTCTTCGATTTTTCAGATATACGAACTAAATTCTACATAAAAAAAGATTAAATAAAGTTCTTCTGTAACTACTTTAACAAAGAAAAATGGACATTCATAATTTCTTGTTTTCATTTTAAAATTCCATACTAAACGATTCGTTATGCAAAGCTAACATCGCGATATACGGTACATTAAAATGTGTAAATCGGTATAAAGGAATTGTACATGAATAAGAGAGAAAGGTAACTGGTAAATGCATCTGAGGCTGTTCGGTACTGTCACCATTGCATTGCTGTTATTTCTTTTAGCCTTTTCTTCGATTTTTCTCCATGCTGAATTTTTCTTACTATTTTACGATTTGTTATGTATTCTTTTCGTTTCTCGTTGCGAGGGTTCGCTCGGCCTCGTTTTCGTCAAGTACATTTGACGGTCAGCAATGCAATGGTGACAGTACCGAACAGCCTCAGATGCATTTACCAGTTACCTTTCTCTCTTATTCATGTACAATCTAGAGACGCGGTAGCGTCTCGACGCCAAGTACATGAAACACCCTATATATATATATATATATATATGTCGACTGTCGCTACTGCTATCATTTACTCGTCGCCGGACGATTCCAACCTAACCTGAAACTTATTTCGTTAATATCTCATCACGCCTGCTATATTTTCTAAATTTAAAGGCATTTTTCTTATGTAAACCGCATATAAGCTTTCGAATGCGTCCAAATTCAATAAAATCGGTCCACGCATGACAGAGATATCGTAATATCATGTCATGGATCTGTCAGAAACGGTAATTTTTCTTCTGATTCTGATTCTTCTTCTCCAGTCAAAATTTTCGTCGACATAATACGTATACGCGTTACACGCACACCTTCAGCCAAAAGAAACTAGTGTATGTTTCGTTCGTCGACTCTCGGGATTATTCGGCCTGGATCGTCGTCCGTCATTGTATATATATAATATATAATACCTATATATACTATTTTGAATTTTATAACCTATCAAGTGTCATTCCATCATAACCTGCAAGTGTCAAATAATGTAAGTTGTCCAAATTTGAGATGTCAGGAGTTTTTACACTAAATAGGAGACGGAATTATTGTCTCAATTAACAAGGTAAGTCGCCAAATTTATTTAATAGATTTCTTATGTAGAGTCGCAGACTTGGAAGTTGTCCGGAGAAGGTTCGACAGAGAAGCACCTTCTTTCGCATAAGTTTCTAGAAATTTGTACCATGCTTGTACAAAATAATATATTGTAGTAAAAAATTGCATTGAATTTAAATTGCCAGATATTTGTATTTGTATACCAGCAATTTAGAGTTTTTATTTTATGTAAAGGTTATTATATTATAGAAATGAAGGGGACGTACAGGACTTCGATAAAAATGAAGGAGACGCACAGGCTTGGATAGTACAATTGAAGGGGACGCACAGGGTTGGATGGATAGAAATGAAGGGAATGCACAGGCGTGGAGGTTGTCCGGAGAAGATTAAATAGATAGACAGAGCATCTTGTTTCGCACAAGTTTCTGGAACTTTGTCAAATAAGGTAAATCGACAAAATTTGTTTAAAGACATAGCATTAAGAATTATTAAGAAAATAGATTATGGTGGTCTGCTTGCAATGTAAAGCAAGTCACATTAGTGAAGAAAGTACACTGAAAACACATCTCCGTTAATGCTTTTCAATCTTTTGTGAAAGACATTCGTAATACTTTAATTAATAAAATCCAAGGTAGTTGTCACGCTATTCATTAATTCATTAATTTTTTAGATTCCCATTATTTAAAATCACCAATAAACATACTAAATAAATTAGTTTCATTCCAACACCAATACATTGTGCGTTAAAAATATTGGATCTCCGCGTTCATTTCGCTGAATTATTACCATTAGCATTTAAATTTCCTGCAACAAGACTTTCTGCCATACGCTCGCACCTCCTTCGGACACATTATTTAGTCTCTACACTCACTAAAGCAAAAGGCCACTCTATTTCTATATATAATAAGTTCTACGTTAAGTTGTAACTAAAATAACTAAAATGTGGATTTTATATATATTTACAGATAATCAAAGCAGAAGATGATGCAGTATGATCTACGGCAGAGAAAAAAATTTATTGTGACATAGTATTATATTAATTATATTAATTAAACGATTTTATTAAACGATTTTATTCAGCTGCAATCCTCTATTTGCTTCTTGTAAGTTTGGTTCATATCAGAAAACTCAAATTTAAACCAATTCCACCAATTCAATCATCATCTTGAAGCATTGCAGGTGTGCATAGTTTCTATTATGTAGAATTTATCTTTAATTCTATCCCGTCATAAGACTGTTTATTAGGGTGGACCTTAGTTACTCTTGTCGAAATATAATTTTGAGATTTTTGACGGGGTCACTCCCCAAGGATTATGCCACTGGGAGAAAAAATAATGTGTGCAAAATTTGAAATTGATCGGAGAACGAGAAACTGTGCCTCATCGCATTTGAAATTTTTTATTTTCGTAACTCGTTTTTCTTCGTTGTAGTATATCGTTAATATACATTTTTATATATCGTTATCTTTTTACGCTCTGTAATAATATAGAATCAAAGTATAAGATTACACAAAAAAATCATGACCTTGAAATCTCAAAAAATGAACCATCAAAAAATACTTTTTTCGTTGGCATTATATTTATGTTGTCAAACAGTATAATTTTCGTCTAAAATTTTTTTTGGATAATTATAAATAACTGATTAAAGGGAAAACTACATCCGAAATGCACCAATTTTTGCAGATATTTTTCAATTTATTTTAAAAACTAGGGCTCTAGAAGAAAATTCACCATTGCACGTGATGCAACAGACATTTTCCCCCCGGAAAACACCAATAAAAGTGGTAAGTCACGGTTTGTTTTCAATACAGAAGGCAACAGCGGCGGGCGTATCCATTGCCGCTCACCGACAGAATCGCTTACACGCGCGCGACTACCACTGTCGGCGCCATACGTTTTGCCAAACTATTTCGCTCAGTTATTGAAAACGAAATGTGACATACCACTTTTGTTAATGTTTTCCGAAGGAAAAATGTCTGCTGCATCGCGTGGAGTAGTCAGATTTTCTTCTAGACTCTTAGTTTTTAAAATAAATTGACAGATATCTGCAAAAATTGTTGCGTTTCGCGTGCATTTTTTCTTTGATCGTGGTTTAAATATATTTAAATAGTAATAATGCAATAATAACTTATATCGTTGTCTCCCGAAGGTTTATAAAATAATTTTGACGGAACAAGCAACCGAATAACTATTACTATTTCGATACGCAAGACGTTCAAGTTGAAAATTTGCATTTTTTTTTAAAATAAACTAATTTTTCGAAAACGGAGGATGTTGGCGAAAAACGGTTTGCGAATTCGTATTCAGCGTACGAAAATTTATAAGAAACGTGTATTGAATGTTACAAGTCCAGATGGCTGTTGAATAGTTACAATTGAACTTTTGCATGAGTTTGACTGCTCGTTCGGCCGAATCGTTTACTGCTAAATTATTTACTATATTTAATCCAATATTATAATTGGGATCACTTTTCCATTCTAGAGAATCCATATTTATAAAATCTGTTGGAACAGTGTATTCTTAACGAAAGTATCGGTTATTTCATTAAAATTTTGAAATCTTTTATTTATATATATATATATATATATATATGAAAAAAATTCCTTAGACAAAAGTTGTACTGTTTGACATGGTAAAAATAATTACAACGAAAGATGTTTTTTTACGGTAAATTTACGAGATTTCAAGGTCATAATTTTTCAAGTAATCTTATACTTTGATTCTATATTATTACAGAGTGTAAAAAGACAAATTCAACCATATATAAACATGTATATTAACGATATACTACAATGGAGAAAAACGATTACAAAAAAAATTCAAATGCGATGAGACCCGGTTTCCCGTCTTCCGGTCGATTTCAAATTTTCCACTTTTTTTACCCCAATAAAAATTATCTAAAGTCTGCCCCTACTATGCCAATTATCTTTGTAAAAAGAAGTGAGATCCCCATAAAAAAACTTCAAAAAGTAAAAAAATTACGCCAAGTACATGAAAAATCAAATATATCACAAAAAATAGAAGGTAATAATAAAATCACAAAAAAATAGAAGACAATATACAATCCCCCAAAAAATAGAACAAAATATATAATCACAAAAATAGAAGATAATACACAAAAAAATAGAACAAAATATACAATCACAAAAAAATAGAAGATTATAATAATTACAAAATAAAAAAAAGGTGTGAAATCAAAATGAGCTGCAAGTACATAAAGGTACTTTCCAACTGCGCTTAAGATGACACAACTACATATACACAGCTAAAATGCTGTGATCATACATTCCATTACTCATATCGCGGACATTTTTTAATTAATCCGTCAAAAAGAATCCCATTTAAAAAAAATTGTCGTAAATTAATAACTTTACAAAATTAATAATATACCAAAATTACGCCAATTATAAGAATGGCTATTATACAAAGACAAAATTGTATTAAATAATATTAAGCAGACATATTTTTATACAAGTAAATATTTTAATACGAATAAATATTTTATTCAAAATACTTGGCGCTGCGGAACCGAAAAAATGTTAATTGTTTTAGTAGTAATAATAATTTATAATAACTCCCTTACAATCTAAAATACATAAACATATATATACATATACATATTAGAAACGCAGTCAGATCTATTCTACATATATTTAACTCTAATATCATACGTAGCATATGCACCCGCACACATACACACATTCACGAAAGCACGCACAAGAAAGAAAGAAAAAGATTAATGCAATTTATATATATTTATTTCAGTTTAGCAACTCCAATTCGGAGTGCAGCGCCAAGTATTTTGAATAAAATATTTATTCGTATTAAAATATTTACTTGTATAAAAATATGTCTGCTTAATATTATTTAATACAATTTTGTCTTTGTATAATAGCCATTCTTATAATTGGCGTAATTTTGGTATATTATTAATTTTGTAAAGTTATTAATTTACGACAATTTTTTTTAAATGGGATTCTTTTTGACGGATTAATTAAAAAATGTCCGCGATATGAGTAATGGAATGTATGATCACAGCATTTTAGCTGTGTATATGTAGTTGTGTCATCTTAAGCGCAGTTGGAAAGTACCTTTATGTACTTGCAGCTCATTTTGATTTCACACCTTTTTTTTATTTTGTAATTATTATAATCTTCTATTTTTTTGTGATTGTATATTTTGTTCTATTTTTTTGTGTATTATCTTCTATTTTTGTGATTATATATTTTGTTCTATTTTTTGGGGGATTGTATATTGTCTTCTATTTTTTTGTGATTCCTTTATACCGATTTACACATTTTAATGTACCGTATATCGCGATGTTAGCTTTGCATAACGAATCGTTTACATTTCCCTCCCGATTGAAGAGACCACCACTTTCCCATAGTTTTCATCGAGCGGTAGCGTGCACGTTGCTCGTAATTAATTTATAAATAGTGCGTGATTCTTTGTCGCAACTTGATATAATTATCGAAAAATCTAGCGAGAAATGTGATTACGTTTAGATTTTAGATCATATTCTGAAAAATATTTTTTATCGAAGGCTGCTACAGCGTCCATGCTACTGGCCAAGAGTGGATTCTAATTTTTACAAAGTTCACCAATTTACAGTATCAAAATATTCATCTTTTAATCAAAAAAATTAATTTTAAGGTTTAAAAAATAGAAATAGCTCGAATAAACAGTTTGGAAATTTAAAATGAAAACCAAAAATTATGAATGTACATTTTTCTTTGTTAAAGTAGCTACAGAAGAACTTTATTTAATCTTTTTTTATGTAGAATTTAGTTCGTATATCTGAAAATTCGAAGATTCATAACGGTTAATTATCATTTTTCTGATAATTATCATTTTTCGTGAATTTTATATACATCAAATTTAAATATAAAGTTTCATTGAAATCAATTTTGCCGTTTAAACGTAATCGTGTTAAAAAAATATATATGAGATATTTAAAAAATGCTCTTTTCTAAATAGTCAAAACGTGATCAGGAGGTCTTCAAACGAGATTTCCGTAACAAAACTTTTTCCAAATTTTTTTTTCATTACAAGAGTATTATACATTACATAAGAAAAAAGCCTTTAAATTTAGAAAATATTGCAAGCGTAATGAGATATTAATGAAATAAGTTTAAGGTTAGGTTGGATTAGCCGGGCGACGAGTAAATGATAGCGGTAGCGACAGTCGACATATATAGGGTGTCTTTCCTGTACTTGGCGTCGAGACGCTACCGCGTCTCTAGATATGTCAGAAAGGAAAAAGTGTATCTCGAGGCACTCAAGACGATCGCGCACGGCCGCGTGTCGTTTGCACCTCACCGTGGATCAGCGTTTCAAGAGCGAGAGAGAAAGACGCACATTCGTTTTCTCTCTCGTCTTCCCGACGTTGTCCGAAGCGCCGAGCTCACAGACACGCAGCTCCGGGGTAGTGTGCATGCGAGGTGGGGGAAATTCTCGAGGAAACCCGTCCTCATTCTGGCATCACTGGCGTCGAGTATTCGCGGAGAATACAAAACTGAGGAGGAGGCGAATGAGACGGGCTGGTCTGGTGTTTGGATGTACGAGGAAGAGGAAGAGAACGGGAGACGCTTTATCGATTAAGCTTACGCGCCACATACTCCTCTCCTTACCTGTAGAAAAGATTTTAGCCAACAGCGAGGGCGACAGCGACGACGGTGATCCCCTAGGAAGTATCCACAAAGTTGTAACTGGCGCCATGCATTTGCGAAATTCTCACAACTTGCTAAGAGTCTGACACTACCGGGGGCACGAGAGTGCACGGCTCTCTCAAAGGAATTATCCTCGTATTGCACCTCGCGCTAATCATGCAGGCGGGTACGCGCGTATCGCACTGACTTAAACGTGACACAACTATACGTACAGGCGTCCCGATCGTAGGCGAGCTCAATGAGCCGCGAATACCTTCCTGTTGACGGTCGTGAAAACAACCCCGCAACACCCCGACGCACGACGCGTCCAGCGGACACTAAACAAAATGGCGCGCACCATCGTCCGCGGCTTCGACGCCAGAGTGCGCCCGTTTTGTGTGCGTGAATAAAGCTGCGGCTGTGGTTCCCTGTGCCATGCGCCGGAGAGGGACAAAGCACCCGAACAGGTCTGTCTATTCAAACCACGCCTCTTGGTATTCGAGTCGCGCGCACCAATACTAATACACCGTACTTTCCTCTGCGTGTGTATACACAGGTTTTACAGGGACGCAGGCTATTTATTTCGCAGGAACAAAAAGAACATGCGTCCTTAATCCACGAATTTTTGTACTTCGTTTGTAAAAGAAAAGCTGTAACAGCTTGATTGCGCAGTACCATCGTAGATAGACTTGCAAAGCGTTGTTGTAGTATTTTGTGATAATTCTGCGAGGAATAAAACGTCTAAAAAATAACAGGTGCCGTCCCTGCGTACGTAGATGGCGCCACCACTTTACACGCTACTTCCTTCAACCCCGTGCGATGAAAAATCGCTGGAACAAAGCTGTGGAGTATCAATCTTCTCGTTTTATCGAGGAAGAGGATTTTATGAATTCTATGTTGGCTCCGCATGCGTTGAGACATACATAACTAACCGGTGTATGTAAATCTCTTCTCTCATCTTTTTTCTCCTGGCTGCACACACTATTGTCGGATCCAGGAGATTAGTGGTGGGGTATGCTTAATCTTGAAGGTGCTCAATACTTAGGACATGCAGTGGGGGCGATGAAGGGGCAGCAAACGAGTTCCTGACAATCGTGGCTGTACCTGTAACGCTTGACCGATGCTAGAGAACGGCGTGGATAGTGCATCTGTCGTTGTTTATGTAGTATTCCCCACACTATGGGCTCTTTCCTTTTTTTTTTCTCTCCGCCTTTACATAATGCGTCTAAAATTTTAACCTTGGAAGCTTCGAAGTAGCCGTAATCCTAGAATTTCCTTTCACCTTTAACTTCGTAAGAATGTACATATACTTTCTACAACCTCTGGAGGGATACATAAGTATAAATTATTTATAAATAATACAAACTTTTACTACCGTCTTTAATTTGATGCATTCGGAAGGTGTGTTTGATAGTTTAATATATTGTTTCACGGTCTACAAGATTTGTATTTGCAGTACATATAATAGCGATAACATTAATTACTCGCAATTACCCAATAGGAATAACAGTAATGGACAGTAATATTTATTCCAAATGGATATTGTGTAATGTGAAAGCATTTCCAAGTAATTCATTCTTTCTATTTTCCCCGGGCGGGTGCCGGAGTGGGAGAGATGACCACCGATTCCTAGAAACGTTTTCGTTATTTCTTGGAAACGGTCAGGTTTTTTTCGATCTGCGTTTATGTTCGACGGACTCGGTCGCCCCTCTGCACAGGCGCAGAGTGCTTTGTCGTAGGAGGGATATATATATATATTAGCAGAGTTCATTTTATTTCGTCTCACTCTTTCTACGTTCAACTAAAAACCGCCCTCGATCTATTACCTTGTTTCTTTTATTTCTTGTCCGTCTACTTATTTTGTTTTCCTTTATTTGTCATGTTCTTTCTACCATCGTTGCATCTTTTCGCGTATACAGGGTGTCTGATAACTAACGATACACGCGATAGGGTGGTGATTCGCCTACGCTATGACCTATGTGGGGAAAGCGTTCCCCTTATCTCGGGGCGCGTTCCGATTCACGCATAATGCAGCATAATGTGCATGAAGTGCATAGGGTACGTGACATATCCTATGCAGTCTATGCGCAGTATGCGTGAATTGAAACACAGCCTCGATCAGCGTGCCCCTTGGACGCCGCAGCTGTACTTCGGTGCGCGTGCACCCGATAGGAATTCAAACTCAATTTTCCAGAAAATGAAGCGAGTTACGAAAAGATTCTAATCCACATTTTCGAGTTATTTTTTCATTTAGAATCGTCATTGCTCCGCTCACGCCATCGGTTAAAAGACACCCTGTATATACGCGTCGCAAGTTGGTAGATTCTATTATGACGTCACAATCACCCCCTCGTCCGTGTGTCCTCAGTTTCTTTGGGCATGCAGATAAACCTCGAAAGTACATCCTCTGTTAGATATTTTTAATATTTAATCGTTACATCACATATAAAACTGAATTAATTTCATTGGTCTTTTACATGAGCAACTAATTCTTTGTACTCTTTTACAACGTTCTCGACTACCGCAAATGCTTGTAAAAAATCATCATCTTCTAAGCCAAATTTTTTATATTGGTGCAAGTATGCGGCGTGAATGTAGGAGTTCCAGGTTTTACTTAAGAGTGCATCCAAAGGACGAGAGATTTGCGAGTTATTGGTAATGAGAGCAAGAAACTTATCATGATTTAAGAGCTTTCGCTTCTCGTGCGAATGGGAAAAACAATCAATCGTATTCCAGTTCGCGTACAAAGATTTCTCACTGTATTCATCGGTCGCTATGAAATCATTATCTGTCGTCGTACCACGCGTTATCAGAAAGTTCGATACCGAGCAAGCGTACGCGTGGCGCGCTGTACTACCTAACGAGCTAGATGGCATTTTCAGTTCAACATCGGTTAATTCTGAATTTAGATTTGGCGTTCGAAGCGTTTGCTTCAGATGACGTACATACGAGTTCCAATTACATATTGGCTCGTATTCCAAAGATTTCTTCGATACGTGTGGAATACTCTTGATCGTTGCTAATTTATAAGAAGGATGCGAAGCTATCTGGGACACTAACGAGTGCACGCTATAGTTCAGATGCTTTACTGGTTGGAAAGCAGCCAATAACTTCTCAGAAATAATGTCATTTATGTCTTGGAAATTTGTTGCAGATTTCTTCAACAAATTTGTACATATATTATATATTTGTTCATTTTCAATTACAATGTTCATATCACTTTGATTACAAAGTTTCGCCAAAGTTAATAATGTATTATAGTTCTGCGTGCAAACTTCGCCGTGCAAAAATGGTAATATCGTTGCGGCGATGATTGATTTTGTCTTATATTCTTCTCGTAACAGTTGTAAAACGGAGCTACCGATGCCAGATCCCGTTCCACCCGCCGAACTCAGAAGCAAAAGAAACCCATCGAAATGATCCATCTTTTCTACTTCTCGCCTTACGGAATTTAGTATCGCGTCGCTTAACTCGTATGACTTCGTCAAGTACCCGTATGCCCAGTTATTTGCGCAACCCCCTCCGGCTTGGCAAACTACATTTTTTGTCCAATACGCCCATGGAATAGATGTGTCGTTGCAAATATCGTTTATTACTTTCTGCTCTGTGTCCACAAGAATTGCTCTCGCTAAACGCTTATTTTCTTTAGATACGCCGTTGAACCATTTATTAAATGTATCTTCCGAATACTGGTAATTAGCATTATAGGATACACCTGTGTTTACGCATTCCATGTCAGCTGATATCTTCGAGAATAATGCGTGTCCCAGCTGATTTCCACATTGCCCAAATTGTATAGTAAGCATTGTTGCAATTTGATGGATTAATCGATTCGCAGCCAATTCATTGTACTATCACGGTAATTTCTCTTCTATAATGTAGAATTTTAGTCAGAAATACAGTAAATAATTCGTATCGTTATAATCACATCTGATGAGGCACATTCGACCATTCGCGTTTTCGTTTGAAATTATGGCTCCATCAAACTTGATTATGTTTAAAGGTACGAAGAGATATGCAGAAGAACCAATCGAAGATTGATGTCCCCGCGAAGCACAGAATTTTCGTAATGACAGGATATTTACAAAAAATTATCTTTGTTTATAAATTTGTATAATTTGCTTTAGAAAACCTGACGAATGGCAGAGCCGTTAACACCGTGTGATCAGTGAAAGGTAATACGCGCAAGTAGTTCAACAGGTCACCGCAAGATTCCGCGGTCATGATGTGCGATAAAACCGTTAAAAATAGAAATTCACGAATTATCTGTTAATATATGCACTTTCAAACATGACGATGCAGTTAAACTATACTTACTTAGAATTCTACATTGTTTTTATTTCGATAAATCTATGCCCAGTGGCGGATTTAAGAAAAAGGCCCAGATGGCAAACGTTCCGATGAACCCATTTTTTCGGGAAATGAAGAAGTAGTTTACTAAAAGCAAGCTGAGTATTGTAGTACGGAAAAAAATGTAGTGTTTGGATACTTATACTTAATCATAATTTTCTTTTGGAGATGGGGCCCTGGGGTGGCCTTCTAGACACGGGCCCAACTGCTCATCAACCGCCCTGTTAAATACGTCACTATCTATGCCATACAATGGCGTCCGTAGACTTTTTTCCAGAAGGGGGCAACTTTAGAGTGACAATGAAAAAAAATATCGTAATGAAAAAACGAGTAGACTACTTGATTTTTTAAACTCATTTTACGGTGCCAATTAATTTAAAATTTTAAATCCGAAATTTAGAAATATTCTTTAGTATAAACTTAATAAAGATCAGTTTATGAAAATAAGCGATTTTTTTCACAAAAACCAGGGAGGGGCGACTGCCCTTTTTGCACCCCCTCCGGACGCCCATGATGCCATACACTCGATTTCATCAGATTCTGTTAGTACGAACCATTGTATAAAATCTGAGAATAATACTGAATGCGATAATTAAGACTTAGGTATCTATAAGAAAAATGATTTTGAACACGTTTAGCAATATACACACATTTTTATCGGATGGTGATTCATGAACCCGTATCTCGTGCTTCGAAATGCGTTACGCATGTAGCGAAAGAAGAAAGAAAGTTAATCAACGTAGGCACGATCATGTAACAAATAAAAAAAATTGCTACTATTTCTAAATAAACGATCATTTGAATTGTATCGTATCTATATTAATTGTATAGATATACCGTGTCGATTCAAAGGCTAAGCAATTATAATGGTTGAACTACGTCTGTTGTCTTTACCAGAGGTATACTTTATCGTAAGTACGTGTTTAAAACGCGCAGCTTAATCCCCACCTTTTATTGCACGCAATTACTACAAACGTGGTTAGAATATGGAATGACAACTGTATTTCATGGCGTGGAACACTCGAGAATTGTAAAACAGTATTTACATTAAAATCCGTTTCGTCAACACTGTTTATTGCATTTAAATCCACTTCGCACTGTTAAACAATTTTCCCGTCACTGATTCTCTTAGCAATGCCTGCTCGTTAACGTAAGATAAAGACAGACGGCGCGTCATTGAAAACTAGTAACGTTAAAGGCGTTAATAAGAAAAAAAATTGACAACATGTCTTTACGTAATCTCGGACAGATATATGTATCTTGGATAGATACATCGTCGGCGAGTAAAAAGTCACGAATCGCTCGCTTTACCTATAATTTTCTCTTGCAGAGTGCAAACCGTAAAACGTCCGGAAACAGGGTCGAATAATGATGAAGCAAAGGAGGAACAAGACCGCTGCAGTTTCAAGCACTCGATACGATCCGCTCCGAAGATTTGAGCGCTATTAGCAATTCCTCGGATGATTTACGCGAGATGGTAATATTTCCGCGCTGCTCGTGTATATGCGCATACATCGCTGCAGGAGATAATTTTCAACGAAACACGATGAACGCCTGTTATCGCGTTTGCATGCGCGTACTTGTAGCGCGAATAAACGACTCATGAAATCTCGTTTGCGAAGCAGGCGATTTCGAGGACTAAACGATCACCGTGCCAAATGACGCGAAATCCGAGAAACCCAACCAACCGCTTCGCGGAATTGGCCGATCGAGAATCGGTGGACAAAGGTAGTTCCTATATATATCGTTCTGTTTACAAGCGTCCCTGCCTACTTCGCTCTGAATTCGATTACGGTAATCGTAACGGATAGAGTGGGAAAGTCCTTCTGTGACGGGGACGGGTTGGCCCATCCAGGAGAAATCCCATGAGCCACGGGGTCGTCCGACCACCGTGTGTAATTATAGCCGCGGCTACGAATTAATCCCAGCCATTCGCAGGCGCGGACAGAATTTCCAGTTGCAGGGAAGAGAAAGAAAGATGCAGAGAGTGGGGTTGCACGCGATTTCGCAGCCCGATCGTCGCGAGCCACGGACAGTTCGTCGCGGCGACGAAACACGGGAAGATAATATCGGCACGCGTCGGGTGAATCCGACGACTCCGTCCGTCGACAGTCTGGTATTCATCGGCTGCGACCTGCGCCTCCTTATCGCGCTGCCTCGTTAAAACACTGTGTCCACCGCCGATTACTACCGCCGGGCGTGCACATCTCGCCCGGGGCAGGTTTTTTTTTCATTTTGATCAAGTGACGTGTACGTTGGGGCATCTGGTTCCCCGGAAGATTTCCTCGCCGACGGGCCAAGCGTCGGAGGCACTCGCGTCCTTCGTCAAACTCGCACGTCACGGAGTAGCGGTGACGTAGAATTGCGAAACTTACGGTCGCGACAAATCGCCGAGAGAACCCACGGGATGTTACACTCGCGAGCAGATCCCCGTGGCGCGCGTTGACGCGGTCCGTTCTGTTTTATTGCCTTCCCTCTTCAATCGCGCGCGTTATGTTTTGCAGCCAGGAACGTTAGATACCGAGAGGCAAGTGTATAAGAGGAGGTTCCAGTCTCAGCTGCGGCCTTCGGTAGGCGCGTGCTGTCACCGGTAGCAGTGACTGCGACAGTGTCTGGTCTGAATCACCATGAGATTGCCGAATAGTGGTGCCTCGTGAACGAATTCCCGTAACCGAAGGGCCCGATCGGCTGTGTACAAGTGTCGCGTGGCATGCACGGAAATAGATCCGCGGACGTGAAATTTCGTGGAGGGTTCCGGTTCGTCGAGATCTTCTGCTCGGAACAGCGACGAAGACGCGCTCATCAAGGAGGCGCCATGTTGTCGTAAGCTGGTTGTGATCAGGCGCTGGCAAAGTGACCGCGGACGGCAGAGACGATGATTTGTGCGAGGTAATTAGTTTTCGTGGCTACCTGGCCGCCAGGTAGGTCCTGGCGCGTCTATTGTAATAGATGGGAACGCTCCGGATAGGTTGAATTAGTTTTACCATTTCCCATCGCCGACCCAACTTTCTTTCCTCCTAATCACCATCGTTATTACCAGACACATCATCATCCGCGGCATCATCTTCATCCTGTTGTTCAATACAATTTCACCGCGGTGGCTATCTTGCGATTCATTATTTAGACGCACTCGGTCCTCCACAATTGCGTAAATTTGTATACGATGAACTTCGGCCTGCAACAGAGCGATTAACACGCTTCACGATGCTCCAAATAAAACGATAGGTCATCTGCGCAGGGAAGACTCGTAGCCTGTTTTATCTTGACAATGCAAAGCTGTAGCGGAGCAAGTTTTTTTCGAACGCTCGTTAGATGAACTTTTTGGATAGGCAAAGATAGATGGAAACAAACGGGGGTCTAAGAGTTACGGATCATTCGGAAAGTGAAATTACCGCTCTAACGTTGTTTCCCGTTATTCGAGCCTGTTGGGCCGCGATTTTCTAAACACGCTCCCCGATTTCACTAACGATAACGAGTTTCGTACAATTCGATTTCTAGAATGGCCTCTGGATGTCTTTAGGAATTCCCTATTTAAACGGTATATGGAATAGTACGGGACCATTTGTTCGATTCGTTAGTTTCATTAATCATATGTACAACACTGAAACGGTGATGTTTAGTAAAATATTTTATCGGTAGAATTAAAGCTAGTAATATATGTGTTATTATGGTAAAGTGAATAGCACGCAATCGCGTTAATTATTTTACAAGAGTTACAGGCGATAGTAAATTTAAAGAACGTATTCTACAACAATTCTAAGGGAATACAATAGATTCCACGAACAAGTAGCCGTGCGTATATAATTCCATTACATCGTCGAATCGTGTGCGCATCATATGCAAAGTTAGTGAAACGATACGCACGGTGTCCTAGAATTCGCAACTATAGTTTGCACGTGACACGCGGGACTGTATAAAATCGTAGTTTATTAACCGTTAACGAGAGGCATTGACCTATTAGGTGACCCGAGGTTCTCATCAGGGAACGTGCACATAATTACATTCCGTTACATTGCCCCCCCCCCCCCCGTGAAGCGTGTTACGATTAATATTTGAATAACCAACCACCGATTCTTTGTTCATCAACGTTTACTCACTCGCATCCTCTGTCAACGCGATGCCATCCCGGTGAATCATCTCTCTCTCTCTCTCTCTCTCTCTCTCTCTCTCTCTCTCTCTCTCTCTCTCTCTAAAATAATAACATCATTCAGAACTCACGAAGCATACAGTCTCGTATCCATAACAGCCAATTAGAAGTTTCGATCGGTAAGGACCGATCACGCGTTGTAGCCAGGCCCGGATTAAAGGGGGGCTAGGGGGGGCTGCAGCCCCGGGCCCCACCTTCAGGGGAGGGCCCCGTTCTAAGCGATTAGCTCACTACCACCCCCCCCCCCCCGCTGTTCAACCACGGGGGGCCTCGAAGGTTTGATAGCCCCGGGCCCCAAAACTCTTAATCCGCGCCTGGTTGTAGCTGAATTATGCCTGAAATTTCGGTGGAAACGGTAGAAAGGTACGTTCTTGTTCGTACAGTGCATGGGCATGGTGACATTGGTGCAGCGTCAGCAAATAATACCGGTCGTGGGGAACCGGTGCCAGAAGGACCAAGACCAGGCGCACGGCGACATCGCCATTGAGAATCACGATATCGAGAACTCTCGCGTCGAGATAGCCGGCGCCCTCAAGGAGACCGCGGTCACTGTCGCTGGAAATGTCAGCCTTGCCGGTTCCTCTACGCAGTGCAGTGACGTAGAGGATGACGATGAGGAGACGGATATCGAGGAGGGCGAGGAGGGCGATTGGATACCCGAACTGCCTGTGCCGGCGGTGCTGCAGCATCACCAGCAGGTCGCCACCGCGGACGGCAATGTGGTGCTGCCGAACGCGGACACCTCGAATTTCGGGGAAGTCCGCATAAAGAACTCGGCCAACGTGCATCTTGGTAACAAGACGTTTTATAAGGGCCCAGTGACAATAAAACAATTCGTTTACACCAACCCGACTTCGATACAGGAGTATGATACGGTTAAGAGCGACGGCGGCCAAGCTTCCGACGCCAACGCGTCTGATTTGTCCACTGCTAAGGGCGATCTACCTGGCAATCCACCGATCTCGTATCAGAACACCGACCTCGATAAAGGTGATTATCTGAAGTACATATTTAGCAATACGGCGTTATTGACGTAGATCGGCGAGTAAAGATCGTACGAGGGCCCGTGAACGCGACCCCATCCGGAGGTAAGGTCCGTTATGTCCTTGGTAGGATGGGAGGGCGTTCGACGTGGATCTTGCCTTTTAGTTATCGAAACTAAAATCACCGTTACCTGGAAAAGGTATTCGGTCGTAGGTATCCACGTGCAATCGTCAGCCTATAGTTTCACCAGAGATAACTCACCCTGCTTAACATTATCACGATTAACGTGCCGATATCGGCAATGAGTTATCTAATTGCATATGTCTCGAATGGAGCGGAAACGGAAATAAAATAAACGGAACGTTCAGATAAAATATCGATCGGAAGTATATATACATTTGCTGTATCCATTATATTGGGAAACCAAGAATTTCGATACGCCAACTAGTGACAGAAAATTAAACTACTGCGAGTAGGCCGAAATTCGTCGAAGTTCATACAATTATCAGTGTTTATATAGACATGTTGTGAAAAACGAGTGTTTTTAAATTTTTTGAACACTAAATTTTTACTTCTTCGATTAATAAATACTTATTCAGAATGTTTGGTGGGATCCGGGCCTATTTGCAATAGTTTGCCAACTTACCACCACAGCGCTGAAATCTAAGCCACGCCTCCACTTGGTTTTTCAATACCTTTGTTTTAGAATAAAAGCTGCGAGTCCGCGTTGCATTCTGGTATTTTGTAAACGTACATGCGAATTTCGATAAATTACGTTTGCGATATTGTTCTTAAATGTTTCCTTAATTTCGAATTGCATTACTCAAGCTTGCAGCCTAACAAATAGCATTCTCTGAATTCTTAGATACAGATTTTTACATCGTTATTAAGGTGTAAACAGATGTTATCGATCGTCCTTTAACAGCTTAGAGAATTCGATTTGAAATAATACTTTATCTAAATCGGCCATTGCTAAACTCGCGCGTGCATCTTAGTTAATTAAATCCCGTTTATCGAATCGATGAGCTTTTGCCATAACTGCATTTTATCTGCGCGCGATTGTTACATGAATTCGATAAGCTTTCGGCGGAAGTAATGATTGACGACATCCTGTTTTAAAAACTGCGCGGTGCTTCGGTTGATAAAAGAATTTGCGATATATTTAATATTCTATTGTAGTGCATCACGAGAGATAGTTCCTGGGAAGCCCGGGGAAAATTTTATCTCGCGTCTACTTCCATTTTTTAATTCATTGTTTCTCTGCCAACAGTATTAAGACGGTTCACGGTTTGAATTTTTCTTTTTGTTGCTCTAACGCCAGAACAAACCATACGTAAATACATAAACAGTTTAATTGTGTAATTAAATTTTTGTATATAATTTAATTTTATGCAAATATTTGAATACGTATTTTTATTCTGGCATACATTTGGTGGAACGTTGCGTCTTGTAAACTTGATACTATGATACTAACGCGCGGCAATAGTTACGATGTACCAGAGGATAACAATCCTGGACGTAAGAAGAAGATTAAAACGGGTTAATAAGTGTTTTCGTAATTGGATAATTTAATACTATTCAAATCTTTCATTCTCAACGTAGCGTTTTATACTTCTTCATGTGATATTTCTGCATTATTACAGTAGTAAAGTGGTTATGGACTTGGAGGTGTGCGGCCTTTTTATGTGTACTAGCCTTAATTCTCGTGACTACTGTGATCGTTGCCTGTGTGTACCTCACGCGTAACGTTACTACTCCACCAGCACCTGTTTTCCCGGAAATTCCAGATTCTTCGCTCGGAGGTACTTAGTTACGTTCGCACAGTTTTAAAGTTTCTTAACCAATAGATGTTACTTTGTGCTCTCTAAACCGTCTCCCGAACTATTCCGAGACAGTTAAATCGCCCTGTTTAAGTTGCAGGTGTTAAAGTGAAAAATGTACGTTTCGTCGAACGAAACGAATGGGGTGCTCAACCTCCTGCGGAGCCATTGACTAAGATGAAACTTCCGGTACCGTACGTGATTATCAGCCACACAGCTACCGACTTCTGCACCACCCAATCGGAATGCACATTCCACGTTCGATTCGCTCAAACATTCCACATCGAGTCCAGAAACTGGGCGGATATCGCATATAATTTTCTCATTGGCGGCGACGGGCTTGTATACGTTGGTCGAAGTTGGGATTACATGGGCGCCCATTCTTTCGGATTCAATAACATCAGTATAGGTATCTCGTTTATCGGTACTTTCAACACCGTCAAACCGCCGAAGAATCAGCTATACGCCGCGCAACGACTTATCGAACTAGGCGTAGAAGGTGGTAAAATTGCGTCGGATTATAAGTTACTAGGCCACCGACAAATCTCTCAGACTTTAAGCCCGGGTGATGCTTTGTACAGTATCATCACAACTTGGCCTCATTGGTCGTCGACAGCATAATAAAATGAAAAATGTCGTACTTTGTGATATATTGAGCTAGTGTATCTCGCATTTATCTAATCGTTTTTATCGGCCCCAGTCCCGCTCGAGATTCGGGCAAACTTTACAAATGATAATAACGTATTGAGGAGAATTATCGCTAAACTTGAACAATGCAATATTCGCTCGACATTCTTTTTCTACGCGATTGATGCAATTAGTGCCACTGGCGTTTTAAATAAGTGGTAGAATTGTTTCAGCGATAGGCTGAAAGCAATTCGAGATACGGTATCGAGTATAATTCAATTACACGCGAATTTGCGTTCGGTACGATGTAAAAAAGACAACGGAAATCTATTTTGTAGGTTAGTCGAAAAATTTCGTGCAAAAATTTCACATTCCCGACAACAAACGCGATGTATCAATATTTTAATAAAATACTGATAACTATTGTTCATTACACCATGTAAAATACAATAATTTTATATGTAAGCCTTTTAATGAGCATTAAGAATACTGTTGTGCATATTGCGAAAGCAAAAGAAACATTGTAGAAAATACAAAAAATGTTTAATTTCAATTGTTGAATGTAGTACCTACTACACCCGACTTCTTTCGAGCGAATAAGACGGTACATCGTGTAAAATTTAAATTGTTTTACGACGGATCCGTTATCTCATTAAGTATACGACACAAGATGCGGTGTATTAATGGGGAAATAATTGAATTTGTAGTATCCGCTGTGAGTAGAGGGCGCTGGATGTGCCAGTTGGAAAGCATCAAGTCCCGTTTACAATTTCAGGATGAAGTAATTCAGATGCATTGCAGAACGCGGTGAGGTGGGATGCGAGTGAATGGACTAGGAAGGATTGATTACGGAACACGCATGTTAAAAGCAACTGTTACTAACAGTATCCTTAAAGTAAGAGCAAATGTATAGAGCTCTTAGGGATAGAAAATTTTTATACAATTTTTATAATTTTCTGAACCATATGCCAATATGATATCGTTATCAGAGGGACGGATCGTGTACGAATCGACAGTTCGGAGGATAGCCATTTTGGCGGGTGACGTGTTTGCATGCCGAGTATTGACAGCCATAACATAAATGATCGACGTTGTAATGTAATATGGCGATAATCGCTTTTCCGATCCGGGGAAGGCGGCGAACTTGGTAATTGGCGGCTCGAATGAAAGAGGAACGGGGCGATTTTTCACGATGGTGAGAAATATTAATCGTATTGAGTACCGCCGGATGGTAAACAGAAGAAAGGCCGCGTATAATTTTCAGCTGCGCTAGGGGGGGCAATGCACCATGGGAACAATTTGCGACAGGCGCATGCGCAGATCAGTTTACAGTTGGAGCTTGGAAGAAAATGGCGTCAGCTAAGTTTCTGGAGGAAGCTCTGAGCACGGACGTCGATGAATCCGCAGTGAACGCGATAGTGGGCTCCCTCGAAACACAACTGGTAACATCGACGCCGGCTGTCTCTGGTCATCAAGTAAGCTCTGCGTCAGTCAGCCAGCAGAATCATCAGGTGAACAGTGGTATTTCCAACGGGGGCACCATCACCGCGGTACAGCCGCAGAAACATGGGGTTTCGAACGGCGGCGGTGCTACTACGGTGAACAGTCTGATGACTCAAGAAGTTACGAAGTCCATTACCACGAGCACTCTCCTCCCAGTAAACGTGGTTACCTCAAACACAGTGGCGCCACAGGTTACTACACAACAGCAGCAACAGCATACACAGTCAGCAGTCCCCCCTGCTGCTTATATCAATCAAGTTACTGCCAACCAGGTGACCAGTAATCAGGCAACAACACACATACAGAGCCTCGCCAAAGCTCACGAGCCTGTCAAGATTATTTATCCAACGGTCGGGCAAGTAATAGCGACCACGGGGGTAGCCAATGTCAATAATAAACTTTCCTTCCCTACGCAAACTGTCGGACAGCTAGCCAACGGCACTTTGGGACTAACGTCGCAGGCAGTGTTACAGGCGACGTCGAATGTCGTTACAAACGTAGGCTCGGTCAGCGAAACGGGCAGTCAAACGGTGGCTAGTGTAAATAAGCCGACAGGTACAGCTTTAGTGATAAAGACTAGTGTAGCACCCAGTGGCATGGTTTCCGTTCCGATGTCTGTTCCTGTTTCTGTGGCTGGCAACGCCGTCAGCACAGCGCTACAGGGCAAACCCGGGGTCACTTCCACCATAGTACCCAGCAATGTACAAATTCTTAACGTGAATGCGATGCGTCCTGGCACACCAGTGGCAGGACAGCAAGCAGGGAAGCAAGTAGCATCGAGAGTAGTGATCGGTCAACATATGATCGGGACAAGGCCTGGAGCTCCAGGGGTAAGATATTTATAATTTGTAAACAAATTTATATGTACATCTAAAGGTCATTTCATATATTCGTACTCCATCCGATTCGCATCGAGCTGATTTATTATATGTATCTATTCTGTTAGCATTAAACTTGTATATTATTCGAAACATTTTTCTTTTATGTGATACGATAATATATTAAAATTTTATATGTAATATATTCATAACTTTTCTATCTTTTATCGTTTATTAGACGTTTGTGTATTATATGTTGTTAATGTATTTGTTTTATCATTTCCAGATAACATTACAAACATTACATAGTCTTCAACCTGGCACTCAAGGTCACATATTGTTAAAAACGGAAAATGGACAGTACCAGTTGTTGAGGGTAGGGCCGCCTCCGACTGCAGGTACTCCCGCTGGTACTGCAGTTACGCCAAATAGTATAGCGGGAAATGCGGTGGTTGCTGCACCATCACCAGGCACTACCTATCGCTTAGCCTCAGTGCCGGCTGTAAGTAGGCTGAACACACAGTTCACAGGCCCACCACTCGCCACTTTAAGAAAATCTGTTCAGGTGACGCACTCTTATACCTCTTACAAGACTCGATGTAGTGCTGTAGTAGACTTTTAGTTTGTGCCATTAGTTGGAATGGTGTTATTGGTAAGGCTATGTATTATGTTTATATTCCTTTATTCTGTATTAATTTATCATGTTTGTCCTATCAGAGTTTTCCTTAAATTGTAACGCAACTTTATCGCATTCGGATTTCTTTCCTGGTTTTTCGAGAATCATTAACGCGCATTGCACAGATATATCACGGTTTACTGAAAATTTCAAACAGTTTTTTTTCGATTTAATACTACTCGGTAGTCGTTAATCAGTTGCCATGAATGGCCGAGAGGTTTTCTGTAGTATACAAAGAGTTTTGTTTTCTTATTGGCTTATTTGCTGGGATGCCTTTGTATCGTAGAACTTCTCTAAGTTTTTGAAAATTGTTTTATCGAAGCCGACGGCTTGGTCGTATGTACTCATATTTGCATGTTATATTGGTTAAGGGTATTACAGGATGTTTGAAAAACTGATTGTGTTTGTGTATATATAAATTAGAATAATAAAATTTCTTTCGTATATCGTACAAATACGACATCTTATTATTTGAAAATATTGAAAATTACTGTGCAAATCCATGAGAACTTTTTATGAATCATTTAATCGAAAGAATATTCGTATAAAGTAGCCAGAAAGAAGTAGAGTACTTGCGTCATTTTTCACCAAGTTCTTATATACAAATTGTATTTGAATATTCTGAAACGCAAGTTATCGATTTTGTAAATGGAACGCTTTAATTATTGTGTAATAGAATACAATAAAAATAAAAGCAAACATATACATATCTTTTCGTAAGAAATGATTAAAGAATAATTGTAAAATACCAAAAGTCCCGAGTCTGTACAAGGTACAAGTGCGTCTTCACTTTGTGGTATAGTTGGTTGCTAAATCAACTTAGTATAATAAATCTGTTGATTTCTAGACACCGAAATTTCTTTGATAATGCAGTAGACATTTGAATTTTATGTTTAACGAGTCTGAAGTTCAGCATGCGCATAGAAAAGGCACATTGTAGATTACATCTTGTTAGGAGGAATGCTGTAATGAGGGCAAATAAAAGATACATTTTGCTAGAGCTATTTTGACAAATATTTAATGGAAACATGCATGGGGAAAATAAATTTGTTACATCTTGTACGTTTCTCTAATGATACTGAGCTTCAGAACATTAAACGATGTAATTTCTTCGATAAGTGTCGATAATATAAAACCTTCAAGATACCAGAATAATTGTTTTAATAGCAAAGCATGGCATAAATTAATTTGTCACCGTCTCATAAGTTCTGTAAATTATATTTTATTTCTGACGATGCTGTGAAATGCTTTTAATTTGGAGTGTTATTCCAGTTTTGTAAATCTAATTGAATCTTGGAAGCGATAAGTTTACAGATAGTATTTAAAGATTAAAGTGTAACTATTTGTTTTCTCTTTTGATAGTGTATCGAACAAGAGTCTTTCAAATAATCTTAAGCACGAAGAATGTTCTAAGATCTGCTTTTATTTATTGAAACAGACTGTGGCTGCAACTATCACAACAGCGGTTACAACCCCAGCGACAGTGACTGCTGCCGTCACAACTACGCCTGCCCCACCTGTTACTACTGCCCAGACAGTTCAGACGCCTACACCTGTATGTATTCCGTACTATTAGATCGACAGACCGAAGTAGTAATATCCTAACGACCAACAATTTAACATTGCCATTTGTTTTCATCCGTGACTTTTGTAATATTGTGCTTTTTATTTTTAGCGTCAAACTACAGATAATACCAAAGAAAAGTGCCGTAGATTTTTAGCAAACTTATTAGAGTTGTCTAGTCGAGAACCTAAAGCAGTGGAGCGAAATGTTCGAACTTTGATACAAGAATTAATCGATACTAAAGTTGAACCCGAGGAGTTCTGTGATAGACTTGAAAGATTATTGAACGCATCACCACAACCATGCCTGATTGGTTTCCTCAAAAAGAGTTTGCCACTTTTACGGCAATCTCTTGTTATGAAGGAGTTGGTTATAGAAGGCATAAAGCCACCTCCAGCCACTATCGTTTTTCCTGTAACATCTGCCGCTCCTGTAGTTACACAGGTGACACAGGTAAGAACAATTTACCAGTACACAAATCAACAAATTCGCATATTAAGTTGTATAGCGTAACTAGTTCACTATAAACAGTTGTTAAGCGTAGAGTTATCCACTTCGTATCCAAGATTTTCCCATCTACTTTTCATGTATGTCGCTCGCCATGTAACTCATAATGTATTTTATAACACCATGTAGCAGAATCAGATTAGACCAAGTGTTGCTGTGACAACAGCAACGATCCCTGTAACTGCAGTTACCGCAACTACGCAAATAAGAGTAATGACTCCGCTACCTACTGCTACGACTACAGTCCCTAGACCGACACAGCCAGTTCAGCAAAGGCTGGTAAGCTACCAATGTGATTTCAATGTTTATACTTCCAGTATACTTAGAATTTCGATGATCCTTGTAGTACGTAGTTTCTATAGTCTTCTAATTCCTAGCAATTAGTGATTAATATCTTTTAATCAGCGCTCTATAGAAGTAACTCGTAGCTTCTTTATTCATTTTAGTTTCGCGTTGCTTGTTTAGTAAATTGTTAAACGTAGTGTATTCTTTTGTTTAGATGCGACCCGTGACAACGGTAGTTCGTAGCCCCACAGCGTACACTGTAAAGTCAACAGTAGCAGTAAGTGGAATTCGACCCCCCGCACCAACGGTCCAGAAGCCACCAATCACAACAACTGTTGTTAAAACAGTGACGACTGCAACGCAAGGCAAAACAGTCAACACAACCACTACTGTTAACAAAGCCGTAGTGCCTTCTTTCGTTCCAAAGCCAGCTACTAAAGAAAAGGAGAAAAAGACATTTTCGTCTGCAGGATACACGTAAGTGATTACTTTCCGGGAGCGCGATAGCAAGTTGTTATACATCGATGATACGTGTTTTGGAGCGTTATAACAGAAGTATACAGTGCGAGTCAGAAGAAACAGAAGATCTAGATATCTCTGTTAAATTTCAAGATAGGAGAAAAGTTGCACTGCTTCGGGGAGTACAAACGGGTTCTGCTTGGACGGCATCTTCGAAGTTATTTTGAAGATCATCGGCGATTTTTTTAAATGATACCATATATTCCTGATTTGAAGTATCAATAAAGCATGGAAATCAGTTTAATGGCAGACGATACCATAGTCTTCGAAAAATCTGTAATCTTCGAAGTTATTTTGAAGATCATTAGCGTTTTTTTTTTTTAAAATGGTATCATATATTTCTGTCTTCAAGTATCGAAATGAGTTTAACGACATATTATACCTTGGCTTCAAGAATTTAGAATCGCGGAACGGAAGCTTGAATTTATAAAATCACATTTTTAGAACTGATCTCATGATTTCTGAATATACATAATCATGATTATCAGCTCATTGAGATATCGTATCAATTTATCGATAGACGTTTGATCATGTGTTACTCGGGGCAAGGAAAGATCATTATCATCGTGCTATTTATGAAGAAAGTCTCGACTGTTTTAGAGAAGTGGAGCCATTTCCTAACCGCAGGTGGTCATCTCGTTCTTTACACTCTAATTCAATTACAAAGTTCTCGAAACTGGTGGTTCACATTGTTAATAAGAAATCTGCAAGAGTCAAAAGTGTAACACGCGAAGCAAATGCCATCAATATTCTGGCTGCGGTGACTGTAAAGCCTCAAATTAGATAAGTTGTTCGAGAAAGTGTGATTAGCCAATCAAGTGTTGGAAAAATTTTTGGAATTCGCATAAACTTCTTGAGTGGGACATCGAGGCACATTAGAAATGATAGACGATTTTCTGATAAAGTATTATTTACTGATGAAGCTTCCTTTACACATCATGGTCAGGTAAACATAAGCAATGCGCCTCACTGAAGTTGTGAAAATTAAAAAGCAAAGTAACCTTGAAGGTGAAGTCGAAGCAAAATCTGTTTCTACCATTACCTTTGCCTTCTCGAAGAGTGTGATTTTTTTCGTTTTCTCCCACCTACAAACCTAACGGAGATATTTAGGTATCCTGTTTCTTGTGATTCACTCTGTAAATGTGCATATGCTTTTTCCGCAAATAGGGGAGATGATGATATTAACGATGTCGCTGCTATGGGTGGTGTCAATCTTGCAGAGGAATCTCAGAGGATTCTCGGTTCTACAGAATTTGTTGGGACACAAATACGATCCTGTAAAGATGAAGTATTTTTACATATGACACCATTACAGCAAAGAATTAAACAAATTGGTAATTTTCATATTAATCTGTTAAAGCAATCGAACGATATATATCGCACAAAAGTGTCATATTTAAGCAACACAGGATTATCTTTTTCAGTTTCTAATTATGGATTAGAAGAACCCAATCAAGAAGTGGCAGCGTTAATTTCGCACGCCGCGCAAGAAAGGTTAAAGAATTTAGTAGAGAAATTAGCAGTAATTGCAGAGCACAGGATAGACTTGATAAAGGTGAAAACACACGAATTTTACATATCTATTTTAAATAAGCTCGTCGATCGAGCATTTATAAAACAAACGACACGTACCGTTCGCAGGTGGATCCGCGTTACGAGGTGACGCAGGATGTTAGGGCACAGTTAAAATTCTTGGAAGATTTGGATAAAGTCGAGCGTAGAAGGCACGAGGAGCAAGAAAGGGAGTTACTTCTACGCGCCGCGAAGAGTCGCGCAAAAACGGAAGATCCGGAACAGGCTAAGCTTAAGGCGAAAGCTAAAGAGGTATTGGAAATTAGCGAAATGAAAGTTACGTCTATACGTACGCAGAGATAATCATAATATCCCGTGTTGTCGACAGATGCAACGTGCAGAGATGGAGGAGTTGAGGCAAAGAGAAGCTAACTTGACAGCTTTGCAAGCAATCGGTTCGCGTAAAAAGCCTAAACTCGATGTCGGGGGAGCAGCCAGTAGTCCGGGAAGTAATTCCGGTTTGAACACGTCGGCAACGGGGATCAGCAGACAAATGCCAATGAGACCACGGTTGAAGAGGGTGAATTTCAGAGACTTGTTGTTCCTTCTCGAGCAAGAGAAAGAAACGTGTAGGAGCACAACATTGTATAAATCATACTTGAAGTGATGTTCTGTGAAGGGCAGGAACTTGAGTGACCCGCCCGATATCTGGCGCCCTACCTGTATGGTCTCGTGTGAGCTGGCCTCAATGGACCTTGACGGATCGTGCAACGCTCGTGTACGTTGCACTGTACAGTGTTTGATAAGTTGCATACAATGAAAATTCATCGCGAATCACGTCGGGATTCCACATACATTCAAAATAAGATTATTTCTACCATGTCGATAAGCTTCCCTACTGTAAATGACTGAAAGTTTTTTAAATGTAATATAAATAGATTGTTCTTTATTTTTCAACGCAAAATTACATCATTCGAGGGGGAAAAGAGCAATGTGTATGAGCACATGCCCGATGATGATCAGTCTCTGGGTAGTCTCTTTACGGCGAGTAGGATGTATGGCCATATATGTGTTGTTATATGGCGCGCGCATGTATGCCGAATGAATGAGTGTACATTGTCATTTATGTATATGCCTCTGCTGCATTGTAACACTTGACCTATACTTTTGGACACTGTAGCGCTAGTGTAAAGAGTGCAAGTTTTGTTATATATATATATATCATAGTAAATCGTATTTTTGCAAGTCGTAATGTAATAATAATAATAATAATAATAATAATAATATACTGTGAGAGCACACTGTCCAAAAAGTATGGAATAATTTGTACAATACCTTACACGTAAATACTAAAATAGTGATAATTTCAATGTTGGTACAACAAAATATAGCTACTCTCCACCATAATGATGGAATTGTTATCAGTATATTATGTTGTAATCTACATTTTCAGTGTTTATAAAAGAATTAGCTGTTACGTTTTTTATTAAAGAAATATTTACAAAAGTACGAATTACGGATATTTTTTCGATCGATGTTAATTTAATTATTTATATTTCCTCTTCGGAATTGGTGCAGCTCTTTGCTTCATGTTCAGAGAAACGATAAAAAAAAAGAAAAGGAAACAGAAATGAAAAGTGTGCATCGCATATGATCGATTGAAAAGAAAGGGAAAAAAAAGATAAAAAAAAAAGGGAAATTCAAAGCGTGTACCTGATTTATAAATGTAAAATGAATTTGCTGCAGTTGTACGTGGGTGCCTATGATGTCGTACAGAGTAATTATTGAAAAGATATATCGATCTTTCCTAACTTGCTCATTACATGAGCGTGTTGCATTACACGTGCCCGACACACAGTTCATTCGCGTTGGAATGGAGAAGCAACATGTATAATGCCTATCGATGTGCGATGGAAATATCTGATTTATAAATAGTTGATAATAGCTGATTTATATGTATGTATCGTTTTATTGCGTTTAGATTTTGGTCTTTAGTGCAACGTCTATATGTCTCCACAGCGGTCTTCGTTGTAACGGCTTTCCGTTTCTACTAGAATCACCTTGTGTTCATTCTCTACAGACACATCACGTGCTCGAGCACAGAAATCGAGGCCCTCGGTTGCTCTTGAATACTTTTAAAATACCATACGCGGCACTGCTGCATGGGAAGTAATGTTTGTCGATTTTTATAGCCTGTAACGTAAAATTGTTGGGGCAACGATAGGAAATTTTTTATATATATTATACCGTCGTAGTTGCGATAAAAGTCGCTGAACGATAACGTGCGAGGTATACTGTTTATTTTTCATAGAGGCTCGCGCGAGAAATGGTTACTTCAGATTACCCGGGTGTGAGCAAAGAGTACACGAACGCTGCGCGCCCCGCCGTTAATCTGAACTCACCGTTGTTCTTCAACGATTGTCCGTGCTTCCACGCAATTCCGGCGAGCACGACGAGACACATTTCCTGGCCGGCGTTCGCGGAGACGTTTGCAAAAGGCACCGTACACCTGTGAGTCTTCTAGTGTAAATAAATAATTAACGGGGAAAACCAGCGAATATACGTAACGTTTCGGTTACAATTACGTGAAACGTAATTGCTTCAACGGTTCAATATTAATTGAATACAATACGCGCACAAGACTGACGACATATGTAAAAAGAAAAAGGAAAGAGGATAACGAAAAAAAACGTTTATTGAGTTCTGAACTGAACTAATTATCATTATCTGTAGCGGCTGATTAGTTGCGTGAGATGAGTCAGTACGGGGAACGACGAAAATTATTTGGAGAGGTAATTGATGCGGGGGTATATTGCAATATTGATCTCAGCTATGATTCTATTTGTTATTGCGTGTACCGAGGAGCGATCGCCTTTTTGTATAAACATAATCGATAATAAGTTAGCAATTGGGGAGAACAGCCCGAGGATTAAAGGGAGCGGATCGTTGAAGCAAAATTTGTCGGGAGTACATGTAAATAATTCGTTTCTTTTCTTACTTTCTCTCTCTTTTTCTCTCTCTCTCTCTCTCTCTCTCTCTCTCTCTCTTTCTTTCTCCCTATCTCTTTTGTTAAGTACCTCTGTATAGTTTTCTCATCAGAAAGGCGCACACACCGTGTACTTGTACCATACATTTTTGCCCGCGCACTTCACATGTGTATGAGATTTTTTACATAACTGCGTGTTCCTCTTCGCGATGGTGGATTGCATGATTTTTTACGAGCCTCGAGGAAAAGGGAAAAGATAAATGCAGGTTCTCGAGAAGCTAGATTATAATGTTCTCCTTACTGCCACTAGGTGGAATTATTAATAATATAAATATAGATAGATGAATGTAAAGAAGGAAACAGAAAACTAACTAATGGTACATAGCAGTTTTTGGTACAGTATGATATTTTTACAAATTGTAATTGGATAAGCCGTAACCGAGAGATAATAAAACACAAGAATAAGTTTCACCAAAGAATAGCCCGAATTTCTTATTATTCTTAGGCTTCTTTTACGTTCCATACGTTTCTCGCGCGACCAGTGCGAGCTCTGCGAGACATGCGCTTAATTCTTCGTCGACGAGGGTCAATCTTTTTTGTTCCCTATTTTTTGTAGCTCGATATTTAGACGTCGTCTATATCGCCAGACCATAAGGGCCAAGAAATTTTGGGCTGTTAGTGTATTTACGAAATTAAATGATAAAAGTACTGAAAGTAATATTTCAATAAACAATTATTTCCTATTATATCGTTTTCTTTCTCGTATCTGTAATTTCTACGAATATAGGAATATCGATCGGTGATTCCATTTCAATTTACGCGTACAGAGTAAGTCGTACAGCTGTTGCAAAAATTCGTAATAACTACAAGTGTTTAGCTAAATATTGTACGTTTATTGCTTTGGAACTGAATCAATATAATACATAGTAGTACTTTGGTAACTTCGTCTTTGATAGCGTTTAAACAATTTACGTAAATGATACTTAATTGTCCGATCGCAAACTAAATTAAAGTAAAGTAGAAGAACGTTTCAGAGAATCGATTATGCAATACAAGTAGATTGAATGATATCACGCTGCGATTACGTAGCTAAACCGTTTAGACAGCACATAGCTACCGTGCACTATTAAAAGACATTTTTCGAGTAATTTACTCGCGGAGCAAATTGCTCGTCTCGAAATCTGAATGTTGTCATAATCATAAAAATATAGTAATATTTCAGGCAATCGGTACAGGTAGTCTTCCTATTTCTTCTAAATTCTTTACAGTGGCGGATATAGAGGGGGCGTGGGTGTCCCCCCCTCAAGGGAGAAATAGTGTAAACCCGGGTGACGCGGTCGACCTAATATAAAATGGATATTAAAACTAATATAGACATTACTTATTTTATCAGAACAAACCTATATGTTCAGAATTTTATGCTCATTCAGAAAAACTGGTCGATATTTGCTTTAAGACAATATTTACTGTAAATCGGGTTGAAATCTGAAGTCATGACATCTGACCACCTCTCCCGAGGTCCCGGGAGAAACGGTTTTCGTCGTTGGCTGAGACCACTGATATAATTATCCATGGAAAATTGACAAAGGATAAAGCAAAATTATTTATGAGTGAATAAAACTACAGATTCATTGATATTTAATTTGTTTACGCTAAACAGGTAAAGAACACATCAAACAAAAAGTGAACTATCTACTGGCGATTAATAAGGCAAATGAATACAGAAATGAACAAATAAACTAAATAAACGAAAATAATAATACAATAATAATAAAAAATTAAAAAAATAAAAAAAAATAATAAAAAAAAAATCATACCTCGACCATCTCTCCTTTCTGCAGCAGAGATGGTCTTCTCGTTAGCTTCGAGAGGATAGAGTTAATATGGCCAAATACTTTGGCTGCATTGTCCTTCAATGTCTCTACTATCTTATTATCTGAAATAATAAACGAAACTAAACTTAGAAGTATATTTTAAATACCATTCTGTACAACCGCTGTTTGACAAAAGAGCTTAAATGTAACCCCAATTTACATTTTAAAGCCTATAAATCCAGAAAAACACAGAAGGAAGCGAAATGACGCTATTCATTCAACTGTTTGGCTTCTAGAGAAGAAATTGGGATGCACTTTAACGCATTTTTACGTACAGAGTCTGAAATATAGCGACTCGACCAACTCTCCGACCCGACCGCGTCTCCCGGATTTACGCTACTTATTTTAGCAGTATGAGGGAAAATATGATAAATAGATACAAAAAAACAGTTTCATTTAGCAGGAAATTGTCGGAAAGGTTCCTGGTTCATTTGTCAGACCTATCCCCCCCCCCCCCAAAATCCTAAATTCGCCCCTGATTCTTTATAGTTTCCCTTTTGCGATAATTGTATATATAACGCAGGATTTAACAATATTGAAGAAAAAATAGTAACGCGAATATTAGATACTGCATGAATAACGTTAAAGAAAACTGAAAAATGAATACCGAAATAAATTTCGACAGTGTTCCTAAAATAATTGTCCAAAGTTTATCAGCCTAGGTATTCTACTAATGAAATCGACGAAATAATATTCCTCTTAAAGTAATAAAAATATCCTCCACTATAATTCCAACGAACAAAATATTCTTTTTTTAATTTCTGCCATTACTGTTACACTTTTTTTTACCAAATACGACCGTCACGCAAACTAAGACAGCAATTTTGATAATTCTACAAAGTTCGTATACTTGGAATTAAATTCCAACGCTACTATCATCCGATTAATACACTACTTTCAATATCTGTACGAGTGGCAGAGATGGGCAAAGATGTCATTTAAATAAAAGTTTAAAATCCTTATCCTTACTAATATATAAAAGTGGAACGTTGTCTGTTTGCTTGTCCTTCTTTCACCCCTAAAAGGCTAAGCGGATTTCAACGAAATTTGAAATATATATTACGTAGGTACGTCCTAGATTAGATTATAGGCTATAAATTTTTTTGTTTAGGCTCTTTTATTTTTCAAACATCATAAATAATTCTCGGGTGAAACCGGGTAACGGGTCAGCTAGTATCGAATAAAAGTGAAAAGAATTATTGTCGAAGGAGAAGATTAACTTTATTCGTCAAATAATCTAAAGCCGAAGTAACTTTTATTTGGTCCGTTATTTAAATAATTCTTTATTCAGTTAATGCCCAACTCTGGTAGATAGTAGTTTGGTGTTGTGAGGTTTCCTCGTGAATACGCAGCTCCGCCAGGACGGTAATTTTAAAACCGTTTCCCGCATCGCGCTTTCGGCAAGTCCCAGGCACCGTGGCTACCAAGCAGCTCCTATGGCTCGGCGGAGATCGGTAAAAAATTTCGCCGGTCGGGGCTCGATGCAGACAATAGCAGCGCTGCGTCCCGGGCTATGCTCGAATTTCAAGCCCGTCTTCCGTGTTGACGCCAAAGGCTACTTCGCCCCGTGTCGTGTATTGAAGGACCTGGGACCGAGGCGGCCCCGGGGCGATCCAGAAATGGAATATAATCAAGCCCGCTCTCGACAGAGACGGAGAACGTCGAGGGGCGGCTGGTAAAATGTGCAATAGCCGGGCGGGGGGTGTTCAGGGACGAAGGGCGCGCGAGGGTAGCACGGAGGAGGAAGATGGAAGCTGCGAGGAAGGGAAGAAACCGCGGAACGAGGGGGGGCGAGAAAGTGGCGTTTCGGGGATTTCTGTTTAAGAAAGGGAAGAGAAAATGGGGGAAAGGAATAGGAAAATGAAGAATGGAGGGAGAAGAGAATTATTGAAAAATAGAAGGGGAAGGGTTGCGGGAAGAGAGAAAGGGGCGGTCATAAAGAGAATGACGGAAACAATAAGGTGGAAAAGAAGGGAAGATAAAGAGAGAAAGAAAATAGAAGCGTAAAATAGGGGAGGGTGGGAGCGGGGCGTCGGGCGGCCTCCGCTCGGCAGGTTCGAGGGATGACAGCCCGCGGCCCATACTACCCCCGGGCGTCGCGGATATTGAGTTCACGGTAACCATGGAAACGGGGCCCGAGGCAATGACGTTTGTGCGCTTTATCCCTTATTCCCGCGGTTACGTGATCAACGCGGTTCCCAGCTCTTTTGCTCTCTCCTGCTCCCCCGTCCTCTTCCCCTTCCTCCTCCTCTTCCACCACGTACACGGCTTTCTTTTCCCTTCCATCTAGTACCGGCAGGATCCATTGTTAGTTAGAGTTATAAAACTGGTTATTCCCTTCCCCTCTCCATCGCCTTTGTTAATTACTAGTCGCACTCTTTTTTAGGCTTGACGGGGGTCGATGCTTCGCAAATGGCACCGACGCCTCTAACGTAAACGAAATGTATACGGTGACTCGATGCCGGTGGCGCATCTGTGAAGGGGGTTACTCTTCATGGAAATCGCAGAATAAACTTCCGTAAATTAGCTACATGTAATTGGAAAGGAACCGGGGGACGGATGAAAAAGCTAATATCACGTTTGTCAGTCTACCTACCAAGCCGTACATCCTCCAAAGGTGTCCGCAGACGTTTTCCACGAGCGGCAACTTTGGGGTGACGGTAAAGAAAAATATTAGTAACGAGAGAAACACGCGGTGCGAGTGGAGAAGCCCTCTTCCGTTTTGAACCCATTTTGTGGTGCCAATTCAATTAAATATTTAAAAATATTCATTTCTTTAGTACAAACTTAATAGAGATCAGTTTCTAAAAATAAGCGATTTTTCCTCAAAAGCCAGGAACGCCACCTGTCCCTTTTGCCTTCTCTCCCTCCTCCGTACGCTCGTACAACCTTCTCACGCTAATTGTAAGGAAGAGGAAGAAGACAAGGGCCTCCGTAGACTTTTTTCCAGAAGGAGGCAACTTTGGGGTGACAGCGGTGAAAAATATAGTAATGAAAAAACGAGTAGCCCACTTCCTTTTTTAACTCATTTCGTAGTGCCAATTTAATTAAAAATTTAAATCCGAAATGTAGAATTATTCACTTTTTTAGTATAAACTTAATAAACACCAGTTTTGAAAACTAAGCGATTTTTTCTCAAAAGCCAGGGGGGCAACTGTCCCTTTTGCACCCCCTTCCAGACGCCCATGGAAGGAGAAGAATGTGGTGTACCATCAATTCTTAACGTAACGGACCAACCTGTAGAAAGGAACGACGAGGATCTTATTACTTCCTTTTTTTCCCTGCAGTCCTCTAAGAGATAACGGGCCGCCTGCAATTACGCGGCTGAAATATTATACACGCGATTACGAAAGTCACTGTAGCGAAAGGTCGCCGGACGGGATGCGCCAGTGGTATCCACGCGCGCAGCCGTAGGGGGAAGTCGAGAGCAGATATTTCCTAACCCGTTTAAAGCCTATCAAATTTTTCTGCCCGGAAAGCCAGGGAAACCGCATTGTGCCCGCATTGTGCCGCTAATGATTTCATTTCGCCCGGCCGCACCGCGGATTTTATTTCTGCTCTCGAGACCGAAACCGTGCCCCCGGCCGTCCCCCACCGCGCGGCGCTGCGCGTTCCCTCCCTCGCCCTCGAATCGCGAGCCGTTTAATACACACATCCCCCGGAACAACGCTCGAGCTTGCATTTTATTTCGCATCGCTTTTCCCCCGCTCGCATGAGAAATTCATTGGTAATCGCCTGGCGAAGGGGACGCGGAAGCCGGCCGCGCCCCGCACCGCTCCCCCCGGCGTCGAAATGAATGACGGTTTCGTGTAATAAACATTTTTATTAAACCAATCGAAACGGTACTTATCGCGGCAAGTGTCTCGTCGATTATAAACTATGCTCCTCCGTTCTCACTTACAATAACCGGGACAGCCGTCGAAGCGGAAGTCTCGCGGGACTTCGGCGGGGGCACCCCCGAGCCGGAGGAATCGCGCGAATCCGATATTTCGTTGGGGGTTCGATCGGTTCCGCCGCGCCCGAGGTGCGGGCGCTCGTTGATTTATTAAAGACCACAGTCGTTTAGTCGACAGCCGATGAGATCAACGCGAGTGTTAATTCGTTGTCGAGTGCTCCGCATCCGAGTTGTCGGCGATTCAAGTACATAGAATATTTATATTTATATTTATATATGTATATATATATATATATATATGATGTATATACATATATAGATACACGTTTATTCGCGGTATTTACAGTAATTAGTATGGCAATTTAAATACATATAGGTACATCTTATTAAATAAGAGCAAAGTATGGACCAGCGCACCCGAGCTTCTTAAGTACATATAAGTGGGTCACGAGCGTGCGTAATGATACCGTTCGGGCACGCATAACCGCGAGGATTACGTGCCCGGGCCGAATACTCGCGTATACATTGGAACGGAATTTTAACGGCAATCACGTGATCACGAATTACAGGCTTTAACGAATTATAATTCTGCGGCGTTACGTACGGTGGAACTTCCGTGACTCGGGGTGTCTAGGCGTCCGACACGTTGGCAACTTAAATCACGAGAGGGAAGCTTAACCGTAAGCGTTACGTGTGTTTATTAGCGTGGCCATTACTTTCAACGTGCGATTTCTTTTGCTCTCACCCACCAGCATAAAACCATAGTCCTTGAAGAAGATTATTGCAAACGAACGGCAGGAAAGGGCGCCGAGCAGGCCTTCAAGTTTAGCCGTTTATTAATCGTTTGGATTTAAAGGATTTCTCCGAAACGGTAAGCCCTATCGGAATTTTGTTTAAATAATATGAAAAGAGCACTCAATTTTCTACAATTACGGTATATATGATTTTTTCGAGCTTCCAACCATTTTTTAGATAAGAGGGTTCGAACTACGCGCGTATAGAATACGCTACCCCTCTCTATTAGCGTAGTCCTTTTTTTTCAACTTTAAAATTTATATTGTCTGACCCTCTTAAAATCTTCTATTTGACAGAAAAAAATATCTTCGTGTTCTTTATTTGTATATTTTGATATATAAAGGTCGCTCAAGGACTTTATATTTCGCGTGTACCACAAGTTTGGCAATTGTGAGTTTTCATAATTGTCAGTTGTCAATTTTAATGAAACGGAGCCCATATTTATATATCAGAATCCGAAACCATGTTTTTATCTATGTGTTTAACAACCTGAATATGTAGAATGTACGTCAAAGTTTGCGTCTGCATCTGATTCGACAGCTGCTGATGGGAGAAATTTAAATGTGCATATAAAGCCTTATGCCACAACACAATACAGTACACACTCGTTATAAATCCGCTTCGTCTATGCGAAGTGTGCCTGAATTTTAACGTTATAATCTCACTTAAAAGTTAATAAAGTTATTTTGTCGTTGCAAAAATTTCTATTAATTTATACCAAAATAGTAATATTTCAATGCCATCGAGCGACCTTTAATCCTTAATATATTTTAACAGAATTTCAGACGAAATTCTTTTAAACTATTTGGAAACTTCTGAGAGGGTCAGAAGAAAATTTTATAAACATTGATTTTTTACCATACATATAAGGACCACCCTACTCTCTATATTCGAACGCTATTATCTAAAAAATGGTTCGAAACACGGAAGAATTTCAGATACAGTAATTATAGAAAATTGAGTGCTCTTTTAATATTATTTGAACAAAAGTTTCGATAGGGTTTACCATTTTGGAGAAATTCTTTAAATTCCAAATTCTAAACTTTAAGACCTGATCGGCCTTTCCTGTCCTCCGAGTGCAATAAACTTTTTTATGAAATGGAACCGTTCTAGGGGGTGACAGCAAAGAAATACGGGGGAAAAATCGACACGTATAAATAAGGGCCACCCTAAGTAGCGTTTATATATTAAATTCCAGCTTCTTTTTAACGTTTTCTCTGAAGAATGCAATATTTACTATCGTTACTATCGCAACTGCAGTCGTACAGCCCTGCGAGAAATCGCAACCCTCCTCTGGATTTAAAATTTGACCCGGCAATCGTCTCTTAACAATAAAGATTTCCCTTCAGTTGCTACTGATTCCCCCCCCCCCCCCCCCCAAAAAAACGATTCAACAACTTCCACCCTGGAACGAAGATCGCGGTATTCGAAAAGGAGATTTAATGTCCAGAGGTCTGCTGTTTCACAGAACGGCACCCCCGGTCCTCTTACTACGTATCAGTCGTTCGAACTCTCCTTGCTGGACAGGCTTGACGTGCAGTTACGATATGAATATCATCCGAATGCTTCTCGACAGCTCCATAGACCGTGGTGCTCCGCGTTGTCCGAGAGCGATCGGACCGTCATCCGTGACGCAGTCTTCGAGTCGTTCTCCTGGAGAACTCACTCGGGGTCGTGGTCGCGCTGGATGCAGCGGACCGTCCTCGAGCTAGTTTTCCGCTGGTGCGCGGTGCTCCGTCAAGTGTTGACGGCCTGTCGGACGAACAGGTACTCCGAGAACTGTTGCCCCTCGACGCCGCCGCCGTTGCTGGCCACCACGCGGAAGCCGGCGTTCAGGAGCCTGGTGATCGTCTGTACCGAGTTCAGCTTGCAGTAGCCGTTCAGCGGGAACCTGATCAAGTGGCGGGCGTCCTGCTGGTGCCAGGCCACCCCGGAGCCGGCGAATATCACCGCCTGGGTCATCTCCGGGAACACCTCGTCCAGCAACGCCCGCACACCGGACAGCATCACCCTCTCGCCTAGGTCCGGGCTCACGTGGAGTGCCACGCACTCGTAGCTGCAGGTACCCTCGTTGCCGCGGATCTTGTCGGTGTCGCGGTTGCACGGCATCGCCGTGCTCCCCGTGCCGCGGTTGCTCAGCTGATTCGCCGGCGGAGGGCTCGGCGAGGAGGAGGACATCGTCGTCGTCGTCGCCGAGCCGTTCTTCATCCGCTCCTTCTTCATTTGCTCCAGCTGCCTGCACATCGCTGCGAACAGAACGTGACGGTTGGCGCATGTGTCTGTGGGTGTTGCCTGGGACGGTTCAAGCGGAATTGAAAGCAGGGGTAGAATGGAACTATTGACTTTTATGGATAAAAGTAAACTGGGGGAACATTGGCAGTACGGGGTAACATTGCCATCTACTTAACATCTATTAAAAAGGAAAAGGAAAGAAATTTTATGCATTTTCACATTTGTAGTACAATCACAAACGATGCAATGTTATAATAGGATACCTAAACCAAATTTAGAAATGTGAAATTAAAAAAAAATCTTAAAAATATAAAGTAGAGTGCATTGAACATAAAAAGAAACAAATTTAAATGTTAATGTAAGTTCAGATGTGGTAAAACTTTAAATTTTAGTGCTATTTATATATGAAATGCCAATGTTACCCGGTCACGGGCACATATTTAACGTTGGCACATATTTAACGTATGTTAAAGAAGGTTAAGGACAACAATTTTATTCATTTTGACACTTGTAGTGCATTCATAAAATATGCAGTGTTATGATAGAATACTTAAAGCAAATGTAAAAATGTTAATTTTAAAAAACATGCCAATGTTCCCCCAGTTTACGGTATTTATCGAAATTTTAAGTTTTAAATTATTTTCTCTCTGTTTAAGGTAACTTTGTACATTAACACTTTAACTCTATTGAAAGAGTTCAGTTTTAATAGATATTCATGCTACTCATATAACAGTATATTAAAGTCGTAATAATAATAAGAAGAAGAATTTTATGTTCGATTAAAAAAAGTCTTGGAGGATCATATACCTTTGAACAGGTAGGGTAGAATATAAAAGTTAGGAATATTTTTTTAATTAGTATTATTTAGGGATTTGGAAGCAGGATAAAATATACCTTAGGCGGTTTTAAGGGTCTCAACTTCAGGTATCTACCCCCCCCCCCCAAACATTTTCAGGAAATCTACTTGTGAAAAAAATTTTCCCACTTAACTAGAACATTTTTTCTACTTTCAAGAAAATAAAAGTTTCTTATTTACACAAATATGCGTGGAATACAAACTTTCCTCGGAACAGAATAGATAATAGTCATAAACTTACAGTTACTTAAGATTCATTCGACCCTTGATTGAAGGCGCAATAATTGTATAATAAGTAACTTAATAACATAATTGCGTCTTTATTGTAATGTTCAGTCCACCGCTAGAGCTTCTAAACTTTAAAACCTTTCAATTTCGATGGGGATGCTTATTTAAATAATGCACTATCCTTTTCATCTACTTCGACGAGGGAATCTTCAAATACCAATTAAAAAATAATTGCTCATTACATGCTTGCCTCTATCTCACGTATGTTTGAGCATGTTCGATAATTGAGATTTGAACGATATGCATAGGTATTGAAATTTCGTGGGTCTCGAGTTTTTGTCGTGCCTCCCCCCTCTTCGATTATCGAGATATTGGCGTTTAATGCAGCATAATATGAAGTTCGCGAGCTGCTGCCGGTATTGGCGGCTTAACGGCAGGAAAAATGATCCGAGGAGAGATTCTGCCGTTCAGATAACATGATTTATCGACGCTGCACCGTGATCTTTCGCCGCGGCTACAGAAGCCGAGGAAGTTGTCCGTCGGGTAGGCATTCAGCAACCGTTCAGATTTTCGTCCGCGATTAAGCAATCCGTAGCTCTCGCGGACTCCCATGCTTCCCCGTTCTTCTTTAATTTAACGGCACTGCTCGCTTTCGCAATACCGATTGCGAGCTCCCCAGGGACCGCAGCCGCGTGGAATTGAACGGGACACCGCGCGAGCACCGTGGAAACGCATCGATGAATTTCTCTTACGCGCGATGTCGAAGTAGCGCGCCTCCTCCAGCAACAGATCCAGATCGGCGAAGTTGTCCGGCAGCAGCAGGCGGGAGTTCCTCATGAAGTTCAGTATGTGCCTAAACATGCCGCCGTCTCTGTCGATGAAGTAGTGCTGCTTCAGGGAGTCCAGGACGATGGGGATGCTGCCGTTGAACAATTTCGCTAGTCTCGATTCTGGGTACCTGCGGAGAAACAATTAGAAGAGATACCTTTAAAATCTTTAAAATTTAAGTCTTTAAATTCTAAATGTTTAAAATCTAAATCTTTAAATTCTAAATCTCTGAAACCTAAATCTTTAATTTATGTAAATTTTTAAAATCTAAATGTTTAAAATATTTAAATTTTTAAAATCTAAACTTTTAAATTCTAAATCTTTAAAATATTTAAATTTTTAAAATCTTTAAAATTTAAATCTGTAAAGTATAAATCTTTAAATTCTAAATCTTTAAAATTTAAATTTTTAAAATCTTTAAAATTTATATTTTTAAAATCTTCAAAATTTAAATATTTAAAATCTTTAAAATCTAAATCTTTAAAATCTAAATCTTTAACATCTAAATCTTCCAATTCTAAATCTACAAAATCTAAATCTCCAAAATCTAAATCTTTAAAATCTTTCGAATGTAAATTTTTAAAATTTTTAAAATCTTCAAATTTTTTCGTTGCGTCATATCTCCCTAGCAGATCATTTCTGAAGTGGAGCAAAATTATCAACCCATATATTCCGATTTTGCACGTAAGAAGATTATGCAGAGATTCAAGATTATCTACTATGCAAGACCCACTTTGAAGGAGCCACGGTATGTGGCCCCTCGGATCCTCGCGCAAAGTGATGTCGTTTGCAAGCTTGTACACGGCGTCGATTTCTTGTATCGTCTTAAATCTCGCTGATCGATTCGGTCGATGAATCGTTAAGCAGTTGGTCCGAGGAGGGGAGAGATCGGTTATTCGGTGTAGCGACATATAAATTACGCTTTCGCATTGACGAGGTCTCGTTGAAGCGAGCAGGTGCTGATACACTTCGGTCACCTGCCAAAGATGCTTGGCGTTACGGGTTCAAGGGAACCGCAGCTGTCGCGGGCCGAAATTTCTTTTCTCCCTCTTTTTTTTTTAAAGCAAACTCGCACTCTCCTGGCCCCCTAATAATTGGGGATCGCCGACGCGCCGGATCGATTAACGTCACGTCGTAAATGCGCATTTTGTCATGGGCCGATGCGCCGCTAAGTAAAGGGTATCGACTTGCTCGGCCGTTTGGTTATTATTTTATTGGATTAATGAAAATGTAATGGAAATTTCTTCGGGGAAGAAAGGGGGCTTCCGTGTGAAAAGAAAGTGGCAGTTTCGGGAGCGCTGCTTCGCGGATTCGCGCCCGTAAATCGAGGGACGTTGCAGATTGGCAACTCTCGTCCCCTTATACTGTTTCTTTTCCTTTTAAAGTCGGTCGCGTATTTTGCCGAAGCGCGGCGATACAAAGCGAAAAATTTATAACCAATTGATGACCGTAGCGCAGCGAAAATTAATTAATTATTATTAGTTTCTTCGATTCGCCTCGCGGCACTTCGCCAAAATGTGCAATGTGCCTTGACCCTTCGCTACCTGGGCTTAAATTTATCTCGATATACATAGGGTAACTCGAGGTAATATGCCACCTCAGGTAATATGCCACTTCTCAATGATTTTTTAAATAATGCACAGCTAACGTTGCATTTGCACTAATTCCGTTCAATTTGGTGTAACTGCTAAAACGACAATAGATTTTGCCTTTTACCTTCTTTCATTTTCAGTAAATCCTGGTAAGTTATAAAAGTATCGTCTTGATCTAATTTCATACTGTAACTATAATGCAGATTATACATTTGTGTGAACAGTTATACAAAAAATCAATAGATTATGATAAAGTATACTAACAAACGAATTTTATAACCTCTCGCACATCCGTTAAAACTATGTACTTTGTGGAGAGACTTTCAATCCTTCTTTTTATGGCCATGTGGAGTAATATGCCAGATGTTTGTCGGTATAATATGCCACAAACTCATATCTTTATAACTTTTTCTATTTAATGCTATCGAGTTGTTTTTTCGTATTAGAACCATGCCTAAGAAGTATGAACGAACTTCAAACCGTGCTGCTTGGTCAGACGAAAGTTTAAAGGAAGCCATTCGAATGGTGAAGGAGTCTCGAACTACAATATAGAACAAATTTTGAGAATGTAGATATTTCTTATAACGATTGGACTGATGCTGAAAATGACAACTACCATGCAATAGGGTAAGTCGGGGAGAGATGGATCACCTTTTTTTTTAAAACCGTAAATTACGTAATTTACACCGTAAATTTAATGGTTGTTTAAAGGACAAAAATAAACGTGGTCGAGCCATCTCACCCGGTATTACCCTATGCGAACTATATTATTACGATAAAAAAGGACCTAAATGTGACTGGGTAAAAACCGCTTGTTGCAAAAAGTGGGTCCATGAAGACTGCGAAGAGATTGGGGAGTGTTTAGTTCGTAAGAACTAGCTAGTTTTTCAAATATACTTTACGCTTCACCGAGTTCAAATATTTCTTGTTAGTTGCTAATAGCTTGAATAGTTTAAATATTGTTGATTCTCAAAAATTTGAGTGTTCAGTTCGCTTTTCATAGCTTGTGGCATATTACCTCAGACCTTGTGTCATATTTACCCACCACTTGGGTAATATGTCACATTCGAGGACTTTCGTATTTGTACGTTTCTCATTGAATTATAAAGGTTATATATCTCTACTTATTAGTCAGTACACAAAATTAGTTACACTTTCATATACAGTAGAGCGTCAATTATCCGAACCTCGATTAACCGAACGGTCGATTATTCGAACCAGTGCTGCATCATCGCTATCCCCATCGCTTCTTTGAACCAGTGCAGCGGTAACGATCGATTGATTGACTTTTGCGTAATATAAATTAACGCAGTAGTGTTCTTGCATTTAATAAGTAATTTTAGGTGTAATTCCTATAGTTACAAACTGTGTAAAGTACGAAATTTAGTGGCTGAGTGAGTGTAAAAAAAATATTGCTTCATAAAGGAAAAGTCTAGATTCGATTCTCGTGATATCATATTGTCTTTTTAACTTCTGTTTTGAATGATTAAATTTTGTAAAATTTTCTTAGTTAAGTATTGTACCTAATCCCTTTTTTAAAAATCCTTATAAATACCAAAGTATATATGTAAATGCTTCATTCTTCGAACTGTTTGATTATCCAAACAATTCGAATTTCCGAACCACCTCGGTCCCAAGCAGTTTGGATAATTGACGCTGTACTGTAGTTTTAAATTTTTCTGCGAATGTGGCATATTACCCCGAGTTACCCTATTTCATTTATGTTGCGTCGTCTACAAACGAGCCTCGTCTTCCTTCCATTCGACCAATTCTCCGGCACCAAGCTCTCCTCTGCACTCCTTCTCATTCCACATCTAAGTTTTAAGCATTTGTTTCCCACACTGCGGCTATTACTTTAACGCTCTTCCACCTGTCATCCGCGAATTAAAATCCTACTCGTCTTTCAGGTCTTATACTCGGTTATTTATCCTGCAACACTATTCCTAGCATAATCCATTTATCCTTTCCGTCTTGTCTCAGTCCATGCGCATGTTCTTTTACTTTGCACTATATTTTTTTACGATTACTTTCGTGTTTTCTCGTGTTTAGCTGAAAGTCTCAAACTGATATTACGTCAAGTTAAGTTAAAATTACTTTACTCGCTTACTCTTGCTTTTTCTAATGTTTGTTCTGTTGCCCGTATTTTAGTTCAGTATATAATTGACGGTTAGGCATTGCCAACAGTGTCACCACCGCAGCTTCCATGCCTTTCGTAAATATTCAGGTATCTCCCATTAGAGTAATAAAGACGACTAATAATAATAAATAGAAATAACAATACAACGCTACGAATATACCTACTATCGAATCGGTCATAAGTTTGACGCTAAGTTTCTCAAAGGAAGCGAAGAAGCGCCTGCGAAGACAAATGATAATATCAAGTTCTTCCCGGTCTCGTTACGAATCCCCAAAATTTCAGCAGCTTGTAATAATCCTCAGCGGATTATTACCGGGGCTCGCGTGTTCAGAGCCCTCGTCGTCGAAATGAAGACGCAAAATGGTGAACAGATACGATCGCGCGGCGCGCAACTATTATATTAAAATATCTTTACCCGTGTCGCTTATTACGCGGTGCGATTTCGATCGCTTAATCCCGTGGCAACGATCGATTATCGTCACCGGCGGCATCGCGGCGCGTCCCTTTTATTGCGGCCTGCACGCCGCAGGAGAGACGCGGCTGCCATCGTTTTCGTGAAAGCTGGCAGCCGCCGGGATCGCCGGCAACGTAGACGGAGAAGACGGACAGCGAGGAAACAAGGAGAAAGGTCGCGGGTGAAAAAAAAAAGAAGTGTCCCGGTCGAAGGAGAAGAGGAGAGCGAAAGAAGGGATTAAAAGCGAGATCTCTGGACGGTGACAAGAAAATAAACGCGCATCCAGCGAGAGACCCGTCCTGGCGGATGCTGGGTACGCAGATAGCCGACGTCGAACCGTGCCACCTTTTCCGGGCTCCTTTAGAAAGCGCCCCGTGACATTTTCGAGCGCGCCGTGCCAGTCCCTTTGCTTATCGTTCCCTCGCGCTCGATACGCCCGTATCTGGGAATCGTATCTCGATTTAATGACAGACAGCGTGCAAGCGTTACAATCGCGACGTGCCTACGCCTGTTGCGATGAATTTCGTCGCGAGATTAATCTTGCTATAAATTGACATCGATGTAGCTGCAGTCTAGGCGTGCGCGGGGATTTCTGTTCAGCTCTCCTCTGGAACGCGACGGGGAGTGGTTGTTGGATTGAAAAAGGAGGATTGGTATCGAGGGGCTTGTGGTATTTACGCGGGAAAAGTGGACGTTTCTTTTGGAGGCTTAGATTTTTACGCGGCCGCTGATTAGTGGTATGCGTTTCTTCTGGCTGGGGTAACTAGCTCGCGTCTCTGGATTTTCTCAGGAACCCTTGGTCTGTAGCGTGAATGGTAACGAGAGCGATTTCGACGGGTTTTTCGATGCCAGCCGGCATGGTTCTGCGTGCTTGGCCGAAGGTCGTCGTAATTTAGCATATAATAGACGAGTGGCACGGGAAAAAGGGGCGAGTGGGAGAGAGAAAGAGAGAGAGAGAGAGGAGAGAGGAGGTAAAGAGGAAGGCCGAGGTGAAAGAGAGAACAAGAGCTGGAGAGTTGGTTGTTCGTGTACCTCGACGGTGCGTTATGGCACAACGAGGGGGAAATACCGACGTAGGTATCCCGTGCCCCCTCGGGCCGGTTCCCATACCTTCCACGGCGATAACATATAATAACGACGGCCCCGTGGAGCCCGTGGGCGATCTGACTTCAGCGGGGAGGAGAGAAAGGGAAGACACCGCGGGGTAGGTAGGACGCTATATACGTGTATAGTCGTGTACGGAACGGCGAGGAGATCTCGGCCTCCCTTTCTGCCCCGCTGTTTTCGACGGCGTCGCGAAAGTCGTGAGCGGCGGATGGAGGGGCACCGGCCGACCGAGAAAATGAAAATCCTGCGAATCTCGTTTCGAGAGCCACGCGCTGCGGAAAGAAAACAGCGTGTATCGCGTATTAGTGGCTGGGAACACTGTAGGTATCAGTGTAATGCTACACTAGTGGCGCACTCGGGATTTAATCTTGGGGAGACGAGTGGAACGGATAAAAATATTTTTAATGCAAATTCAATCAAATTCATTAGGCGATTGTAAAAATTTATTTAAAGAATAAAATGCAGTTTTCTTTTCTTTTTAACAAGCCTTTTCTTTGGGGGTGCCTGGGCCCCTTGGCTCCCCTCTACGGAAGCCACTGTGCTACACAGTCCTATATCATATTGCACTCTCGTTGCTGAAGAAGCGATTTCGAAATTTCAAAATATAGAAATTTATACATTTAAAAATTTACAAAATTACAAATTCACAAATTCACAAATTCACAAATTCACAAATTCACAAATTCACAAATTCACAAATTCACAAATTCACAAATTCACAAATTCACAAATTCACAAATTCACAAATTCACATATTCACAAATTCACAAACTTACAAACTTACAAACTTACAAACTTACACACTTACGAACTTACAAACTTACGAACTTACAAACTTACAAACTTACAAATATACAAATTCAAAAATTCACAAATTCACGAATTCACGAATTCACGAATTCGCGAATTCACAAATTCACAAATTCACAAATTCACAAATTCACAAATTCACAAATTCACAAATTCACAAATTCACATATTCACAAATTCACAAACTTACAAACTTACAAACTTACAAACTTACAAACTTACACACTTACGAACTTACAAACTTACGAACTTACAAACTTACAAACTTACAAATATACAAATATACAAATTCAAAAATTCACAAATTCACGAATTCACGAATTCACGAATTCGCGAATTCACAAATTCACAAATTCACAAATCACAAATTCACAAATTCTAATATCATAGGAGCACCTCCTTCATCGAGCACGTTTCACAACTGAAATTAAAAAGATCTGCCCTTCAACTACAATTTTATCCACTTCTGCGATTAAAGAGCGCAATAGGCGAGGCTGACGCAGCAAGATCAAGACCCAAGTTCGAAGATAAACAGAAGACGAGTAAGAAGATGAAATAGAGGAGGAACGGATGGTGGTGGATAGAAGTGGCGCGCGGCGTGGCGAGATGGAGAAAAAAAATCGAGAAATCACGGACGAGGAACAAAAGGAGAGGGGCGGACGTGGGGGAGAGGGAGCAGGATGTATGTGCTCGCAGGCTTAAGAGCGCGTTGTTTGTGGCGATCCTGGCCGCGGAGAGGGTGGGTGCGCGGGGGAGGAAACGGTACCGGGGGCGGAGGACGAGCGCCGTGATTACCCCAGGCGATTTCTTGGGCCCACCGACCGTCCGAGGTCCGATCCCGGGTCAGATCCGCTCGCTATGGGAAAACGCTAAACGATCGGCTCACATCACTCAGATTCCTGCTCTGCTTTTGGTGCACGCGCGCGTGTGCCCTATGCTGCTCTGCCTTTGCACCGGGCTCGATTATGTAGATGGCTGAGCATGTTTCAAACACTGAACATCTTGAGTATCATTGTTGGGAGGTTTTAACATTTAATTAGCATTAGGTATACAGAGCATACGTTTCGATACAAACTTATATTCTTATGACGATTTAACTCTTTAACCCTTAGTATCATGATATTTTTATTTCACCCAGAAAAATTCTTATCGTTGCATTTTTGCTCACGCTTCATCGTAAAAATAAACAAACAATTCCTACTGTAACAGTTTTTTATATAAATTAAAAAATGTGGATATAACACCACTGTTAAACCATGTATAAAGGTATCTATGTATTATAATGTGCAGCCAATGCTCCTTTCTGCAGAATGTTACACTAGTGTTGCATACATTATTATGTTCGACATCAAATTTAATAAAAAATGAAAGTAGAATTTCTACTAATGTATTTCTGCCCTATGGACACGGGTTACATATGGTAATAGTAAAGTAACGCTGTTTTAGTTTATGAAAAAGCCCCCAAATGGCGCGCACGATTTTTTCAAATCGTGTAACACGGCTGTTACTAAGGGTTAACGGCCCGTCTAACTCTTCCGTCGCTCTGGGCAAAAATAATTTTTGCCCCCCTTTACAGTTAATAGTAAATAAGTATTTTAAAATATGATTTTTGACAGTGAATCAATTTTTTGTAGGTATTTCTTGAATAACAAAAGCCTTTTCTTTTGTAAAAAAATTAATATTCATAAATTACAAATTAACCAATGTTGCTAGCCCTAAATCTGCCGCTCTTGGCAGTTACTCTGCTTGCGATTCCCTAGATCTGTGTAAATGGAATTTCTCCTCATAGAGATCTTTCAATTCTATACTTTTATCAGTGACAATCGTAAGCTTAATTAGAAAATTTCCACTCCACCCAATTTGTGCTTCCCTGGAAACTACATATGCAACTTTTGGTCCATTCTTCTCTAGGGACAATAATATTGGCGCAAATATGTTGATCTCAACCGCATCATCTTGCGTACCTTCCCATCTTCAAAGAATTCACAGACTCGCGTATGTTTCCCCCACCCTCGATATATTATTACAATATACGGGTTTGTTAAATATTTAGCCGATATGAAGAAACTTAACGCCAAGTGGCGTTTTTCAGCCGGGTGATTTTGCACGATTCACGGCGCGCTGGTGCGGTGCATAAAATATATATGCCGCCTGTTCGTTGCAACGCGAGCAACAATGGTCGTGCGCGAGAACGAGGCGCCTCGAACCAATACAAAATCGCTTTGTCAGGGCCGAGCAAATTGCACGTGCCGGGCTGAAGGGCGAGGAAACGAGGACTCGGTGGATCTCCATGGGATAGCCCGGGGGCCTTGCAAAGTCTTCGGCCAGGGCTCCCCAGACCTGGCCGGCAGGATGATCGACGACGTTTTAGGGATTACGTGATACCGGAAGCGCAAACTAATGATCGGCGGTTACGTCATACCTGAAAATGTCTGGAGGAAAGCGTCGTTGTTCCCCGTCCTCTAAGATTGATTTCCGAGTGGGATGCGCGAGAGACTGCCCGATGCGATCATTCCACTCTATTGGGTTTCATTAATGGCTGTGCAGCTGCGTATTAGGTTGCAGTCGACGTTCGATGAAATATCGAGAAACGAACGGATGTGGAATTCTGTATTCTATACTTTAGAATGTATTTATCCATCTTTACTGTATACGAAGGGTAAGGAGACAAAACTGGGAACGTCCCTTTTTCGTGAATCTGCGATTTATAGCATAGGGTAAATCCGGGAGACGCGGTAGACCTAATACAAAATGGCTATTAAAACTAGTATAGAAATAACTTATTTTATTCGAACAAACCTATATGTTCAGAATTTTTGTGCTGGTTCAGAAAAACTGTTCGATATTTGCTTTAAGAGCATAGTTACTGTAAATCGGGTTGAAAACTGAAGTCATGGCATCTGACCACCTCTCCAGAGGTGCCGGGAGAAATGGTTTTCGTCGTTTGGCAGAGACCACTCACATAATTATTCGTGGGAAATTAACAAAGGATAAAGCAAAATTATTTATGAGTGAATACAACTACAGATTCATTGATATTTAATTTGTCTACGCTACACAAGTAAAGAACACATCAAAGAAAAAGTGAACTATCTACTGGCGATTAACAAGGCAAATGAATGCAAAAATGAATAAATAAACTAAATTATAATAAAAGAATAAACAGAAATAATAAAAAAATCATAACTCGACCATCTCTCCTTTGTGCAGCGAGAGATGGTCTTCTCGTTAGCTTCGAGAGGAAGAGTTAATATGGCCAAATACTTTGTCTGCATTGTCCCTCAATGTCTCTACTATCTTATTATCTCAAACATTAAATGAAAATAAACTTATAAGTATATTTTAAATATGGTTCTGTACAACCGCGGCTTGACAAAACAGGTTAAATGTAACCTGAATTTACCTTTTGAAGCTTATAAATCCAGAAAAACACAGAAAGGAGCGAAATGACTCTATTCATTCAACTGTTTGGTTTCTAGAGAAGGAATAGGTCTGCACTTTAACGCATTTTTACGTACAGAGTCTGAAATATAGCGACTCGACCAACTCTCCGGCCCGACCGCGTCTCCCGGATTTACTCTACTTTATTGCGTGGCGAATGGGACTAAAGAACTGTCGAATCACAAAGGATTATAATGTTTAAATACCCCCTAAGATAACGTTAAATATTTGGTATACTGTTTGAAAACAGGAACTGTCTACTGTACTCTGGGAGAAAATACGGAATGTCCCCACTCTTTGCCTAACAATAAGCATAAGCTTCTGTCGTCAAGGTAAAATAAGAAATTGTTTAACCCTTAATTGGTATCCTGGGCTCGGTCATGACCCCAGGCACCCAAAATTCGCTGCAAAATGTTTGGTTGTCTAAGTTTGTAAACTGAATTTCTAATTAATTTTATAATAATAGTTTTAAGTTTCTAAATTTCTATTATTTTATACATTACCTAAGAACAAAATATTCATAGAGGTTGATTTAATGTCGACTTCACGAATTTCTGTCCTTTTTTATTTGGGGTCTGCCACAATCGCAGTATACCAGTTACGTTTGAAAAATCGGTATAGTAGTTTAGGGTTAAGAACGAAATTATATGTATAAGAAAATTAAATGCATCGAACCTAGATTCTTTACTGGTGGTCTAAAGTATTAAAACTTAATTTTCTCGACAACGCTGTTTTGTTACATTCCCTGTTTTCCCCTTATTTACAAGGGAAGATCCCGAACTTGAAAATTCAAAAAATTCTGAAATTTTGTGACTATATAGGGGATTCCCTCCTGATTACAAAGCAAGTTTTGTTTGCCGCTCAAAATCGCTCGAAGTGGGCGAAATTAACCCCTGAAAATTCATCTATTACCCGATTTTGTGTTGTAACTCGCGAATTGTAACAGACAGAAAATAAGTTTCAAGACAAAAGCTACCTCTTTTAATTAGATCTATCATTTGGCAAAAAATTTATTTTACAGTTCACGAGTTATAACACAAAATCGTGAAATAACCGGATTTTCAGGTGTCAATTCCACCTCCTTAGAGTGAATTTGGGCAGTAAACAAAAATTACGTTGTAAGAAGGAGGAAATTCCCTACATATTCACAAAGTTACAGAATTTTTGAATTTCTGAGTTCGGGACCTTCCCTTGTTAATAAATAACTTTTTTGTACAGCTCGATTCAGTCTCCCTTCCCCAGCGACGATTGGAAAATATATATTTCCACGTCTGCTTACCCGACGTGATGCCTTATCTGCCTACGATCGCGGTGCTCGATCGTTATTATCATCGTTGCCCATTGTCGTTCGTTCCACGGACGGCTGTATAAATCCTCGTAGGTGTCCGGGCTCGGGGATCGACTATCTCCGATGGGATCTCCGACGGTGTCGTTACGCGTCGACGATGCTTTAGCCGGCGTAAATCAATTTCGCGAGTAACACGGGGGAACGAGGGTGGGGCCCGTCCCTGCATCGTTTCTGCATCGTGCCGATATCATCGCCGTTGCGAGATCGCCGTCGATGCACGCGTCTCCTAATTGAATCCAAGATTCCTTATCGTTTACGCGGAAATTGATATCGACCGCCCCGGGAGCATGTGCGGGGCGAGCCCCGCGAGTCCCGTTACGATCGTCCACGGCGATCCCCCAACCGATTTCGAAAGTTTCGAGCGCCCGCCCGGCTTTGCGAATAAATTCGCGACGATTGCGATTACGGGCGCATTAGCCGCCCCGTAAATCGGCCGTTTCGCCGCGCAACGGTATTCCGAACCTATCGGCGTATTAGATTCGCCTCGATCGCCTTCAGGTGCAACCCGCCTGACAATCTAACGGGTGAAAGGTGTAAACCCACGTATCGTACAATGCGCTCTATGTATCGGGATCATTCCGACGAAGACTTTTACCGCCTTTCCCTGCCGCGGTTTCTTTTTGCCCGACACTTGGACGTGTCTGCAAAAATACGCGCGATCACTCGGCGGGGAAGTGATTGGTTCGCATCGGCGGGAATAAGGTCACGCGATGGAGAAGGAATAATAATTGCAGGAGCTTCGTACGAAGCCACTGCGCGGAATCAGCGGTAGCCTCCGTTCACCCATAGCCAATTCGCGAAACCACGGCCGTCTCTATTTAGTACAGGCCGGTACATAGGAAATTTGGCAACGCTGACATCAGTTCTATGCAAATTATTGCGATATGCGGATGTAACGGGGATTTATTGTACTTATTTAAGTGCAATTTACGTGTGTGGTCTGCAATTGTTATAAATAATATGTTAGCGTAAAGTTTTAGAATTGCAAAAATAGAACAATACGGCGAATATAAAATCATTATAATCTTCATTTTAGTAGAAGTTTTTATGTATTTGTATTGATAAATATGAAACTGCAATGAATCAGTAGCTCCTACGGAGAGTAGATTTGTTTTTCACAAGTGTTGTGTACCCAAATGCAATAGCTTTTATGTAACATCCGATGCAAAATATTTTCTGCTTTTCCGCTTTCCGCGGGATAAAAAGTTAAAGACAAAGTGGATAAAAAATGTGCCAAGAAAAAATTAGAAACCCAGTCTGTTGTTTATCAACAGGTCTTTATTAACCCTTCGTGGTCACACCTTCTTATAATCACAAATTGGTCACACGGGATTCACTGTACCCCAGCGTCATTTTTTGAGTTACCATTTTCGTATTTTTGAATCTTTTAACTTTTCAGTGATAATCTACAATAGTCATGGTCTAATAGTCTTTTTCTAGAAATATAAATTTTTATATAATAAAATTTGTAGTTGAAAATAAGCGATTTTCCATCGTTGTGGGAAAATACCGATTTTTAAATTTTTTTGCGATAAATCCCCTTTGGAAGATGTAAAGGTGTGGCATTTAAAATAAAAAATTGCTGTTAGGGTACAATACACCCCGTGTGACCACGAAGGGTTAAATGGTATATACAGTATCTTATAAAAGTTAGTACATAGTTTGATCTGACTGATGTTTCTTTTGTATGCGGTGTTGCCACATCACATGTTCCGGCTTGTACTAGAGATGGTCGTGACGAAACTCGTGCAGTGGCGCACTCAGGATTTAATCTTGGGGGAGCCGATTTGAACGGATAAAAATATTTCAATGTAAATTCAATGAAATTCATTAGGTGATTATCAAAATTTATTTAAAGATTAAAATCCAGTTTTCTTTCCTTCTCACCAACCCCCTTCTTTGGGAGGAGCCAAGTTGAACAGATGAAAATATTTTAAACGCAAATTCAATAAAATCCTTTAAGACTTAGGTGATTGTAAAAATTTATTTAAAGATTAAAATACAGTTTTCTTTCCTTCTCACCAACCCCCTTCTTTGGGAGGAGCCAAGTTGAACGGATGAAAATATTTTAAACGCAAATTCAATAAAATCCATTAGGGGATTGTAAACATTTATTTAAAGCTTAAAATACAGTTTTTCTTCTTCTTACCAAGCCTCTTCTTTGGGAGGAGCGAAGCTGCACGGATGAAAATATTTTAAATGCAAATTCAATAAAATCCATTAGGCGATTCTAAAAATTCATTTAAAGATTAAAATCCAGTTTCCTTTTCTTCTTACCAAGCCCGTTCTTTGGGGGGTGTCAAGGCCCCTTGCCCCCCTCGGGGTGCGCCGCTGAACCCACGTAAGTATATAATATATGAAAGAAATATTTCATAGACAGATGAATGCAAGATACGCGAAGAAGGCGTAACATGGTGGCACAGGGACAAGCAAGAGCCTCGACTGGAATCTTTCGCCGGTCGGCTGGATTTTCTTGCGCTCCTCTCGATAGGATCTGGCGGCCGGCGATCTCGCGATACACTTTCGACAAAACAATAAGGTCGACGGCGTGTAATGAGGGAGGAAGGTGCAATGGAGCGTGCCGAAGGAGACGGCGGAGAGGCTGCCCGGGCGGTTTTCTACGGGATATTAACCGACGGCTGGGTTCTCGCCGCGTTCTCTCTCCTCTCTCTCCTGCCCGTTCGTGCGTCACGTCGCGACACTTATCCTCGGCTGTCGTTTACAGTCGCTTCCAGCGTTCGCGGCTATTAAAATCGGAGGGAGGGGTACGCGGTCCTGGCCGAGGATCGATTGGAAACGGACCTACGCTCCAGCGGCTCGATTAAACGACGATGCGCGCACCGCGAGAGAATAGAAGGCCTGCTTATCCGTTCGTGCCTCGCGCCACCTCTTTCTCTTATTTCCACCGCCGATCTGGTGCCAGATGTTGCCCTTATCTCTGCGCTTTATTAGTGTCCATTATCGCTGTAATCGATATAGATTGGAGGGAGGCGATCGTTGCACGCTCCTCGATGCACAGAGGCGTTTAATTGATTTTCTAATGCCACGGCTGCTCGCCACTCGATCCACTCCCCTCCCTCCACGTCGCATTGAAATATCGCGCGCCTACTCGCGCGTAGGCAGATCGTTGGCCAGCGATAATCGCTTGGGCACGCTCGTCCGCGAAATCCATTGTTCCCAATGACCGGTACGTGTAACGGGACTCGGGGAATCGTCGTTGGGATCATCGTCTCCGGGGAAATCGAGGCCCACTGACTTAGTTGGCGATTTCGTTATGCGAAATAAGACGATGACGGCCGGTTGTCAATTAGAATTAACTTTCCCGTGGACGGGCGCGGTACTAACGATTCTCGCATACGACGGGGCCACCAGATATCCATCCACGTCCGAGGTAGTTAGCGTGTGGTCGATCGTAACGAGCGGCTGCATGAATATCGTATGGGTAACTGGATCGCGGTGACATTCTGCGTACCTACAACCGTGCTACGCATGCATCCCAGCGATTTTACAGCGGATATCGTGGGAGAATCCGAGGTGGAGAGAGTTGCCGTTGCACTGTGGTCGGGGGATACATTCTTTTAGCGGTCAAAATTTTGATCTCTTTGAAACTTGGTGATTAAGAGGTTTCGAGGTCGCTGATAACGAATTTGGCATAAAAGATTAAAAATTCAATATGGCGGTGTGAAAAAAAGAATCAGTTCTAACATTATCTTTGACTTAAAAAAATAAAATATTAAAAATACACGCGTCCGGGCGCCCTAATAACTCGAGCGTCAGTTCTAAAAGTCTGCATAAAATTGAAGACTTCCTGGAGACTGCACTTGAAATTTACATGCTCTTGTTAACAATTGCGTAAGCTTTCATGTAAAAAATGTTCGACGTTAATCGAGCTTAATCATTTTTTTATAAGCCTTCTCAAAGTCTAAATTGATATAAACATTGCACTGTTTGTATATGGACTAAACAATGCCTATGACACATGTAAATAACTAAAATATACTTTCATACTTATATAACTGTATGATACAAATACGTATTTTGATGTTCTATAATGAGTAATTAAAACAATTAGATTCACGTAAAATTTCATGAGTTTGTCTTCGTAATATTATATCTAATCAAAGAATCATTTGAAAAGGGAAAGGTACGCGGATTTAGAAGCCCTGGAGAGTTGTCAATTCGTACAAAAAAGAAATGACATTGTAAAGTTGAAGTTGGGAAATTGAATTTTGGCCACCCTCCAGAACACTGTGCGTTGTTTGGGGGAGATTTCGCAACGATCGGCTAACACTGTTGGTCAGTGAACTAAAGTAAACTTTTGAACCCTTCAATGATAATTACCTATGGCAAAGCACGATATAGGTAATTAGGGTAAACTGCACTAAAGCTAGCACTGCACTAATTAGTGGCACTCTTGATTAAAAAGCCAAATATTAAGAATGACAAGCTTAGACAGTACCTACTTTTTTACAATTTCTTATTTTTCTTTCACTACAACACTGCATAGCTCAGCCGTTCAACTACACATTTTATATCTGGCAACACCATAAAGTGGGATAAAGGGCTGAGTTTTAGGCGTTTTCTTATAATTTTGATAAGGGGTAGTTAAGTATATTTGGTCGCTTCGTAACTAAGTAATGGATTGAAATACAGATTTACTATGTGTTGTAGGTATTTAATAGTGAATGAAATAGTCTGTTTAAACACTTTAAACTTCGTTTTTTACTACATATATTTTTCTATGTAACTTCAAATTTTAGGGTGCCAATGATTGTACTTTTATTCCTATTTTTGTTTTTCATTGAATATTCTTAAAATAAAAGACTTAATCGGTACTCGAGATGTTTTATTTTAATGAGAAATCCATAATCATTGATAATAACTGAAAATTAAGACCATACCTATAAAGACTTCATAAAAAAACATAGACATTCTAATTGGGATTCCCGCTTAGGGTGCCAATCATTGTACAGTTTACTCTACTTAGGAATATATTATACACCTTCTTACTCCTGTACGCTAAAGAGAATCCTTCCCCGTTTACAAACAGTAAATAAATAAATTTCCATAGGCGGTAGAAAATTCGTCCCCATTACTTCAACATTTTGCTTGGACCTAATATTCAGCTAGAAGATTCTTACAACGAAGAATCCATCGATAGTAAAAATAATAATAAATGAAAACCGTGGTCTGTCAGACTATCGAAGGAGTAATACAGTAGCGAATTGCACTGTTCGTCGCTGAAGGATCAAAAGGCGTTGATCATGTGTGTGCGTCGGTTGCACGAAGCCACCTTATCGAACCGATAATTAGCTCTGTAATAGTGTTCATTATCGCGAGGGGTTCAGTAGATTTTTACGATTGTAGCGATGCCTGGATAGCTCTGGGGATCATTCGGGGCGATTAGAGTCTCTCCGCTGCGCAAAGTGCAGTTGTGGTTTTGATGTTACGTCTCTTTTGTGCATAAAGTACACGGGTATATACCGCAAATAGCCTTTGGACACTGTCGGGCATGGTAACGGTGTGCCTGATTGCGGCCGATATGTTCGCTGAGATATTGCCCGCTACGAACATCCTGGAGCGTTGTCGATGGTCACGTTTCCGCGATCCGGACATCACGCTCCCTTTCTAACTATCACGCGGCGCAATTCTTCGCGCTGCGAAGACCGTTTCCACGGAAAGCCAAGGAGGTAACTTTCCGCGTCGAAAAGCTACTTTACTACTGTGAAAAAACTTGATCTCCCAATTCCAGGTATCTAATTAATAATCAAAGACGATCAATCATATAACTCATCCGAGTTCGACCATTCGACGTTCGACAGAAGGCAATCTAAACTTTCCCACTGGAATGCCATCCAGCGTCGCAGGCGTTTCGATCCGACGCAAAAATTCTCTATCTCGCATTCATTATCGCTAGGTTTCACTTTCCCGCGCGTAATAAATTAGAATGACAGCCGCGTGGCCGTTGGGGGGAGGCCGAGACCCGAGCTTTCCACGAGTCGCGAAACCGCGCGGCAGCATGCTATACCTACGTACGTTACGAGCGAGTGGTGCTGATTTTTCGCGTGTCGCGAATGCCCGGGCGAAATTCAGAGCGTGCATGCTTACTTCGTTAAGGTTTCCAGCGAGGACGTGTATATGGTGCCGCCTACGTCGATGTGAACTGGCGCCGTGTACCTGGAGGCAGCAGCCACGCAGGGTATCCCGGTCATCTTCTGGTTGTAGGCCGGCGCGGCCGGGGTCGACGGTGTCGGCGGCGTCGGCGACGAGGAGTTCGACATTGTGGGCGACGTGGCCGGCGAACTGCTTGGCGACAGCAATCTGGCAGAGATACTTTTTACATTAATCAGGCGATGTTCCGTCAGCGAGGTGTCGAAGCCAGTGCCTCGATCACGGATACCTCGTCTACGCGGAAGAACGAAGGGGAGTAGGGTAAGTCGGGGAGAGATGGCTCACATTTTTTAATCGTAAATTACGTAATTTACACCGTAAATTTAGTGGTTGTTTAAAGGATAAAAATAAACGTGGTCGAGGCATCTCACCCGCAAGGCCATCTCACCCGGAATTACCCTATGGCTAACCGGTTAACTAGCACGGCTTTTTTTTACTATTCGTGCCCAAACTGGCAACATCGAAAAATTAAATGAATCGCCCAAAATTTGGTATACAAGGGTTTTTTGAGTCGCTGAATCGATTCCAGGGGTTATTTTTTTCATCCGACACCCCCAACCCCTAAAAATAGGATTTAGGGGTGAGTTTTTGAAATTCTTTACTAAACCTTTTTTTCATACCCTGGGGTCGTGAAATTTTCACCAGCTAACTACGGGAGTAAGAGCTTACTTATGAAATTGAATAGAGTACGAATAATTTATACAAATCCCAACCATTCGCTAGTCATTTTGGTTCAGCCGTATTGAAATTTAAAATTCCAATGCCAAATTCAGATTCAGCGACCCCAAAAACCATTACGTACCAAGTTTCATTCAAATCGTTTGAAAATCAAAAAAGTTATTCCATTTGATCATATATGATACATAAGCAGAATTGGCCAGATTTTTTTTTTATCATATATGATACATTGCCAGTTATCCGGTTAAGGGGTTAGATCACCTTGGCCAGGTTAAGAAATACCGCATTTTTGACAATTTATTTGTAAGCGACGAAAATAATTGTTTTGATTAAAATCTTTTAATAACGATAGAGACATATTTAAATAATATATACAAGTTTTTACGTTATGTCTGATGAACGGGTTTCTGAAACAAAATTTTGACAATAGAATATTAAATAAAACTAGGTTGTCTATCGGGTGACGTTCAATTTTTACGATTCGTTGAAAAATAACCAAATAAGGTAGGTGTCCCTATTACTGTCAGTGTTCCTATTATTGCCACTTTATTTATTTTGCTTAACACAATGGTAATAAACGTATAAAGAATAGTGGACAACAATAATATTATTATTAAATTGGGACTGTTCTTATTATTATCAATATTATTGTTGTACACTATTCTTTATACGTTAATATTTTTAATAAGCAAAATAAAAAAAGGGACAGTAATAGGAACATCTACCCTAGCTACACTTTGAAGCAGGAAGCTCAGTTTCGTGTGTAAAAAAATGGACATTTATTTACGCATAAAAACAAAATATTGAAAAATCCAAAGATGTCTTTATTTTTATGGAAAAATTTTAATGGGAGAAGTCTTTTTGTCACTTAGAAATAAATTCCCAAAGATGCGGTATTTCTTGACCTGGCCAGGGTGCTCTAACCCTTTAAGATGAATTTACTCGGCATTATTATTTATCCTTTGGAATTGTTCAGTTCGTCTGTTGTTTTTTTTTTTACATACGTAGGTACATAAAGATATTCTTCGTTTCAGATCTCTCAATGATGCTCATCATTAGTGCATGGAAATTCCTTAACCCAATCTCCATCGTTCTTCGTTTTGAGTAATTAATTATTCCTGTTTGGAAGCTGATTAGAGTAATAAACATAAGATTCCATTACTCTACAGAGTTATCTCAAAATTCGAGCAGAATTATGACCAGTTCTTAGATGCATATAAAGAAGTCTGTATACTTCAGAAAGAGGGTTCACAAGTTTTTTAAACCTATCATGTGTCGTAGCTCACCGTCACTTTTTAGAAAGACTACTTGATTAAGTCTATATTTACCTCATCTTAATTTGAGCGCTAGGAAACATATTGCGTTGTGCCAGCTCCGCCTTCGCCTCCTTCCCGTCGGCCTCACATTTCCGTCTGTAATTAAAAATCCATGTTACGTCGTGTACCTTCAACAAAATTCTAATGAGAAGTATATCAATCATGCTCCCTGCAAGCATTGACTTTCACATGCCCATGTAAAAAACATACCTAATTCAACTACACACCACTAAGAATCCTAGCAATGTCGAAAATAATCAATTATCCTATCTACAGATGTGGTTAATAGAAGATAACGTAGTCGTTGGGAACAGTATTTAGTCGGCACAGTAGATTCACAGACACTTTGCTGTGCGGCCACGCGCGGAGGCTTTTAAAAATCGAAAACGAGAGGTAAAAACGTGTTCTGGAGCAGGATTTCCGCTCGACGTTGCAAACTTCGTCGTAAGACGGAAAAACGATCGCCGAAACGCGCTGGTAACACGTTCCCGTTGGCTTTCTCTATCAAGGTATCGGTATCACCGCCTCTCTCCTTCTTTCCCATCGTCTATGCTCCCGCTATCCCTCTTTACCTCTGTCTGAATTCCTTGCGATTGGCTTTCCACGGTGCGCGAATCCAAAAGCCACTGGGGAAAGCACCGAGACCCCTGTATATTCGATACCTTGTGACGTGTAGATTTATTTATAAAATGCTCGTGTTTACAGACACGCGTGTGTTAGCGAAGCCAAATTCTTGGTGACAATTATGGTGGAAAAACGAGTCGAGGGGAATCAACGATTTCCGGGACAGAGGAGATACGAAGAAAGGGGAATCGCCATTATAGCCATTATTACCATTCTCCTGTGATCAAAGGCGAACATTGAAATTGTATCGGGGAAGACTATTACATTATGTAATTGTATAAATAAAGTTGTTAGTTCAGAAGTTAAAGTTAGAGTTCAAAGAATCCAGAAGCTGATAAGATTATTAAGGTCGGGGCCAGATATATTGGCCGGTGAATTAGTTTTCACGAACAACGATCGAGGAGAAATCAGCCACCACCATCTGACGATCGTGGATTTGTCAGTTGGAGTTGCGTGGACCTCACAGGGTATGGTGGGGCAACGGGAACGCTGCTCGACTCCGCCTGAACGTAGCCGTGTGGCTGTTATTTATTCTTAGCGTAATAGTTGTGTCCGTTACGAAGCTATGTGTAGACCAATACGAAATTAAGTTATCGAGAAAGAATCAATGTTCCGATCAATAATGCTCCTGAATTTTTTCGGAGCTAACGCACACCTATTCTGATGTGTGTATTTCTACGCTGACAGCTCGGTTGGGCCTACACGCCAGAAGCTTGGCACTATCCCCACCACTTCTGGCTCGAGAGCGAGTCAGTAAACGCTGAGAAAAGGAGCACTGAGGCAGGCAAACTGTGTGGTGGGAGAATACCTCTCACGAAACTCACCGGCCAATATATCTGGCCCCGACTTAGTTTGGATTATAATACACGTTCTAATTTCTTTAAATTTAACAAGTGTCTTTCAATATGCTGCCCGCAATGCAGTATTTGTGGCAGGACGCTGTTTGCAAGGTAACAATTCTCTAAACACATCTGCAAGTTCAGGAGTCTTCTTTAGGGGACCGGCAAAGCCCCTTTTGGGGAGGCTTCGAGTAAGCAGAGTACTTATAAATGATTTAAAGTGTAAATACGTATGAGTGCTCCACTGTGTTTGTATGTATGTTCATTTATAAATTCGTTTTGTTCAACAGAACACAAAAAATACGGCAAAATAAACTAATTCCTGAAACAACACAAAAATACCAAAAATAATAAATAAAAACATGGAAAAAAGAAAAAGAAAAGATGATACAGAAACTTTCTCCGTCTACGTCGTTAGCTCTGGCTGGCGCTAAAAGAAAGTTTTCTGAATTTTGGTATGTATTCATTCGTTTAGGTCAGTAAAAATATTTGTAAGTCAAATATTTTTACAATCCGACTACAGAGTCGTAATCAACAGTATCAAAACCCCCAGACATACTGTATTTTTGAAATTAAAAAATGTTACAAATTTTATTACCGTAAATATATGAATATAGAAATTTTTGAAAACTGAAAACCACTATTTTTTCCTAAAAAAAGTGGTCCTCTAAAGGTTAAATCTACTTTCAAAGGTGGTTTCACCCGATGTTCAGAATAAAAATTAGCTTCCAAGCTGTGTACCTACTATAATCATCGCCACAGATTATTTTAAAGACTTCAAATTGAAATAGGTACCTATCTTATGCCCAAAGACTGTACCTCGAGTATCTACTCCAAGTCCTTCCACTGGAACGTGACTTTCCCATTGCTTCCCCTACCGAGAAGCTTGAACCTACAAACTTTAACTTTACTCAGGAACACGTTCACATCCTGTATCATTCTACGATCATCATTGCAAGAGTGAACACACATTTCACGCGAAACCCGCCTGATCAGTTTGCCACCCCCATGCAGGATCCTTTCACGCTTGGATCACTCGCTGGCATCTATCTTCGACATTATTCTGTAGAAGTCGAAAAACGGTGTCCGCTGGCCGTCGGACATTAGCGCGGAACTTTCCCCTCTAACGAGGTCGCGCCGGCGTCGATTTCAACGGCGCGCACAGCTCGATTTAATTTATCGATCCTCACGGTTGGTCGCGAGCGACGATAAGGCTGATTTAGCGGGGCATTGTTTTCGGCCGAGCCGCCGACCCGGAACGACTCCGACCCGCTACGCCGCCGGTCTACGCGGAACATTAACCCGTAATTTTCATATGTATTAATAAGGCAATTAACGGCGGAACAATATTTAACGAGCGTCGTCCCGACCGAGGGAAAACCAACCCCGGCTGGGTCCGACGAATGGGAAAACTGGAAGGGATGGTCCGGCCGGTTCGGTTCGGCTTGCGGTTTAAAGAGGGACCCCACATTCGTTTCCACTCTGTGTACACTGGAAACTCGCCGCGCTTTGTTCCTCGGCCACCGCTACGGTGTGGGGAAACACGAGTGTTTTAACTAGGTAACAAACTTTATTTTAAATAATGGAGACAGGCTTTTAGGCCCGGACTGATCTTCATTTTCCGCTGGCCTGCTTACAGGTAGGATTTATTTGATTAATTTTATTAATTTATTTAACTTACGGGAAAACCCCATTATTTACAAAAAGTCATAACAAGAAAACACATAAACATACACCACGAATAAACGCATAATCCTTCCGGAAACATCAAACCGTTCCATCCAGAACTCTAAGCAGTCCAGACCTAAAGACACGCATATTCCGCGCGAAAAAATCAACCCGCTCACGATAATTGTTCGCCAACGTGCAAATTCTAGGATTCACAATTCAGCGGGTAGTCCGCTCGCGGAGGAGCCATCCGCGTCACTAGGAACAAATGGAAGCTTTCACAGTTATCCGGAGTCTGTTCGATTTGACCGCGAAGGCGAATTGGGCAAGATGAGGCCGCATGAGCATGCAACCGCGGCGATCGTTTCGAGGCACGCGAAAGTGCCGCGGGCTGCTCGCCGCGCTACCTCGGGCTGTTCGTTCCATGGCCCCGAGCCGAGGCCGAACGCTATCGGTCCAGAAATGAGAATTCGTGCTCGGTATGGACGTCGTTCCGAGGCATGCGAAGAGCCTCCGGCTGTGAGCCGCACTGCCTTGGGCCGATCCGAAAGTTGTCGGCCCATCAAAGAGAATTCGTGTTCACGTACGGACACTTCTTCTATCCATGCTTATTTCTGTCATCTGGCACCGGGTGTTAGCTTCTCAACCAGCTACGTTTAATTTACCCGAAGGTATTAAAACGGTTTATCACGCAGAATATGATTGGAAATTATTTAATAGTACTGGTTCTCCGTGGTTCAGAGGGTTGACTGATCAATTGTTGAGAGGCTGATTTATCACTCAAGGTTAGTACTTGAGTTGAGATAGTGACTTGGAAAATTGAGTGTTAGCTCTAAGGCCGTTCGTCCATGACACAACGCAACTTCAATTTGACTGTAATAAAATTAAAACCGACTTCAAAAAAATAAAAATGCGCTAAAAAGTAAAAAATAATTTTTTCCCTTATTTAATCTACGACTCTCATATTTTTTTAAGTCGGCGCCACACTTACACAGGGCACATGATGAGGCGCTAACTTAAAAGATATGAGAGTCGTAGATTAAATAAGGGAAAAAATTATTATTTACTTTTTAGTGAATTTTTATTTTTTTGAAGTCGATTTTAATTTTTTTTATTTTTAACTTTTCAGTTTTATATATATATGGTCACAACATGCTGAGGACATATGCGCGTATGTACATAAAATAGTAATAATTAGGTAACAATAGTCTTTATTATTAACCTTTAGGCTGCCGCTATTTTTTCGTAAAAATAGGGGTCCTTTTTTTCCAAAAAATTTTATGTATGAGTAGTCAATAGGTCCCATAGAGTCGAGGGGGTAGAACCGTGCCAATATAGTGGCTATAGCGGCAGCCTAAGGGTTAACCAGAACTGGCAAAATATTGGGCCAATGTTGATGCAGTGCAGGATGGGACCACCGGGGGCATCGCCCTCTTCCGAATAAAAGAAAGATCATCAAAATCGGTCCATATACTGAGGAGTTACACGGGAACAAACATAAAAAAAATACATACTGGTCGAATCTATAACCTCCTCCTTTTTGAAGTCGATTAAAAAAAGGAACTTAAGAGGACTTAAGAGAAAAAAGAAGTTGTGTCGACGAGAAACGAAACCCCGCAAGCGATTGACGCCATTGCATGCAATGGTTTTTTGGTCAAATTGCAGAAATGTTTGCATCCTCTGGTTTCCCAATCTCGCAAGGGTTGATTTGTGCTCGTAATTACGCGTAATTAAACACAGATTCGACCACGGGAAAGTGCACCCCACCCCTCTTAACATCCTCTAACCAAGAAAACCTCCAACAGATCAGATCCACCGCGTCGCCACTTTAAATCCCTTCACCTCGCTCCCCCTTTTTCGATCCGATCACTTCGATCGCGCAGAATCGGCTCCGCGCCGGGGTAGCTTTCCTCGGGAGTAAATCATTCGACGACGTGGCAACGTTAACCAACGCCGTATAAACACCAATAAATACGCGGCCGTGTATCGTTGAAGGGGGTATTAAAGAGCCTACCCGGAGTACATACCATCAACCGCGAAACTCGAGAAGGAAAGAAGGTTTCCGCCTTCGTCCTCGTCGCCGAGATATTTATTTTCAGACCTGCTTGAGCTGGAGGTTCCTGCGACGTCGACGGGCACGAAGGTAGAGAATGGGGGACTGGTTTCCCTTTAGCTCGTCCCCTTCCTCCCTTCTTCTACCTCTTCTTCTTCTTCTTATCCTCGACTTGGCCCACAGTGTATACATATACCAAGCATAGCCGCGGGGACACCGGGGAACGCGATGCAGCGACTTTTCTTCGTTGCTCGAAGAGGTCGCCGAGCAATTCGCGTCTCCTCCGACTGCGGTTGCGGCGTGGACGCCGGTCCCCGCGACTCGGAGGCCAGGTTAAGACGAAGGAGCAAACGTTGGCGGAGGAGCAGAGCAACAGTGGCCATGCTCGACGCCCGAGGGCCGTCGGCGTTGTCTCACGCGGGCGTTTACGAATGTAGGGTTAGCGGACGAATGCCGCGTTGTTTTTTTCGTTTGTATTTAGTACTCTTTGGCCCATATATTTTAATCGACACTGCGGGGGAATGAGGTCGCTCGAGGTGGGCAATGGGGAGTCTTCTTGGAAATAAGGAACGTAGGCACTTTTGTTTTTGGGGTGGAATACCGGGGGAGTAGGTATATAGGGGAGGTTTGCCTATATCGTACCACTTAAGACATTTTACGTTATATTTGGTGCTAATTTGAACGCAAATGACTATTGGATATTGTAGCTTGATCTTTTAGGCACCTACTATTATATGCTTTACATTTTGTTCAGAACAAATTAATTTGTTATTAATCTTCTTGTCACGTACCGTAAAAGGTACGATTTAGGCAACCGGTCTCCTAAATCGTACCCATCGGTCTCCTGAATTGTACCTCCACTAAACATAGTGTCAATAACAAATGGAGAAGAAAGTATTCAACATAAAGTAATGATTATTATATAGTTACGTATACATAGGGTAAATCCGGGAGACGCAGTCGGGCTGGAGAGTTGGTCGAATGGCTATATTCGGTAGAGCTGTTCGAGTACTCGAACATTCGAGTAGATTGCAAAGTGAAGGTAGCGATTGACGAACGAAACACGTGGATCATTCGTGCCACCCGATTGTTTCCAGCCGCTCACTTCATTCGAGTACTCGGTTCGGCTCGAATGATATATGTAAAAAGGGTATATGTAAAAGTGTGTTAAGGTTCAGATCAATTAATTCTCTAAGAATCAACTGTTTCGACCAACTCTCCAGCCCGACTGCGTCTCTCGGATCTACCCTATGTATATTGATCACACACAGGCCGCAATAACCTACATAACTTATATAACATACGAGTTGTCAAATTCTACTGGTACGATTGTAGTGGTACGATTTAGGAAACATGATCGATTTATTTATAAACATCAATTTAAACTTCATAATGAATGTAATATGTACTTAAAATGAAAATAAAATATTCTACACTAAACCTGCTTTTAGAAAAATACAAAAATACACGACAAAATTGCATTGTTTGATAATTATCAGCTAAAATAAGCTAGTAAAAAGTTACATTATCATACCTGATTTTTTAAAATGTTTATAGCACGCACAAAATAGGGTGTAAGCTCAAAAGGTTTTGTTTCTATTTCTTATTTCGCACTTACTTGATATTTTTATTGTCAGATGTCGTTTACATTCATTAATTACTGAGAAATTGGTGAGGTACGATTTAGGTGACCTGTACGATATTGGCAACTCACCCCTAAGTAGGGTAGGGGTGTTGTGAGACGTTTGTAGGATATAAGGATTTAAACTTAAATAAAAGATCACTTTTATCGTAACATTGGCATTATCTTCATGGCTGTTCTATAGAATGTACATCGTACAATATACTTGCGTTAAAAATTTTTGGAAAAAGTTTTTTTTCGTTCAGTTATTTTTTTTAAACTCTTCAAAATTTTGTTAACGCAACTTTGCAGTGCTCATTTCACCATTAAACTTTTGTTTAAAACATTTCTTTTTGTCTGTTGTAGTTTAGGAGTTATACGCAAAAAAAGTGGAAGGGTCAATTTGACTTTGAGGTTAGTTTTCACCCCCTTAAAGGGGGATAGGGCACAAATGAAACACACCGTTGTTCTTGTTTTGAGTCACTCTAAAAACTCACAAAGTTGCATTCCAATCGGTGAGTCCGAGTTCGCGGTGTTCCCTTGTGAGTATATTACCTGATACACTTAATTTTTGGTTCTCCTTTTGTGTAATGTAAGTACGTATTTGCTTTAGAGATGCTTCTTTGCAGCAGTATCCATGATACACCATGTACGTACAGAGTTTCTTGGAGGCAGGGCTCCAATGGTCTACCTAATTGACTCACATCTTAATCTCCAACCTAAGCCACGAGTAAAGAGTGCCCATATTTCTATATCAGGCAGACGAGAGAGTTTGCATCCAGCGGATCATTTGATGAATAGTCGAATCGCGAAGATACCGGCTCGCGGCAGCGGTAACGATCATCAAGATTCAAGCGCCTTTGGGCAATCGATTGGCGTGCATGCAGGTGCCTCTAATAAAGATACAGCGTACAAGCGCGCAAGTAATTAACCTGTATCGCGATCGGGATCGATCTAAAAGAGGTTAATTACCCAGGCGACATACTCTAGATTTCATTCGTCTTTCCGACCTCGTTCGTCGGAATAGAAAATTAGATGACCACGACCGGCTCGTCTCGGCGATACAGAGATACGCTCGACCACCTCCCTTCCGATGCTAACGTTGTTCACCAGTTCGCAATTTATTGCGAACGCGGGGGAGAAAGATTAACGGGAGAAAGTGGAGAAGCATCGCCGCGACGATTTCAGCAACAGCTGTTCCGTCGCCGCTGCGCCCCGCATCGCTGAAAAGAACTCAGCTGTGTGTGTGTGTGTGCGTAGGATGCCCGGCATGAATGTATAAGTCATCGATATGCATATACAGGCAGGATATGCCAGCCGTGCATTACGATAATGAACACGATCGCCTGGAGGGTATCTATTAAAGGACACCTCGATGCTCGTAGACGACATCTTTGAAATATTGTACGATACGTAGTAGCAGACGCGAATAAAAGTGTCCATGAACTATGGAATATTAATAACATGGTATATAGGTATAACAATCTAGAAGAAAAGGAGAACGAAGGGGATTCAGAATGTCGTGGCAGGAAGTAGTATCGATCAGTGTCGATCAGACTAAAAAGTAATATGTACTTACGGTATCTACCTCGGTAAATACATATGCATAAAGGGGGCTACAACTCCAATTTTTTTGAATTTCAGATATGTTATGGAGGGAGGGTCCCTAGAATTGTGCACTTTGTTCGAAACGTGGGACGATCGTGGTCCAAAAGTTATGACGGATTAAAGTTTCCGTATATACAGTGGCGTGCAAAAGTATTTCGGCTACCCTTTAAAATCGCATAACTTTTTGAAAATTAATCCAAACGACTTGAGTTTTTTTTTAGAAGCTAGAGGGATTAGTTTGCTAAATGATGTGATTCGTCGTTTTGAAAAAAAATGCACTTGGTCGGAGTAGCAAAAAAAAAAATAGTAAAGGTTGCTTTTTAAACTTTTTTTGTGAGCCTGTAATGAAAATTCAAGAAATCCTTTTGTAGATTTAAGTAAGTTATATACGTGCCTAAAATTTCATCAACTCGCTGATTTCGGGAATTTCGCGATTTTCGATCTTACTCTGCGATCTTTAACCCTTTAGCGCCAAAGGTATCATATATGATACATTCATTGTTTTTGTCGTTTCGCCTTTTCCATTCGGATTTCGCTGTTTGCAACAGTTTAAATAATACATGTTCTGCGTAGTTTTATTCACTGAAGAAAATTGGACCCATCTGAACCCTGTATTCTTTGGATTTATGCATTTTGACCTTTGAAAAAAAATGAAAAATTTTCTTTAATAAAAATACATAAATTCAGACAATTTTTAACGATAAAAACAAAACAGGATATTTTTCCTTCAACGGGATCTAGATGCGGGTGCTAAAGTGTTAAGCATTCATAGCTCAGAGCAACGTTAACCGATTTTATTGACTCAAGTCGTTTGGATTAATTTTAAAAAAGTTATGCGATTTTAAAGGGTGGTCGAATACTTTTGCACGCCACTGTATGTACGTTTCATAAGATGTATCCGTAGTAGATTCGGTAATGATACAGATGAGCTTACTAAGTTACTAATATTCTAGAATGTCTCAGTATACATTACGAGGTATCGGTATCGATTTGGGGTAGTAGGCCCAAACTCAGGAATTTCTCCAGAAACTGAGAAATTCGGTGCATTTTCTCGCACTGTTAATGGAAAAAATTGTTAAAACATTTTTTTTGTTTTTTCTTGTGGTTTATCGACGAAATGATGCAACGAAACGTAACTTAATTGGTTGAATGGTTTCTGAGCTATCGTCTACACCGTGTTTTGTAAATGCGAATAAAGTGTTTCCGAGAGAAACGCGTTCAGTGTTGACGACTCATAGGTGAGTTCGGAGTTTGAAATACTTATGTGACTGCTAACTCTATACCGTTACGAATTCTGGTGTGAAACTTTCACAGGGTATTCTCGGGATGTTATACTACAAAAAGAATATATATAAAAAAATGGTTTTCTGAAAAATTTTAACCGTAGAGTGCCTTTCAGGACGGTTTCTAAAATAACGCATCAGAGGTAAGGGATCGCCCCTTGGCTCCGCCTATAAAATAATTCTCCACGCAACAACACAATTAATCATTCCCGTCCATACGACAAGACAGCATCCTGTCAAATAAAGAACAGCGGCAGCAATAAGCCCGGCTTTCCTTTCGGACCAATTCTCACCAGCTTCGAAGCGCACCTCGTGCGACGCGACCCGAAGGAAACGCGGAAGTAGAATAGGACGACGTAGAACAGCCGCGCGCGGTACGAAGGACGAGCGCGCGCATTCTTATTACCAGAGGATCGTTGTAGCCACTTTGTCGTGTTGCGCGGGACAGTTGTATGCACAGTGCTGTGCAGCGGGGTGCTCCGAGTGACCAGCTGCATGCACGTGTGCTGGCAAGATGAGCGTGGCCCCGGGGGCTCGTACGAGAAGGCGTCTAACACGTTCCGAGAGGACACGCGCGTGTCCTCAGCGCGTGCACCACGTCGCGAACTAGAAGTCTGCCCGGCAAGTTTGCGTGGACGGTGGACCGCCGCGGGCCATCGTCGGTATGCAAATTCGCCTGTTGTCGAGCGATCGACCGCGCGTTTCCGGAAAACGTGTCGCCGCGCGTGAAAATCTCGCCGGGGAATCGCTCGCCAAGAAAGCTTGCTCCGCGAGCGTTTGATCTCGCGATTGCTCGTGGCTCTCGATAGGCAGGTAGTAGGGAAATAGTTTGCGCGATGAAAATGTTGGTACTGACCGGCGATAACAGTGAGGAATAATTTGTTAAATGGCATTAAAATGGTCGGCTGAAATTGGCCGAGGTAATTCAGTAGAATTAATGCTCCGTGTAATTTGTAAATTACTCGGGCGGAGAAAACGGCGAGTTTGGTTGAACGGCAGGAAATTTTTGATTAATTACGATCCGCTGTTTAATAAACGTCATTCTGCCGGGTCACTCGCTCCTCCGGGATGATACTGTTTCGCGAATGGATTCGTTTCCACGGAAATTGATAAAAGTATACCATGTACGAACTGATAAAAGCCTACGGGATATAATTCGTCGAAGCTCTGGCAGCGGATTCTCGTTCCGCAATTTCATTTCCCTCTCGCCTCTCCCTGGATCTCTCTCAATAACATCTGTAATGGAACAGTATTTTCCAGCGCGTTCGAGCAGCAACATTATCCAGGCAATTATTTGGCGCAGCGTAATAGGGATAACAGCGGGATATTGAATTAGAGCGGGGTGCAGAGCGTGCGCTGAGTTCTTTTCATTTGGTAGGTGGAAATATTTTCGGGTAAACGTTCACGAGTTACCATTCTAGGGTTTAACAGTTGAACGCTCGTCATTCGATGGACATAATTCTGCTATGGAGAGGTTTTTTCATTGAACCAAGTTGGAATTATCCAGGGCCGGGTTAAGATCTTTTGAGGCACTAAGCACTTGAAATATTTTGAGGCTCGCTTGTACAGCCTGATCATTTCAACGCAATTTACGGCATTTCTTAGGATTTAAGAAAAAAGACCCAGGTGGCAAACGTTGTGAAGGGCCCATTTTCTCGGGAAATGAAGAGGTAGTTTACTAAAAGCAGGATAAGTGTTGTAGTACAGAAAAAAATATAGTTCGGATAATTGATAATTTCTTTTAAGGGGGTGTATCAGTTTGAACTCTCGGAAAGTGTGTACATTTTGTATATTTGTTTACAAGTCAACGGCTTGATGAAGATTTCCCGTTTTTTTTTTGTTATTTTTACATAGTATTATGATCTACTTAACAAAAAAGTTTCAGTTAAAAAACTATTGTTTTTCGGAAGTTATGCATACATATCCGAAAGTCTCTCGATTTTAGACGGCTAAACGGTGGGCCTAAAAATTCGCGCTACGTTCAACCAATTCACTTTCACTTTTGCATGCAGTATCGTAATAAGATTCCATATCGTCTAACGATTTTTTATACTGATTCCCCGTTGATTATCCGTTCCCCCCCAGACTCTTATCAGTCCTTCAAACATGCAGTGCGGCAGCATATTCTCCGAAACTTTTAATTTTCTTACTTTACTTTATTCTTTGCGTTATTCTCATGTTTAGCTTTAAGTCTTAAGCTAATTTTTAGTTTCGTTTATTCTTAACGTTTGTTATGATTCTTGTTATCTCTATTTTAGTTCAGTTTATAGTACATGGTTAGGATTCTTAACAGTGCAGCCTCGCCTTTACTCTTATTGTCTATACCATCTGTAAATATTCAGGTTTCTTCTTTTTCTTTGAGTAATAAAGACGATTAATAATAATACTAATAATAATAATAATTATTTATAAAGAAAAAAGGTGGTCTTTTCTCTTAGAAAAATGTAACTTTAGCTTTGATCTCTCACTATTTCTTTATTTTTCAAAATTTTCAAAATCGGCCCCGTTGGACGATAGCTATTGACATACTTTATAAGAATATTTTATTGTTTCTGATTTCAGACACGACATACAGCTACTTTCAGGCCCACCGTTTATCCGTCTAAAATCGAGAGACTTTCGGATATCTATCCATAACTTCCGAAAAACAAAAGTGTTTTAACTGAAACTTTTTTTTTAAGTAGTTAATGATACTATGTAGGGTAAACTCGGGTGACGCGGTCGACCTAATATAAAATGGATATTAAAACCAATATAGACATTACTTATTTTATCAGAACAAACCTATATGTTCAGAATTTTTATGCTCATTCAGAAAAAACTGGTTGATATTTGCTTTAAGACAATATTAAAATACAATAGTAAATCGGGTTGTAAACTGAAGTCATGACATCTGACCACCTCTCCCGATGTGCCGGGAGAAACGGGTTTCGTCGTTGGCAGAGACCACTCACATAATTATTCATGGAAAATTAATCAAGGATAAAGCAAAATTATTTATGAGTGAATACAACTACAGATTCATTGATATTTAATTTGTTTACGTTAAACAAGTAAAGAACACGTCAAACAAAAAGTGAACTACCTACTGGCGATTAACAAGGCAAATGAATACAAAAATGAATAAATAAACTAAATAAACGAAAATAATAACACAATAATAATAAGAAATAAAAAAAATAAACAAAAATAATAAAAAAAATCATATCTCGACCATCTCTCCTTTCTGCAGCGAGAGATGGTCTTCTCGTTAGCTTTGAGAGGAAGAGTTAACATGGTCAAATACTTTGGCTGCATTGTCCCTCAATGTCACTACTATTTTATTATTCCAAATAATAAACGAAAATAAACTTAGAAGTATATTTTAAATACGATTCTGTACAACCGCTGTTTGACAATAGAGGTTAAATGTAACCCCAATTTACATTTTAAAGCCTATAAATCCAGAAAAACACAGAAGGAAGCGAAATGACGCTATTCATTCAACTGTTTGGCTTCTAGAGAAGAAATTGGTCTGCACTTTAACGCGTTTTTACGTGCAGAGTCTGAAATATAGCGACTCGACCAACTCGCCGACCCGACCGCGTATCCCGGAGTTATCCTAGAGATAGTAAAAGAACGGGAAATCTGCAAAAAACCATTGACTTCTAAAAAAATCCACAAAACGTACATATTTTCCGAGGGTTCAAACGGGTATACCCCCTTAAGGATGGGGCCAGGCGGCAACTGGTGATCGCCCGTCCTGTTAAATCCGCCACTGCTTCCCCCCGTGCAATGGCATTCGTTACGAGCGTTGCAGCATTCATCCAGCAACTATACCCGTGGACAAAGGAGTTGGTGGTCTGAGAATACCAGGTACCAGCAGTCCTCAGCGGTCGGTTTAAAGCCAGCCGAGGACTTGGCCAAATGATTCAGGGTCAACACGTCGCGCGCGCACACGCGAACACGCGCCAGCGTACGCAAGTTTATAAATTCAGGAAACCCGAGGCTCGGCTCTCGTACGCGCGGCGCACACCTCCCGGCCTCGTTGACAGAGCAATCGTACAAGAAACCGAGCCGAGTGCAGAGCGCTGAGGACACTCGTGGCCCCCGGCTGCTGCGAATGCAAATTCGAGAGTGCCTCATTTTCTTTCGCGGATAGTATTATTTGAACGCCCCGGGGCGCGCGTCGGGTGCCAGAAGTCGAGACTTCTCTCGCTCGGGGGGCAATCTCGCAAAAGCTTTTTCCGCTGCGATGAAGCACGTTACTTGGCGAGGCGTTCGCTCCACACCGTGCAACGCGAACACGCAAGGTCATCTCTTCCGTCTGCTTCGCCGTTGACCCTCCTGTAGACGAGCTTCTTAGACTGCTTTATGGGACCAATACTGTTGCCTCCGCGTATACTTAATGCCGCGGAGAAGTGCGACCAAAGTTTGCTAGAGGAAAGGCAGCTTCCACAAAAAATTATGATTTGGTTCAAACTCTATATTTTCTTTTCTGTACTAACACACTTAACCTGCTTTTAAAGTAGCTATCACCTGCTTTCATTTTTCTGAAAAATGGGCCCCTCGTAACGTTTGCCATTTGTGCCTTTTTCCTCAAACCTGGCACTGGGCAACACACTTTTGCTTCTGCTCGAAGTGGCAAATAATGCTATATGTTTGTTTTAATAAGTCTGATGTCTTGTCTGCTGAGAATATCTGATATTCGATCGCGCTATATTTGTCCAGTGGAATGCGTTTCTTCGTGACTTTCTCCCTGCTAACCGATTGATTATTGGAACGTGACGGAAATCTCCTTGGATTTCTGTTATTCTCACAAGACACTCCGCATTCCTCGTCACTGCGTCCGGGACCCCTGTTTGTATCGACGGTTCCTGCCTATAAATATTATACTGCGGATCCCATAAGCCGCGCAATGGAGGAATCAAATCAGAGCTTGGAAGGCATAGACTTGTTTTCCACCTCGCTCGACTCGTTCCGAGCGTATCTGTATAGGCGACTCCTAGCATCGGTAAACCATATTCTCACTTGCGTCGTGATTTGGGTTCGTACAGGCAGACTGGTATAGTTAACTTATTTTATGTTATGTTTATGTTATTCTATTTTTATTTTATTTTATGTTATGTTATTTTATGTGTTAATTCCGTTATACTTTGTACACTAAAGGGTTCTCCCGTTTAAATAATAATAATAATAATATTTTCCATTGCCAATTCAATTAAGAAGGCATTGCAGCATACACGCGCGGGAGTACAATGGAGTTCGCTCTTGATGAGCCTTGAAGAGCATAAAATCACGTGGGCGTGCGGAGGAGGTTGGTTTACCACTCGAGGAGTAGCATAATCGCGAACACTTGCTGCTTCGCTTCACGGTCTCGCCCCCGTGCACCCTTATCCCTGCGCACTTATATCCCATTCAAATAAGTTTCGCATAAATATTTATCTTGGCTACTAGTATCTACTACCAGTGGCGCACTCGGGATTTAATCTTGGAGAGCTGACAAGGGAAGTTAGGCAGCCGGGAAATTCAGAAAATTATGCAATTCTGTGTGCAAGTGGAGTAGTTGATCCAGAAAGCTATTTTTTTGTTGGTACCATAGCACGGTTTTAGGGGGTGAAATCACCCGTTGAAAAAGTGTGGCGTTTTCTTTTTCGCGGAATATCTCGAGAGCGGTGAGGGATATCGAAAAGAAGTTTAAACAAAAGTTACATCTTCTTTTTATAACTACAAAACTGCGTAAAAATAATTATCGAAAATCAATACTTTACGAGTTACCCTCACCAGCAATCATTAATTCGATAATTATTTTTACTCAGTTTTGTAGATATAGAAAAGAGTGTTTGTTTAAATCTCTTTTCGATATCTTTCCACGATCTCGAGATATTCCACGAAAAAGAAAATTCTGCCTTTTTCAAGGGTTGATTTCACCCCCTAAATCCGCACAATGGCATCAACAAAAAATAGCTTTCTATTACAGATCAACTACTCTACTTGCACGCGAAGTTGAATAATTTTCTGAATTTTCGTTTAAAATCCTTTGTTGGTGGTTGTATCAATGCAGTCGCTCGGCAAGCGAAAGATCCCGGGTTTTTTATTCCCAGTCCAAGCACCTGATCGGCCGACTCCCTTTCCCCTACAATCGTTATTTAATTTATGGTAGCTTTTGATCGCTTTATAGCGATGGGATGGACTATCCGCGGTGTATCATTGAAATTGAACGGATTGTAAATCAATGCGATAATACTTGAAAAACGAAAGAGGAGCTCGCAATAAGTACCTACATCTGTCAATCATTAGCGAATTTTCATTAATGCCGGACGGTCGAGGAGCAGTTATAAACGCGTACTTAGCGGTGGACGTTGCGCGAAACACTTGTATCTCATTAACTGCCCCTCTGCATTTCATTTGCATTGATTTCCAAGCTCCATCGTGTTTCGACTGTCTGCCTGTCTGCTCTTAATACGCAGCTGTGCGTGAGTTCGCTGTTTCATTGCACGAAGCCTTTAATTGTGCCGATTACGATCGACGATCAGTTGTTGCAATCATGTCTCGTCATTTTTTCTTTCAGTTTTATATCGCGCATACTTATCCTCATCGCATCGCTTAAGAAAACCTTGGAGAATCATCCATAAAGACCGTTCTTATACTCGTCGTATCAGCGTCGGGCGTCATTCGAATAAATGTTGATTCCAATAAATTCTTAAGAATTCAGAATTTAGAATTTTCAAGATTTTAAGAATTTGTTCGAACAAATCTTTATTCCCATTAAACGCCACTTAACCGGAAGTGGTGCTCGAAGCAGTCCTAGGTATAATATATCAAATTGAAAGATGATTTTCGAACAGCAGCACGCTCCAAGTCGTTCCACAAAATTATTCCCTTCAATTTGGATTATCCATCATTCACGCTCGCCCATAATTCCGCGGTGCACGTGAATTTTACCGAGCCATAAATTTCCAAGACACGGCACGCGCGCCTGGCGGCCATCGACAAAGGGGCAGCTCGCGGGGACATTAACGATCCAGGTACCGACGCGTTGGAATCGCAAGCGTCCTTCCCGGGGAAATTACTCCGCGACTCATCGTTATTCAACGGGAATTCGGCGCGGCTGGTGAAACGGGCGCGCTTTAAAGTCGCGGACATTATGCTAATCCGTCACGTACTCGCCCGTTGCGGATTTTCGCGGCGCTCCCTCTCGCAGGTGCGACGATTGGCATGGAAACTGGAGCGCAGGACGATCGAATCGTTTGTACTTTATACCGCCTCCGTGCGGCTCAGTGGCGCGTGAAAATGACCGAGATCTCCGTTTTCGCGCGCGTTCCTCGCCCCCTTGCCCCGCCGTCGTCCAAGGAATCGCCTGGCGCTGGAATGCACGCGACCGATCGATCGAATTTGTCGCCGATTAAAACGACTCTCCGGCTACCAGCGTTTCGCCTCTCGACGCTAAGGCGGTCTTAGAAGGATCGCGTGTCCCGTTCACCCGTCCACGGGTGGATTTCACTTTATGAGTTACGGGATTCGGAATGGCAACCGATCGACTTTATCTCGAACGAGCTGGCCCATTTAGCGGGCTCGCTTCGCTGCAACTTGCCTTCGCCGCGAAAGAAACGCGATTGGCTAAATAAGATACACCGACATTTGCTCCCAGTTGATGATGGCGGACTTTACCTTGCACTTCAGCTTCCGTTTGAGACGCTTCGGCGAACCGAGTTACTCCCGGGGAATTTAACACTAGGTTTACGGCACCCGTCAATTTGACGGATTTCAAAGTTCGCAAAATAACAGCGAAGAAGAAAACACCATCGCGGTAATTATAACAAATTTGTAAATTGCTTGTTAACAATTCTGGGATAATTTCTGGGGAAAAACTTTTTACTTATTAGCAATTTATTTAGACGGTTTCTTAATTCTTTACTAGGTATATTGGGAAACCAAGTGGAGGCGTGGCTTAGATTTCAGCGCTGTGGTGGTAAGTTGGCAAACTATTGCAAGTAGGCTTGGATCCCACCAAACATTGAGAATAAGTATTTATTAATCGCAGAAGTAAAAATTTAGTGTTCAAAAAATTTAAAAACACTCGTTTCTCACAACGTGTCTATATAAACACTGATAATCGTATGGACTTCGACAGATTTCAGCCTACTCACAGTAGTTTAATTTTCTGTCACTAGTTGGCGTATCGAAATTCTTGGTTTCCCAATAGGAAATGTCCGTAAATCTAGTGTTAATTCAATGCGTGTGTTGTAAACGGTGCTGGTAACAAAGATTAGAAAAATTTCTAACTCTTGGCTAGGTAGAGTGGATCACTGTGTTGCCTAAAGTTCGGAAAGCAAATCCATACCGTAAACTGGGGTGACTTTGCCCGCCGGGGTGACATTGCCCACTTTTTTACTCTGACTGAAAAATTACTATATGATTGAATTCGCTATTTTTTTTTTCGTTTGACCTTGGAAAAATTATTGCTATCGATTACAAAGCACCATATGTTCTAATTACTTCACAATAAAATAAAATAAAGTCTTTCCGAAAAGTGGGCAATGTCACCCCGGGCGGGCAAAGTCACCCCAGTTTACAGTATTTCAACTTTTGCATTCCTCTGTTCCGTTTTCCAGTGACGAACGTAACGGGCGTTCGACGAACGAAAAAGAAATTATGATTTCAGTCAAACACTATATTTTTTTTCGTACTGCTACACTTAGCCCGACTTAAGAAACTACTCCTCATTTTCCCGAATAAATGGGCCCCTCAGGATGCTTCCGACTTGGGCCTTTTTCTTTAAACACGTCTCTGTTGTTTTTTATAATTTAGGGTTCCTACCAAAATAAATAGGGATCACGATACGAAATGACGTGCGTTTCCGTGGCGCTACATCCGGCGCCAACGTCGCTGGTAATATGATATTATCCTCGCTGCACGGAAAATTGGGCTGCGGGTGAAAATCGTCAAAATCGACGGTTAATTATCATCAACGTCATGATTTCAACGGCAGATCCTCGTGACGTGAAGGACGCGCGGGCGGGCAACGTCCTTCGCCCTCGCAGAACTTCCTCCGTGGAAGCTTTCGTGCTGACCCACATCCGCCACTCCGCGAGTAACTCGTTAGGTCCGCTGATTGAAGATCGGACGTGGGGAACGGCACTGTAGTTATTACCAGGTTTAATAAGCGGCGGTGCTTTCGCGAGATGGATGAAGCCTTCTTGCCTTGCCGTGCAACCTGCACGCCAGGATGTGGTGTAATGAAGAAGAGAAGGTAGCGATGAGGAAAGATGGAGAACGGGATGGGAAGGTGTCGCGTGTAGGCAACGACGGCGGGTCCTCGGGGAGAATGCAAAACGACGATGGCACGTAGCTTGGATTAAGAGTGCTATCTTTAGAGAAGTAATTCGGCGTAAGCGATTCTCTTCAACGAGCAGCTTGGGGAATTCTAGCCTAGGCGTCGCTGCAACACTCAAAGTTACATAGAATTGTATGTAGGCATTCGGTGTTTGGGAATGGCTTATTTTGACGCCTCGTTAGTTTGGGTATTTGTAGAGTTCGTGAAAGTGTAACATCGGAGAGTCGACGCTGGGGGAATTGGTAACGCGCCTGCCCAGTAACGCAGAGTACCCGAGGATCGCGGGTTCGAGTCCCAGCACCCCGGTTCTTTTTTTCGTCTACGTATATTCTAATACTTTAGGTAAGTCGGTATGAATTTCCTGTTCTATCTGTTACAAACCGTATCTGATATTAATACAAAGGCAGTAGGGAACGTGTTCCAACAAGTCAACACATTCAGATTGCTTCTACAGTAATTCGTCGTAATAGTCCCGACGAACGGAGCTGGCGGCGGGCTTACGACGCGATGCGGACACTATTCCGCGGGGCCGATGACGCGAGTGAGAATTCCGAAGAGCGAGCGAGAGGGAACGAACGAGACAGTTGACACGAACTTGCCGTCGACTCTTTCGTTCTCTCAGCACTCTCGACTGAGAAGGATTCCGAGAATTGGTGGGGATAGTCATCGGGCGTACTACGCATGGTAAAAACGGGACAATAACGACGAATTATTGTAATAGTAGCGATTAATGGGTCCCAGAAAGCAATGCAGGAAATTCAAGTCCAACTTAAATCAGTTACATTAGAAGTTGAATCCAAGCAGACGCTATTATATACCGCAATATTTCCAGAAGAATCAATATGATTCCAAGATTCTACGCAACACCCGAGGCTCGTAAAACCCAACAAAACCCAACAACTGAAACCCTTCTCCATCGATCTCTATCGAACGCGGTTCATCGGTTTGCTCCAAGGTTGAAACGTGAATGCCAGCGCGTGCCACCAGAGAGAAGAGTCACAGAAAAAGCTTAACACGGCGGAGGAACGCAGCGTCGTCGAAGGTGGACGCTGAAGAACGTCGTAGACCACAAGGGTGTATCGCGTGTTCATTGTCCCGTCGAAACGCGATTACTTGTACGTCGCGGAATAAAAAGAGACCCGCGTGTCTGTTGACTGCTGGCTCGCAAGGAGAAAGCGCAAGGGGGGGGGGGGGCGGAGAGTGGGGGAAGGGGTAAAAAGGTGACCAGGGAGGATGAGAGAAGGCGAGTGGCTCCGTTCTTTGGTGCATGCACGAGCTTGAATAGCGGATGGTCGAAGCGCGTGCCGACCGGTTTGGCTTGCGCTCGCAGTTACCACGAACACTTACGTAGGTAGCCTGAAATTTATCGATGCCGTAGCCTGCCACGTAGCCCCGGCTCATCCTTTCAGTGCGCGGCAGTGCCTGTGTCGCTTAATTCTCGTTTAGAGGAGCTTCAATTAACCGGCGATACATCATTCGAGAGTACTCCGCGTCGTTGAGCAATCGATGTTCCATTAAGGCCACTCGAAAACCCGCGTCCCTTTCTTTTGCGCAACGAACGCGCGCTATCCACGCGAGGTGATGTCCAGCTGCTTGTGTTCTCGGTATAATCTCGATGGGTCACTGAATAGCTTGATTAAGACGATCAATCTCAATTACTTCTCGATCTCTGAAATTGATGCGGCGGTTAACGGGGGAACGACCGTTTCAAAGTGTCCAAAATCGGACTTTTTCTTTTTGCGTATTTTCATAGATTGATGATTTGGAAAATTATAAATCAAGTCCGATGCAAAAATTCCGAAAATTGACGAAGTTATATGCATTTGAGTGAAACATCCCAGGTAGCACGGTTCGGTGCGGCTCGACCGATCGCAGCGGATCTGTATTTTTCATTAAAGTGGCCCTAAAAACTCGCACTACGTTCAACTAAGTCACTTCCAATTTTGTATGCAGAATCATAATAAAATTCCACATGATCCTACGAGTTTTTTTTTTAAATTCTGATTCCCTGTTAATTATTTATAAAGAAAAAAGGTGGACTTTTCTCTTAGAAAAATTTAACTAGCTCTGATTTCTCACCATTTCTTTATTTTTCAAAATTTTCAAAATTTGCCCCAAAGGACGATAGCTATTAACATACTTTATAAGAAAATCTTACTGTTTTTGATTTCAGACGCGACATACAGATTTTTTTCAGGGCCACCGTTTAGCCGTATAAAACCGAAAGACTTTCGGATATGTACCTATCCATAACTTCCGACAAACAATAGCTTTTTAACGGAAACTTTTTTTTAAGTAGTTCATAATACTATGTAAAGATAGTAAAAAAAATGGTAATTTTCATCCAGTCGTCGACTTGTAAAAAAATCCACAAAATGTACACATTTCCAGAGGGTTCAAACGGGTACACCCCCTTAAGGGGGTAGATGGAAGGGTGCTTTAAACTTTTTGAAAGGGAACTTTAAATTTTTGCTTAAAATGAGGGTAAACTATTACTTTACGATTTTTGAATAATTTTAAAAAATGAGGAAATGGCTTCGTAAAGAATTTTCCTTTTATTTACTGAAACAGTTCGGCTTTGGAGGTTTATAAAAATTGACAAATTAATGATAAAAACATATACGTTACATCGAAGAAAATCTATTTATCATTAAGCAGAAATAAGAATTGTTTACTTTTATGTTTGAATCGCTTTTGGTGCTAGGGGCCATCTGACAAGACATGACGTTAGACAATGTTGTATAACTCTGCCACTATAAAACTTTGTGTAATAAATAATGTATGGAAATAAAGTTAACATGTTGCCTAATATCTCCTAAAAAGATTCGGATACTTAATTACAAAATTACCTGAGAAAACAAATTTAACATTTACCCATTCTTTTAGGTCTACAAAGTGGTGCACCATCTTGGTTAAACTTTCATTCGAATTTCCTTGGTCAATCTTTTTCCGGATACTCCATACCTCTTCTACTTCGATGGATAGAATTTGTCGCTCTTGTACAATTCTCAACTGGCTGCCTTTAAGGAAAGGTAACCTGATTGGTCGTTTTAAGATCCAGGGAAGGAAGGAAAGGAACACAAGGGGAAGTTTAATGAAAATTGAACTGCTGGCTTTAGCGTAACGCTGTCGGAGGTAGTTTAGCAAGTAATACGACTATTATTTTAGCCACGTAACTCGACGTGCAGGCAAAGCTATTCTAATGGCCCACTGACTGTGCACGATAAAACGGATTACAACAGTCGATCGCCGAGTTACAGCGAATTATTAGGGGGTAGGTTGGTCTCGTGTGCGAAAACAGACTTTATGAAGCTAACTACTCTCTCTCTCGAGTTTAAGGTTACATCTCCACAGGCAACTGTTATTGTATTGTAAGTCCGGGAGAGTTCGACCACTTTTTAGAAAAGAAATTGTAGCATCGTTGTATTTCACATTTTTGTCGTTTTATGCACATTAAAGCAAAGCCCAAAGAATTTCGAGTATATATAAATTATAGTGTGCGATAATTTTAAATATTTATTTTCATTTCCAACGAGAAACATTGGCACTGCGACTGGTCAGTCTCACCCGCATGTCGGGGTTAGACCGTCCACCCACTACGAGTAATGAAGGGAGCGATCGACCACCTTATCAAAAAAAAATTAAAAACGAATACACACGTATTGTTGGTGTTACACAGTAGTTATATGCATGTTATATCCCCAATATCGAAAGAGTGTAAATAAACTTAGCTGTTTTTCAAATATCACCACCACTGTCACTTGGTCTAAAAACTTTCAGACTCGCATAAAGTCTTAACTGTATCTTATAATTCAATTATGGATTTGTGACAATGGTCAATGCGAGATAAACAACAAGCGCATTCATTTCTTTTGTGTAAGTGACACACAGTGGCCTATTTTGCGTCAGTCTTAAAATATCAACACTGGCCGGACTCTCCCGGACTTACCCTATATGCGTAAAAATCATTTCTGAACTTCAACCAACCTTTGAACTCAATCTCATTATTATTTCTATTTTTCACATTCATCGTTAAGCATAAAAGAATCAGGTTGCTAGCTGCGATATTTATATAGAAACGCCATGGCTGCGGGTTGAGTATTCGAAGGGAAATGCGATTGACTAATGGTGTCCCTGTTCAACTTTAAATCTATTAGATAAGATCGTCGGCTCGCCGTAATTCAAGCGACTTCAATGACGTTTCATGGAATACCAATCGAAAGCCCCGAACGTTCATCAGATTCGCGCAATCGAGTCGCACGCAGCTAGCGTGTCCCCTGATGCTTGTATAGATAAATTTAATCGCGTCAACTTTATCAAACGGTCGTTATTCTCCTGTGAAAATTTATCTGCGTCACTGCGGCTGTATTTTTTCCCCGAAATCTAGGATCCTAACTGTCCGCGTCGCCTACGGGAAGTCCTTTTTATTGGCGAATAAATTCTTCGGGGCCTTCTCTGTTTTTCATCGGCCACGCAGGCGGTTCGTGCGAACCCGTGCCTGTGTGCGCGCTCAGGCACTGCGGCGTGCATGTGCATAAACCAGCCACGATGTAAATCTTTCCGCGACTCAGTGCGCCTTGGCACTCGTCCGAGAAGCCTCAGCCATTGGGACTCTGAATGCACATCTTATCTGTGTTTGTCTCAACGGGTTTCCTTTGATCAACTATCTCTTACCGATTACAGGTTCTAGGTATTTGGGGTGCGTGGGTCAATCTGTACTGTGCTCTTAATGAAATCAGTACTGTGGGGAATTTCTCGAACCATGTGAATGTATTTTTGGGGGGAAAATTAGTTGATCGCTTCGCTGAAGTGGACTTCGTTTGGGAGAGCGACCGATATACGTTGTGATCAAAAAGTATCCGGAATGTCACGTTTAAACGAACCCCGCTTGAGATATTGTCTAAATCATTTTTCTTCTAAGTTGGTACATCCGTCAGTTGTTTACATGTCACTCTTAAGCGCAATCTGTCGGATAGTTTGTGAGTAATAGCTTTGTAAACAAGTCATTGTTTGTTGTACTCTGCGATTTTCGCTATGTCGAATTTAGTTGAGCAAAGAGTCTGCCTGAAACTTTGTGATTCTAACAAAATATCATGTGCGAAAGCGTTGAAAATGTTAACGGTAGCCTACGGAGACTCGACAGTGTCGAGAACACAAGCATACGAGTGGTATAAAAAGATCAAAGCGGGCCGTACTGTAATTGATGATGTGCCTCGTTCCGGTCGTACATCCACCTCTGTGACTGACGAAAGCATCGAAACAGTTAAGAAAATTGTGCTCGAAGATCGTCGTGTGAGCATCAGGGAGATAGCAGCCGAGTTTGGGTTCTCGTTCGGATCGGTGCACAGCGTTATGCGCGATGCTTTGGGCATGAGACGAGTTGAAGCGCGGCTTGTGCCGAGTGCCTCGGCTCACACATCTCATCTTGTACGCGACTATTGGACCAAAAACAACGTTAATACCGTTCCGGAAGCTCCGTATTCACCTGGCACGGCCCCGTGTGACTTTTTCCTGTTCCCACGACTCAAGTTACTACTTCGCGGAAAGCGTTTTGAGACGATTGAGGCGGTAAAGGAGAATTCGCAGAAGGAGCTGAAGGCGATTCCAAAATCGGCCTATGAAAAGTGTTTTGATGGAGATTACTTTGAAGGGAATAAAATATATATCGATGAATAATTGAACCGTTTTCCTTTTATTGACAAATTCCGGGTACTTTTTCATCACAAAGTAGATATTCTAGATTGTTCACGGGTACCTACTTTCTTTGTGAAACTAATATCGAGCACCTGAATTCTTCTACTACTTATAACTAATTTTTATGTCCTTGATCACAAATGAGCCCTCAACTTCAACACACAGTACTCCACATTTTGGCGATAAATATCAGAACATATCTCCTCATATGATTGTATCAGGTCAGTGCAAAAGATTGTATCGTTTTATAGAACCAAAGCTTTTATTAAAATTAAAAATACCTATATTAGGTACATGTTTTTTTTTTAATAAACCTATTTTCCTTTGGTGATGTATGACCTTTTGCCAATTTTCTGGTAAAACTACAAATAGGTATCGTAAAAAATTCCGTACATCACATATCACTTAAGGGGTTACATTCACCTAGCGGTCCGGAGAAAGCATACAAGTTCAGGAATTTTTTGGGGAAAAGTATAAGTAAAAATCATACACAATGTTTTTCTATTAAAAGATACATCTTTTCACTATATCATTCTAAATTTTCATGAAATATTATTACTAACTAAAGGAGATATCGGCTTCGATATAAGTTCGGTTTTTTTTAAGCACTAGCTGGTAGACATTCTCTAGGCCAAACGATGCATCTGATAGCAAAAATTCAAATAGATTTTAAAAACGAATAACTTTCAGAAGTACCCGACGTTCTTCGAATTTTAATATTGTATTTTGTCAAAAAAGAGCGATCGTCTGAATTTGAAATATGTTATTTCGGTGGAAAATTTTTTCTTTTCCAAGTATTTCGATTATTGCAAAATTGAAAGCAACATTTAGAAATGTAAGAACGTCAGGTACTTCTGGGCACCGTGACCCCATGTTTTTTTCGCCATTACTTTAAAGCAGTCAACTGTGTTTGATTTGAATTTTTTTCTATTGACAGAATTTGTAAAGATAGATCAAACATCAATAATCTAAATAATAATAAAATTTATGGGTTCTTTGTAAAAAAATTCCGAAATAAAGCGACGAAAACGCCTCGTCAGACCAGAATACCCCCTTAACATATTAAAAGACTTACAAACCTCCCTACAATGCATCCAACTTAACAAACCCTCATCACCATGCAACAGCAATCTACCAGTCACACAACTGACTCCTCCTGAACGCCAGCGAAGGAATAATCCCCCACAATCCCCTTACTCTAAAGCACATTTCCCCACACAACAACAGCACCCCCGGCCCGAACTTTATCGCCTCAGCAATGGGACATAATTCTGTCAACCTGTAAAACATTCTCACGTCCCATGCCGCGCGTCGGCTCCAGAAAGCCCGATCCTCTGAACCCCCGTCTCATCCAGTCGCGGTCGCCTTTATCGCCGGATAAATCCGCCAGTCGGATTTTTCCGTGGTTCGGTCGTGTATGATCAGGCCGGTACACGGGGCTACAGAAACGGCTAGCCGCAACGAGATTTCTCTCTTCCGTTCGGTACGAGTTTGGCCGCGGCGTAAATCTCTCTCCGCCCGGCCGTGCCTGGTGGCAATGCGTCGCGGCCGGCTTACACGCCTGCCTGCCTGCCTACGAGAGCGGTTGCACGCGTGGTTACTTGGGGCCCGCCGATCTCGGGTATTCAGCTAACGCGGCTGCCCACGTAACAGCACCGGGGCCTAAGCCTGCGCTCGCGGAGAGTGCCGAGGAGGCACTCCCGACACGCGTCAATGCATGTCTTGCTCCATTTCATCCTCGCCCATTCCCACCACTTACCTCACCTACTTACCCTACGAGACGGAAACTCTGACCGAGACGCGTTGCGGGCCGCGCTCGCCCTGGCCGAGATAGGAATTTCATGCGCGGCAACGCGCGCCTCTTGCGACACGCAGCGTTATACCAATGCCCTGGCAAACCAGGTGCGCGAGTTTCCCGCGCGGCCACGGATCTGCTGATGCTGCGGTGGCTTTCCGAGCGAGACTTCTTGGCAGACACTGTCACGTGGCTAGCATCGGTCCTGATTTAATTAGATGAAGATCTAGGTGGCGGAGATGCCGAGCTACCGTGTCGCGGAGCGTACGATTTCGCAGGATGTTATTGCGATAACGAGTGCAGTTGATGAGGCGGGTAGAATGGCGTTTGGCTGGTGGTTGCGAGTTCACTGGTTTGGCGCAGCGTGGGCAGCGGCGGATTTGGGTGCAGGCTAAGTAGGCTGCAGCCTAGGGCGGCAAATTTGGGGGGGGGGGGGGGCGCAAATTTTACGAAGCGAAAAATTTGGGGCTGGAAAAATTTTGGGAGCGGTCAATTTTGTGAGGCGGCAAATTTTGGAGAGTGACAAATTCTGAGGAGCGGCAAATTCTGGAGAGTGATAAATTTTAGGAAACAGCAAATTTTGAGAACCATCAAATTTTTGGGTGCAACAAGCTTTGGACAGCGGCAAATTTTGGAGGGCGACAAATTCTAAGGAGGGGCAAATTCTTGGGAGAGACAAATTCTGGGAAGCATCAGATTTTGGGGAGCGGATAATTTTAGGGAGCAACAACTTTCTGGGAGAGATCAAGTTTGAAAAGCCGCAAATTTTTGAGCGCGACAAATTCTAAGGAGGGGCAAATTCTGAGGAGTGATCAATTTTGGAAAGCGGCAAATTTTGAGGACCATCAAATTTTTGAGTGCAACAAGCTTTGGAGAGCGGAAAATTTTTGTAAGTAACAAATTTTGGGAAACGGCAAATTTTGGAGAGTGACAAATTCTGGGGAGTGGCAAATTTGAGGGAGCCACAAAATTTGGGGGGGGGGGTGGCAAATTTTGGAGAACATTAAATTTTAGGGGAACGACAAAATTGAAGGAAAGAAATAGAAAAAAGTAAACACAGAGACTTGAGATAACTTTAAAAACAAATTTCTTCACGTAACGAATTAGCAACGACTCACATGTGAGTTTTCATATTGAATTAATTTTGAAATTGTCTCGACTCTTTTAAATTAAAATATTCGATGATATTTCTCTTGTTAGCTTAGGGGTGCCAAATCTCCAAATCCACCCCTGGGTGTAGGCTGCATAAAAGCGTGTACTTTGGTTTCCAATTGTTTGCTAAGTGTTTGGAGGGGTGAATATTTCCAGAGTACGTGTGTAATTTTGTTTGGTTGATTACGAGGCTCTCGTCACACTTTTGTTGGAGTTATATGGAAGATTTTGATTGCCGCCGGAGAACGGACGTGCTATTACATTAGTTATTATTTAAGTAGGACCTTAAATTAAGTCACAGTACGTTCCTATTCATTTTGACTTCAATCGTAGAACCTGGTAGATGGAAAAAAAATCGGTTTATCGTGGTACAGGCGATTAAAATCTCCCTCTAATTACGCTCTTCAAACACGCGGCAATGGTCATGAAAATCATGGTTCTCCTCCGAGCTAACAGTCGAGATTGGCTTTAACGGCTCAAGCACTGTCGTTTCGTTTGCTTGGATTTCATTTTTTGCGATTTTATCTAGCAACCACAAATAATCGACAAGTCGAGCCATGTTTAAGCGGCTCTTTCGCAATTCCTAATTAATTGCACAGGACGCGTCACGCAAATAACTGTGCATGTCCTTATTTGCACCAGTTTAGCAACAGCTATAATGCAGCCTCATATTTGTATCGAAAGAATGTGAAAGTATATCTATAGAAGACAAACCATTATTTCAATTATGCCTGCAGTATGTTATAAGCAATACAACCTGAACACTAAGCAGGGAACATATGGAACCTGCACACGCCGATTTTGATGAGACTCCGCAGATTTGTAGAATAATGAATCGGCAATCGTCCACGTTGAAGGGGTGAAAGCAGCCCGTAAAGTCTGGGTTAGAAAACATATTTTCTGGAAATTTCTCAAATCTCGGCAGAGGATTAAATTCACCTTTAAAAACGCACACACTTTAAAAAAAGAATTTTGATCTAGGTACGTCTAATTATTAGTCTAATTATTAGTCTGATAATTAGACGTACCTAGCACAAAATTCTTTTTAGACTCTAATAGGTAGATTTTGAGATATTCAAGAAAAGATAATTCCGCCCCTTTAGGGGTTCTTTTTACCCCTCCGACGTGGACGACTTGCAATAACAAAAAATACGTGTATAATATTTTTCACTACTTTACAAATCTGCAGAGTCTCATCAAAATCGGCGGGTGCGCGCTCGATACGTTCGCTTGTAAGATGTATCACCCTACTAAAATTCTAAAGTATATTCATATCACAAGTGCCTAAAGCGTGTACAAAGTCACTGTGCATCTTCGAGATCCGAAACGTGGTTGTTCTACTACCCTGATCTCTTCGCAAGCGTAAACTCTGTTTTCCTCAACAACAGCCTTGCAGGAACATGCGCCCTGGCAACAAATTCTACGACCAGCGAATCGAGGAACGAAATATTTACATTGTTTAAGTCCTTCCATGCACGTACGCATGTTTGGGCACAAGAAGACCTCGACAGATCACCAAGGATCTTGAGAAATCCACCCGAAAGGCTATAGATCCTCCCCCTCCATCGATTTTACATGGTCTAGCAAGTTTCGCAACCAGAATTTTAGAAACCCCTAATAACATATTCACTTCCAAAATCTTCACGGCAATCAAAGGAAACCAATTTCTTCGATAATACTTTTCCAAGCTATCTTTTTAAAACGCGGAGGGATTTCTCGTTGAAAAATAGAATTTCGGAGAAATCCCAGGAACGTAAAACCCCTCGTCTATCCGTGGACACGCGAATCGCGGGCCCGATATCTCGGACAAGGGAAAATATTTACGGGAAAATTTCGCCGTGGGTGGCGCGGCTTCATGAATAATTTCGGTCCGCAGGAGACTCGTCAGCCCTCGGCTAGGCGCCCGGGGCGCTCGGTTCTAATTACGGCAACTGCAGAGCTCGTCTGCGCCGGGGGCGATCCCCCGGGTCAGTTTCCAACCCCCGGTTTCCCTACCCCAGCACAATTTCCACAGAGTCCACATCCCTTCCACATCCGCTCTGAAATGCTGGCGGTGCTGCACCCCCTGGCCTTCTCCTCCCTGCCCTCCTTCTACTCCCGCTATCAGTACACGTCCACCACCGCCGCCGCTAACTGCTTTGAAAACTTTTCCACCGTAACCTGGTATTTTCCGATTTCGAGCCGTCGCTGCCGCGAAACTCCTTCTGTTATTTCAAATGAACTGGATATCCCGCGGAAATTCAATGAATAAAAACGCGTGTCCCCCCCCCCCCCCCCCGCCCTTTCTTTATTCCGTCCATCTCTCGCGTCTGTTCCCCACCCTCGCACCCTGTGCGCTTGTACGAAATCGCGCGCGCGATGCCAGACGATAGAGTCGACGTGGAGAGGAGGATCGGAGTCAGCGGCTCGTCGATCATGGGATTCGCGAGGCGCTACGAGAGTGTGTAAATATGAAATGAAAGGTGGAATCGAGGGGAATGCGCGCATTGTGCGATCACGGAATCGCTGTGAACGCGTGTTGCGTCAGTTGGCCGCTAATTAGGAAGATCCAGGCCCCGTCGCGACTATTTCAATGGCATCGCGACAGGTTCACAATATCGGCGGTATTATTCGGGTGAAACGTATTTAATGATATGACGAAAAAAAATAATAATTCAATGCACTGCGCTATTACAATACGTAGCAGTCGACAAACGATTCCTTGCTTAAATTGAGTATAGCAAAAACACTGACAGTAATTTGTTAGCTTCAAAGAATCTCCACAATGCAGTGGGAAGGTTTGATAGCGAAGCATGTATCATTTGATCAAGGCAATCTTGAAGAAATGCTAGAGTATTACAGATTTGAGATTCAGTGGTAATACGTATCGCGGGTAGATTTAGGGTTGCCAACTTTTTTTCGGGGAAATATAGTAGGTACTTTACGGCCAAATGTAAAAATATAGTACATTGTGGAAAAATATAGGGTAAAGGCAGGTAAAATGGAACGGCACGTAATGCGGAACTTCGTTAAATTTCGATAAATATATAAGGAACTCGTCAGGCAATGGTGTATACTACTTTTAGATCCATAGGGTAAGTCAGGGTGAGATGGTCATAGGTTCGTTTAGAGTCTGCTACAGCAAACCTATTTGAAATAAAGCAACGAAAATGATGTAGAACAAAACTTCAATCCTTTGTCTACGTGTCCGTTAATATCAATAAACGAAAAATTATTATTTAATATACAAATTTTACAAATGGAAAAAAAGTGTCATTGCCCATATCTCCCTTAATGTCCGGGAAAGATGGTCATATGTACCTTTCAGGCTAACAAGTTGTGGTTTTTAACTGGTTACCTCAGATTCTTTCTATTTTCGTCCACCTTTGTTTTTGCCCGCTTAAAACTTCTTTGGGCTCTTGCTGCGAGTCTTCTAATCCGCGTGTATGACACACGGTGTCTAACTCTGTGCAATTTTCATGGGCCTAATAACCACATGACTTACATCTTAGCCAATCTTGTTTTTTTTTGGTTTCGAAACAATGTTCTCCGAATTTCATCGAAATATCTGAAATTACATCAAGTACAGCTATGGCCAGCTCTCCTGGACAACAATTGACCATCTTTCCCTTAAAGCCCTGGTAAGATAGCCATTCCCCTTTCGCTTAGACTAACAAACGTAACCCCGAGTACTTTAAGGTTAAAAACACTGTAAACAATGCACTATCGAAAATACATCTTGAGAATTAAAAATATTGAGCATACATAACACAAAGAAGATGACCAAAATATTGATCAAACATTTTGAAGCACCAGCTTAAATTTCATAGTGGATTTACGAACCTTTAAAAACGTTCTATTCCAACACTTTGAACTAAGAATGTCACTTTTCTAAGACACTTTGTACCCACGTCGAGGCAGCGCAATCAGGTGTTTCCTTCTAAAAAATACTGACACTGCTCATCTCTTTCGTATGACCATCTCACCCTGACTTACCCTAATAGACGATTGATACTGACAATTGAGCATGAGTTCATCAATAATTGAAAGAGAAAGGTTTATATTTTTTGCGGTGTGTAAAAGTCTGAGAAGTGCATCGAACAGTTAAATATTGTAGTAAAGAGTATTATTTTGGTATAATTTATCATTAAATATGTGTGTCCTTGACCATTCAACAATAGTTTACAAATAAAGTTACTTTCTTCTTAGTATAATTCTTTATTTGCGGATGCAAATTCTTAAGAATGCTTATTTTGCGATGATTATTATAAAAATGATGACAATGAAAAGTGGACCCAATGTATTCGCTGCTTTCAGTGGGCACACGAAGAATTCGGGGGTTTCCGACGAATTATTCACGTGCCCAACGTGTAGGAGACGCAGAAGGCGAGAGTAAATTCCAAAAATGATATAATATTTTTTTATTTGTATCTTCTACCTAATATATCTTCATTTTTAGGAAAAAAAAGTAAAGATTTTTCAGTTTTCTTTACAAGTTTCGTAAGTGTTCCATATTAGATATCATTTTTCGAACGGCCGATTTTCAACTTGTTTCAATATAATTGCAAAACAATTGGATTTTTGTACATTTGGCTATGTAAATATGATTATGCATGTCATGCCTAGTTGGCAGGCGTGATATTTGGGATTTTTTTTGTGGAAACTCTAATGTATATGTTTTACAACTATTTGCTCCTTTTAAAAGTACACATATTCAGCAACTCTCAGTAATTTTGTAATAGAACAATATTAAAAAATGAATGAATCACAGCCACACTCCCGGAAGCTATTTTTTTTGCGGTGAGAACGATTTCTCAGAGCCGGGTCATCTGAAATCGAAAAGTGAAGAAGATTCTGTTAATATATGAGTTTATCTAGTTCGTAAACGAAGGATTTTGGTTTTTTGATGAAAACTCTATTTTTATTCACGAGAAACGAATAATTCAGACATAGAAAAATCATGATTTTGCGTTAAACGGCCGCCATTTTGTTTGAAATCAATTTTCTGAAAAATCCTTGTGCTCACCGCGAAAAAAATAGCTTCCGGGAGAGTGGCTGTTATTCGTTCATTTTTTAATATTTTTCTATAACAAAATTACTGAGAATTGCTGAATATATGTACTTTTAAATGAAGCAAATAGGTGTAAAAAATATACATTAGATTTTCCAGAAATAATTCCCAAAAATCACGGCTGGCAACTAGGCATGACCCCTTAAATAGTTCCTACTTTGGACAAGCTTTTGAAATCAGGTGTTCCATATTACCTGTCTTTACCCCAGTACTTTTCAGAGAAAAGTGGTGCAACATAAAGCTACATTGAAACAACCGTTTAAATTATTAATATTACAGTAGTTTCGATAGCGATGTAGCGGCATCAGAGAGTTGTATCGAGTACCATTGCCACTAACCTTATCTAGAAACATATCTGTGAAATTAAGACTTCTTTCCATAGAAAACCTGCCTACCCGCCGTAATTCCCACGCGAGAAACGCTCTTCCCTATCGACTAATTCGAAAATTAATCGCCCGCAACATTGCAAATAAACCATCGAAACTCCGCATTACTAGTCTTCCTGGTCGCGGTGAAATTAATGGATCCCGCTAAAGGGACACGCGTGCTCGAGCACGGAGAACACGCGGATTCGCGTGGCAGGAGATAAATCCGCCTCCCCGTTTCGTCATTTTCTGCCGCGGATGCACGAGTCCCGATACCTTCGCGTGGGCTTCAAAGGCGAACCGTTACCTCGGTTTGTCACGGATGCTCGTCTCCATGTGACAGGGCAATAATTATATCAGGCGTTCCGTGCCTTAACGAACTGGAACGCGCGGGTTTACACGGCTTTCCATAGTTCATCGGGCGGAGGAGCGTGTCGCCAGTTGATCCCTGGGCACCGAGGGGGCCCTGATACGCCTCGATCGTTTCACCCGCAACTCTCGGGGCCGCCTCACGCGAGAAAATTTAAGAGCCGTGTCGCCGGGGAGCTTCTCGTAACTCGCGACGATCACGGGCCGCTTTGTACCTACGAGAGCTTTCCACGATCCGTGACTCCTCTTTTTCTCCTCCTCCGGACACGTCCCTCTCGTCCGGATAACAGGGATCGCGGCCGACCACGCGAGACGTGAAATTCGAAATTTACACGCCCGATGATTTTATCCCCCCCTCGCCCGGCTCGTAAAGCGGGTACTATATGGGCATTTGAGGAAAGGCGGACGGGTGTACCGTAATTTGTTCGACAGAAGACAGGTATTGCGTGTCGGGAAGAATACGGGGTACCTACGAGAATTACGACGTCTCTATGGGAAATTGGCCGGCGATGTTTGTCAGGCACTGATGAAGGCGCGACGCTGATCCCGCGGGGAATTAAATTATCAAGCAGGTATGTACCTACTGCTTCATGGTATTTAGTAAAGCTGCTCAAGTTGTTTGGAAATACAAACTGAATATGTTAAGCTCGGGTCGTCTCATTCGAACAAAGCTGGGGGCTCGAATTCCGGAGTAGCTTAATTATTAAGCAACTTTAGTCCCTTATAATGATTTACGGTAACTGTACTCGTAGTTGACGGTGCACCAATAGTCGACACTTTTATTTTCAGTCACGAATATTAAGCTCCCTATTAAAAAAATGTTCGCGACTAATACGCTGTTTGAAAAAGTATTAGTTAAAAACATTCTTTAATAGAAAGCTTATTATTAGTGACTGAAAATAAAAGTGTCAACTATTAGGCGTTTTATTTCTATGCAGTTCTTAATTGCTACTCGAACTCGAAGTAAATTTTCTAATAGATGATCACGTTAATTGATATTTGCTAAGAAGGGTTACCACCAGAACCCAGTAATTATTTCAAATAAAAATGAAATGAATTGAAAATAGAAAAACATATCAACTTACCCGGTGTCTCCTATGTAATACATAGGTATCCCTGTGGTTGCACGAAAGTGCACGATAAGAGTCGGAATGAAATTTCGAAAGCATGATGGACGTAGCCGAGGTCTGTCCTCTCGGATTACCGTACCCCGTTAGTCCTCGAAAGCGGATTCCGCGCGTCCCCGCGTTATATGTCGTCGCGTTGCAACCGGAGGATGCATAATTGATCACGAGCATTGTTCGATGACGGCGGAATGCGGTCTCGGATTGAGTAATTTCATTGTGTCTTCGTGTTTCAGCGACCGTGCGAGCCTCCGTGGGCGGGCACAAATATTGCGAATTGATTACGCTTTTTCCTCCGCGCTGAGAAGTCGCGAGGTCAGCATCCCGACTCCGTGGACGCGTTTCTTGCGCTCCTTTTCCACGCATTCTTCGGCCCAGAGGACCGCGCAATGGCTCACGGGAATAATAATAATAATAGAATCATCATGAATACAATCGACTCGAAATGAGGGATAGATTTAAAAATTTGGCGCCTCTAGGCTAACAAGCGTCTGCCGCGAAATATCTTCAAATATTTTAATTTAAAAAAGTCCAGACAATTTCAATATTAATTCAAAATGGCAATTCACATGTGAGTTATTGGTAATTCGTTATATGAAAAAGAAGTGGATTGCTTTTAAAGTTCTTTCAAGCCTCTGTGTTTACACCCATTCCAATTGCTTTCTTTCAAAATTTGTTGCTCTACCACATTAATCGCTCCCCAAAATTTGTCGCTCCCTCAAATTTTCCGCTCCCCAAATTTGCAGCTCCCTCAAATTTTCCGCTCCCCAAATTTGCAGCTCTATAAAATTTGTCGCTCCCCCAAATTTGGCACACCCCAAAATTTTCCGCTCCCCAAAATTTGCCGCTCCTCCAAATTTACAGCTCCCCCAATTTGAAGCTCCCTAAAATTTGTCGTTCCCCAAATTTGGCACTCCCCAAAATTTGCCGCTCCACAAATTTGCAGCTCCCTCAAATTTTCCGCTCCCCAAATTTGCAGCTCCCTAAAATTTGTCGTTCCCCAAATTTGGCACTCCCCAAAATTTTCCACTCCCCAAAATTTCCCGCTCCACAAATTTGTAGCTCCCTCAAATTTTCCGCTCCCCAAATTTGCAGCTCTATAAAATTTGTCGCTCCCCCAAATTTCGCACACCCCAAAATTTTCCGCTCCCCAAAATTTGCCACTCCCCCAAATTTACAGCTCCCCAAATTTGCAGCTCCCTAAAATTTGTCGTTCCCCAAATTTGGCACTCCCCAAAATTTTCCACTCCCCAAAATTTGCCGCTCCCCCAAATTTACAGCTCCCCAAAATTTTCCGCCCCCAAATTTATCACTAAAATTTATCGCTCCCCAAAATTCTCCGCCATAATCTGCAGCCTACTTAGCCTATACCCAAATCCGCCCCTGCTCGAAATACTATCGTTCCATGTACCTACTTACATGTTCCGTGACGTGGGTTTTGTTTTTCATCACAGTTCGATTCGTTTCGAGTGTCATTTACATGTGGAGCCGTCATTACGGGGACAGTTTACATCCAGGGAGCAACGGTAATTAGAAAGTATTCCGTTGCCATTTCCACGCACGTACGGCGGATTCGTCACGCGATATTTCGACAGCCAGTTCGAGGAAAACAGCGCAAGTGGCGGTTCGATCTTTTTCACCGAAGGTTTGGATCGCGTTTCAAAAGGAGGATCTGTATTTCTTTGGGCGGGCGGAGGCTTTCGGACGATCTGTGACTCGTGAAAGCTGCACGCTGCATAAAATCTCCCTAAAGACTCGTTTAACCTCGTCGAACGAGTATTAAAGAGGTGGCACGATGTGGAGAGAGGCTGCGCGTTATCTGCCAACTATGTCTAGCCACGATAAATTGTTCGCCAGCCGGTTAATTACCGTGCAATCGGCGCGAAAGTAAAACGACTGATTAGATATAAATCGTGAGCGGACGAACGCTCCCATGCAACTCTGATTGCTTTGCTACATCGACTGCTTCGGTATTTATAGATTCTCTATTATTTTTTCTAACTTCCTAGGTCGAGTTTACGATTTCCAGATTAATGGTTTCACGGAGGAGGTTGTGTTTTATAGCAGGAGATACGATGGCGATAACATTTTTTGTCGCGAAAGGGATGGAAAGTGTATAAAGTATTTTATGCAATTTTATGTGGTCTATTTTAGTCTATTCGATGTAAACTGATTTTTCTTGAATTTTATGCAAAAATTCATATGGCAAGTGTTTTGAATTCTCGTGCTTTAGTTCTTTCGTAGGATCTTTAATATTGTTGTTTTTATAAATTTTTGCGAATGCTTGTTTTTTGTTTCTCTGTGTACGAGATGATTATCCAAAATATACGGGCAGATGCGAAGCTTTATTCTGTACGACCTTATTTATTATTTTCAACATGTATCGTTAGAGACCATGTACAAGCACACTTTGGAGTGTTTACAGAGAGCTAGAAACGAATGTGCTCCAAAAGTTCCTCGTGACAAAATTCTATAAATCTTATAGGTTAAACCAACCAGTAATTGACCAGTGAATGACCATTAGGCAAAGAAATATCAATTATCAATTTAAAAATATTATATGTTTATAAATGTAGTCTCATCGCACTTTTAATATCAAATATTTTTAGTTGCGCGTATTAAGCAAACATTAATAAGTACAATTCTTATTAAAAGTATGCGGTCATTTACTGGGCTTCTACACGTTTTGCGTTTTATAATCGTTTTTTTTAAACATTACGATAAGAATAAGTAATTATTTTTACAGAAATTTAAAAAAAAATAAATTTAAATGCAATTTCAACAGTTGTTTTGTTGTTATACATAAATATATTCAAGTATTAATTTCAAAGGTCCATAAATTCAACAATTCAACAATTCGCTGGTTGGTTTACCCTACTATCTGTAGGCTTAAAATTTGAACAGAACAAAGCGAATGTGTATATCAAGTGCATAATTCCTTGCCACCTTGCAATTAATCGGGCAAAGACCCTAAGAGCTCGAATAAGCACGCCGAGTCAACGATTCAGTTGGCATATCAGAATACGTCCCTTTACGCTATAAAAAGTGGTATCAATCTCAAACTTTGCAAAGAATTCGGCGGGATTTAAGCACGCGTATAAAGAATTCTTGCAAAATAGCAATACCTTTGCACAAAAGTTAACAGACACACCAAAACTTAAATCCAGACTCAAACTGTGCCATCTCGTAAATCCGAAAATAAAGATACGGTTACTTTCAAAAGCAAACTTCCCCAGATGGCTTGCGACCGTTTTGAAAAAGAGAATCACAAAGAAGCTCACCGTTTCTGACACGTGGGCTCCAGGTTGACGGTTCTCGCGTCCACGGCTGCCGATATAGAATCCCCCAAAGCTCGTTAGCACCGGAGAAACTAGTCAACACTTGATTCGAGCCAGCGTGGAGCTTTCGCGGCAAGCTCGTGCTGGTTGGTCGCGCACAGATCCACGTGGTCGCGGTTCACGTGTCTTCTTTCGAGGAGTGAAACGAGCGCGAGCCGCGCTCCACCGCAGCCTTAATCGAACTGAAGCGTCTTCGCCGGAGTCGGAGCGTTCGCGCTACTTCCACCACGGACCATCACCAGCTCCACCACCACCATCCGCGGCTACATCGACGTCGTCCTTCTCCCCCTCCCAGCTTCCCCGCCGCGCCAGCTCGCGGCGTTTTGGTAAGCGCCCTGAGCTTGCAATCCTCTTCGCCCAGCCTCGAGGTCACCCCTCCGCCTCGCCCGCGTGTCAATTGGCTTCAACCCCCTTCGAATGCCTCGCGGTCATCTCGATTCTCGTTCATCATTATTTCCAGCGGCGTCCCCTCTCTCTCTCTCGCTCTCTCTCCCACCCGACTCTCCCGCTAATCAGGGTCGCGATTCTATTCCTGGATCCGCCGTGATCCTCGAGCTGCTCGCGGGCCCCGCTCCCCGTGGAATCCCGATTTTATTCGCCCGAGCCGTCCGACCCAAGATGATCGTCCCGGCAACTTTGTTGCGATGCAAATGGAATTTAATCAACGATACAACTTCATATCGCTGCCCGCCCGAGGTATCGCGCCCGCCTCCCCGGGTCTCGGTCCTTTAATCCGATGTCTAGCTTCTTTAATTTAGATTATCGCGCTCGTCCTCCTTCCACCATCAACGACCACGCGCACCCGGCTTTCCGCAGCGTGCCTCGCGGGCTTTTGATAAACCGCCCGGGGCGCGCACAGCCTTCACGGCTGCGCCCGGCTAGAGATCTTCATCGGATCTGCGCCGGTCGAGCTATGCGTGTAGTCCTTTTTCCGCGAGCGAGTTCCCCATTACGTTGATCTTCTTCGGATTACGCATCGGTATTTGATCGGGACCGTAGAATGACCTCAGCCGTCGCGGAAGGCGATGCCTTCGCGATCGACGCGCGTAAAGGGCTACTTTCAATGCCGGCGGAACGCACTAACAAGGGAACACTGCGAAGTCGCACTCACTGATTCGAACGCAACTTTGTGGGTTTATAGAGTGACTCGAGACAAGAGCAATGGTATTCGCACCCAATCGCAGTTTAAGGGGTCTTATACGTTTCTCAGCGCTAAATCGTGGTCAATGTTTGGGAGTGATTCAGAGACAAACTATTAATCCGATTGGTTTAATTCTTTTTGTGTTTTATAGGTATATGTTTATGTACCTATGGTTATAAACCTCAGGTATGAGAATTGGAAAATTTTTAAAAATGTGAGTTTTTCTCGAAATATCATTTTCCAAGACGGTGGGCATGATAACTGCCTCACCGTTCATCCGATTAACTTCATTATTTACACACATATTCTACATAAGATTCGTTATCGGGTGACGTCGAGCTTTTTCAATTAAATTGAACCATTTTTTAATAACAAGCATAAATGTACGACTTTTATAGCCAAAATCACGACTCTTTTCTTCAAAGTGTTACTATTTCCGCATTTTTTTTCGAAAAAGTGGCGACGTCACCCGATAACTATGATCCCAAAGATTGTTGAAAAATCGGTGATTTTTGTTTCGAGCCACTCGTACGGGCTGAATCGTGCTCACCGTTTTGGGCGGCGCCAGAAAACATGTTCTACGCCACTGCTCGCGGATGCCACATTTTTAAAAAACTTTCAATTCTCATACCTGTTTTATAATCTCTAAACGTATATCTACAAAACACAAAAAGAATTAAAGCAATCGGGCTAATAGTTTGTCCCTGAATTATTCCCAAACATTGAACCCTATAGTACCCCTTAAGGATTTGAAAACTAACCTCAAAGTCAAATAGGCACTGCCACTTTTTTGAGTATAACTCCTGAAGTGCAAGCGACAGAAAAGAAATTTCAAACCAAAGTTAAAGGTACAATAAGCACTGCAAACTTGCGTTAATAAAATTTTGAAAAAAGTACCTACTGAACGGCAAAAAACCTTTTTTAAAATTTTGTTAATGCAAGTTTGCAGCGCTTAGTTCAGCATTAAACTTTTGCTTGGAACATTTCTTTCTGTCTGTTGTACTTTAGGAGTTATACGCGAAAAAGTGGGAGTGCCTATTTGACTTTCAGGGTAGTTTTCGCACTCTTGTCGTGAGTCTTTCTATAAACCCACAACGCTGCGTTCTAATTGGCGGGTGCGATGCACAGGGGGCGCTTGATGCCAAGAGCTCCAATGACAGGAGCACTCGGATGCAAAAGGAGAATTTTTTAATTTCCACTAAGCGGTTCTTCTGAGAAACTGAGGAATATTGTTTATAAACATCATAAGTCACATCAGTGGTGTTCTGTGTTTTTTGGTGTGAAGCACCCCCGTCATCGGGCGCAAAAGTAGAATTTTTTAACTTCTATTAAAAGGGTGTTTTGAGAAGCCCTGATTTTAGGGCGCCATATATTTGATTTAGTCAATTGCGTTATTTGCAGAATCGAGGGAGAAGCGGAGGATGGCAGGTCAACTATTAACCAGCCGGAGTAAAAATACGCGATAAATTACGATCAGACGAGTCCACGTCGGATGGAGCAATTCTTCCACCTTGAAAAATAATTTCGCGCGATGCACGATTTAGATAAATGGCCCCCGTCTATGCCGCTCCCGTTCATACGGCCTCACGCTTACCGTTGTAATAATAACAATAATCTGCGAATCCTCCGTCGAGTTAACTAATGAGATATTTAGTATGCGCGGTATGCCGGGGCTTCGTACTTACCCGTTCGTCTACCTTTTTATATCTCCCAGGGGAGTTCGAGTAATTGCACGCTGTATAAATTATCCTGCTCGAGGATCGCTGAACGGTGCGTCCTTACAATGTAGGCGGCCTCACTGTCGCTTCTGGATGCAGCTGGTATCCAAAGGGCGAAGAAATTCTGCGCCACACACCAAACTGACTTTAAAATCAAAAAAAAAAAAAAAAAAAAAAAACAATTCTATAAACACCCATTCCCTCGCACCGCCCGCAAACTCGTCGCGAATTACAGAAGCAAACAGCAAATACCCAGGGAATTCCATCGGCAACGATCGCGGAACGGCGATTCTCCTCAGCAACAGCCTGGCCGCGACGCTCGCCCCGAAAGGGAATTCCACTCGCCCGGGGAAAGAGAAACAACGAACGGAATAACACGGATGGAAGGTTTTAGCGGGGATTCTCGGGGCGCCTCGGCCACCGGGCACCTGGAGCTTTTCCAAGCGAGGGCCCCGGCCGCACGTCGGAGGCCTTCGTCCTCGTAAAGTTACAGTTGGTACTTCGCCGATACGATTGGCCATCGGCCATCGAGAATAATGGGGCAGTTGGCGAGGGCCGATATAAAGGGAACCAAGCCCCGGCTTCGGCTCCGGTGTCTGTCGTATTCGTGGCGCCCGGGGCTAAAACGGCCACGGCCGACAACATCGTTCCAGAATGCCCCGGGCAGTTCCAAACCCACCGGACGATGCTGCCTCGCATACGTAAACGCTAACTTCGTCAGGGACAAAGTGACGCTCGTGTACGTTCCGAACGGTCCGCGCAAACGGGCCACAGGGGTGCGCGGGTAGGAGGGGGGGGGGGGTGGGGTGGCGGGCCCGTTTCGCCGTTCCGAGGCTCACTCGAAATGTCCGCTTGATCAACGTCCGCGGTGACGTTTTTGTCGCCGGCTTTTTGCGGCCGTCCCGCGGCCCTGATTATCCGCTCGGGCGCCTACCGACCGTGTCCGCCACGTGAAATTGAACGAATGCATTAAGGGTGTATCGGGAACGGATCCTCGTGGATCGACGACAGGTCTTCGTTCCGCGCGTCGGGATCCTTCGGGGAATCGCGAAACTGCCCTGCGTAATAGCACGGTAATTCTCGCGGACGATGGTGCCATTAACTCTTTAATGTTTCTGGCATCGCAGAGAGGTTTAGGGAAGTCATACTGGTTTGACTTTTTAGTGGCTATAGTGGCACTGTGCTCTGTAAATAAATGAGAGGAGGATCGATTGACACGATTAGATTGCATTAAGATTGCACCCTATGAGCAGTGGCGGATTTAAGGGGTCATTCTGGTTAGACGATTTCAAAAAATCGATTGTTTTTTTATAACATCCTTAGAAAGTACATATTCTGAAAAATGTACTGTTAAATTTTCATCGAAAAATTCCAATTCTTTTAGCTTCTAGATAGGTATTTTGTAGGAAGCGCAGAGCCTCGACCACCATAGATGAAAACTTTGAACGCGTTTTTCTAGGAACATCATTTTTTCACATGGTGCAGATGAAATCTCAAAAGCTATCGAACCGATTGCTTTATAAATTGAACTGCACACCTATACCTCCGGCCGGTACTACAACCAAGTATTTCTGTTAAGTCTAACCTACTTTTAAAATCGAAAATAGCACAGAAAACACTGCCAAAATACATTGATTCTTGTATCTTGCCCGCCATTTTGTTAATATTAAGGATAAATCATTTATTCTAGTACGGGCCAAAGCGACAGTCATACTGATCAAGAATCCGTTTGTATTTCTGGTTTCAGATAAGTCCAACTGCTGAAATCACCTGCACGAGCGAGGCATGAATTTTTAAACATGCCATCAACATCGCCGTCAAAACCATTTTAAAAGCAATAATTTTATAACTTTTATATTTTTTATTTACTGTAGAAGTGTAGTTTAAGCAATAGAAAAAAGTTTTATTCCATTACTATAATTCCTGTCTTCGCATTAAATTCCTGAAAATCGCTGAATTTATCGGCGCGCTAACCGGAATAATCCCTTAACAGGGCGGCCGATGAGCATTTGCCACCTGGGCCTCTGCTCAGAAGGCCCAAACAAGGCCCCTCCTTAAAAGAAATTATGATTTTATCTCGATTGAATTTTTTTCTATTATTACACTAAGCCTGTTTTTAATAAACTACCGCATTATTTTCCCGAAAAATGGGCCCCTGTTTTGTAGCCTCCCCCCACCTCTAGGGGTCTGTCTTCAAAAAGAAATTATGATTTTATCCAGCATTATTCTTTTCTATACTTTTCTGTACGCTTACCCCCTTTCAATAAACTACCTCTTCATTTTCCCGAAAAAAAATGGGCCCCTCGGAACGTTTGTCACCTGGGCCATTTTTCTCAAATCCGCCACTGCTTATGAGTCAACCTTGATCCAGAACTCCAAATGGACTGGGTTACAGTTAAGTAGATCTAGTACGTTTGACTCAGACGTAGGTAGCTATCCAGTTTCATGAATTTTATTGTGGACGCAATGGGATCCTCGAGTCTCGGCAGCTCTTTCGACATGATTTTATACTGCTGATTGATAATCCCGCCTGTAGAAACACACAAATGATGTCAACGAGATGATTTAGAGACTATTTAGACGGATAACGTTGAATGAATTCCTCGGTGAGTGGCAAGAGGCGAGTGTACCCCCCTAAACGTCAAATCAACTACTGTCTATAAATGATTGATGGATCGGTCGATCTACTTGGTCGCCAGATTCCCCTACAGATTTCAACAGGGATTGGAAGGGAGAAAAGCCAGCTCTGGTCGTCTCGGAGGTTGCATCGCGCTTTCACTCGCTCGTCGCGTTATCTTTCTAATGGACTAAAAGGAACACCGTTTACCGCTAGTTTTATGGAATCGTGTACACCAGCGGGGAATTTATCACGCACTTCGGAATTTGCCTTTTCCTCGCTTTGTAGATTTATGGCGTATACAATATTCATGTCTGTCTGGGTATCGAATATACGAGTTTTAGAAATGATTAAAAGGCAGTTGCGTGTCTTCTGCATGCTTAAAACAGTATCTTTAATATTCATACTTGAAGCTCGTTAATATCTTGTCACAGATATCACGCACGTACTCTTGGTGTACGAATGGTCTTCGCGAGTCACCAATCACGAGCATCTAATAGTGCCATTCCTACACTACCCAACAAATTCCTGAATACCCACAAAGGAAGTCCAGATATTACCTACATCGCAATAAGTTCCGACCACTGTTCGTTAACACCGCGAGCGGTTCAAAGCTGCGGGCAGCTATAAATCCCCAGCGACAAGGTCACAGCCGGCGACCCACTCCGGATCCTCCAACTCCCGCATCGCCGGGATCCTTTCTAGAGAACCGTGAAACTGGCTCGAGACCTTTTAAAAACCGTCCGGTGTCGCGGGCATAATTAATCGGCGCGCTCGCGACGGGCATTCCGACCCCGCGCTCATCGAATGCGTAATCCGTCGTTGAATCTTTGTCGAGCCGCGGACGCGCGACGAAGAGGGATGGACGCGAAGGAGGAAGGATATCGGTGGTCGCTTGCGCTCCTTGCGAGTAGGAGGACGAAGAAGAAGCAGAGGTAGAGAAAGAGGACTAAGAAGGGAGGCATATAATGGTGGTCACATGCCCGGAGGCTTTCTCGCTTCGGTCCGCGAAGAGGAGAGCAAGAAAGGAGGTAGACGCGGGGGGATGGAGGGGGAAGAGGATAGAGACAACGATTCAGGATGAAGAAAGAAGAGAATAATGTGATGTTTTTGTATCATACGATATACAGAGTGGCACGGCATGGCGGACCAGTATACGCCCGGGGCGTCCACCAGGATGTAACGAGGAGAAGTCCGAGTGTTGCCCGTGGGTCCACATATTTTAGGGAGAAGCGTCCTCCCCCCCCCCCCGTTCCTCCACCTTGCCCTCCGGTTTGGCCCTACGTGTCTTTGAAACGGGTCGTGTCGTGCCCAAGGCTAGAGCCTCCTCGCCTGTCCGTCCCTCTATCCCTTTCCTTCCTTACCCCCTCGCCCCTCTATCCTCCTCAACCCTTCGGGCTCCTCTTCTTCCGTACCCTCGCAGGTAGGGCTTTGTTGCGCGAGTCGGAACAGAAATCATCCGCGGGCTCCGGGCAATTAAATCGAAGACACGTTTCTCGTACGCCCGGGCACGTGTACGCGTCGCCTCTCATTGACATGCAAATGTTTCGGCGGCGGCGGGAAAACAGCCGCGAACGCGTGGGCGCGTTGTCAAACGCGCTGAGATACGCCGCTGTAAAGCGTCACACTCGGCCGGACGCCACTGAAAACGACGCTTTATTCAGACGCTTATCGGCTCCCTCGTCGCAATCAAGCATGTCCCCGCTCCCACGCGGTGTCCGTTTCGGCGTCACCTTCACGGCAAAAATCGTAATTGACGCTTGGTCATTCCCGCGGAATTGTTTGTTCCTGGACGCGGGGAGGCGGGACGGACGTCCCTCGGGCGCGTTACTAATTTCGTTGGCTAATTGCGAGCCGCGTCGAATGTCAGACGTTTCCTTGCTGGCTGCTGCGTAACGATGATCGGCGTCTATCGAGCTTCCCACGGAGCTGCTTGAATCTTTGACGTTTAAGGGGGTAGTGGACTATTGGATACGTGAAATCGTTAGTTTCTTTGACGGTGAATTACTTGGATACCAAAGAATCTTTATAGTCGTGCTTTTCGCAATCTATCGTGGACACGTTTGCGAGTAATTACCAATAAACACAATCGTCGGAATGTTTAAAATTGTCGAAGTTATTAATCGTTGAAGATAGCCCTGTACGCAGCGCCGCTGCAGGTGCTGTACATCGATTCAGGTGAGCCTATCATCTGAGAGCAAAATGCTTTGGTGCGAGTACTTTGTACACCAAAATCTACAGAGTGGAATTTTGCCGACGAATTTGAACGAAAATTGTGAAGGCTCCGCACAAAACGATTTTTTCCCCACATTTTTACGAAAAAAACGCCTTTAATCAGTTATAAAATGTTTTACCAACATCCAATGTTGATGCGGGAATTCTACTCTGTAGAGGAAGGAATTCTACAAGTCTAGTAAAAATTTCAAGTGAAAATATTCATTGGTTCAAGAGTTATGGTGTACACCGTGTCTGAAAATGGTGTTTCGAGAAAAACGGCTCCAAAGTTAAGTTCCCTATGCCAATACCGCTCTGCGGGGTCGTTACTTAAGTAATTTACGGTGCACTCAATTACGTTCGCTGCTATAACTTTTACAATTATTTGAATTTAGGAATCGATAAGACGTTGGGAATCGGTAAAAAATAAATAATCGACTTTTTGAAGCTGAAATAGGGTAAAACGGCCAGTGAATGAGCGAATTTTTGAATTTATGGAACTTTTAAATTAATACTTGAATATATTTATGTATAACAACAAAACAACTGTTGAAATTGCATTTAAATTTATTTTTCTGGAAATTTCTATAAAAATAATTACTTATTCTTATCGTAATTTTTAAAAAACGATTATAAAATGCAAAATGTGTAGAAGCCGAGTATATGACCGCATAATTTTAATAAGAATTGTACTTATTAATGTTTGCTTAATACGCGTAACTAAAAATATTGAATATTAAAAGTGCAACTACACTCCATTCATAAATATATAATATTTCTAAATTTATAATTGACATTTCTTTGCCTAATGGTCATTCACTGGTATGTGGTCAATTACTGCTTAGTTTACCTTAGTCCACCCCCCCTTAAGTGGACGAAGCTCTGACGAGATAAAAAAGGCACCTCGCATAAGAGAAACCTTAAGCCGCGTTACGCACTTGCGAGAAGTTGCCGGCAACTTGGTTGACAAGAATCCAGCAACCTTTGTTGTTCACCGCGACCATGAGCTTTCAAACTCATATAGGGTAAATCCGGGAGACGCGGTCGGGCTGGAGAGTTGGTCGAAACAGTTGATTCTTAGAGAATTAATTCTTCTAAACCTTAACACACTTTTACATATACACAGATGCAGAGTCTGAATATAGCCATTCGGCCAACTCTCCAGCTCGACGACCGCGTCTCCCGGATTTACCCTATTGCCGTATACCGCGCGGTCGTCGGCGACTTGTCGCAAGTGCGTAACGGGGCTAACAGTTAAAGTTTGCTCCCGCATCCAACAAGAACTAAGCAGCGTGAACTAGCTACGCGTGTACATCCACTGACCCGCGAGGGCCATAGCTCGAATCCAGAATCCGGAATCAAGCGAGCAGGAAGACCGAAGATCTCGAGGCCCCCGTCGAACGTCGCGCATCGCTAAAAGCCGCGGCGATCGCCGCGCAAAAAGCCCCGAGTGAATACGTAATTCCCAGCGGTCGGTGCCACGAAGCCAGGGAGCGCGCAGGATGCGTCCTACCCTTTCCTCTTCTTGTCTCCTGCTCTCGTACGTAACGCTGCACATGCACCGCGCGCATGTATGCCACCGTGGCCGGGGGACGAAGGGAGGCAGCTCGAACGGTCTTTCTCTTCGCTGGTTACGTGACCTCTTGTGGGTGTATGTTTAACCTTTTCGATGGCAGTCGGCAAAGAGAAGAGTACGGCCGGCGGCCCCCTCCCCCTCCCCCGCCGCCCAAGCCCCTCCCACCCCCGATCCCCCGGACGATCACCCACGCAAGCGAATGTAAATTACCGGAGGCTGTGAATCATTTTGAGAAGATTCCAGACAGCCCCCGGGCTCCTTCTCTTCGTCTGCGATGCCCCTCTTTTTTTTACTCTCCTTCGCCCCGCGCTTCCCTCTTTCTTCCATCGCCAGGCTGTCCCACCTCCACCGTCGGCCGTGTCCTCGTCTCACCTTCGCCCGCTTACGTAAGGCGGAGAACGCTCCCTGAGAAAGGCAGGCGGCTCCCATAGATGGCCGTGGGATGTGCTCTGGGCCTTAACTCCCACCTAGCGCGACCAGGGCCCCCGCCAATAACGTTTATTAAGCGCCTGCGGGGCCCTTCTGCCTTCGCGGAACCGTGAGCGTCGCGGATATCGTTCACGGGTATGGAAGAATCATGGAATTCCGTGGATCACGAGATCGGTGACATCGTTGGAGGCGGCGAGGTTCGGGACGTAGCAGGATAAGGTCGCTGAAGCACACGTGTCTCGAGCTTCGATTGCTCATAGCCTCTATTTTGACTAACAAAAGCTCTGTGTTAACATCCTTGAGATTTTTGCAAATTTCCATGTGTCTCTGTCGTAAAACAATTTTGACATTTTTTTAGCATCCTACATAGCTCCTCTTCGGTGAGAGGCCTGCCTTGGGGATATGTGGAAGATATATACCTTATTTCGCAATTTTTTTGCTGTCTAAATTCACTTTAAGGGGGCGAAATTGACCCCTGAACATTTGGCTATTTTCTGATTTTCTGTTATAACTCGCGAACTGTTAGTTACCAAATGATAGTCCCAATCAAAAGAAGTAACTTTCACCTGAACACTCTTTTTCTATCGCTTACAGTTCGCGAGTTATAACACAAAGTCGAAAAATGTTCAGTGGTCAATTTCGCCTACGAGCAAAGAAAAATATATTTGTCATTTTTTCTAATGCCTGGGTTGGAGATCTTTCCTTGCCAGTCTCGGTGAACCCTTGAAGCGTGCTTGAAAAAGGACGCATCATACACCTGGAATCAGCGGAGGCAATGTTATCGCGGCGCTCGACGATTGCCCAATCGTCGACGGTAACGCTGCGAAGGTGGATCGGTGGAATTCATACGCGGGATTTGAGACACGCTAATGCCGAGGGAACGATAATGAGCTGTCAAGACGATCTTGATTACGCTATTATGCTACAAGAAAACGATCGTGCCAGATTCTCGAGTTACGGGAGCTCGGCGCTCGCGCGTACAGGCGTAGGTAAAAGCGAATCCGAAGTTCCTCCTCGATTCATCGCCCCCCCCCCGTTGGTCCTGATTATCTCGCGAGCAGTCCGGCTCCCGTTCTCTCTCTCTTCCCTCGCACATTAATTCGTTGCGTGAAGAATCGTCACGATCGGCCGACGCTACGCGTCGAATCGGTATAAAAATTCGGGACGTATCCCTGTTCGCGAATCGAGCGGATGGAACCGTATAATTATATTATTATGGGGAAGGGCAGAGTGGACGTATAATTTTCCTTTTTACGATACTTTTTATTCGCGCGTCGCATTAATAATTTACCGGCCATTATAAAATGAATATAAATATAATCGTTCGCGCAGAACCGCGCGCATATTGTTATTCGCATGCGAGGACCAGGGGCTAATGACCCCGATGAATTTCAATAACTCCCGTTCCTGATATCGGCCGCATATCAAGCGACCGCCCCCTCGTGCCGATCCAATTTCCAATAATCCGCGGGCCCGGACGTCGCACGGAACCGTCGGCCTCGGTCCCGTTGCTCGCCCGGCATCGAGGGTTAAAGTTGCACGGAGAAAGGCGGAGAGAAGTTCGCTCGAGGTCAGTTTGTTCGAAAGTCAACGTTTCCCCTCTTTCTCCTTCAGCGCTGCAGGTATCTTCTTCGCTCTCGCAGCGCGCTCTTCAATTTCCAGTTCTCGAGCGGAAGGTCCATTTCGTGTTGGCAATCTCCGCGGGCCGACGCGCTGGGAGCCAAGGATCTTCGCTGTGGAACGTAGATGCCTGTGAATCGGGAAGGAAAAGGGGCCGAAATGTAAAATGTAAAAGTTCTTGGTAGGGCGGGGGGATATTTCGACAAAGGGAAACGATCGCGTAGGAACGGGAGGGGAAAATTGCAGCGCGCAACGACGCCGGTTTATTTTGTCGTCACCGACGGCTATATTTCAATCCGTTCGGTGAGTTTAACGAGGAGGCTTAACCGCAATTAATCTCGCGCGCTCGTCTAATAATTCTCCCGTAACCACTCCATTAACAGGCACCGGCGGGCCAAGCCGCGCTTTTAAAACCAGCCGCCCTCGCGCGGCGCTCGCGCCGACACTTTTCTACGTCCAACGGGCGAGATTTACACGCGACCGTCACGAGTCTCGCCTCTTCTTTCGGCGCAAACTTCTCTGTGGCAACGGTACGTGCCAGTGATCAAATGAGCAGAGAAGTTTTGCTTAGTCAATTACTTAAAGCGTCACGCCGCGTTACGAACCCCCTTCTACTCTTGCCAGCCTTTTGAATTTTCTATCTGTCTGCTTGAAACTCGAACGCACGGTAATTATGCTCACAGCGGGTGATAGCTGGGTACTCTTTACGATCTGACTTCTTAATAACACGTAAATACACTGAGTGGATTCTCGTTAATTTAATCAATAACACGATCTAAGATCTGACTCGTATAAGTGGAGTCGACGCGAACACCTCAAGACGTATCATTTGGGTTAGCTGTTTTCTGAGATCCTCGTTCTATAAGCTGATTGTAATTGCGATTGTGATGTGTCGAGTGGTAGAAAGTTAAAGTAGTCTGGCACAGAAATAAGAAGAGAGATAGGTATACTTCTGATTTGATTCTGAAATGTTTTATTCTACTTTCAATTTGTAGGTGAACGGGATGCGAAGCTTTTCTCGTGCGGGAGAATCCTCCAGAAGGGGAGGGGGAGTGGAGACTTTGAGAAACGGGATTTGTTTGAACTAATTTTGTAGCGTCAATTTAATTAAAAATTTAAAAATATTCACTTTTTTAGATTAAACTTAATAAAGATTAGTTTCGAAAAATAAACGATGTTTTCTCAAGCCAGGGGGAGGGCATCCATTTACGAATGCATTCCGATAATTACGCCCCATTTGAATCAGGAATGACCAAAGGTAACCGACGTGCAAAATACAATAAATCCATCGATGCTGATTCAGGGAAATGCATAGGTAATGGGGATTGTGCATTCGCGGGTGTCATTACGCATATTGCGAAATAAATTGGAATTATAAAAAGGGGAGTGTATCCATGCAAAAGCCCACGGATTTCCATCAAACTGTTTTCATCGCCTTAGTAGCCAGACAAGCTAAAATCCTTGGATCCTCACGAACTTATAAAATGGCGATTTGAAATCTTCAAAATATACATTTATTGGGAAACTTAGTGGAGGCGTGGCTTAGATTTCAGCGCTGTAAGTTGGCAAACTATTGAAAGCAGGCCCGGCTCCCACCAAACATTCTCAATAAGTATTTATTAATCGAATAAGTAAAAATTTAGTGTTCAAAAAAATTTAAAAACCACTCGTTTTTCACGACATGTCTATTTGAACACTGATAATCATACGGGCTTCGACGGATTTCGACCTACTCTCGGTAGTTTAATTTTCTGTCACTAGTTGGCGTATCGAAATTCTTGGTTTCCCAATATCGGAGCAACAAGCAGGTGACGTTTTCCGAGTCTTCGTCCTTGTCCATGCCTCACTGAAACTCTCAAAACCCTTCTTCGAAATAAAGGCCACTAAGATGAGAGATCTGCCGGTGTCACTTGCAGGTCGGCCCATCGCGCAGGGTGCCCCAAAGTCGCGCGTTACCTTCCTCTGTCCCGCGACGCTATCCTTTTTATCGCGATCGCGGGGCCGGCGACGCGGAGGAGTAACGAACTGGAGGAGGAGGCAGGCGAATGAGGAACGCGGAGGAAGACGGTGGAGGAAACGTTGCTAAAGCAGCCGGTTCCCTTTTCTCCTGTCCGTGAAGTCTGCTTATAGGCAGCCGAGTCCCGGGGCGACTCGTGAAGATCGTGAAGATCGAGCGAGACGGTGATACACGAAGGAGGCGCTGGCCCGTGTTGGCTCGCGGGGGCGTTCGAGCGCTTCGAAGCGGCTGCACACGTCGCGAGAGGGAGAGATAAAGGGAGAGGGACGGGGAGATCGGGGATCCAGGGGGATCGACGGAGATGGGAGCAGGAGGAAGGTGAGCGCAGAGCGGCCAGGCGCTCCGCGAGCCATCGCGGAGAAACGGAGAAAGAGCGTTCCGGAGCGCTGGGAGCGTCGCTGAGAAGAGCGGATAATCTCCTCTCTTTCCACCCTTCCTTTCTCTCTACCCTGTTGCCTACTCCCTCTCCCTCCCGCCGTGACCATGCCGCCATCTCTTTCCAACTTCGTTTGCCTCTCACTGCAATTAGGGAATTGCCCGGGGTATCTCGCATTCATCGGGATGCAACCACGCTGACACGAACCGCCGTGGTAAAAGTGTGCAATGGGTTATTTTCATACATTGTTCGCGAAACCGCGGCCTCGCTGAATTAGCTACATGTTCGTGTAGAGATCTGGCGGAGGAGGCTATCGCGTATCCTGTTTCGGGGGTGGATGGATGGTTCCTGGGTGTCTGAGGTCTCGCATGTCTGCGGAGGCTTCTCGTCTTACTATTCTTCTACAGGAAGAACTTCGATAGAATTTGTCCTGTAAAACGAAGCCATTATACTTTGAAGCATTGGGCTTACGAACCTCTAACCAGATATTCTCCATGTTTTAACTATAGCAATTTTAGAAGGTGATCACTTCACTGGAAAATTTGGTATTGCCCTACTTGAGGTTAACTTCGATCTTACGATCCGTCTCATTACCAATGTAATGCCAAATTCGACTTCGGTACCTCACAAGGGAAGAACACACAGTGTCCGACTTCGATTTTTACGTACTTTTGCAAAGATGATAATAGACAGATCCCGAATGATACCTACATGTAAAAGAGTAGGTGTAGCTTTTAAATAATTTTTAAGATACAAACAATTAAGGTTTCACTTCTTGTTAGATGTACTGTAATATAAACTATCTATATTGGAAGCATAAAAGTTTGGACATCACGAGCACACAATAAATGGTTGTTTCTCATACTGGCACTTTTTAGTTTTTAAAAATAATAATATTTATTTGCGGAACAAGCCCATTAAGAACAAAGTGTATGGAATACAAATAATTCGAGCAGACGATACAGCAAACATCGTGTACGTAAATAAGGAAGTAAAGGAAAAAGAAATAAAGAATGGGAAAGAAACTTGGTTTACGTTGCAAAATATTTCCCGTGATCAAAGTAATTTTGGGGCACAGTTTGACATATTTTTTTAAAGTGGTGCTTGCAGTTGGCGAGTGCATGCAATCTAATACAACCGGATCATCAATTTATCAAGGTACGGAACTATAATTGATTACATCTTAAAAATGACTGAATCTACATCCACACCAACTATTTTACATATATTGTAAGTCCGGGAGAGTTCCGCCACTTTTTGGAAAAGAAATTGTACCGTCGTTGTTTTTCACATTTTGGTCGTTTTGTGCAAATTAAAGCAAAGCCTAAGCAATTTAGGGTATATATAAATTATAGTACGCGATAAGTTCAAATATTTATTTTCATTTTCAACCAAAAACATTGGCACTGCAACTGCTCGGTCTCACCCACATGTAGGGGTTAGACCGTCCATTCACTACGGGCGAGACCGACCTTGAAAAATAACAAAAAGTGTAGCTTACAAAAAGTATAATACACAAAGAAGTTAATTGATATGTTATTTCTTCTTTAGTTTTCCATGTAAATTGCAAACATTTTATTGTACTTGGAGCATTTAGTACCATGAAACCAACCAGTGCACCCATTTAATCCAATCGTTGCTTTTTGAGATTTTGAAATAGTTTTCTCCGCACCCCACGCATTCGTTTTCGTGCCAGTCTTTTAACGACATATCACTATCTTGTAGAATGGAACTTTCGCTCCCTGGATCTGAAGTTAGGTTCACAGTAAGAAAAACACATGTAGGTAGAGTTTAGAAAACGTTTCGATGTCAATTACAAGAATAAGAAATAAAAAATACGAGCATGCTATATCTCCCTCGACATGCTACAACTTTCGTCTGTAAGAATTTTTCGTACCATTCATATTTTTCGAGATAGTTGCACTTTTTCAGATATAACGGACACACTGTATATTTAATGTGGTCGGACTATCCCATAATTAAGGGAGTGATCGACCAGCTTGTCAAAATAAATTAAAAACGAATATATAGGTACGTATTGTTGGGGTGACACTGTAGTTTTATGCATATCATATCCCTCAATATTAGAATAGTGTAAGTAAATTTACCTTTCTTTCAAATATCACCAGTATTGTAACTTGATCTAAAATCTTTGAGACTCGCATGAAGTGTTAAGTGTTTCCTATAATTTAAGTATGGATTTGTGACAATGGTCAATGCAATATCAACAACAAGCGCATTCATTTCTTTTGTGTCAATGACACACAGTGACCTATTTTGCGTCAGTCTTAAAATATCAACACTAGCCGGACTCTCCCGGTGGTCGAACTATACCGGACTTACCCTATTATTAGGAATCTGTCCGCTACCGTTCTGCAAAAACACGTCAAAATCGAAGTGGAACAATTCGTGTGCTTCCCTTGTCAGTCACACTCCAGTACCTACTGGTTCTAATTCAGATTTCTTCCTATTCCAGTCCAGATACAATTCGACATAGACCCGGCAATACTAAAGCACACCAACCACGTCGCGCCTCTCATAATTAGTCCCACAAACGTTCAACGAAACGAACGGTCAGTCCACTTCTTGCGGGCACTACGGCCGGTTCAATAGAGCGACGGTATCGCGGGCGACGTTCTACCACTTGACGGCGTCGGTCCGATATTTTTCGTTCCACCTAGAAAGCCGGCTATCGATCGTTAATTACGTGCTGAACGTATCGCGTGCAAAAACGCGGCCGACGTGTCGGTGATTGACGTTCCAGCGCGGGTCCCGACGACTCGCCAGGCGCTCGAATGATATATCGCGATCGATTAACCCTTTCACAAGCGATCCACGTTCTCCTCGACGAATCCATACCAGCTGTATCTATACATATATCGCCGAGTAATTGCGCGTGTGTAAGAAACGATCGAAGAAAAAGGCGCACCAGTGTTCCGCCGCGTTTTTTCCTACTTACAAGTTAACGTTTGTCGATCAACGTCACATGTCGCCCGCGCGGATACCTCTCGCCAATACGAGAAACCCTGAAGGCCCCGAGGACGGCTCTCACCGGCTACAAACGCGAACAGAAATCTGACCGGATCATCAATTATTTTTATCTCAACGAGACACGCTTTCGTCGGCGGTTTCACCCTCCCTCGCCACAACCCCAGCCTCCCCCGATCGTTTTCTATTCCTCTGTCGACGAGGATGCTCCTCCTCTGACTTTTTCTTCGACACCCGAGGCGTCGGTGGTGAGACGCCCGCGAAAAATGGTCGCGCGCTCAGGTACTTCATTAATATTTCATTTCGTTGCTTATCGTTACCGCGGAGCCGCGCCGCGCCGCGGAGGCGCGCCCCAGGGCATCGTTACTCCCTCCAAGCGAGCATACAAGGCGGACGAAAAGGCGGAGAGCGAGAAAGGGCGAGGGCCGCGGAAAAGAAGGGAAGACAAATATAGCGCGCCCGCGCAGCCAAGAGGATCTGCAGCCGAGCCATAGTGCACTTTATTACATCGAAAGACGGAGAGGAGAAACAAGGGCAAACTCTTCTGCCCCCGTAATCGGGATCCTTGTTACGATCTACCGCGAAACGACGGACTCGACCCACATCCGTCTCTGCATGCAAACAGCGTCTTTCCGAACCCATCCGAACCCCCTCGAAACACACTGATGGCAATCCCAGGGGTTTTCTCGTTTATCCCCGTTGCGGCAAGTTCGCGGGTAGCCATTGACAGCTATTCTTGTATGCAGGGGCCATTCGTATGGATAACTTTTACTATTTTATTAGGAGCTTTGAATCTGTCAATGACACAGCGCCAGGCTTAACCTTGCAAATTCTAATGAAATTCATCAGAGGACTAGAAATGGTCCCTCGTAAGCATTGACGTTGCCCCAACGTACCCCAACTTCGGTTGATCCAACGGTGTCTTGAAACAGCCAACTGAGAACTTCTTCTACTAGATCTCTCACCGCCAAAGACTCGAAATTCGACTCCGTGTGCTGGCAAAAATCTCCCCAATTTGCGCACCCCTTCTCGCTCCGAAACAGCCGCCGAGGGTGGCAAGGTGTTCTCCAGCGTTCACCGGGAAGGATGAAGGGTGCAGTTGGGGAGCGAAGGAAGGGCTGAATGCGCGATACGTCAGGAGGGCCGGCGAGTGGAAGATGGAGGGCAGAGGCGCTGGGTGGCAGGGAAGAGCGTGGAGAGAAGAGAAGCACGGTCCGCCGTGAAGTCGCCGGAGGCCTCACAGAGCGTATTGTCTCGCTGGATGCCCTCGGGGCACCGTGGATCCCTCCTCCGTGCCCTCGCCCTTCGCCATCACCGCGTATAGAGCTCGAGGGCGGCGCAGGGGAAGGGGCGAGCTGGCGGGGGTGCAGAGGACGCACGAAGCTCGCCGCTATCTCCTCTCGTTTCCGTGCCCGCAGCAGAACGACCGTTGCTCCGCAGCACTCGGTGGTGGGGTACACCGCCGCGTCTGCCCCCGGGGGCAACTTCCACACAACGACGGGGGCCGGGGGAGAGCGGGGACGGGGGCCTCCTTCTTCTTCTACGCTGCATGATTCCGCGCCTCCGCCCCCGGGGCTAACCGAAACGGCTCTTACGTGTGTATATGTAAGTACACGTACTGGCATCTGCCTGCAGCGCCCCGGGCAACGTGTGCCTCTTCTTCATCATCTTCTTCTTCGTCCCCTTCGCCGTTCTCTTATTCTTCTTCGTCTTCTTCCACTTCCTCGTAATTCTCCTCTCTCTGGGTTATAGTTTAACGCTCCTCCTTCGTTTCTCGGTAATCTCCAACCCTTTCGTAGTTTCTTGCTCTTTCTCTTCTTCTTGGTAATCCCGTCCTCGTTGCGTCCTGGCTTTATGACCCTCTTTCCGTCCGCGGAGGGAAAAAGCTGTCGTTGGGGAGGCGCTCCCTTGCGATTTACATTAAGGATTGCGGATAATTGCGCGGCTCTTTATGAAACCTGAACGACTCATTACGTTCTTTTTACTTCGCTTACTGGTAATCAGGGATCGGTTTATTTTATTACTTTTAGGATGATTCCGATGCCGAGTTCGTAGCGATGGTACTAGCTGAAGTCTCTATGCTTGGTGTCACATAAGTTTGTTTGTACCTCCGCGGGTGAAGTATATTTCTTTTTTCTGATCATCTTCTTCTTGTTTCTTTGAATCATAACTTCGCATTCTTCGACTTCTTCGTGTTTTCTTTTTATTATAGAGTCGTGTTCCTCGTGCTTGAAGGGGAAAAGTTATCGATGACTTCCCCAGTCTGATCTATACATAGGGTGATTATGGGAGAGATGCCGCACTTTCGGTATTTAAGGGTTGTTGGTAATAAAATAGGTACGGCACATTTTATTTCTTTTGGGCAGTGAGTTTGGGTTAGGTTAGTAAGCGAGAACGTGTTTCTCTTATTACTTTCAACGATTTTCCTGTTTTACGAGGTAAGTTTACCGCACTTTGCCTCAATAGTTATACGTCGAGTTTATTTTTACTATCATAGCTAAGTATTAGATACAAATTCATAGCTTTTATGGATGCTTTTGGTTTTAATTTTTGAGGCTAACAAATATTAAAATTTTGAGTTTCTCCAATACAAGTAGTAGCACAAGATGTTCAACTAACGATATGTATTCTTGGGAAAGTTTTCCATTGCAAAATTTAGACATGGTTTAAGGGGTTACCACACTTTGAATTCGAAAAGTAGCAGCTACCTTTAAGACTTCTTTTGGAGAAAATGAAGAAGAAAATTAAAAATTTTTAGGTACAAAATAAGTATAGATATGTCCGTAGCAAGGTCAGTTTTTACTATATCGCAAAATGGTTACATCTCTCATTAAATTGTTAAATTGAAAAGATCCTCTCAAAGTTTCAAGCGCATTGGATGAAAATTATAGACGTTAGGCTACACACCGATTGTGAAATCATCATTTTGTGGACCGGTCACAGCGACGTCATTTTGATCGAAGGAAACAAACAATTTTTTGTGTAATTCAATAGTTGTATAATGAATGCTTAGTTATAGATTTTTCATTTGCTTTATCATTTTCTAAAAAAAAAAAATCTTAAAGATAGCTGCCATTTTTCGCATCCAAAATGGTAACCCCTTAAATCCCATAATTACCGTATATTCTGACTTTTAGACGACTGCTATATTCGAACTGTTTGCACTATTTTATCCGGCTCGGTATTCAATAGCCAGGGGCCATTTATTCCGATATTTTCGGACGATTCCGTTGCGTCGTCGGTAGAGCCCACCGTGTCTCTATATTTAGTGTCACATGTTTCGCGTGTATCGCCGCGGGCAATGTATCTCTTCTTCTTCGCATCTTTATTCCCTCCTTGGTCACGGTTACTCGGAGATTCGCTCTAGCCAAGCCGCGCGACTTTTTCGCTTGTTATTCATTTTACACAACTGTTCGGAACGTTAATCCGCATCGACGAGTGCGTCACTGTCTTCCCGTTTCTTATCTCGCGGTCAGATGGCGGACGATGGAAGCCCCGCGGCTGGTTCTCTTTTCCTCGTGCTCGCGATTCCGCTAGTGACCCCCGAGGGCTAACTAACACCGCTCTGGATCCCGTGTGCGTGAATTCGTGCACTATCGAACCTGCTGCCTGCATCGCCCTGAGCGATCGGTACCCTCTCCACCCATTCCTCGTTCCTTCCTGCTTCGCATCATCCTCTTGCGCGTCCTTCTTGTAGTTTTCCATTTACTCCTGGTTACGTTCAACGCGAATATCATCTGTTACCGTCAGCTGACAAAGTGGAACGTTGAATAATAAAATTGCTTGCGCTTCGCTTTCGTTTCCTTTCAACGTAGCATGAATGTCCACTATGAGCTACTGTTGCCTCCTTTGTTTCTCGAATTTCTCCATCGAGCTTGCTCACTTTCTACTCTCAAAACGGGCGATTGCAGTTGAGTGCAACAGTGACTCACCCGCTGCCGGGCTCTGATAACGATCTTAGACGGCTCTACAATTCCTGTTATCTGTCACGCGAAGGAGAAAAAGAATCGGCCCTGGACACTCGGGTAATGTCTTCGTCACGGCTTCACCTTCCTGTATGTATTCGAGGCTAGAGGCTCAACGCACTGCTTATAGTCTTCATTTCCCGTCGGACGTGCGACTCCGCTCGACCTTCTTGCACGCTCCTCTTTCTCCTGCGGGCTAGATGTCCATACATTTTCGTCTATGAGCATCGAGGACCAATAAGACGCCTGACTCTCGCCCGTTTTTCTTGTCCGCGCGGACAGCTTCGTTCGTCCTTCTCGCGCGCGCGTGCAGCTTCGCTCGCCTTCCTTGCAAGCGCCTTTGACTTCGCCCGTCCTTCTCGCGCGCGTCTAAGTCACAGTCTGTCCTCTTTCTGGGACTGCTTGTTTACACTTTTTTGCCCCTCGGTCCGTCGAGCACCGACGATAAAGAAGACCGCTGCGACTCGAGCTACGGCCTCCCCCTTTTTTTCTGCAAGGACGCACGACTATGCTCGTCCTTCTTGCACGCATCTACGATGTCGTATATCCTTTTCGCATGCATCTGAGGTGCCGTCCCCCTTTTTTCTAGAGCTAGTTGTTCGCACTTTTTTGCTGTCGGATCATCCAGCACCGACGTGAAACCTGATCTCAGCGGTGCACGTGTTTTTCTTCGCTGTGTTCACAATTCCTTTTCCCCTTTTTTACACGTGCTTAGAACTCGCTGGCTTTTATCTAGGAATAGTTGTTCATCAACGTGTATTTATATATGTATATAGGTACTATTGAGTCCGTTTGCTTTGCGTATACGCACGGTTTCCCGCGCTTTTCTTGTGCGCGTTTAATAGGGGGCATTATGCAAGTGTTTGGGGTGCATGCTTTCTTTACTTGTGATGTATTATTTAACAGTGAAATATTGTTATTAAAATGGTACTTAACCTCAGGACGAGTCGTCATTTTCACTTCATTCGAAACCCTAATTCGTAGATTATTCTAAATCTTTATTCGAAGATTATTCGAATAAACATTTATTCGAATAATGCCCAACTCTGAGGAGGAAACTGTAACACTTTTAGAGCGTATCTAACACTCTGTGGTCGCGGGTGACTTTAAATTGAAATCTTAAATGTTCATAAATTCATTTAACATTGCAGAAAAATTATTTTGTATTCTTCCTTACGTATGTTTAGAGAAAATATTTCCATCACACGATTATCGTTTAGAGTAAAAAAATCGAAACTTGGGAGAGAAAGCTTGATATTCTAGCGTCGATCGAAGAATCGACACATCTGAAGAGAACATTAAAATTTCCTCGGGTCGTTGGCGATTCCCCAGTGTCGCTCTACCGGTAATATCGATGTCAAAAATTGAGAATGCAGAGATAAATACAATAGACGTAGAAATATGCCATTCATTATTTATTTGAAAAATATTTCCAGCAGAAAGATTTCTTGCGCCCGGAGCACCGTATAACCGCTATTTTAATGTAAAGCTCGAAATGTCAAGGGTGCTACGTCACTATCTGCTTTATCAGAGAAAACAGGTTCAATATCACGATAAGGTATCTGCCAGTCGCGAGGCAGAGGCCAACGATTTCCATTCTTGAATGAACCACGACAGATAAATCGTTGCCGAGTATTCTTATCGGATGAAAAGGTTGAACAGTAAACGTCAAATTATCTATTTAACACACATATTTTATTAAACAATAAATACTTGTTCTCCTCGCCACTCGCCTAACGTTTAACACTACGCACTCTTACGCACACACGTTAAGGTAAATCTACTAGAAGCCACGCGAGAACCGTTCGTCGTAAACAGCGTTCACGTTTTCACTATGTAGGGGAGAGGCGCTATAAAATGGACAATTTTATTTAGCGTACATTTCTGACAATATCATGATAGGTATTTAAAACACAAGTGTATTGATATGAAGTATATTTATTGGCCTTCAATAAGAATATATTGCAAACTCATTAATAATAACAGAAAATAACAAACTCTTAGATTTTCAAATAAGTCCAAAAGTCCCTTTCACGGCCAGGTAGTCTTAAATTGGACGTTAGACGTCACGAAAGGGACACGCTAATGAAAATAAACAAAACGAGAACAAAAATGAGATCAATTGTTAAAATATTATTAATGGCACATACAACAAACAAAATTGAATACACCCTTTATTCCGCACGATTCATCGGCCCATTTCCCGCAAACTTTACATTGGAACCAATCGTCTTTACTGGTAGCAAAGTTTTCTTTACAAACGCAGCGCTCCTTTTAAAATTATTTGTTAATAGTCTCCCCCGTTTTCGTAAGCCCATGCTCGAGTCAAAACAGTCGTTACAAGAATCTGAGTCAGGAATTGAAATCTCACTGCTACTGGAAAGGAAACGGACGTCCCATTTCAGACTTGTTAAACGTTGTCCCATTTAAGACTATAAGTGAGCATATTATAAAATAAGCTGAAAACAAAGAAAATAATAAATTCAGTTTACCTGTTATAATGGCTCGATTAATGATATAAGACTTTCACACTTAGTATATAACTTTATCTCACAAACCGCCTCAGAAAACTAAAGAAACTTCTCCTTTTATATCAGAAAAACGCCAACCGCGGATTACTGATCGTTTGCGAGTGAGACCGCGGTGAAGTTTGCGTCAAATGACTAAGTACTAGTGTTGCCTTAAACAGGAAAATCACTTGTATATACTATAATGCGTTTAGAATTTTGGCAATTTGAATTGTCCCTTTTATAGCACCTCTCCCCTAAATACTGGCGAGTCTCAGATTCTATTGTTCGCCGATTACCGACGAGGTACTTGTGTACCTCTAGAATCAGTTAAGTCACTTTTCTACCGTGCTATGAACAAACTTAGCGTGATTCGGTCGGCCATTATTATTACACGCAACATTCACGAACGAACAGGCCAGAGATGATATCGTAATAAATCGCTTACATTAACACTAGCGATTCACAGGTTGTACAGCTTTCTTTTCCTTCCTTTAGACTAATGTGCAACAAACTTTGTCAGGGGGGCAATCGACGACCGGATGCTGCAGGATTGGATTGCAAGAGTTCATGCATTCGCCACTCCAGTGGCGGCAGTGCGTTCTGTATTCCTCTTTCACTGTGAGCAGAAATCATTTGTCTCGATATAGTCGAGGATTTGGCGAATTACCTACTGGCGCAGTGGCAGTATCGAGTAATTTGCATGTTTTCCGATTTACACTTGACCCTTCTATTGTCAAATGCACTGGCAGCATTATCCTTATGTAGAAATGCCGAAAAATCTGCAACTTTGTGTGCAAGTACAGTAGTTGACCCCTAATGCAAAACTAGGGTAAATGTACAAGTAACTGAACACGACCATTGAATGGACATTTTTTATTAAAATGGGTAAAATAAATTATTAAAATAAGCAACTAATTAATTAGAGACTTCTTTTAATTTCTTGCTCCATATCCAAACATTTTTTGCAGCACGTGGAATCAATCGCGCTGCAAATATAATTTTATAATAGTGTTCATTCATTGGCCTTAAGTGTTCGTTTATTGGTGCGTTTACTCTATTTTTTGTTGGGACCATAGTGCTTTTTCAGGGGGTGAAATCACCGGTTGAAAAAATGCAGAAGTTTCTCTTCCGTGGAATATCTCAAGAACGGTGAGAGATATCGAAACGAAATTCAAGCATAAGTTGCATCTTTTTCTTATATCTACAAAACTGTGTAAAAATAATTATCGAAACAAGGATCGGTGGGTGGGGGTAACTTGAAAGGTATCGATTTTTTTCTACAATTATTTTCGTGTACACTTCAGGTTGCAAAGTTCCCCGAAGCTTTCCCAATTCATCGAGCAAAAAGATCTTCTGGTATGAATGACAGAACGAATCGGAGAACTGCTTGGACAATAGCATCGAACAGTTTGAGGAATCGATTGGACGTAGCAGCCTAACGACATGCTTCGTGAAAGTATCGGCGGTGCCGCATGAAATAGCTCGCCAGCCGTTCGAAATTCACCGCGCGCAAAAGTGAATCTCGAGAGTATTCGATTTGGCACAGTAGAAATGATGGCGTTGCGTGCGTGCCGTACTGGCGAGCGTGAAATTGCTATATCCAGCTGTAACGGTTACGTTACTGCTTCATAATTACCGTCGTTCCTTGTGTGTTTTGCATCGTGACACGAATAAACTAAAGCTCTGCCGTTTCAACGGAACCTCGCGCATATCAATAACGAACGTTTACAATAATTGATCAAAATTATTGAAATTACACTTCACGCGAATTGAACGCCACAGTATTTGAACTGCACGGTAACAAGCGTATTCTGAACTTTCGAGTCTTAAACGCGAGATCCTTCGACTTCCATTAATTCTATGACGTATGGACGAGTTCAGAGCAAACGTACAGAGCTGTTGAAATGTCCAGTGAACTCACCTACGCTGCAGCACGTGTCGCAATGATGTGCGCATTTTCCATCGACCAGCACTTGGTCGCACTTTTTAGGATTCAGACAATTCTCCCGCGGACAGATGCTGTCTGCAGTCACATATTCTGGAAACAGGTTTTTAATTTAGTTAACCTATCAACGTCTAAGTGATCTTTTGGAAAGTCTCGGATCCCCACAGAATCCTAAGGTGGCCTTAGGTGGAACGAGAATGGTTTGGGAACGTTAATGCCGGAGAACCGTGAGAAGATATGTGGCTAATGTAAAGCTTGACGTGTATATTTTTAATTTTTTTACAAAACCACCATGTTGTCTTGAATTTACAGTAGTAACTTGACACCTACATTATTAATGTAAAATGTGATTCGCATGCAAGCCAATTTCCCATGATTGTAGGAGAAATTCGTGAGGATCAGAGTCGCTGGGTGGAGTGCAGAGAAGTGAAGGAAAAAGAAGGGTTCAGCACAGTGGGGCGCAAATATTTCAATTTGCCGCGACGGTCTTGCGACACGGTAAAGAAAAGTCGTTGATCTCGGAGCCATCAAAGAGGAATGCGCAGCTGTTTCAGGTTTGGAATGCGGGTTCGTCGAGAAATCCATAATCGAAGCTAAATTCCGAACACCGAAGATCGGTGGAAACATTTAAGAACACTCCGTTCAGAGAAATTTCGACAAAATAGATTTCAACGTTCTCTAATTGCGGATCTCAATGAATCTACGTCTCACTAAACTCACTCAATCCTCCAAATTCTGATATCTCACATTTTTACTTATGAAGTCCAATATGTTTCCTAAAAGTGAATTGTTTTCACGAAACGTCTGTTAATAATGGAAACACGTGCTTTTATAACAGTTAGCTTACGTAAACGTAGTCTAGTCACTGATCATAACTTTCAGGGTCAGATTCCAGAAATCTCAGTTTTCAGACTTTACACTTGCGATTCTTACAAATATCTTTCCATAAAAAGAACTGCTATTAAAAAAATTCCCCTTCAAACACCCCCAATATTTCTACATTTAGAGCTAACTTTTCAACTAGTTCACCTACAAGATACTATTTTAAAAAATTGATCTCGATTAAAAAGTAAGAGAAGAAGAGAGGACGAAATAACACTTGCAGCGTGCTTCGGAATGAAATTACTCTTGGACTTCTTATTACTGTTACTTACCAGCCGAGTGCAGAAGGGTGGCCACGAGGGCGACAAGAACAACAGGCAGGTAGAGCTTCATGGTGTCGTTGATGTCTGAGGAACGCGTGTCTCTTTGACAGTCGACGATTCAATGGTCTCACTTTCCCGGCTCTGGCATTATATAAACGTAAGCGACCAACGTTACGCGACACTCACACGTGCTCGGCAACGGGCGCGCGCGCGCGCGCGCGCGTATGCTCACGACCGTGTTTCGTCGCCATGCATTTCATTATCTCAGGGACCAATGTATGTACGTACAGTCAGGGTTGGACCTGAGTTAAGCCTGGATTAAGGGGTCTTCATAGTGTGACGGCGGAAAACAACTTAATTTACAATCTAAGAATTAAAAACAGAAACAAGTATTGTACCAATCTCTTTGAGTTTTCTGTTTCAGATAACTAAAATTACGGATATCAGGTCTGGTATTCGGAAGGATATGATTACTCGTGATTACGTTTGGCTATCTACATTTATTTTCCGTGTACGCTGTTAAGCCGGGAATCCATCTGCTAGCTAAGTTAAGCTATGCTATGTTTTAGTTTAGCTTTTGGTGGAAACGGTTCCATAAGAATGTATTGAAGCTAATTTTTTTTAAAACGTAGCATAGGATAACTTAGGTTCTAGTTGGATTCCTGGCTTTAGTGTTAGTTTCAAGTAGTTTTAAGTGGTTAGGTACCTCGCCTTTTGCACTCTTCTACTGTTATATGTGCTATATAAGTTCCAATTATTATTTTTATTATTATTATTATTATTATTATTATTATTATTTATATTATTATTATTATTATTATTATTATTATTATTTATATTATTATTATTATTATATTGTTGTATTCCCGATGCTCCCATTCCACTATATTTTTTTTTATAATTTTAAAAGGTGATAGAATAAAGTTACAAACGTGCGAAGTGACACGTGCAATATTTGTTTCAATTTGTAATTCCCGAAAAATGAAGGTTTTTTCAGCCGTCACACTAGGAAGACCCCTTGTCGACAAATGTTACCGATCTTTTTAACATTAGACATTTCATTATTTTGAGATGAAATTGCGCATACAGTGAGGACTAAGTTAGGTTTGGTAGGCTAGGTAGGTTTAGTTTAGGTTGACAAATGCTCATGACCGTGTCATCCTTGTGCATGTCATTGCCTCGGGGTCTAATGTATGCACACGCGAGCCTTCAATGCCTTTGAACGATTCGATCGATTCGGTCGGTGATTTCCGGAATAAGGTGCGTCTCCGTACTTCCCCTTTTGAGTAAACAATCAATGAGTGTGATACTATGCGATGACGACTGCACTTTACCTTCCGGCAGGCGCGGTCGTGTACAATGTACGCGACAATTAGTCAGTTCGAATTTGACGAATAACATTCTTTCTCATTCTTCGATTTTTATACGATACTTTGTAACAATTAGGTATTATTCAAATAAATCATTAATAAGCTTTCAATTATCATAAACTTTCACCGCATAATGTTTACTTTACAATAATAAGTCTTATTCTTTCACGGTGTATTTTGTACGCGACGCGCCCGCTCCCGTTATGAAAAAGAGCGGCGTCCGCCGGAAGGTTAAATAGTTCATGTACGATACTACCTTCACGTCGCCGTAGTTTCCTGACTTTCCAATATTATCAAATAAAATCTGTTCCCTCTAAAATCTGCATATTCATCTTTCCTCTGATTACTTTTATCTCCCAAAATTTATTCAATAATCCATCAACACCGGCATGATAAATGAACTTCCCCACCCCCGTTCCGCAAAAGTATCACCGCGCAAGTTCTCGTTCGAAGTATCAGAGCCGTCAAAGTTATTCCAGAACAGAAGCACGTCTCTTACTTTTTCCTCTCCCCTACCACTCTCTCCCCATCCCATAAAATCGCCATCAATTTCCCGGCCGTGTCTCTATGATCGAACCGGATCCATGCACTTCGCCGGGGAAAGATTAATGAGCCTCGGTCTGGACGTGGAGCAATGTTATCCGAATTGTGCCGATAAAAGGTTTACCGAGTGATTTATGAGCGACCCGCGGTTTAATGGGACTAACCTCGCGGGGAGTTGGCCGTGCCTGGCTAAGGAACGATTGTTCTGGCAACCTTTTAAGATATCGGTACCGCAGAGGCTGGTAGAAGCTCGGAACTTTGCTTTAGAGACACCACTTTGCAGCCACTGAGTGGTATGTATTCAATATCGGGCGGTCGCGTGTGCATTTAAGTGGCCTGGGCCATTCAATGACCGGACTTGGTCATCTTAGGCGCCTGAAAGATGGAAGCTTTGCTTATCCAAGCTCTCCGAGCATCATCCTTCTGCTCCTGTTAATGGTTTCTGGCAATAAGTTCGAGTATACAGATGAAAATTGCTCTTGCGAATTTTATGAACAGAGTTTACTCAAGATTACGTTCGCCGTTTATCGAACCCTTCTGAACCACTATATAGAGCTGCTGATAATGGTTTTGGGCAATAAGGTTGGGCAAGCGGTCGAAAAGTCCTTTCGCGATTTTTACGAAGCGAGTTACACGGCATTGTTTTACACTTTTTTTCCACTGGCAAATATTTTCCCTCCAAGATACACAGCTTAGTATCGTGATTGAGGAAGGATTTAACTCGCATCTTTATCTCAGCTCGCCTCGTGGCTGCACGGTATTATTCGTTTAGCGCGAGCAAGGCAGTTTCCAGGAACAGACTCTTTGCCAACTGCAGATGTTTGGCAAGCAAATTTCATCGACTCGAAGGTTTTTCTTTGACTTCTGAGAGAAGGCTTTTAGTAACGCTTTATTGCACGCAATTAAAAGTGGAGGTAGGGTGTTTGATGTTTCTTGTTTATCTAATGTTATTTCAGTCGCAGCCTCGTGCTTCTCGTTAATTCTGTTTTGTCAGATGTGCACCACGTATGAAAACAAATGACAGACGACACCATCTATGTTAATAGACACCGTTGCAAATGGAGTAAACATCAGCTCTAATGGTTCAATATCGAATCGAGTAGCTCTAGAAATTATCCAACTTTATCATTTCATGTGGGTTATTTTTTTGTTACACAGTTTCTAGAATAAAACGTTTGGAAATTGACGTTAGATTCAATAGAATTTGATTAGAATATTCTTTCAGACCTCCAAATTCTACCTATAGCTAGTAAATATATGAAAAAATACTTTTAAGTTAAACGATTTTATTTAATTCGATCAAAACGCATGAAAAGCTAAAGAATAATTTTTGTCTTGTACTATAATTACGATGTTGTTATGTCACTTTAAATAAAATCGCTTTTGATTTTGTATTAAATTCATTCATACCCTGCAACGAAACGTTTTATTTGCGTTATTTACGTTAAAATGGTTGCGATTTTAGGTCACCACTGGAAAAGCGCGTACACCCCAATGCAGATACGAGTAGGAACGCGTATCAAACTGCAATTTGCTGAAATTAGCCAGGAAGTAACCAGTTTTTCCTCTGTAACTTACCGAAACGATAACGATACAGCTTTCTTTCAATATTATCGCCATTATTTACCGGTCACTTAAAACCTCGCGCCAATTATCCACCGTTACTCCCATTTAACCAGTTCCCTTCCTGGAACAGGGGACTTTGAGCGGTTCGAAAGAAAGAACGCAGTCGGATTCAGAAAGGAATACTCAGTACTTTATTGTTAATCATTTCAACGTATACTTGAATTCAGTTTGAGAATTACAGAAAGGTGCGTGCAGAGGGGAACGTTTGAACGCCTGACTCTGTTTGGCACTTTACCACTTGGCCATTTCCTTCATTCCCTTCGAGTATCCTGCCGCGTCGACTCGTCCAGGTGGCGATCTCTTTGGCTCCTGCTACGTCCATCAGCAGCAAGTCGACGTCCTATCGTCGCGTTCAAACGTTCGTTCGCGGTATTGGAGATTCGAGTTACGGCGCAGCCTAAAACTTGCATCGATTCCTCTCGAAGCGTGACAGTTACTTTTGCTACGTCCCCGTGGGTGATCCCCGCCTGTGGATCGAAGGGGCGCGGGTCCCCGCGATCTACGGGGCATGCTCCCAGGGTCTCTCGAGTTCTACCGCCCGCTGAGGATAGTTAGATCTCTTTCGAACGGAAAATAGGAGGCAATGGAACGATATAAGTACTTCGCTACTGACGGGCTCGCGGAATGTACAAGGAATTCGGAATTGTCGCGCGGGGCTGGTGGGCCGATCGCTGAACGCTCATCGAGCCGACGGTGGTTACCCTTTGAACGGTCTCAGGGCGAGCCTCGACCCCGAAAGCGCGACGATTTAAATTACCTAGAAATTAACCTGAAGTCGCGCGGATCGCTTCGAGCGCCGATGGATTCGACGCCGGGTCGGATCGAGGGACGGTCGAGGATATCTCGATGCACCAGCCGCAGCGAGAAATTCCCTGCGTTCACCTAGGCGTCGATATCTAGATTTCGTATGTACAAGTGGATAGACTTATCAGTGCTTGGCGTCGCCAGTGTCCGGGATACTGCGCACGATCAGCACTCGCGTAGGAATCGAAGGACCGAACTGACTAGAAAATACCGAGGCGATCGTCTTTCGCTGCGTGGCCAGAGACGAAATATCACTAGATTCCCGCGGCCGAGATTTCTCTCTCGTTTTCACCTGAATCGACGAGACAGCGATCGGGAGCGAAAGAGCTCGTCGGGGCTTCTCGGCTTGCTCGCTTTGGAACGGAGCGCCGCGCCAGCCTTCTTCGCCGATTCCTCCTCGGTGATCGAGGATCGCGGGCGTTCGGCCGGAGCTCCGTTCGCCCAAGCGCATGCACTAAAAACTAACGATTGTACACTTCCAAGGAGTTCAACTCTCGAGAGATCGACACGCTCGTTGTCGACCGAGGAATGCCCCAGTCCGTTTTATCACAGTCAACCGGGATCGGTCACGTCTATGCACCGGGCCGATAGTCCGCGATCATGTTCTTCAGGAACGTGTAAATGTCCTTGAACGTCGGTCTCGAGGTCTCGTCCCTCCGCCAGCACGAGCACATCATCCTGTAAACCTCGTCCGGGCACATCGTCGGTCTCGGTAGGTACACCTGCAACGGGGACACGGTTTTGTAGCGTCGATGCTGGATAATTAGCGATGGTATCGGTAGAGGTGTAGAAGGTAAGAGATTTTTATACGAGGAGAGGTAATCGAGGGGGAAGAAGTTCTGTCACCTGGGTGTAGTTACTAATAAGATATTTGGATTTTAACCTGGGCGCAATCTTAATATAGAAAGCAGAAAGTGTTTGTGTGCCTCCCAGCTCATTATGAATCCAGATGAATGTGACTATTTTCACACAAACATAAGTAAATTTTTTTTATCAAATCAGAATCTCAATTTCGAGCGAAGCTCAGTAGTAAAGCTAAGTAGTATTAAATTGCGTTCCATATAAGAGCATACCGACGCCCCTACCGATTTGCGACCGATCGGCGAAGCTCCCACGGATCTGACACACGCGATTGGTCGTAGCACTTTCCCCGCCGGTTTACTACCAATCAACAGTGTATCTCTGCGCAAAACCAGTATGCTCTAATGTGGAACGCAGTGTAGATATGTACTAATTATCATAGCCGGTACTAATTTACTTATTACTGTAGTGTGCTATTTAACTTAATATTACCGCAATGTATTCTATGTACTAAAGGGTTTCACCGGTTGATTTCAATAATAATAATAATTTTGGATCTTTTCATGCATCATATAACTTAAATAAAATTTCTATTAAAATCCTCTACCACTAATAGAATGAATGGTCCCACGATCAAACTCAATGAGCAAACGAAATTTGACTTTTAAATAGAACTACCTGCAACTCTGCCCCATAGTACATGTGCTCAGCGTTCTGTATCACTTGATCGTTGGTCAGGTGCTGGAAGGGCTTCTCCCTGGCCAAGCTCATCACCTCCCAAAGCGTGACAGCGAAGGACCAAACGCTGCTCGAGCAGGTGTACCTGTCCTGCAATTGGAAACGCGATGTCTACAGTTGTCAAGGGTGGTCGATTGATCTAGGACGCTGGTTAAAGAGAAAATCACGGGACGACCTCGGCAGAGCCGGTATCATTTTAACCTCACCAGTAGAATGCTTTCCCACGGCAGCCATCTGATCGGCGCCGGCGGTCTGCCGCCTATGTCACTGTAATCCTTCTTGTAAAGGTCGCTGCACATCGCTATGTCGGTCACTTTCACGGCGTACGAGCGGCCCACTAGACAGTTTCTGGCTGCCAGGTCCTTGTGCACCAGATTCTTCGACTCGAGGAACCTCATGCCCGATGCTATCTGCGTCCCCATGTACAACAGGCAGCTTTGGCTGGTGAAACACAACGTTCTCTTTCAAGCTCCTCGACGTTAATCGATTCAGTTACTTCGTTTACTTTAATTTAACGTGCCCGCGTCGATTTTGCGCGCTTCTTTCAAACAACCGCGAACACGAATTCCATCCGCTCGTTACTCGATCGCGAAAAATCAACGCCACTTTACTTCGGAATTCAACGATTCGATTTTGAGAATCGTGTGATAAGGATATTTACAACGTCGGTTTTTGATACTCTCCTGTAATTCCAATGGTAGTAATTCATAATCTCTAAAATAGTGTCGTGATCCTGCGATCGAAAACTGACGAGATACCGATTCAATTGCAAATAAATCGGCTGAAGTGGTGTCAAGCACGAACGCGACTATTCGTACGCCAATCGTTAGAATGATCAAACTCAGGCCCGGCTCGAGCCTTTTTGCGCCCCACAGCGAACTTGCGAAAATTGTGCCCTTTATTTATAATACATCTATTTCAGCTTCTTGATGCCCTTACTCTGAATTTGTATTTGTAGCTCAAACATTTATAGTACAACTAGTAATATTTCATTTAAAACTTTACTTTAAAAAGTGCCAACAATGAAAAGACTATTTTGCGCCCCTTGTGGACTTTACGCTCTAGGTAGCTGCATAATATCGCGTATAGCGAGGAGCCGGGTATGATCCAACCGTCACCGTTTCATTTCGCGACGCTGGTAGGGATGCAGGCGTTGGTCCCGTTTCAGGATCTCTCTGTCATAAGCAGCCTCACCTAAGGGTTTTCAAATTGCAGCTCGGCCTGAGCGTCCCCGTAAGTGGCACGCTGTACTGAAGGTAATGGGCGAGATCGCCGAGCTCCGTGTACTCGATGATCGTCCACGGGACCGGGTCAACCTCGCAAACTCCCAGGATCCGAGCCACGTTCGGGTCGCACAAGCCGGATAGGAATCGTACCTCCCTCATCTGATCCGTCGTGCTGCCTGCCCGGATGTCGCTGGTGCAAGACGGCACGCGCGCCACCACCAATCTGGGAGCGTCGGGAACCACGTCCTCGAAGCCGACTGCTTCGCAAACTATCGCCTGTCAACGATAAGCAGGGATTAGTGGGCGGGAAAGCAGGAATATCGATGCTATTAGCCCCTCATTTGCGAGGCGCCAGGTCGCAACGATGGTCTTCGGGACGATTCAATGGCAGAGGGGCTAATTAGAGTTCTAGCCACCCCCCAAGACTGGCTCGCTAGACGCAGAAATCACCCTCGATCGATACGGAAATCAGCGGCTGCACATCTCGTATGCGCGTAATGTACACAGTAAGTGCATTATCGGCGAATCTCGTTGTCGTTCCTCTTCGATGCTCCGCGAGCAAAGTTTCCCTGTAGTTTGTAGACAGCCATATTATGGTGTATTGTCGATTCCTAATAGCATCGTGTTACAACCCCACTGATATCGCCGGGCTGATCAGCGCGGCGATTGCGTCGCGATGTTCAGCGCGGTGGCCACCTATCGCGCGTTACTATCAGGTTAAAACTGCATCTTTGTAAGTAGTAGAGTATTCTTGATCGATTATTTTCTAGTTCTTCATCTATTCTAAAGGTAGCACGCGTCTCTAAACAGCCTGGATGTAGGGTAAAAGACCCAATTACTGACTCCTAACCAATTACTGTCACCTTAAGCTATTTTACTTAAAATAACGAATAAATTATCGTTGTAAAGCCCACAAAAGAATTATGTAATTCAACCTCTAATCTATACTATAGATTATATACTATAGTTTATTTATTAGTTATTTTATGTAAAATAGCTTAAGGTGACAGTAATTGGGTCTTTTACCCTACAGGTGTACGAGAAGCCGAAAATGTTGGAACGCGAATTTGTCTCTCGATCGGGACGGGTTCTCAAGAATTTCAGGATTACCGAAAGTGTCAGGATTCCCGATAGTGTCGGGATTCGAATTATTTATTAGGATTGACTGACGTCTGTACTTCGGAAAATCAACGACGTTTCTACACTTTTTCTTACGAGACGGGAGTCGGTTCCTCGGAATTTTCGGGAATCCCGAACATTCTCGAGGATCCCCAAATTTTCTCCCGATAAGTTTCTGAAAGTTCATGCACACCTCAACCTGTATGCAGTTTGAAGCAATAGAACTCTTGTTTGTGAAGCGACGATATTGATAACATATCGAGGGTGGGTGTATTAAGGGTGAACCAGTCTCGGGGAAACGGGAGTCGAGAGTTTCAGCATCGTTTCGCAATTTCGAATCGGTCTCGCGGGTCCACGTAGCCAAGTGCATTATTTGCCAATGGTTTTTGTTCGTACCTCGCCGATGCTCCTCGAGCCAAGTTTCTCTGTTGTACGCAGGCACTGTCGCGGTATAGTGGTTGGCTCCAGTTCCTTGCACTTGTACGGTTTGTTCATGCTGGGCGCGATGTTCCAACTGACGACTGGTGCGGGTATCTGCAAACGCGACGCAGTTTCACATTTGTTGCGATGCTTGCTCAGATATTGCGACATTGGGAAATGTTACTTTTCCCCTGGACACCACAAGCAACGCAATATAAGGACGAAAGAGAAAATAGTTGTGACGCAGAATCGAAGTCGGCAATTATAACTAGCTGTCGGTGCATATCACTGACGTTAAACTTGGGAGTCCGAGTTCGAAGCAATTTTAGTGAATAAACTTGTTAAAAGTTTTCTCATCTTCAAATAGCAGATACTTTTCTACTTAGTGGTTCCATCACTGTAGCAACGCCTAATGGGGGGACATATTACAATGAAGGTGGAGCATCGAATTTCCCATTAGTCGCTTTTGCCTGTTAAAAATGAGGCATTGAGAGCAAAAACGGACTGAGCCACATTGAAAAGAAAGTAATTTGTCCCATTTTATATGATTAGTACAGTCTATTCGAATACATTATTGCTACTAAACCAGTTTCGCAAAAAAATGTGGGTTAGTCCGTTTCTGCTCTCAACGCCTCAAGGTTTGTCTTCACTAGCGAACAGTTCGCGAACACTGTTCGCAAACAATGCTCCAAGTTGTTCGCAAACTTTTTATAATCATTGCTCGTGTAAAGGTGCGCCCTCACTAGCGAACAGACCATTCCTAGGAAATTCAATTCCCATACTGTTCGTGAATAGTTTGGGAACGGTGGTGGAGACCCACCTTTAAATACTCTTATATGTATATGTTACTGTAAAAGTTCGAGGGCCGGTGAATCTTGGAACTTACTAGTAAATCATAGCGTTTACCATTGTGGGGCAGTAGAGGTCTGAAATACAGGGTGAACGGTAAATCCTGAAATTTATCTCTTTTGCCGGTTTTTACGTCTTTTGCCGCCCCGTAGCAGTGAGTGTTACGGTTCACCGATAAATTCCACGATTCATCAGTTTTCAAGCTTCTGAAGTAACATATAGGGTAAGTCCGGGAGAGTTCGACCACCAGGAAAGTCCGGCCATTGTTGATATTTTAAGACTGATGCAAGATAGGGCGCTGTGTGTCATTGACACAAAAGAAACGAAGGCCCTTGTTTATCTCACATTGACCATTGTCATAAATCCATAATTGAATTATAAGATATAGTTAAGACTTTATGCGAGGCTGAAAGTTTTTAGACCAAGTTACAGTGGTGGCGATATTTCAGAAACAGGTAAGAGTATTTAAACTCTTCCTATATTGGGGATATAATATGCATGTAACTACAGTGTAACCCCAACAATACGTATGTATTCGTTTTTAATTTTTTTTTTGATAAAGTGGTCGATCGCCCCGTTGATTACCCGTAGTGGGTGGACGGTCTAACCCCGACATGCGGGTGAGACCGACCAGTTGCAGTGCCAATGTTTTTCGTTGAAGATGAAAATAAATATTTAAAATTATCGCACACTATAATTTATATATACTGTAAATTGCTTGGGTTTTACTTTAGTGTGCATGAAACGACAAAAATGTAAAAAACAACGATGCTACAATTTCTTTTCCAAAAAGTGGTCGATCTCTCCCGGATTTACAATATAAAACACCACTGTGTAAGTAATATAGCTTTGCGTTCATTTGATATTCGACCACCTTTTACTGTTCTATTAGCACTAAGTGTTTACCTCAAAACTATTTCCTACCGAATTTCCCCCACCATCGGCGTTTCCGCCAGTGGTCATCGTTAACTAACCTTGTGCTTCTCTTTGGGAGCTGTGTGCCAGCGTTTCGAGTGGATCTGATCGAGGTCCCGTTGGTGATTAGACGTGGCTGCGATATTGAGTTTCGCAGTCGGACTGTTGTAACTCTGAAGGGTCCTGTAGTGCTGGGAATGCCGTGCTGGGGAGTTGGTCGGCGACGAGGAGCAGCTGGGCGGCCCTATCGTCGATTCTGGTCTCGTATCCAGTCGTACGCTTTCCTCTGAGACGTTCACGTCCTTCAGGTCTTTCGGAGATTCTTGGAAGAAATCGATTATTTTGAACATTCCGTACTGACCATAGTCGAGGGAGAATCAAAAAGCTCTCCCACTGAGCTACTTACAAAGGAACACCGCGAACCCGGACTCACCGATTGGTACGCAACTTTATGGGTTTTTAGAGTGACTAAAAACAAGAACAACGATGTGCTTCATTTCGGCCCTATCGTCCTTTAAGGGGGTGAAAACTAACCGCAAAGTAAAATTGACACTTCCACTTTCTCGCGTATGACACTCAAAGTACAACAGACAGAAAAAAATGTTTCAAACAAAAGTATAATGGTGCAATAAGCGCTACAAATTTGAGTAAACAAAATTTTGAAAAGAGTTTAAAAAAAATACCTGAACGAAAAATAACTTTTTTTCAAAATTTTGTTAACGCAAGTTTGCAGTGCTTATTGCACCATTAAACTTTTGTTTGAAACATTTCTTCCCGTCTGCTGTACTTTGAGAGTTACACGCGAAAAATTGGAAGTACCAATTTGACTTTGAGGTTAGTTTTCACAGACTTAAAGGGCGATAGGGTTCAAATGAAACACACCGTTGTTCTTGTTTTGAGTCATTCTAAAAACCCACAAAATTGCGTTCCAATCGGTGAGTCCGGGTTCGCGGTGTTCCCTTGTTAGTTATTTCCAAATCTCCTTCCACTCGTTCGTGGGACAGACTTCAACAGACTTTACGGAACTGCACGTGAAACTTCATTTACAGGATTTCTCGTCATAGTGTTATTACGATTTATTATTCAGTTGTACACGATTCATATAAAGGGACATGTAAGTGCATAACAGATATCATGTACATGTGTACCTACTATAAATTCAAACGCGCGACGTGGGAGGAAAACCAGAGGCACGAAGTCGAGAGACATAAATTTCTCTCCGGTTCTACTTCGAAATAAGGAATAGAAGAATGTGACGGTTAAAAACTCACCGGAAGTGGCCACTATCGCGTACGTAGATTTATACTGGGGGCTGACAAGGGGTGAATTGAATTGTTCCATTGTTAAAGATTCGTGCATGCTACCGTCCTCGGGCATGTCCGGCGAAACGTGATTGGCAGTCTCTGTCAGCATCCCGCCGGGTGTTAAATTTAGTAGGAGCCCCTGCCAAACGTTGGAATTCTACGTTTTAATTGGAAACATGTGGAAAACCTCGCCGCATCAGCGTAATACCTCAGCGAGGTGTAAACAACGCCGTTTCCATTGGAACAAATAGTCTCGCAACGACAGAGAATGGAAAGCAAGTCTATTACAAAATCCATCGGGAGCCCCAATCTTTCGTGGAGCCCATTCACTGTCGATTCGTCCATGGTGGACGAAGTTCAGGGACTTTTAATGACGAATTAAGATCCGTATTATCGGCCTCAGAAAAGTTACCGCATATTTATGAGGTGTGCCGCTTACCTTCATGTTTATGGCGAATCCGAATGGATTTTTCAGCACGGTCGGCGAGCTCTGAAGTTTCTGCCGTCGGTTCAGAAGCAGAATAATGACGAACACCAGCAGAAGAAGTAGGATAATGGCAGTCAGAACACCTATTAGTACCTCTAAATATTCTTGACCCTCTCCCGCCGCTGTAACTATGCCAAACGGTTCGCTTTAATGCAAAACAATCGTCCAATCATACTGCACCACCTTACATTCTCCCGCACTAATGTAAACGAAATTCAGAAGCGAACAGTAGGACTCTGTTTTCAGATTCTACGTTCTAGATATGCATTCCTCTCGCTCCGCTTAAGAAATACAAGTATCAGAAACACGTCACCCGGAGCACTCGAGCATTCATCCTTAAAGCAAAGGTGGAATTCGCAGTGAGAGGGGTGCAGCTCCATTTTTCACAGTTTTCGAGTTATGAAGTGTAACATACGTGGGGAAAAAAATTCTACATCGTTTGGTGCACGTTTGATGGAAATCTGATAACAAATGAGCGATTTATTGCAAATAAATGAAAATATTAATATTAATAAAAAGAGAAATAGTATTAATATTTCTATTTTTATTATAGAATATTTTTTCGCCAAAAGTAGATCTAAAAATTGCAAATAAATGAAAATATTAATATTAATAAAAAGAGAAATAGTATTAATACTTCTATTTTATTTATAGAATATTTTTCGCCAAAAATAGAAATAAAAACTTATCATCTCAATAGGCACTATCTACTTATTGTGTGAAAATGTATAGGTATATTTCAATTAGTGTTTTTTTTTCAATATTAAGTAAAAGCAATATTTTATAAACAGTTATTTCTAATTTACGTGAAGTTGATAGAGATGGAGCTACACCCCTCGTGTTAATCACCTACCAAATCCCAAATCAGACCCCCAAATCGAATCTTCCCATAAACAACGACGAATCTTTCCCTACAGTAAACTATTTCATTGCCCGTAAAGGGCGCCGAGCCCCATCAATGCGATCCTTCACCCCCGTCGCTTAAAAAACCGTAGCGCGTTATCGCGGCGGGTGAAAAGGCTAATCGCCACTTGGCCTGTGGAGGAATGGCGGATAAGAGGGCTGGGGAAGAGGAAAAGGGGGGCGTCAGGAAAAGACGAGACGCGAGGAGCTCGATAAAGGTGACTTTACAATGCGCCGTTACATTCTTCCAATTTTTCACGTCGGCCTGGGTCGGCTGCTTTATCGGCGCGGCTGGGCCGCGCGGTCGAAACGGAAGTGGCGTCACGACGCCGGTTTTACGAGAGAAATAAATAAGCCAGGCCGTAGTTGGCCTCGCGTGGCGATCAAGATCTCGCCTCGGCCCACAGCCACGGAGACCGATTTTCCTCGATCGACCGGCGGCCGGCGCTCGAGCTGAAAACGAGAACGGTAGCAGGAAACCCACCACTACCTGGGCAGGATCCTCGCTTGTATGAACAAGGATGTGTCGTCTTCACTGGCGTTACCCCAGAATGCCTTAAAAGGCAACTGTTTCAGCCTTGACTAAGTAAGCTTATCTGCCAGCCAACGTAGGAGAATTATAATAATATTAGGAACAAGCACTTCTGGACCCGCCAAATGCAAGATTTCTAAAAACATTCAGGGCACACGGAGCTATCACTTTTCGAAATTCCTAGCCCACACGGAATCACCGTTCGGGCATATAAATAAGGGCCCGATAAATCGCACAGGACACTTCGAATCTGACTTTCAGCGTTACTAGCAAGGGAACATATTATCTAAGTGAAAATCACTGATTTTCTTGCGACTTTGGTAGAAAGTAGTTCTTGCAAAAATATTTCACACGTATTTTTTCTTCTCAACTGACATTCATGTTGAAGGGGTGAAAATGGCCCTCAAAGTTGAGGTGTAAGAAACATGTTTGGACGAATATCTTGGAAACTACTAGAACTAAAAGAACGTTATAAATAGAAAAATGGTGTATTTCTTAATAAGGAATGCAGCTGTTCAAGCAAATTAAAAAAAAAACGTGTTCTTTTAATGTATTATTTAAACAAATGAATTTTTTTAACCTGTTTGCACAGCTGCATTCCTTACTAGAAAATACGCCATTTACATCGTTCTCCTGGCTCTAGTAGTTTCCAAGGTATTCGACCAAAGATGTTTCTCACACCTCAACTTTGAGGGCCGTTTTCACCCTTCAACATAAATGTCAACCGATCAGAAAGACTACTTATTAAATATTTTTGTGAGAACTACTTTCCACCAAAGTCGCATCGAAATCGGCGATTGTCACTTCGACGTGTCTCCCTTTAGGTACATCATAATTCTCTTACCCGTGGCCCCATCTCGCGTCTCCTCCCCCGAAGTGTAAAAGCGTGTCCCGTATTTAAAAATAAAGTCTGTAGCTTAGAATTAGTTAAAACACGAGTGCTCTGCTACATCGTAACAACAGGGCGGTGGTGACGTTACGTTGCCGTGGAGGCATCGGCCACGGTGTCTGTGCGATTTCGCCTTTAAAATTCGCGTTCGCGGGCAGAGGTCCCCGCGGACGTGGCGGCGATCCGAACCGGAAAATCTGCCCTTTAAATCACGCTCTTTTTCCATGGATCCGAAAAAAAGGGGGAAATGGACAGGGATACGCCGGAGGGCCTTTAATTCCTTCCGTCCTCCCCGTCCCATCCTCTGCCGTGGATCTTTTTTTATTCTGCTCCCGTTACCTCGTTCCCGTCGTCCTTTTTCCTTTTTCGTCCCCTCCCCTCTGCCACCGCCAGCCTCGTCCTTTTTCTCGTCCTTTTTCTCCGCTTTTCTGCGAGCGCTACCGACGATAATATCAACAGGCATAAACAGCACTCCGTTTGCATTGTTTCGCTGGGAGTGCTCGCTTCCATTGGCTCCTCGTTGTTGCTGTTCCTTTTCTCTCCCCCTCTTTCTGCGTTCCTCGTCTCCGGGCTCTTATGACGCTTCCCCCCCCCCCTCTTTCTTGTCCCGCATGCTCCTCTTTTTATTCCGCTCCTACGTAGCCATTATATCGCTTCTGTTTCCCATTCCTTCATTCACCCCTATTTCCACGACGATCGCGCGTTCGACTTGCGGCTCATTCGCGGCCATTCGAGACACTGGGGTTGAAGTGTAGCTATGCGATCGGCCCCGGGATCTGGAGAAAGGATTTGTGGAGCGGCTAGTATCTCACGCGATTACACTTGATAGCAGATTGCTCTGCCTAATTAAGCAGTTTGTGACGGTTTTCTAATTTCCCACCGTCCCCGCGATTAGCTGTTTATTCTGTGCCGATGCTACGCCCGGGCCGGCAGTTCCATGGCCCTTTTGTTAATCCCGCTCTTTATCCAGTCGTTAAGTACCTCCGTTTCCCCCCATTTCCTCTCTTTTCTTTTCGTACAAGAGGAAACTGACTGCGGGAAAGCGCGTGGTTCTGTGGGGAAACCCTTAGCCGGGGTTATTCGAAACGGCACAAAAGAGGATTTGTTGTAGAACGGAACCGCTGGCGTTGAATTTCGTGCAATATTACGGCTACGCGAATCTGCCGTTGCGGTCTACGCACGGGGACTTTGGAAAATATTTCAGTAGATAATGGGAACACGGTAGGTACCTCTCGATTTTAATACCGCAGGTATTTGCAGCGCGCAAACTCCCTTAATCGAGAATCTACAAGTACTATAATAATTAATAATCCAGGTATTTTAACAACGCCTGTTTCGTATATTTTAAGGTCGAAATGTGCGAGGCCATAATCCATTGCAAGAGAAATTCCCCCGGGCTCTAAGCTCCGCATTATCGACCTCTAACCCGTTCGTCCTCTCGTTTCCCCTTAAACGGCACCACCCTCGTTATAATTTCGTCGAATACATTTCGCTGAGAGACATGTGTATGGTATATTTTCGCGTTTTTCCGGCTGCTTTCGGGCATTCGGGAAGCGCGCACACGGGGCCAGCTGGAAACACGTGCTTTCGAACTCGTCTAAACGCAGGAACCGCGCGCGCGTTTCCGGCTGGATGTTCCCGTTTGCCTTTTTTGCTTGTGTCTTTTTTTTTGAAGCGGTATCTTTTCGCCTCTTTGCATCGCGGAATGTTCAGAGCGGAGCTTCCATACGCATAGCTCCCTCGTTATGGCCGTGTCTAACGATGCGCTTCTTTATTTTCTCGACTGGATAATCGCGAGCCACACGCGACCGAGAGACTGCTCGTTTATTCGCGGCACTCCAGAGACGAGGAATTTAGGGCCAAGCTTCTGGGCAAAGGGAATGGAAGATGGGTGGCTGTATTGTTGTTTGATCTAACTGCCACGTGTAATTACGACCGTGTCGTTCGTAGCTTGTCTCTTTTTTCCCTGCACCTACGATTTTTCATTTCTTTGATCCTCTTTCGCGCCTGCATCAATCGGGATTCTTCCTTTTTCACGTAGATATCCGAGTTAGGCGAATATTCTTTTAACTAAGGCTGATCTATGGCTCGTAGAAGCTACGTGGCATTAAGGTTCCCAACTAAATGTCATGGAACTGATGAAAAGTATTAGGGGAAAGTTGCCAATATCGTACTGGTCACCTAAATCGTACCTCATCAATTTCTCAGTAATCAATGAATGTAAACGACATCTGACAATAAAAATATCAAGTAAATGCGAAATAAGAAATAGAAAAAAAACCTTTCGAGCTTACATCCTATTTTGTGCATGCCGTAAACATTTTAAAAAATCAGGTATGATTGATCTAACTTTTTACCAGTTTATTTTAGCTAATAATAATCAAATAATGCAATTTTGTCCTGTATTTTCGTATTCATCTAAAAGCGGGTTTAATGTAGAATATTTTACATTCATTCTAAGTGTTGTATATTACATTCATGACAAAGTTTAAATTGATATTTATAAATAAATCGATCATGTTTCCTAAATCGTACCAGTAGGATTTGACAACTCGTATGTTATATAGGTTATGTATGTATATTATATTTATAGGTTATTGCGGCCTGTGTGTGATCCATATACATATGTATATGTAACTATATAAGAATCATTACTTTATGTTGAATATTTTCTTCTCTATTTGTTATTTCATCGAAGTCAGGAGGGGGAGGGCACGTAGCAAACAAAATTCAGTTCTAACATTCCCCACGACAAGATCGACGCGAGTTCTTTCCCAGGTTCCTCCTTCCACCCCTCCCACCAGCTTCCGCGACGAGCACCCTCTTAATCCGACTAATTGTTTACGTTACGACGGAGTTGCTACGTGAATTATAAACTATCCCAAGTTTCCCCCCGTTGCTCTCACGGTTCGCCGTGACTCCTAATCCTATCCTCTCCTCGGCAAAGAATGGCGGCCTGGTTCCGCTAATGAAGTTACTTCGCCGGGCAAAGCTTCCGTACCCCCGGCCGGTTGATCGCGCGGCCGCGTATCCCGTGCGCTATAATCGTAGACGACACCGGCCGCGAAGAAATTGGGAAATTGATTTACCGGCCGGGGCCAATATTGGCGAGCAGGGAAATTGGATCGCCGTAAGACGGGAAACGGTACGATCGGATCGTTCTTCCTTTTAATATACAACTTGATTACCTCTGCAATTCAAAACGGAGCCACGCCGCTTCGCAGAAGCTCCGTCGCCACGAACAAAGACACCGCTCGGACTTTCAACGCCAACGTTTCCCTCGCCCTTTTCACGCTGGGAATTACCATCCGTTCCGCCCAAGCTCCGGTTAAACCCGCAGCGATCGCGCACGACGCGGCAATTCTTTCTCCGGGTGCCGTGGATAAATTACACCGCGATCAAACAGCGAAATCGTTGTTCATGATTAGTTAAGTTGAGGCCCCCTTCTCGACCTCCCAGCTGCGCGCGGGATAAGAAAGATAAGGAAAGTTTCGAATGCTCCGGGTGTAATTAACTCGAGATTGATACGAATTAAATGCCGCCACCGTCGAGTCACTTACTTGTTTGCAAGTTAAGATCCACCTCGGGGTTCATTGGGATTTCTCGGTTGCTGAACTCGGACGCTGACTCCTCGGTGGTGTTTTCATAGGGATTCGCTGGAACAAGCAAGGGTATTTCGTTGGCCGGGCGACGTTGCACGCGTCGCTCCATTCGTCCGAAAAATAAAGTCGTTCTCTTTATCACGCACTCGAAAGACGTTCCGCGTAAACGACCATCGAATTACGAGCGTTCGAGAAAAGCGATAAAAGGGATGAATTCTGCGACGATTAACGCGAATCTCCGCTGGAACTATCCAAGAAACGTCAGTTTGACGATCGCGCCCGTTAGTTTAAATGGCCATTAGAATCGCGCGATGAAATTGGAAAGATACGGGGCTGGATACTCGAGACAAAGACGTGACGAGCGTTAAAAGCTGTAGGAACGGGCTCGGTTGCGTAGAGGAGGAGATAATCCACCTGTCGTTACTACCCCGGTTCGTTATCCATTTAACAAGATCCCTTCGAGGCGTCATAGTCCGCGAATGGTAATTAAACGTTCGATTTTCGAGTGACCGTGAGTTTTATGAACGGTTCAATGGTCACCGGGCGGTCTCTAATTACGCGAAGTGTCGTTGGCGAAGTTACGAGCGGTCCCGCTGACTCGGGGATTAATCATAATATTTGCCAGGAGATCGCCCGGCAACGGGAAAGAGTGATCGATGAAGGGGGCATTAGTTGCGGAGATGCGGAGAGCTTACTTCCTTCGAACGTCACTTCGCTGATCATGATCCATCGGGCGGCGAAATAAAGGTGCATCTTTATGAATTTTCCGCGGCCTTCGTGCAGCCCTATGGACACGTTTCTCGCGTTCGCCAACGCCATATCCGGTATGTAGGAGTAAGACAGTGGCTCCTCTTCGTAGGTGTCTCTGTCGGGGCCGAACCAGACATCCGCTTTGGAGAACACCTGGTGTAGGGAACAGTAGACGTGATGTTATAAGGTTAGGTACTTACAAGGAAAGGTCCCGAACCCGGAAATTCAAAAAATTCCGAGACTCTGTGAATATGTAGGGGATTTCTTCTGATTACAATGTAATTTTTGTTCGCTGCCCAAATTCACTCCAACCCCTTAAATTCCGGCTATTCTCCCATTTTGTGTTATAACTCGCGAACTGTAAGAGCTGTAAGTTACCAAATGATAGTCCTAATTAAAAGAAGTAACTTTTGCCTTGAAACTTTTTTCTATCTCTTACAGATTTCGAGTTACAAAATAAAATCCGAAAATAGCTGAATTTTCAGGCGTTAATTTCACCCCCTTCCCGTGAATTTGGGCAGTAAACAAAATTGCGTTATAATCAGGAGGAAATCCCCTGCATATTCACAAAGTTTCAGATGTTTTTGAATTTTCGGTTTCGGGATCTTCCCTTGTTAGATCATAGTGAACGGTAAGAAATACACTTTTTCATACTTAAAAAGGGTAAATTTATTACCCAATTTAAAACCAGTCATTTTTACTTGTTTTGTAGTTTTAATGTTAAGGGGGTAGTGGACTATTCAATTCGTGAAATCGTTAGTTTCCTTGACGCTAAATTACTTGGATACCAAATAATCGTTATAATCGTGCTTTTCACAATCCATTGTGGGCACGTTTGCGAGTAATTACCAAAAAAAAAATCGTCGGAATGTATAAAATTGTCGAAATTATTAATTATTGAAGATAGCTCTGTACGACGCGCCGCCGCAGGTGGTGTACGGCAGGCGCCGTACAGGGCTATCTTCAACAATTAATAACTTTGAACAATTTTATACATTTCGACGATTTTTCTTTTCTTGGTAATTACTCGCAAATGTGCCCACAATAGATTGGGAAAAGCAAAATTATAGCGATTATTCAGGTGAACCAATCATCTGAGAGCAAAATGCTTTGACATGAGTACTTTATACACCAAAATCTACAAAGTGGAACTTTGCCGATGAATTTGAACAAAAATTGTGGAAGTTACACACGATTCAATTTTTTCCCCACATTTTTACGAAAATAAATCGCATTTAATCAGTTATAAAATGTTTTACCAACATCCAACATTGATGCATGAATTTTACTCTGTAGAGGAAGGAATTCTACAAGTCTAGTAAAAATTTCAAGTGAAAATATTCATTGGTTCAAGAGTTATCATGTCCACCGTGTCTGAAAATGGTGTTTCGAGAAAAACGGCATCAAAGTTAAGTTCCTTATGCCAATACCGCTTTGTGGGGCCGTTACTTGACGGTGTACTCAATTACGTTCAGCGCTATAATTTTTGTAATTATTCCAATTTCCTCATGAAACTTGATTGTAAATATTCACAAACGGGCGATACTTTCAGAGTCAGTAACAAAAATAATCAATATTTTGAAGCTGACATAGTCCACTACCCCCTTAAGTTGTTTATGCCCACGATAGGTACATTCTTTCTATTCACGAGGCCCAGACAGATAAGGCCACGCTTTCAATCCACGGTGGAATTTAAGATCAGAATAGCAATATCGAAGACATTGTTATCCCTAGAAAGCCTCCACCAAATTCCACTCAACTAAGCCGACCGTAATTGTCCATGAAAAACGATACCCCGTGCTTTAGACGCGGATAATTGTTAAATTAAACGGCACATTAATTAGCAGGAACAGAATACCTCTCGTAATTCAATAACTTCAATATCATCGTATATACGCGGACGATGTTGTTCTCTCATCGCCACGGCTTCAACGGTTTAGGGCCAGCTGAAGCACCACTTGATCAAAGACGCCATTCACATTAATCACCGCGTAATAATGTAACAATGTATTAATTTCGTGCGTCCACCAGGGGCACGGCTGCGTTTCGCGTGCCCCATGCCGGAACAATGAAGAAGAAAAGATACGTACGCCTTAATAGGCGTTAGTTGACGGACCACTCGTTCAACTCGCCGGTGTAAGCAATAACCGGTACTTAAGGCAGCCTCACATTTAATGGCGTGGCCTTTCATCCAGATGAAAGGATATACGAGCGATCCATCCGGTGTGCAGCATTGTCATTTCACCGTATTCGAGCGGCACGTATGTGTTTACATCGTACGTACACGTGTCGAGGAAAGTTCCAGTCCGATTTTTCATCTGTCTTAGTTTATTTTAACTTCATTCGCAACACGTTTCCAGGCCATTCGTCGCGCGGGTTTATTTGCGCCGCTGAGACATCGAAAAATTGTAATGGACCTTCTGGGTTTATCGACGTCGGTATCGTAATATAATTCGACCGCGATCTTGTTATTCCGTTAGATTTCTGTGGGATCTTCTCGAGTTTATTGGAGATTGTTTGTTATTCGAGATACAAGTGGAAGTGGAATATAAGGCTGACTCGAAAAAACTGGACTTATATTCGCAAGATTGAACTGTATGGATGGTTTGAAGTACCTAGCAATGTCTCGACTGCGAATCATATCGTTGCGGTTGATTCCCCAAGACGCTTTTAATTACAGACTCAAGAGAGCCTCGCAATCTCGCGACCGCGGAAAATATCGCGACGTCTAAACGACGCAGTGGGCCATTAAAAGTTTTATCTTGCCCGTCGAAGAGGTTTATGGGTTCCGCAGGAACGCATTAAAAGATTACCTGAACGTCGCGGGTGAAATGGTTATTGGTATAAATGTGCACCGCCTCGAAGATCCAGGTTACCTCGAACTCGAACACCAGCTCCACGTAATCGTCGTCGAATGTGTCTCGCATCCAGGCGACCCAGCCTGTCCCTGCAACAACGAGGAAGCATTCATTTCCCCTTGAATTGATTTACAACGCGGCTCCATTGCTCGCGGACAACTTCGTTAGCGCGGATCGAAGAGTTAAAGCCCTAGTAGCGGATTGATCTATTGTTTCTCGCCGTTAATTGAATCGATTCCGTTCGAGGGCGACTTCGCCGGGCGCAAGAAGCTTTCATTCTGACGGCTCTGTCGGCTCACCTCGTGTTTTGTAAAGCGCCGAGTAATCTACGGTAGTGTCTACTCGCAGGTGCCAAGTACCGATAAACACTTTGTGTCAGAACGCTCAGGAGCGATCTCGGTAGATTTGCCACACGGTGGTCAGACCTGAACTTGCATCTCTTGACAGCTGCGCGACTCTGCTTGACAATTGCACTGTTGGATGCAGAAGGGCCTCGGGACACTCAGGCTCTTTTCGCATAAAACGCATAATTAGAATTCTACTTCTTTTCTACACATACCTTATAAATTTCACTGCCGTATCTTTAAAATTGACAAAACTGGGGTAAATCTTTTGTGAATACATACATAAACCTGAACATGACACGATCTATGCCTATTTTTATGACTATATTTTTCCCAAATATATATTATGCAAATAATACAAAATAATGTTAAAAAACAAAGATTTTTTTCTATATATATCCATTTAATGCAAGAAGGGCCTGAAAGGGCTACAATTAAAATTAATTTATTACATAATTCCGATTGTAATAATGCAAATACAAAGGAAATATATCAAATTTTTAAATATTACAGACAGTTTTGCAAGAACTTTACTATGTATGAAAAATATCTAACTTCGTAATGTTTACAGATACTTTTCTCCAAGCTGACTTTTAGCTGACAAACATCATTCATATCAAATACTTCTTTCCTTCTAACCGAAGCATCCAGTTTAATATTTCCCCATTTTTCAAGTCTCGAGAATCACTTCTTCCATGGGTATCTCTGTTCGCCTATTTTCACTGAAGATATACATAGTTCCTTCCCGGAATACGATTCGAAGAGCGTGAGTGTGCCAAGCTGTCAGTTTGGGTCTACGGGAGCCTGCAGCGAATGTCTACAGTCTGAAGAAACACATCTGGCGATTTGTGCCCCGCAGAGGATCAAAGCTCAGCGGTCTCTACACCCATCTCGATTGCGGCCCTCGCAGCTCGCTACACTTCTTCCAACCAACTACACCAATCGATTTCGGCACTTAGCACCCCACCGCGTATCCACCCACCGATTACCTCTTCCATCTCCCATGTCCAGCCTGTAATTATCCTCGCCGACGTCGCCATCGATCAGCCGGCCTACACCATCGGTCAACAAGTTGTCCTGCCTTTTGCCGTCGTACGAAACGTCGCCGAGCTCCACCGTAGGCGAGTCCGGTATGGTGTAGCTAGCGACGCCACCTGAAAAACAAGGGCAAAGTTTCGCCTGACAACTTCCGTGACAATGCTTCCATTTTAAGAGCAGAACCTCCGGGGACCCGGACGGCAACTTTTGCGCCTGTCCCAGCGCCGTGTCCGCGGCGTACAAAGGGAACGCGGGCAACCCGAGCGCAGGCAGAAAGAAAGAATCGTCGCCGCGTTGACAGTATTGTTTCGCCTGGCAACCAGTTTACCTTTCCTCGCTGAAACGACGCCGCTCGCTTTGGAACACTGAAGGAAGAATCTCTGTCCCTGCCTCTCTTTAGATAGGCTCTCACCGCGCCTTGGCTCATTTTACTCTTCCTATGATTCTCTTACGAATCCTGACAATTTGACTGACACTGAGCTTCGCCTCGGCGAGACTCCGATCGCTGGGATCTCTCGTCGAGAATATTTTGAGGGAGAGACGAGGCGTAGAGCTGAGGGGATGCAATGGCACCGCCTTCGATGGCCGGTAAAATAATTCTCACGCGCGCTGGCGGTGGATTCTCTCAACGACTGGCCAAAAATGTGAACTGAGGAACGCTGAAAACTTCGGGTAGAGCAAAACCGAGGCGAGACGAGTTTGATGGAAGGCTAGTGGCAAAGGACCACTGAGCATTCAATGGCGAAGGGCGCCACTAGTGTATGCACCTTTGCTGACTGTTGATTTCAACATTAAAACGACAACAAAAGGAGAAAATTATAAAATATTATAAAATGTTTGAAACATTTTTATGCTAAAGTTAACTGAAAGATGCAAATTTATTTTTTATATCTACATAATTAATAATGATAATTATTATAGATAGGGTAACTGTACTCGTAGTTGACAGTGTACCAATAGTTGACACTTTTATTTTCAGTCACGAATAATAAACTTTCTATTAAAAAAATATTTTTGACTAATACGCTGTTTGAAAAAGTATTAGTCAAAAACATTTTTTTAAGAGAAAGCTTATTATTCGTGACTGAGAATAAAAGTGTCAACTATTGGTACACTGTCAACTACGAGTAGAGTAAAGGTAGGTAAAAGTTCGCAGGGGGTAAGAGTTCGCACCATGCGAATTTCATGGTTTGAGTTATGGCAGTTGCCAATGGTGATCGACAGTTAATTGTCAATCAAGGTAGAGTCACCAATGTCGGATTGTGTAGCTGTGCTTCGTTTTGTTATCGCAGAATGCGTTAAGTACTGAATTCGTTAGTTCTGATGTAATATTCTCATTTTTAGGAATCAATATTATTTCTATAAATTGATCAGTAAATATTTTAATTCTTATGTCGTCTGAAAGAGTTCAAATTCTTCTATTCAAACGTGCTAATAAAAGATTTAAATTCTCCTCACAGATAACAGGATTGATTAAACAATGGAAAAGTAGCTGTGAGGGCAAAAGTTCGAATGCCAACATGCGAACTTCTTCCCCAAAATAATTTGACGCGTGTTATAAATTCATTAAACTTATTTTATTTCTAGTGTTTGCTAAATTAGTAACGAAACCTGATTAAACCGACTATCAAAAATAAATTTGATATTAATTATCAATTATAACATGGAAATAAATTTTGACTTTATGATAATTGAGCCACGCTGATATCAGCTTTTGATTTTTTTTATTAATTTTGAATCCGCAATATTTCTCCAAAATACGTTTTTTTATTAACTTTTATGACTGTTCAAATTACTAAGGTCGGGGTATTTTTATTTGTAACTATTGTTAACTTTATCTGAAAAATGAATTATATACTATTAGGCGTATTGCTGTATTACCCCAACTATGTACCTATGCAGGAAAATAAAACACTTCTTTGGATATTTCTCGTTCCGTTCTTTTACCCCATAACATGCGAACTGTTGCCCCACATATCGGGTTAAAGTTCGCATTTGACACTTTTCGGAAATATTTATTTTATATAAGTTGTGACAGGTAAATTTACACGAAGTCACTGCCTATCGAATAATAAGGGATAGTAGTTATTTCTCACAAAATGATATGACTGTCAGTGTAATACCAAAGATTTTAGAGAAGTCTAAACTTTAAGTGCGCACTATTGCCACACAATACTCTACAGTTACCCTAGATACACTTATTATACGAATAGAAATTAAGAAGTAAAATAAGATAATTTAAAAACTGGTGGCGTCACGGTCGGGAAAAAGTTGCAGTCAGCTTCCCCATTGCGCAAAGTATTTTAAAGAACGAGACGGATGGTGCAAGGATTCAGATGCCTCTGATAACGTGAAAGTTTGATAGCTGAAAACTCGAGGAATTATTGAAGAGTGTCGCGGTGGGGGGTCAACCGAACGGGTCACGGATATTATTACTCGCGCGGAGTGTCGCGAGCGTGTCGGCCGGGGTCGACTACTCGCGGCGAGAAAATTAATAATGAACGGCAAAAAACGTTTGCCGCGGCCACTTCGCTGTGTCGTGCACGGAGTCGCCTAACTATTCTCGATATTTCACGGTGCATACGTCCGCGATCGGTCGACCGTGTCACGCGATGCGGTCGAGCGAGTTTCGGACAAGGCGTCGTTGCAGGCGCGAGTGGAAAACTTCGGATCGTAACTCTGAACGGGAAAAGCGCGCTATCCAATTTGAATGCCGGTTAAGTCGAGGCAGATATTCAACGCGCATATAGCGCCGGGTCATATGTTTGAAATAGGACAGGTACCTGATGAATATTCTGTTTCGGTAATGTTAGGACCCTTCACTCGACTTTCTTCAGAAAGAGCTCGCGAACTTTTAGATGTCTTCCTGTTGTATCCCAAGCCCATTGTATTTCTATTACACCTTAATTGGTAGACACAGTAAACTGGGGGAAAATTGACATGTTTTTCGAACATTTTGCTATATTATAGGGTAAGTCCGGGAGAGTTCGACCACCGGGAGAATCCAGCCAGTGTTGATATTTTAAGACTGACGCAAGATAGGGCACTGTGTGTCATTGACACAAAAGAAATGAATGCGCTTGTTGTTGATCTTGCATTGACCATTGTCACAAATCCATATTTAAATTATAGGAAACACTTAAGACTTTATGCGAGTCTCAAAGATTTTAGATCAAGTTACAATACTGGTGATATTTGAAAGACAGGTAAATTTACTTACACTATTCTAATATTGAGGGATATGATATGCATAAAACTACAGTGTCACCCCAACAATACGTACCTATATATTCGTTTTTAATTTATTTTGACAAGATGGTCGATCACTCCCTTGATTATGGGATAGTCCGACCAGATTAAATATACAGTGTGTCCGTTATATCTGAAAAAGTACAACTATCTCGAAAAATATGAATGGTACGAAAAATTCTTTCAGACGAAAGTTGTAGCATATCGAGGGAGATATAGCATGCTCGTATTTTTTTTATTTCTTATTCTTGTAATTGACATCGAAACGTTTTCTAAACTCTACCTACATGTGTTTTTCTTACTGTAAACCCATCTTCAGATTCAGGGAGCGAAAGTTCCATTCTACAAGATAGTGATGTGTCGTTAAAAGACTGGCACAAAAACGAATGCGTGGGGTGCGGAGAAAACTATTTCAAAATCGCAAAAAGCGACGATAGGATTAAATGGGTGCACTGAAGCCGTTGGTTTTATGGTACTAGATGCTCTAAGTACAAGAAAGTTTGCAATTTACATGGAAAACTGAAGAAGAAATAACATCAATTAACTTCTTCGTGTATTATACTTTTTGTAAGCTACACTTTTTGTTATTTTTCAAGATCGGTCTCACCCGTTGTGGGTGAACGGTCTAACCCCGAAATGCGGGTGAGACCGACCAGTTGCAGTGTCAATGTTTTTGATTGAAAATAAAAATAAATATTTGAAATTATCGCACACTATAATTTATATATACCCTAAATTGCTCGGGCTTTGCTTTAATTTGCACAAAACGACAAAAATGTGAAGAACAACGATGCTACAATTTCTTTTCCAAAAAGTGGTCGAACTCTCCCGGACTTACAATAATATAAAAATTAAAATTATTAAATTTGGTTCAGGTATTCTATTATAACATTGCATCTTTTATTAAGGTACTACAAGTATCAAAATGCATCAAATCTTTTCCTTCTTTAATACATGTTAAGTAGATGCCAATGTTCCTCCAGTTCACGGTAATTAAAAGACACTTTTTAATGCTATTTTTCGCAAGTTACTCAAGCCTTCCCACATCCAAACTCGGCATCCCTGTTCTACTTTTCGACATGTCGATTACCTTCAGCTCAGACTTTCATTAACAATCGACGATGTTGCTGAAAATACATCGCGCAACCTGTATCCATTGTCATCCGTATCGAATACGCATAAAGCACACACGAAGGGTACGCGTGAGCCGTAGTTTCATCCTTTAATCCAGCAATCCGCTAATCTGATCCAGGCCAGCGACCCGCTCTCCCCAAATTATTACGAAGTTCCATCGAGTGTCGTTAGACCAATTTCCAGGGAAGTTGCCCTCAAAGGCGAAGAGTGCACTCGTAACAAGTTTCGAAATCAATCTGCCCCCCTCCTCGCGCCGCTCCTCCTCGCTGGTTGAGGTCATTTTCAAAAGCTACACTCTCTTCCCCTGACGATAATGAGCGCGATCTTGATGTGCCATTTTCAGGTTCCTTCTCACGGTCTGGCTGCACTTTTCCACGCAGATCGATGGTGTGAGCGATTATCTATCTAAAATCGGTATCTATCGAGCGTCCTTACCAGTCGTCTTAACTAATTAGATTCAATAATTAAGGGGACTTATCTTCAATATTCCCGTTGATTACGAGCCAGGACGGTCAAGTCGTGAAAACACCGAGGACACGAGTGTGTCGATGCCAGTGGGGGTTGCAACTCGGTTTCCCAGTGATGGTTTGATCGTGCTGCCCGCGTTTCGGGGGGGGGGGGGGGGTAATCGTTCGTGTTCACCGGCCCAGGGCACGGCATCGGCGTTGTTTTAACCAGATGTCGTGCACGGCCCCCATAAATCCGGCATTCCCGCCCACTAGAGGCCAGATCTCACACGCTCCAAACGCTTCTTATAGCGCGAGACCTCTCATGTCGCCTGCTTCCGAGCTTACCCTCTTTGTTCCTCTTCAACCTTTCGACGACGGTCTCGCGAGCTCCCCCCCCTCCTGGGCTCTTCGTACAGAGGCACCATCGTGGGTCGTTTCTCGGCATTAGCGACCCAGAAAAATCATTTATGCAAATGTCCGCCATTAGGCTGATATTGATATACCAGGGAGGCAGGTCACGTTACATTTGCTCCTTGAAAAATGCTGCTTGTACTATGTGCCATAACCGTGCAAAAAGAAATCAACGATGGGGGTTGCCTCTGTAGGGGGCGTAGATACTATGGATCGAGAATTCAGTAAAATATGCCTATCGGAAATATCTACCGAAACTGCTGTATTTTTTTTTTATATTTCAAGTTCGCGAGATGCATATTTACTTTCGTGATTTTATAACCAGGAACAAGCATGCTTGACAGTTTTAGGGCTGTAATGAAAATTCGAATAATTGAAGTATTTGAATATTAGAGAATTCGAATAATCTAAGTATTCGAATATCGGAGAATTCGATCTAAGTATTCGAATAGCGGAGAATTCGATCAAAGTTTTCGAATATCGGAGAATTCGATCTAAGTATTCGAATATCGGAGAATTCGATCTAAGTATTCGAATATCGGAGAATTCGATCTAAGTATTCGAATAGCGGAGAATTCGATCTAAGTATTCGAATATCAGAGAATTCGAATAATCTAAATATTCGAATATCAGGGAATTCGAATAATTTAAGTATTCGAATATCAGAAAATTCGAATAATCTAAGTATTCGAATATCGGAGACTTCGAATAATTTATTCGAATATCTGAATATAATTAAGAGTAAAGGGAAACAAAGAATAAATTTACTACTCTCACTATTAATGAGTAAGGTGGCGTCTACAAAGCGAATAATCCTCTATAAATTTAGAGAAATAACGTTACAGTAACGGAGGAAGAAATGACTATCTACATGACTATCAGAATCTCCGTTGAGAAACTGAACTCCTTGAAACGTTTTTCGGAGTACATCAGCGAGGCAGACCTCTCCGCTATTTGCTTGGACAAGAAGCGAATACGTGTTGGGAATACGTGTTAAAAGAACACTAGCAAAATGGCCGAGATTTTTATGATACTGCGGCGAACACATAGGGAGCTCTGCGCGAATTTGTTCTTCGAGTTTTCCATGTATCTTCTCATACGGTATGCTCCCTGTTGAAGCCCATGTTGCGGGAACTTCCACACTCTCCAGCGTTTCAAACGGAACCTCTCCGCTGTCAGACACGAACAGAAAGTTCTCGGCAAAAGTTCCCCTTTTTCCTCCATCGCTTTTGGGCACGGTGGCGGGGCCGAGCCGCTGGGTTATTATAATGAAAACAATTAACGATCGCGCGCGCGAGAAGTTTCCGCCGTTGCTCGGAGCTGGCTTGGATTAGATTATATTGCGATTAAAAGCAAACATGCGCGAGGATAGGTGGAAAAAGGAGGGGAACGGAAAAAGTGGGAGGCTGGAAGCTGGTGCGCACGAAGTTTCATTACGTTCAACCTTTCGCTTCGGGAAATTATAAACGAGGTGTAGTGGGAGGGGTAGAAAATTAATTTAATCGCGGACAAATGTCGCTGAATAAAGGGATGTATAAATATCTCGTTACATACAGCTGCGACGACAAACAAATTAGAGAACGGCTGCGTTAGATGTACGCAGCCAGCTCATTATCTTTTGTTGTAATAGATTGGAATGTCGAAAATGGACGGTGGAAAAATTCTATTTTGCCATTCGGGTGCTCTATACTACAGATACAAGCCGGAACGGTGGACTGCCATTCGAGGATCGCCGAGAAAAGCGTACGGTGTTAATTTTACGCGATGGAGTGTCGATGTCGTAAAAACTCTTTTACTTTTATTTCGACTGCGCCAACTGTTCTAATAGCGGTGCCACTATTGCTCGCTTTAATTGGCATTTCTACTTTCTCCTTTTCACCCCACCCCATCTCTACTTACAATTTTTTAAATACAGTACTTTTAGAAAATTGTATCTCATAGCGATAAATATATCGTCTGATGAATATTAATGTTTGTGTATGTAAAATGTGTGTCGAGAGATTCGTCGGCGGAGGCTTCATTTAGACCCATTCAGAAAAAGGTATATAGATATATAACCGGTATATAACATTTATTAAAGCACGGAGCCATATGAATTCCCTATCGGTGCCATTATTATTTTACTTAAATATTACGTATTATCCTTCAATCGTTTGAAGTATTTCATGGAGAACTGTAGCGCGAATTAAGGGTGTTATACCCTCAGCCTTATTTTATTCAGTCGCGTCTTTTAAATTACTTCACGTTTCAACAATATTTATTCTTTCAAAAGGGAAACCCATTACATTCGTTGCGATGGTCTGTAAAAATCGTATATAGTATTTTCTAAAGAGAAAAGGATAATGAACAAACTGGCTGCCTCTAATTCTCCCTGAATATATTTACCTCTAGACCTCGATGTTTCCGTACTGATTCTTCTCGCGATGTAAAAACTGTAAGTTACCAAAGGATAGCCCTAAGTAGAAGAAGTAACTTTTTCCTGAAAACCTTTTTTCTATCTATTACAGATCGCGAGTAGTAATACAGGATTGGAAAATTTTCAGGTGTCAATTTCAATTTCTTAGCGTGAATTTAGGCAGCAAACAAAATTCCGTCGTACTTAGAAGGGCATCCCCTACATATTCACAAAGTTTAATAATTTTCTGAATTTCCGGGTTCGGGATCTTTCTTTGTCAAAAGTATGAGGGTTGAAACTTTGTAAGCCATCATATATGAAAATAGTTACTCCTATGAAAAATACTAATAGAAACTTTTTCATGGAAAATTTCCTAAGCTACAAATTTCATAATAACTATTTTTGCCGTTGAATTGATAGATAACGAGATGTTCCGGAAAAACTGTTTATTTTTACCTTTGACATTCTGTAAAAATTTTAGCAGATGTCGGATATATGGGGACTTTTGATAAAGCCTGATACAAAAATGTAGCTTGCTGAGAATATTATTCCTCAGATGGGCCATGTTTCCGTCTAATTTCTCTGGACTACTTACAAGGAGAATACAGGTGTTCGCCTCCGATTGCTTTGATTTTTGGATATTTTTTACAGGACCGGAAAATAAGATATACGTCTTTCTTATAGCGATCCGTTTTCATATTTAGGGGGTGAAACCACCCCTCAAAGTTATAAGACTTTCAGGTGTTCGTCGCCGATTGCTTTAGTTTTTGGATATGTTTTAGAGGACCGAAAAATGAGAAACAAGTGTTTTTTTATTTTGGTCTGTTTGCATGTGTAGGGGGTGAAACCACCCCTCAAAGTGGCCAAAAACCAAAGCAATCGGACACAAACATCTGATAACGTTGTAAATTTGAGGGGTGGTTTCACCCTCTCATTATGAAAACAGGCCGCTATAAAAAAACACATAGGGTAAACCAACCAGTAATTAACCGCATACCAGTAACTGACCATTAGGCAAAGAAATGTAAATTGTAAATTTAAAAATATTATATGGTTATAAAAGGAGTGTAGTTGCACTTTTAATATCCCATATTTTTTGTTACGCGTATTAAGCAAACATTAATAAGTACAATCCTTATTAAAAGTATGCGGTCATTTACTGGGCTTCTACACGTTTTGCGTTTTATAATCGTTTTTTTTTAACATTACGATAAGAATAGTAATTATTTTTACAGAAATTTTAAGAAAAATAAATTTAACTGCAATTTCACAGTTGTATTGTTGTTATACATAAAAATATATTCAAGTATTAATCTCAAAGGTCCATAAACTCAACAATTCGTTCATTCACTGGTTGGTTTAAGCTATCTTATTTTTCGGTCCTCTAAAACATATCCAAAAATCAAAGCAATCGTAGGCGGACACCTGGGACGCTTTCCTCGTAAAAGTAGTTTCATGAAATGAACACCTATCAGATCCACGAAGAACTAGAAGCCATTCCTATTCCTCAGAGCCGGTTTCGCTACGTTATCTCTGAAAGTAGTCACATATTCCCGTTCCCGTGTCCAGCGAAATCAACGAGCCCGCGTTTCTTTCTAGCTGCACGAATCAACCGATATTGTCGCACGCGACGACGCGGAAATGTACTCTCGCAGGAATCGCTGTGAACCCACTGTTGTCCAATCTGGGACGGACGTCGGAAAGTTCCGCTGGTTGTCGACACGCCGCTGCGTGTCACACGGATGCAGCCGAGGAGCTGCGTACCGACAATGGCTCGCGACCACGTTTCGCGGCCTGGAACAATGTCCTTCGCGCATCGATTCCATTAGACGCGCTCAAGTAGCAGAAGTAGGTCGAAAACAAATGTGCAGGCTCGTCGCAACAGAAGTGGGAGGCAGAGAGGCAAAGATAGGGAGCAGGCCAATGAGCTCGCTGTCGTTGTAATACTGTTACGAGCGTTAATGGGATCCAGCATCGCAGTCGGACTCCACGGCCGCCTGGATTCTCTCTGGTAGCCGTCTCAGCGGCGGCTGGCCAAATTGAATGAAATTGCAATTTGAAAATTAATCGCTGGCTGTCCGGCCGGTCGCCATTTCCACCGTACGTAACCGTGGAATTGCGAATTTACACGGCCAGCTTTCTTTAGCGGCCACTCCGCTAGTAGCTAGGAAATCCCAAGAGCGCCATTTGGACCCCCCCGCAGTTTGAATTTTTGCCGCTGGGGTACCCGAGGTCTGATCCCTCTCTATTTAAGCATATCGGTAACAGAAATTTCCTCGAAATCTTCTCGATTTGATTTGTCGCTAGTGTAAGCTTCTGACATTGAAAGCTTACAAGTAGAACTCCGGCGACAGGTTCTCGTTTTAAAAGATAGTAGAGGCTACCCCTCGGTCTCAGCGCTGAAGGCGTGCGCGCCCAGCTTCACAGCCACCCCACGATCTCCCAACACTTACGCCGAACTCGTCGGCGGCACTCACCCGTGTCCTGACAGCCTTTCAGCTCGATCCGGAGGCAAACGGTGCGCCTGTGCTCCGAGTGCGGCAGGATACGGACCTGGTTGGCGAAGATCGGCGGCACTAATCGATGCGACACCACGGTCGAGGTGTCGCTGTTTCCGGCCAGCACCTGAGAAAGAAAACGCGAGTAGATCAATCGGCCGCCAACGCGCGCGCGAAACCGCGATCCCCGAGCAAGATGTGCTGTTCAACCGGCGTTCAACGCCGATGGTTAATTAATGGCGCGGAGTCTCGGGCGAATTTAAAGCCTTGTCCATTAATCGGCAACGATTTCCGCGAGATAAATTACCGCGGGCCTTCGATTCTTCCGATCAAATGTGTTTAATCAATGAATCCCAAGCAAATTTGTAGCGGAACCATGTTTCGGCGATGTATCGCCGGTGGCATATAATTATCGAGTTAATTCGCGATAATTTAACTGATTTAATTGCAGGTCGGTGGGATTAATGGGACCTACGCGGGCGCGGCGACTCGAGTAACAGTTTCCGCAAGGGGTGCCATACGATTATTTTATCGCCGGCCGTCCATTCGTGAAACGATCCGGCGTCTGATAATAGCTAGGGCCGCGCGGCGCGTCACGGTGATCGCGAGCGTCGCGATTCGCAAACGCACAAACAGCCGAGCGTGATGCACGAGCGGCGCCCCGTCAAATCGACGTCAATATTAATCAACTTACCCTGGAATCTCGCTGCGCACGTGCACGCCTGTTCAGGCATAGATCACGATTGCAACGGTTCGAAGGTAATGCCACGGTTAATGCACCGTCTAGTCCGGATTGCGTAAATTATCACTCGGATAAACCGCGGCGCCGCTCTTCGCCAGTGAGCCTGGCAATATCGGCTTGATCGTTTAATCAAGCGCCATCGTTACCCATCTTATTGCCTCTTAGCTTGGAAAGGACGAATTATGGGTACGTGTGGACGATAATTGGATGTGCATTGTGCAATAGCGACTTCACTAAGTGTTTGACCTAGTGCGATTTAATTGTTCGGTCAAACGAAGAGCTGTACACGATTTGTCTGTTTGATCAAACTGTGAATCGACAGAAAATTGATAGCAAGAAGAGAAAGGCTTTTATTTCATAATTTTTGCCACACCTGTTGAAGATTCTTTTTTTCTGTTTCCCACAGCTTCTTTTGTTTCTCAGTCGTACTTTTACACCATTTTCGATAGAGTGAAACACCCACTATGACCCAATACTTCAACTAGCCCATATTTGGACACTAGTCTATATTTCCACCACTTGCTCTAACGATGACTTGAATACTTTAATCTTCGAAGAGAAGGTGCGAGGGTAATTAAGGGGTTATGCCTACCTGCAAGATCTGAAAACGCAAATATTTTCGTTTTTTTGGGGGGGAAAAACTTGAAGACTTTTTTAAACAAACTTTTATGTATTCGAAAGTGTACATCTTATACTACTTGTAGTAATTATTCCAGTGGAAAATATAAATAAATAAAAGAAATATCGGTGATCTCCCGGCAGCAATTTTTTTCAGTAGTTTGCGGTGATAACTCTAACTTTGACCTGATTCATCCGAAATGAAAAATTCGAAGGAATTTAGTTAGTATATTAAATTATCTTGTCCTTAATCGTTCATTATCCCGAAAAATTAATTTGCCACAAAATGGCAGCTGTTCAAATTAAAATATCAATTTTCACCGCAAAAATTGCTCATTTTTCATCTGTAAAAGAAAAACTACGCAACGGAAATGAAAAAGCCACGATTAAAAAAGTTGAATTTATTCGATTCAGCGGTTCTCGAGATATTTTGCTCACCGTGTCTGAAAATGTAGTTTCGAGAAACACGCGTTTAAAGTTTTCAGTTAGGTTTACAATCTCCAGGACGTACCTATACTAAAACTCGCACAGCTCCGCCAATTTTGGTCGGATCAAATTGAAACTTTCGCGCAATACTTTTGAGATGTTGTAGTTTAAGAAAATGTCAAACCCCCAAAATCCATTCTTCCGAATTTTGCAGGTAGGCATAACCCCTTAAGACACGGGGAGTGTTCAGAAGAGTCTTCATTGATTCCTTAAAATTTTCCAATTTCTAGATACCTTCAATAGACGCGTGATGTAACTGCTGAAAGATCAGCTCGCCGTTTCATGCTACGCGGCGGTAAATTACTACCCTACACCGCAAAACGCGTGATGGAACCATCCCCCAGCGAGCGGAATTGCTTGATTGGAGAATTCGTGCGAAACGACTAGCAATTATCCAACGATCCAGACGGCCGGTCGAGCGGCTCAAAATTTAATCGCGGTCTCGAAAGTCGTGGCGCTCACAGGAGGGAGCGTGTTTCGAGTTATACCATTAGGAAATTGATAACGGTGGCCTGTTCCGCGTGATAACGTCGGAGATAGGGAGGAACGTCGCGAGTCTCGGAACGACTCTGTCGAGATTACGCCGATAACGGGAATGGGGCATTCGTGCCAGCCAGGCGTTCGAGTAAGCTTTGATTTTCCTCCGCCGTAAACAAAAAGCCGAGAGGGGCGGGCTGGAAAAGTTCCTCCGTTCGCGAAGACGGTTAACCTGTTACGAGCGCGCCGAGTGCAGCAACTACTTCCGGCGCACACGTAGCTATTGCTGCTCGGTTTCCCCTCTTCCAGGTCCGATTATTGAACGGCAGACTTCAAGTGCCTTGAGACTCGAATCATTCGCAGTAAAATTTGAATTGTTTAACCCCATTAGCTCTTCAAAATACCGCGTGATTCTACTTGAAAGGAACTGGTAAGAATTTACCAACCACTGTGAAATCGGGTATAGAAATCGCTGCATCCTGTGTGGTCAGAAATCCCTTCGGAATTCTCTCAACCCCCCCGAGTTACGCCACACTTGATTTACACGAGACAGTTGGGTGTATCGCGAGCAAACCACCGGCTTATTCGCGGAAGGAAGGCGAAGGGGACGGGATGCGCAGTGGCGTTATTCAGTATCGTCTGACTTAACTTACTTCTACTCCACTGTCAGCGCATACGCGCGTACAGGTCGAGCACGTACCTCCTTGTTATCCCAGCGCTTATATCGCCGCCACTCGGTGAACCCGGGCCGTCGATACTCGAGGGTATACTCTTCGACGTATTCCTGGCCACGGCCGTGATCGTAACGACCCTGGCTCTGTACACCAGTGATCACGTGAGGCCCGGGCAGATCCACTTGGAGCCACTCACGAATTCCTCGTTCTATCTGGCTCTTCGGGCACCAGGCACCGCCCGCTGTCTCCTTCCGCAGCCTGTTTCCAACAGAATTCTTTTCGGGTCATTCATTGGCCGTCTCGATGAACTTTAAATGATTGTTATTGACAAGGAAATTCTGATTTCAACGAAACCTCGTGTGAACGTAGAGAATATTAATAATAATAATTTCTTATTGCACGGTGGATATTACGGAAGCAACAAGAACATAAAAAAACAATGTTGGGGTGTGCAAGGAGCCACTTTTCTTTGCTACGAAAATTTTCTCTGACGGAGTGAAATTAGTCCTTAAAGTTATGGTAGTTTATCCTGTTTTCCTAGTTTACATTAGTCAAGTAACTCGGCTTAATGAACTGAGCCCAGTGCTTGGCTTAATAGTCGACTCCCCTCGATTCTTGTATAGGTATTTACACTAGTCGAGTTAGATATTCTTTTTCCCACTCGCCTCTCTACCGTACCGTTTACTTGACTAATGTAAACTAATATGAACAGGAAATCGTAAAGGGTAAGAGAATGTAGAAAAGTGAAAGTCCGGGAGCGAAGGGAGAGAAAAGAAAGAAAGTGAAAGGACGTGATGACAGAACCGCAGCTGCCACAGTCATTTCTGTTATGTACGAATCGAACAACGATCAGTACCTACTCGAACTTGATCGCGAACACATAAAATCTTACGACGACCACTGATCACCGTATCTACGAAATCAAAATCGATATCTACTCTTAACGATGTAGAATGTTTAAATCAGACTTCTGTGGTGCATGGAATTGCAATTTATCTGCAAGCTTGAATATAAGTTTCGAAAACCCTCCGCGCTCGAAGCATCTATAAAGTACGTAAAAAGAACATGTTGGCAAATATTCGTTTAATTAATACGAAAGGCTGCAAATGTCAGAGGTATCGTCGCTCGAAAGGGAATGCAAAATCAATTTCCCTTTTCCATCGAGAATTCGTAGTGGCGGATAGTGAACGGTTGCAATCGAACGAGTAACAATACCGCCGAAAATGTAGGCACGTCAAAATCGTTCGTGCTCGATTCACGGATCGTTTCACCGTATATTTGCCTGGTTACAATAACCAGAACCGCAATATATTACTCGAGATGGACAGATGTAATTAATTGACATTACATATCCGCTGGCAAACACCCAGGTGACGCGCGCGGTAAGTATGGAGAGAAGTCCGAGCGATTGAATGGTTTTAGGTGCCCGGGTCTAAAGTTGCCCTCTTCAATTGGTTAATTAAGTAAATCACATTGGCGGCCCCAGCAACGACGAATGTGCATCAACGAGACGACCGGTGGAAGGCAATATTCAGAATTGCCATCGCCGCGGTAGTTTTATTTTTAGTCAATTTTATTTTATTATTATATTTCCTGGGTTCGCCCGTCGTCTGGCGACACGATAAACAGAATTACGCCGGAGGAAGACGGTGGCTCGATCGATAGCACTCGAAAGCGTATCGAATGAGCCGAAAACTCGAGGCAGATCAACGAGTCGAAGAGCACGATTCAACTAAGCGCGAAGTTAATGTTTCAATGACTCCTGGGCGAGTACCTCAGGCGCAATTATAGCCCTCCGGGCATTATAAAATCGTTCGAACAAAGAAGAACCATTCACGGGGCCGTTCGACGGGTTTTAAGAACTTCCTCTGTTTCTGAGGGGAGTGTACTTAAACAGCGAATCCAGGATTCGGTTCTTCTTTCCGTGTCTCTCTTTTCTGTTTGCCTTTCCCTTCGATTCCACCCCGCGCGTTGGTGCTGCGTCGCCCTTCTGAATCGACTCCACGGAATCCCGCGCAACTTTCGCCCGTTCCGCTGTTCCACCCATTATTCGTACCTAATAACGAAGTTCACTCGAAGGCTGAATGGAGGATCTGTCGCGTTTTTCTCGCGTACAGTGGTGACGAACAATTCCGTTGACTTTGATGGCTTGAGGGATGTTTATTGTGGTTCAGCGTTTTGGAAAGTGATTACACTTTGGAGGACATACACTGCGATCGGAGATGGGGAAAATTTTTATTTAAATAATAGTTTCGAATAACGGATAAAAGTTAAAAAAAATTATTTGTAATGTGTCGAATAAAGTTAAACTGGGTTAATTTTATTTTATTATTCATCAAGCAATTCAACTTCAGCGTCGAGCGAATTTATCAACTTTGACTTTGACTTTGACTTTGACTTTGACTTTGACTTTGACTTTGACTTTGACTTTGACTTTGACTTTGACTTTGACTTTGACTTTGACTTTGACTTTGACTTTGACTTTGACTTTGACTTTGACTTTGACTTTGACTTTGACTTTGACTTTGACTTTGACTTTGACTTTGACTTTGACTTTGACTTTGACTTTGACTTTGACTTTGACTTTGACTTTGACTTTGACTTTGACTTTGACTTTGACTTTGACTTTGACTTTGACTTTGACTTTGACTTTGACTTTGACTTTGACTTTGACTTTGACTTTGACTTTGACTTTGACTTTGACTTTGACTTTGACTTTGACTTTGACTTTGACTTTGACTTTGACTTTGACTTTGACTTTGACTTTGACTTTGACTTTGACTTTGACTTTGACTTTGACTTTGACTTTGACTTTGACTTTGACTTTGACTTTGACTTTGACTTTGACTTTGACTTTGACTTTGACTTTGACTTTGACTTTGACTTTGACTTTGACTTTGACTTTGACTTTGACTTTGACTTTGACTTTGACTTTGACTTTGACTTTGACTTTGACTTTGACTTTGACTTTGACTTTGACTTTGACTTTGACTTTGACTTTGACTTTGACTTTGACTTTGACTTTGACTTTGACTTTGACTTTGACTTTGACTTTGACTTTGACTTTGACTTTGACTTTGACTTTGACTTTGACTTTGACTTTGACTTTGACTTTGACTTTGACTTTGACTTTGACTTTGACTTTGACTTTGACTTTGACTTTGACTTTGACTTTGACTTTGACTTTGACTTTGACTTTGACTTTGACTTTGACTTTGACTTTGACTTTGACTTTGACTTTGACTTTGACTTTGACTTTGACTTTGACTTTGACTTTGACTTTGACTTTGACTTTGACTTTGACTTTGACTTTGACTTTGACTTTGACTTTGACTTTGACTTTGACTTTGACTTTGACTTTGACTTTGACTTTGACTTTGACTTTGACTTTGACTTTGACTTTGACTTTGACTTTGACTTTGACTTTGACTTTGACTTTGACTTTGACTTTGACTTTGACTTTGACTTTGACTTTGACTTTGACTTTGACTTTGACTTTGACTTTGACTTTGACTTTGACTTTGACTTTGACTTTGACTTTGACTTTGACTTTGACTTTGACTTTGACTTTGACTTTGACTTTGACTTTGACTTTGACTTTGACTTTGACTTTGACTTTGACTTTGACTTTGACTTTGACTTTGACTTTGACTTTGACTTTGACTTTGACTTTGACTTTGACTTTGACTTTGACTTTGACTTTGACTTTGACTTTGACTTTGACTTTGACTTTGACTTTGACTTTGACTTTGACTTTGACTTTGACTTTGACTTTGACTTTGACTTTGACTTTGACTTTGACTTTGACTTTGACTTTGACTTTGACTTTGACTTTGACTTTGACTTTGACTTTGACTTTGACTTTGACTTTGACTTTGACTTTGACTTTGACTTTGACTTTGACTTTGACTTTGACTTTGACTTTGACTTTGACTTTGACTTTGACTTTGACTTTGACTTTGACTTAATAACCTAAAATAATTTTTATTCGATCCGTTATTTAAATAATATTTTATTTATTTAATGCCCAACTCTGACTTGGACACCTTTCGAGAATGAATACCTAAGTGCCTTTAGCCGACTAAAAGATACTAATGGAAGGTACTTAACAGTATTCATTGTCAATTAAATATATTGTTATTTAATTAGGAACCTACACGTCTGCTTTGTGGACGTGTAGACTTGATTAGATATGGAAGGTGACAAAGCAAAGCTGAATTATTTTCGATGTTCTATATTTCGTATGATATACTATGTAGTTACAATTTGCAATGGGAATGTGTGTTTATGATATGCAAAATGTATCGTAGGAACGTAAGTCTTTTTATTGAAGAAGCTCCTAATGATGATTTCTCAAAGGCATTAAATGCGTTGCGGTGTTCTCAAAAAGAATTCTATAAAACATATTCCGTAGGAATCGGTCAAACACTTCTGTCAACTTTGTATGGGGGATTCATTTCAGTACAAAATGTTCCGAGCATCTTTCAAAGATGATAAAATGAAGTGTTAAAACCGTCTGACCGACGCTCGCTTATAAGGGATCTTTGATGTCTGACTACTCCCGGGTCCCTACTACTGAACGATGTCATGAAATAAATAATCCTTTTATATTCATGAAATAAATAATCATTTTAAACTTATAATCTTTCAAGATCCTCCATATTTGAACCACAATTTTATACTCATACCTTCTTACCAACAAACTAAATAATTATCCAAACAACAAGATCAAAACTGATTAAAAATTCATCGTTTCCACGCACTCGCTATCACCAACTAAGAACTGGCGCTAAAACTAAGGCTGTGTAGGTGCAAATCCACGATGAGATTTTACATCAGACTTTCCTATCACGAGACAAAAATCTCATCAACTACATGTAAATAATATAAATATTCGCGGCAGAGGAGCTTTTTGAAAATATATCATGAAACTTGCTCTATGAGAGCCTACTTCCATAAAACTAATGACGAAATAATTAAAAACTAATAAAATAATGAAATAATTATCTCAGGAGATTGAAATCTCACGTGAGACACGATATTTTTGTCTTGTAGTGGATTTGCACCTTATACAATGAAGTTATCTACAAAAAGATAAGCTAATAGAGAAGATCTCCATTACTTTCTCCGATACAACGAAATATCTACTACCTACGGATCTCGACGCATCCTCCGAAATCCTCGACGCGTAACGACGGTGCATTTAATTACCCACCTGGGTACACAGGTGCGAGGGAACGCGTAACAGAATCACAGCCGAAACCGTGTAATCGTGTAATGGGAAACGCGGACGGGCGCGGGCGCGTGCGCGCATGTGCTCGAATTCCATTAGCGGAGCAGCCCGCGAAAAGTACACGCTCAGCAAGAGGGAAACACTAGAGCGTACGTACACAGAGGAGCAGCAAGGTCGTGCTCGATACTCGATCACGCGAATTGCCTTCGGCCGCTGCCTTTACCCAATAACAACGCAATTACCGCGGGATAATATTTTCCCCTCGAAACTGCCGATGCTGCGCGCAACTTCTCATCGTTCCCGGCCACTTTTTCCGCCGCTCGTTTTCGCAGACGTCGCGAGAAAATGTGAGCGGTGTTCGAGGCCGGCCTCGATTAATTTCTCGCTGGCCAACTTGATCTGCTCAGCCCGATTGAAAGCGAGGTTCCCGCGGAAGAGTCTCGCGACGTATGGGGCTGGTAATAATTATAGAGACATCAAGGAGCGTGGAGGGGAGGGGGGGGGGGGAAGCGGAGGAAACGGCAGAGATTGAGGGTGGATGGGAGGAGAGTCTGCATTCGAGGCAGACGTTAATGCGGAAAGCGTGTCTGTCGCGGGCAAGTCGGTCTGTCCACTTCGAGACGCGTTAAAAAGGCCGTGATACCGTTTAACCTTTAACGTGACGATAGAGGTAGAAGAACATAGGGGAAAGATAGAGGGAGAGACTGTCGTAAAAGTGATGTGCTCACCGGCCATTTCGTGGACCGACGTTCGTCACATACGACGAGGACGCCGTAATGGCTGAATCCGGTATGTTGCCGGACTCCATCCCCAAGGATTGGTTGCACGATCCTGAAACATGCCATTCAATTTTATTGCGGGGGAAAATGTACGCTTTCTAATTAGCGTGCGTGGTGTTTTTGAAGCGTAGGTGCGAATTTAATTGGATAGTGGGACACGTGGGAAGAAAGGGAGGGGTTTCGATACAAACTGGTGGAGGAGTGGTTAAAGCATAGTAAAAAATCTGGTCGAAAGATGAGGAAGGGTGATTTTCATTTATTTTTATATAAATAAGAGTTTGATATGCAATGGTTTAACAAGGAAATGCTGATTAGTAATCCAGTGCATTCGTAAATTGTATTTGGAGCATTCCCAAAGAATGGAGTCAGAAATTACAAGGAGAATTCAACGGTGAACTGTGCACGTCGATTATGTTTCACGATTCTGGAGCACAATGTTCGGCGGGAAAGCGACCAGAGAAATGTAAATTGAAAGGTTAATAAGGCCTGCGGGATTAAAACGGCGTTTTAATCTTTCGATGGTCGTACTTCTTTGTGGGTCGAGGTTATTCCGTACAACGGAATTCAACGATCGAGCACTCGAGATTTGGAAAACCTCGAAAAACTCCGCGCGCTCTTGCGTTTGTAATAATAATATATGGAGACAAATATTAATACCGCGGCGGTATCGATATTTGAAATGGAGGCGGAATTAAAGCGCGAGGGAATTGAAAATTTTCATTTCCCTCTACCATATTGAAGGCTCATGGAGCGTCTAGTGCTTTGTGAAATATCTTTGACGCTCTATCGGAGCGTTTCAATGGATCCATTTCTGGGATTTTGCAGTGACGAACTTTAATTGCGAAATGCTTGAACACGCATTAATGTTACAGCGCGGAACTTGCTGCATGATCTAAGGGCGTAGCTGTGATAAATGGTGAACGACACGAAGGCCTCCCAGGTATTATCCAATCGCTGTGCTTATTAGCCAGGACAGCTCGCGTCCCATTCGCGTTTCAATTTGCATTAAGTTTGCCACCGATCGAGTGTAATCTTTCCATTAAAGTTTTCGCGGGGCGATAAAAATTCTCGGGCAAGCCCGTGAAGTGATCCTCGGCCGCGATCGAGCACGGGGAGAGATTAATCGGCCCGATTAAATTTACATTATCGTGATGAGGAGGATCGACGCGACGGTCCGACTGCTTCTCGCGGAAGGCGCATTTTCCAATCGCTTTTGGATTAAGCGCGGAATCTTTTGATCATGTCCGAGTCTACGCGTCAACTGTTACATTAACGCCCCATCGAACACGTTCCCCTACCAATCTTTAAAAATTTCACCCACTCGTATTGCATTTGAATGAGGTGGAAGAATTTTATGGTTCGGTAAATAAGTGCTGGTGCTTGAGTTTTTAATATATCACATAGAACAATTGCGTGTTTAAGGGGTCATTCTATTTTGAATCGCCGAAAAATTAAGTTATTTTTAAAGGTATTTTTCTTAGTAAATGCAACGTATCATGAAATAAATCTTCTCGGTATTTATTAAATTACTCTTATATTATACAAAAAATTTAAAATGAATATTTTTAATTTGTTATAATTGTTTTTTACGGAGTCAATATGACAACTAAACAAAAATGGTATGTTCGTGGCGCACATAATTTCCCGGCTCAGGCTTGTCTGAAACAAAAAATTCGAAAAGATTCTTAATCTGTATGAGTGTCGCTTTAGCCCCTAGCTCAATTAACCATTTTTGTTGAAAAGTAACAAAATGGCACCGATATGAAAAAAAGTTTGACAAAACGCCCAAAAGGATGTATTCTCGGGTGTTCCATGAGAAAAATCTCAGTTATTTCCCGACTAAAATTGATGATTTACCTAGGGGCTATAGGGGCACTCATACAGATTAAGAATCTTTTGGAATTTTTTGCTTCGGATAAGTCTGAATCGGGAAATCACCTACGGAGTGAACATACCTCTTTTTGTAGGTGCCATATTAACGCTGTAAGAAAAAAACATCAAAACCAACTAAAAAAACTATTTTTAATTTTTTTCTATAATATAAGAGTAGCTTAATAAATACCAAAAAGATTTATTTAATTAGGTATATGTTGTATTTACTGGGAAAAAAATCTTTTCAAATAGCTTAATTTTTCGGCCGATCAAAGTAGAATGGCCCCTTAATCGCGAAACCCCAAAACTTCAGACGAAGGACCATTTGTGTACCGAATACTGTATTCGCCAGCATTTCCCCGAAATCGAATAGAATGGATCGGGCTTGCACGCGCTCTTATTGGCTTCAGTGGCTGTGCGATCGTGAGCCCGCTTCTGCCGGATTAAACCTTTTCCCCTTTTCCCTTTCATCAACCCTCTTAGGGAAATCCTTTCGACTAAGCCGTCCTGGCAGGTTAAATCGAGCCGGCGCTCCTCCTTTCACGGGAAGGTAGCAACGAATCCTGGCAATAAACATTGCGTTCATCGTCATCCGGAGAGGGGCCAACCGGCTTGGGAATCTTACGACAGCAACAGCCGCCTCAGGAGCCATGCCTTTGCGAAAGAATTCAAGGGAAATCCGGCTGCAATCGTGGACATCGTGCACGGCGAAAAATCTAATTACGAAGCCCCGTTCTTTTCGTGCGTGTGAAAGGCGCGGAATAGTCGCGGGGAATCATATCCCTGAAACGAAACTTAATAGCACTTTAAAGGAATTATGGAGGACCTCGAGAAACGCAGGAATGCGGATGCAATTTCTGCCGGGGGTCGCGGTCTCTTTCGCCCTTTAAATGCCACCCTATACTGCCGAACGAGTGCCTCGGTAATTCAAGGAAAATGTGCCCGCCTCGCCGGAAGTTACAACAGGTTTCAATGAAATATTCAGGCCCGAGTCTTCAGTGGCATTCATGCATCCCAGCGGCCTATCGACGTCGCGCATCGTTCGCTGTGCACCAGTGCGCGCTGAATATAAGTACCGATGTCAGAAGCGCGCCATGATCCGCGCGCTTCTTTCACTGTGCTCAACGATTTAAAGCAGCCACTGGCTCGTCGTGTACCCCGAAGTATGATACGCCGGATGCTGGAAAGGCTCGCAGTTGATGTGGAATCTTGCTCACGCATTCGTTGGCACAGGCCCCGGGATCACGATGGGATGAATGTAGCCTCGCAATTAGATGCGGCTTTCTCTGGAACAGTGCAGCTCTGCTTGAAATTTTCAAATGAAACTTGGAGATGTACTTGGGCGGTTGGTTGTTCGAGGTCCATGAGTAGCAGCGAGCCATGGATAGCGGTAGAGTAGGATGTCTGGCTATATGCGGGGTGTATTCTACTGGCCATCCACCTGTCAGTCGCGTCACAGGCTTTCGATCGCTGTTGGAGATATTATGTGACTTGGTGTGTTTGCTGGAACTCTCATTTTACCCTCTTCGTTAAATTAGGTAAGCTAAGCCCATTTGGCAACCCCTAATACAATATTAGATGTGTTATCTAATAAGAAGTAATATACTTCTTCTTCACACAACGAGCCCATAATCTTCTTTTCAATTTAAGGGGTCAGTCAACTGTGATGGTTTGACAAATGAAGCTATTTTTAAAGATTTTCTTTGCAATAACTCTTTTTGGTATTTATTAAGCTACTCTGATATTATGCACAAAAAATTTAAAAGAATTTTTTTCATTTGTTTTAAAACTTTAAACGCGATTATCTCAAAACAACATTTTTTTAAGTGGTGCGTGTGATTGCAAAAACACTATTTGACCAATCAGTCTGAAATGTTTACACGTTATTCAGCACATCAGTGGCTACGGCCGGGACTACGGAAACCTCTTTCGATTAACCATTTCATACTTTTTACAAGGCAAAATGATTGAAAAGTTCGCTGTATTTCGACACTTAAACTTCAAACCTCCGCAATTTTGTTAATTTTTTATCAGTAAAAATAATCCTCGTTCCGGCGATAACCACACTCATAATGAATACGACACACTTTGAATTTTTTGTTTCAAATGCGTCGTTCTCCCGGAATCACCTGCACCAGCACTACATCGCATTCTCAAGGCGCTCACATCAGTGCGATATATATTTAAAAAAAAACTGTTAAAAATTTAAAATAGATTTTTTTTATGCTGTCAATAAGTGTATTAATAAGTAGACAAAACATTGTTTACGTTGGACATTCCGTTTACTAAAAATTAAATCCTAAAGAATGGCAATTTTTCACGACTTCACGGTGGACTGACCCCTTAACTAAGTAACAGAACAGGTAAACTACCAGAATTAAGAAGAAGCCGAAGGAAATCACGAGTACGCGAAGGTATAAGAAACATGGATTAACAATTACTCGAAAGAAGCGTGACGTGATGGATGTTCGTGGGCGATGAAAATACTACGGGTACGTGGATGATGGAGGACTTGTGCGCGGCGAGCGCCCACGGAGATGGCCAGGTACGGTTTCCAGCTAAAACCATTGTTCACAGCTCCGCGAGTCTGCCGCCCGAGGAATTCCAGTCTCGCTGTCACGGTGTTCTGTTTCTCCGCAAATCGAGCGACACTCGAACGAAGAAAAATACACGCTCGGCCGTCCGCCAGCCTGCGACGTCGCGTCGCATCGTTACCTCGCGTGGAACAGGTTGCTCGCGCGCCAGAGCGAAACGGGGCGCGCACCCCCCTGTGCACACCTACCTCCAGACTGCATCGCCTCGGAGACACATGCAAATCGCATAGGCGTTTGAACTTCCAAACGTATTCATAGAACGCCACTCTGGCCCCCTCGCCCCGCTCCACCCTCTGGCCGTTGCCTCTGTCTTCGTGTTTCGTTCGATGCCTGCCAGGTGATGGAAACGGAAAAGAGGAGGGCGGAGGGTGGAGGATGGGGGATGCTCGAGTCACAAGCGACATAAAATAACGCGAGCCTCGGGGGACGCGGGTACGTTCATGACGGTTCGCTCGTGTTCGTTCGCGTCGATTCACGTGTACGTGGTTCCACGCGAACCGCCCCCGCAACCAGAAAACCTAGCGAGCCACGGGGCGGGCAGGGGTGAGCGGCGGATGGCGGGGGGTGTCGGTGGGTGAAAGAAGAGAAATGGGTGGATGGCGCGAGCACGCGACAATCGCGAGAGCTCGTGGCCCCCGTGCTTTAAAATGTCGAGCGCTTTTGTATACCGGGGAAATTTGCTCCCACGTTCGGGCAAATCGCGCAAAAGGGAGCACCTTTTTTCCGTCTCATCTCTCTCCTCTGTCTGCCTGCGTGCCCTCCCTTCCACCCATCCTCGTTTCCCCATACCCGTTGCTTTTTCATGCTGCCCCCTTGTCAGCTGTATCGTCCTCGCCCCTCCGAAACCCTGTCGCTTTATCGTGCTTCTTGAAAGAGGGGACACGGCCGAGCACCTTCCGACGATTTATTTTCAGTACTGAATTAGAGCGCGCTCAAAGCGCCTTCCTCTGGTCGCGAGCCAGCGGAAATGCAGCTGCTCCGCCCGCGTCACCGCTCCTCGCTAATTTACGGCGCATTATGTCCGCGATGTAATTCGTCCGAATTATCTGCCACGCGGCAGGAGTGCCTGAATGGCTGGGAACCTCGCCTGACCACGGAATGGAATGTCGAAGGGGGAAGGATCTGTTCGAAACGGCTCGATCGGTATCGCTAGGAATCGCACGAACGATGGCCCCTTTTTGGCGAACTCGAGGTACCAGGCCCTGCCTAAAGTGCTATTTCTCCTGTCCGATGGTTAAGCTTCGTGAAAATGAGGACACCGTTAAGCACCTTCGAATGATTTACCACCCTCTTTGGATTATAGCGTTCTTATGTTCTCACGAGGAACTCGACTACGTACGCTCCTTTGCTTGCACTTGCGTGTAAGAGATTTATGGGCAGAGTATTTGCCGTTACTATATGTGTCATGGGTTGAAGAAATTTCGGACGCGCCTAACATTATCCGAATTTTAAGATATTATGCTCTCGGTTATCAATTGCTGGCTACGAGGAGGTGGCTCTAAATGACTCCGCGTAACCCGCAGCATTTTCTCTAATTCAGTTTGCAAGCGTCGGAATGCCGCGCGTCTCGCACGTCTACGGGGCCGTCTCTAAGTAACAGTTCTCCCGCTATTGTTGAGGTAGAGGAGAATCCCGGCGCGAGGCTCGCGGTGTGTACGAGACGTTTCGTGGATTCATTGCGACGCATTCCACGTCGAACTATTCGTCTTGCGAGGTGGCGTGCAATTTGGCGGTGCCGAGGATACGACAGCCGGAAATCCGGACGCCACGGCCACAGCCGGATCTATGTGTGCACGCGTCTACGTGCACACGCGATTTTACGTCTCTCTACTCTGCGTCCAGGAAAGGCCATCGTTGAGGTACGTCGAATTCATCCTGAATGGCGTGAAATTCGAATCACTTGCAGGCGGAAACGAGGCGTCCCTCTTCTAGTTGAAACGTAGAGTTATTAGTTGATGTTCTCTTGAAATTCAATTCCTACGAAAAATTTTATTTTTATATAGGGTAAGTCGGGGTGTGATGGTCATAGTTTCGTTTAGAGTCTGCTACAGCCAACATATTTGAAATGAAGCAACGAAAATGATGTAGAACAAAACTTCAATCCTTTGTCCACATGTCCGTTAATATCAATAAACGAAAAATTATTATTTAACATACAAATTTTACAAATGAAAAAACAGTGTCATTGCCCATATCTCCCTTAATGTCCGGGAAAGATGGTCATATGTACCTTTCAGGCTAACAAGTTGTGGCCCTTAACTGGTTATCTCAGATTCTTTCTAGTTTTCCTCCACCTTCGTTTTTGCCCGCTCAAAACTTCTTTGGGCTCTTGCTGCGAGTTTTCTAATCCGCATGTATGACACGGTGTCAAACTCTGTGCAATTATCATGGGCCCAATAACCACATCTTAGCCAGTCTTTTTTTTTGGTTTCGAAATAATTTTCTCCAAATTTCACCAAAATATCTTAAATTACATGAAATATAGCTATGGCCAGCTCTCCTAGACAACAATTGACCATCTTTCCCTTAAAGCCCTGGTAAGATAGCCATTCCCTTTTCGCTTGGACTAACAAACGTAACCCCGAATACTTTAAGCTTAAAAACATTGTAAACAATGCACCATCGAAATGACATCTTGAAAATTAAAAATCTTCACCATAAATAACACAAATAAGATTACCAAAATATTGATCAAACATTTTGAAGCACTAGCTCAAATTTCACAGTGGATTTACAAACCTCTAATCCAAACTTTGATCTAAGAATGTTACTTTTCTAAGACATTTTGCGCAATCAGGCGTTTCCTTCTAAAAAATACTGTCACTGCCCATCTCTTCCGTATGACCATCTCACCCTGACTCACCCTACAACTGTTCATGAACCGTTGTATAAGATTTGCAGCTAAAAGTTGTTAAATATTTTAGCCTAGAATATTCCACAATTCTAACGAGTACCCTAGAAAAATAGAGCAAATATTCTGTTGAGAAAACAGCCAGGTAGAATGCTCGAAGGAAATTACACGGCCGTTCGGATTGAAAATGGCGAGGGTGGGGGATGATGGAGTTTTTGCGACACGATGTTTAAAATCACAATTCCGGCCCGTCCTCTCGACAACTTCTCCAGGAAGATTGCATTCGACGAATGCTTTCATTCTGTTCCACTGACGGATCCAATGCGATTCCTCGCCCCACCGCCGCCCCCCTACTTTTACCTCTAAAAGAAGTTTATCGAGGCGACTATTTCCCGCGCATCGAGTCGCGCTCGCGCTTAACGTTGCATTTTCTTAAAACTTCTCTAATATTTCCATCGGGCCCTCGCCGTGCACCTCGTTAAAGTCTTTTTCCATCGGCGCGACACCCGCCCCCTCCGTTCCCCTTTCGTTTCGCATGTTGACGAAACACTTGGCCTCCAGAACGCCATTAAAAGTTTTCGTACGTACACAGCGGCATCGGCCGTGTGCGTGCGTATGCGCGCGCGACACACAGAGGCGCCCGGAGGGAGAGGGAATCGGAAAAATGGGAAACTCGTTTCGCGCTGGAGAGCATCCCTCAAACATTTCTGATGAATGTTTAGATCGCGTTAGTGTTTGAACATTGCCGGCGTAATAGGTCTACTTGTGCAGGGCTGCCGTTATTTATATCCGAAGGAATTAAAATCTCAACGAGTTCTGCTGACGAGAATCGAAGCGCAGTGTATATAACTCGAAGAGAGTCTAAAATAGCACCTATCGGAAGGCCAACACGAGTGTCGATACGAATCGAAGCTAAGTTCCTCAAAGCCAATGCAAAATTTAACCCGCAGAATTGGCAAAAACGCCGGCGAAATGTGACTTCCGCCAGCTCGGCTAAGCTTCTGTAGTCCAAGTGTCTGCTTCCTTCGACAACGCTGCAAGAACACTCACCCGAGCCTTTCACGGAGCAGCGGCCACCGTGTTTTTCAGGTCCACTTTGGTAAGCGTTACTAATGAATGAAAAGCCGGATTGAAAACTTCCCTGTCACCCGTGCCACTCTCGGGCAATCGGCTTTGTTCGTTTCTCAGGTACGGCGGTCCTCGTTTTTGCTTCCACCGCTTCCCATCCGCTTGTCCCCGTTCGAAATAAGAGCGTTTGCCTTCCTGGACACCAGCGTCCATGCAAAACGTGTCTACAGGGTGTCCTGTGGGGTAAGTTACGAACTCTTCCACCGTGTTTGGCAGATCATTGTGGACCAAAAACGGTCGTACAGATTACGGACTTATTTTCATCCGTTACGGAGATCAGTGATGTTTAGTTTTGACGTGATTGTGTAGTTGTTTCAGTCTAATTTAATAAGAGCTCCCTTCGAGCCTAGAATTATTCAATAATTTTCTCCTCATTGAAGTTTCCCCTTATCTACTATATTTTCTGTTTGACGAGTAATAAAGTCGAAATAATAATGATAATAATAGTAATAATAATCCCTGTGCACACATTTCACAATCTATGCAGGATCTCGAGGGAAAATGGTACCTTATGCTCTCACACATACTCTGTGCAATACAAATGAAGCTCAGTTTGCCATGGGTTCCAATCACAATTGGTAATGAATCTTTGTGCAATGAACGAGTACTTCGGGTCCATCGACGGCTAGCACGCCTCAGAATCGGACACTGAGCAGCCTTTATCTCCAGGAGTAATGGAACAAGTTCCACAGTATACGTGATCTTTTTGATTCAGAATGACCTGGCAAGCATGCGAGGAGTATTGGTCGGTTATCCCAGCGGGGCGACCCGTCTATATCTATACATCTGCCCGTTTCCCTCGCCGTTTTACGGTGAATTTTCCTTCCCCGTTTCACTTTTCCACCTTTCCAGCGGCCGCCTTTTTATTTCGTTTGCTTATATCGGTTTCCCTCCCTTTGAAGCGATGGGAGCGCCGTCAGGTGTCCCGGCTATAATCCTGCGAGCTGAACTCGAACGGGACTGCAGGGATGGCCCAAGGGTCGTGGCCAATGGCGTAGGAACGATTCCACGGACCGCACTTGACCGCTCTTTTATTTTCACGAATCCGTCGGGCAGCCGACGATTCGCTAAACCGGCCACGCCAGGATTGCCGGTACGGACAATGCGGAGAAAATTCTCTAGATTTTAGTTGCGTCGTTGCATCTGGCCTCGCGGCGCCCGTTCCCATCGCCGAATTATTCAGTGGTCGTTGAAATAAATTTCGCCGGACAATCGGTGGAAAGGTGTTGGGAATAGGCGAATGCGGACGCCCTTCGTAGAGCCGGGAATATTGAAAGGAGGAGCGAATCTAGCGACACGTTAGAATTCAGGGAATGCTCGTTAATTTCCAGCTGGTGCTAAGTAGGTAGTCACAGAAATCAGTTAAAAAATTCATATCTACTTGTAATCTTGTGCGAGATTAACGCTATGGGTATTTGAGGTTTAAACAATCGTGACGATTGTTGCAGCAGTGGAGATAGGTTCCCTTTTTCTCGAGGTCCATTTCGTTCGTCACGCTATGTCTGAAGATAAGTCTTTTATAGAGTTGTAAGTTTTATTGTTAGTAGGTAGGTAGGTGAGACCGGGGCTGGTTGTCTCGAGGAGTAGGTTGACTAATTGTTAATAACTTTGCACCGACATATGCTCCACTGCGGAAAGATTCACTGTAGAAAGAAGTCACTTCTACTATGTCATGCATTTATGTCCGACCCCGCGATGGCACGTTTTTTAACAGTTACCAGCGTTTGTCGAAAATTAATTACGTAAGTAAATATTTTTTCTTAAAGATTTTATTTTTTCACGCTCTATATAGTTACAATAGAATAAATTTTAAGGGACTATTTTAAAGTTGGTTTATTAGACGATTTATTAACATATTATTTTTGTTGATACATAAATTATTGAAGGTTATGTAGATTATTGAAGTCAAAATCATCGGTCGGGGCTGGTTCTTTAATAAGGTTTAAATTGTTATTTTGTTATTCATAAAGCGATTTTTATTTTTTGTTTAATGGGTCTAGCCGGGTAAGCATAGGAAAAACGGCATTAGCATCAATTTTAGTATTTATGTGTACCAAATAATCCTCTTTGCCTAGAAAACCACTGAGAGAAATTTCAGATCTGTACTCCCTTTCGTTAGGATTTAATGGGGATAACAACCCTAAACTTTACTCTATGTTATAAATACTATAATTAATGTTTAAGTTGAAAAAATTTTCAGCTTGTTATTAAAATATGGCAGAAAGGAATTAATATTTTATAATTAAACAACTCTTGTGTTATTTTATTAACACTGAGAATATTTACTAATAACATATTCTTAACTGATTGTACCTAAATATAGTCAACCTACCCCATACTGTAAGTCAACCAACCCCGATCTTAGGACTGGTTAACCAGCCTGGAAGGTGTTAGGAAAACATTAAAATACCTTATTTGTATTATCTGATTAATAATTTAATCAGATAGCCAAATGTATGCTCGATCAAATATACTAACCGGCTTAATGATATTTCGCCCACATAATTTATTAAAAATCAAAAATTGAAAAACTCGCCTACCAGCTTCGGTCTCCCCTACTAATTAGGGACTTCTAAATTATTCTAGTTTTAGTTTTGCGTATATCTTCCAACGCAAAATGATATACATCCTCAAGGCGTTCTTCAAGTCCTGTGGATGTATACTCCAAGTCATTTTAGAAGGAACTTATTCGCGCATGTAGAATGAGCTCATTGGCTCCGAGGAAGCGTTTGTTTGGGGTATAGCCAATAGTAACTTGTTTCGGCACCAATGAGCGCCAACATGCGCAGAACCGGTCTAAACTCGTCGGTCGGCAAGTTCCTTCTAAAATGACTTGGAGTATAGTTAGGGGACTTTTCGATGGCTCATTAAATAATTGATACACCTCAGAAAACTTTGGTGTAACCTCGTTTTGTGGCCAAGGGAAGTTTCACACATTCCACTATTTGCCTCTCAGTCGCTACCAAAAAGCAAAGAAATTCCAACCCCTCCAAATTCCTCTAATTCCAGGATACCAAAGTAAGTGTCAAAACATGTTCCTAATTCCAAAAGTACACAAGAATCAAGCTACGCATAGCAAAGCCCACCCCCATCGACACCCACCCCAGATTTCGAATCAGTTCCAACACGAGGATCTAGTTGGATCGTTTCCCGTGCCACCTGGTGTCCCATTTTCCTCGCGCGCCGTCACAATACCCGGCGATAACGCTTGAAAATACACGAAAGAAGTCGTGACGATGGCCGGCCGCCGCGAGGGCCGTCGAGGCGCGGCATCGACCCGCTCGGAGCCGTTAACGCGAGCACGTCGGCGACGAGCGATGACGATACGGCCGTTTCCGTCTTCCACGTAACGGCGCCGATGGCAATTCGACGGGAAAGACACGACCAGGCACGGGGTGGCACAGCTTGCGGAACTTTTCGAAGACGAAAATGCGTATACATATGGAAATAACGCGCATGCATATGTATGCCTGGTTCGTAGCAACGCAAGCCTACCATCGCCACACGGGTAGCCATCACGCTACCTCGCCGTAATTTCCCGTCGTAAATGGGTGTGTCTGCGCACCAGAATTCCTTACGTGCCGCCGACTGCCGATACTCGCCTAGCTATCGATGAATACGACACCGAACGCGACGTATACATACACAGTCTGCGTATCTGCAGCTTCCAAGGATTTTTATTATTCTCCTCCTTACGTGCCCGCGTTCGTCGATTTCCCCACCTTCGTATCTCCGCACGAACGTCCCAACGCGTAGCTCTTTAAACGCTTCCTTTACGCGCCACGTATGTATCACGAGCCACCGTATTTCCACGGGAATATTGCGCGCCGGTGTGTTCAGAAGCTGCACTGCCGCGGTGATTCCGACGGCGAAACGTGGGATTGCGCGGATTCCGCGTTCGATCCGTCCCGATTTACCTTCTTTCTGGGCGATTTCACGCCCCCGCGGGCTTAAAAGGGGTCTAGCGACTTGCACGAGCGGAGGGAATGATTTACTCGCCGTTTAGGAATCGCTGAATGCTCCACGACGGCAAACGTCTCGTTATCGTCCCGGCCGCGTCGAGTTAATCGAAGGAAACTCATCCAGTGCCAATAAATTAATCAGTAGATCGTTCCATCGGCCCAATTCCCGTTCCCGAGGACACTCCTGCACCCGGCCCGGAAATGAATCGATTTCGGTCGCGCTGCCAAGACCCAATTAGCGATTCAACGACGTGCAACAGGAACGAGGCGAGCCTCGGCGCTCTCGAAGACGTCGTCGAGTCAACGAGCAGCGGCTTTAGTTACTGTTTATGAGTACGGGTTTACTTCTGGACCAGCTGATCGCGAAGTCAAGGAGTTAGAGTCGATTGGATTTGGGTTAAGGTTAAGAGATTGTTATAATACAGAGGTGGTACCAGGCTACTGTGCGAGGGTTATTATATCTTCTATCTTTTAACCACGTTTTCTAATTTCCCATAGGTATGCGATATTGTGCGGTGATGCATTCGCGTCGTCTTGACCGTAGCCGCTGCGATGGTAGGTTTCACGGGGGCCGCTAAACCATCTAACCCTAATCAACTACCGATCACGGTTTTCCTTGCAAACATCTCGAAATCTAAAGCCGAGCGACGGTAACATGTATAGGAAAAAGTTGTTCGTTCGACAACATATTTCAAGGGCTTTGATTTCGATTAGGCCTGCCCTTTTGTAAATGTCTGGTATTAGGTGCCGTCTGGCGTTAAGGGAGGTTCCGGTCTAAAAATCGATTTTTTTTATTTCGTTTTTTGAATGTTCAAACCTTTTAGGAATACATGTTTTAAAGGATTTTTTTAAATTCGTATAATTAGTGAAGTTATAGGCATTTGAGTAGCGGTAAATGCGTGGGTGGCCACTCACGTAAAACTTTAAACGTGTTTTTCTCGAAACAGTGCTCCGAAAATCGGTGGAACCTGTATCTTGAAAAGTTATTATCCGATTCGACTAAAACTTTTTTTATTGTGAAGAATAAACTTCTGGCTCGTGGAAAAACCAGTGAAATGTAAAAGAAAAGTGATTTTAATCTTCAATTGTCGTTTTCTTCTCAAAAAATTGTAAATTTTTGTCATTTTTTCTGGTCAGTCCACGAGCGAGTTTCATGTCCTTTAATAATCTGGCATTGTTTTTTATTTCACACTAAGGTTCCACCGATTTGGATGAATTTTTCGACGTCTCGACTTCAGCGACTCCCCAGTGCCGTCCTCAATGATTAAATATAAAACAAAAAAATTATTTCTATAGTTTAAGACATTCTTAATTCAATGCAAAATGTCCCATTAAATTATATGTAGTAGTTTTCCTTTAATTAATTCCTAAAGATCACCTATTTTTATGGGATCCAGATCGGAACCTCCCCTTAAGGGAATTCTCCCTATTCTTATATCCTAAATACAATTTTATACTTGTACTAACGAACACAGTCTGATTTATTTAACCTAATCTCATAATTAGTGGTGGAGAATTATCGATAGTTTTCAATATCGAAAGCTGTCGATATTTGTATATGACTATCGATTGTGATCGATAGTCTTCTCCCATCACTTCCACTCTTAGAGCATATAAACACGGAGGAAGCATGCAATAGGCGAAAATGTAGACGGCGATAGAAAGATAAAGATATACAGGGGGGGCACCCCCTCTCTTTCTAGCGCCAGCGTTTTTTTTATGTTAGAACGAGAGTATATTTTTCTCATGTATATTTTTCTCTTTCTACCGCCGTCCACATTTTCGCCCTCTAAGCTTCCACTCTGCTCGCGTCATGACAGCCATTTTTTGAAGTAATAACTATTAAAATATTTTTAAGTAAATGAAGAACTTCAACCGCTGTCAGAGTTATGCAAGAAATATCTCTGTATTCCGGCTACTTTCGCTGAGTCTGAAAGAATCTTTAGTAAAACTCAAGAAATAATTTGTGAGAAGAAATCCTGAATAAAAACAAAAAATGTTGACTAATCGTTTTTTGTTTAAATAAAAATCAATGGCTATTTTCGTACACTACTCTTTTTTTTACTTTTTTCATTTTGCATTATTTTCCATTTGACTTTGAACATCAATTATATTTAACAGTTGCTAATTTTTTTTAATAAAGATGTCGATTATTATGCGCTTATAATATGTACATACACGATAATGCATTGACGTTTCGGAAACAATCGATAATTATCGATAATAGGGATTAAACTATCGATTACTATCGACCACCATCGATATTCACGACTATAGATAATCCTCCACCACTATTTCCTCCAATGTACACCTATCTGCTAAAAATCACTAAACGTTGTGGAAAACCAGAACAAACAAACCAAAACTCCCTTCTTGCATAGCGTCTACCGCCTGGGGGGCAACTTGTATAATATGCTACTTAATTTATCGCTGCTTTATGCCAGAGGACCCGTGCACGATGCCAAATCTTTATCCAATAGCGAGACGGTGACTCGCGAGTTCAAGGAGGGAACCACAGATGCTCGCCTGACAGATACAAACGGGGAGCCTCTTAATAAGAGCTGGCTACGTCGGTCGGGGTAATTGCTCCCGGCCACTTTGCCCGAATATTAAAACCGGCAGTCCCGGTTGGTCACTTCTGAAGCGTCCGTCGTGACGGCGTGTTTATTGTAACGAGCGAGTCGGAAGAACGTCGTAAAGTTGAAGGGTAGGGTGGGAGAGAAACGGAGGAAGGGAGAGAGAGAGAGAGAGTGCACGACTCTCTATTACACGGGGGAGGGCCCGGTACAATGGAATTCCATGCGGGAAGCCTCGGCGAAGCAATTTCGAAGCAGTTTTCGCCGGGGCAGTTAAATTTAAACAGGCCGCGGGTCTATTTTACGTGGGGTTATTAACGTTATTCGCGGTTAATTCCGCGCTCTTTCATAGAAGAATGAATACGCGCGCAACCGCCGCCGTCCGCCGCCATGGCGGTAACCGCCGCAGTTGATGGAAAATCACGGACGAAAGAACATCGGGCTGAAATTTATTGTCATTACGTTAACGAACGAATTTCATCCCGCGGCGAGAACGCCCACCTTCCTCCTCCCCCACCTCATTCCTCCCGGAGCTGCTCCGACCATAACGGCGAATGAATATTTAGCGCATATTTCAGCACTAAACTGTCTGCCGGCTTGCCCTCTACATCTGTCTCTGCCCTCACGCGGAATGATGGAGGTGCGCGTCAAAGGAGCGAGCCACGGCGTGCCGCGCGTTGCAAAACATTTACACGAGTACGCTGTGGAAACGGTTTTAAATAGGAAGGCGCGGCGGGCGAAGAAAAAGATCGCGGCACGGTCGCGGCATTTAATCCGTCCCGTGGATTCTGTTCTATAATGGAGGCCGTTGAAAGGCGCGAATGCGGGGTAACTGTGGCGCAACGCCTGTTGGTGGTATTTTTAATAATCCCTGATGCTGGCGCTCAGATAGAATTAAACCCCTTCTGAATTACGGCGCCCGCGTCGCTCCACCCTCCCCGCCATCGCATATTAGGAATTCTAGCTCTGCCCCAGGACCGTTTGTCCCTTTAACAATACACTGGATTCCGGGAAATATTAAAAGGCCGCGGAAAGGTCGCGCGCCTAAACTCCGCCCCGGGGACGATAAATCTCCCTCTAAACTCGGGCGAGTTCAGTGTCCTTTCAGCAACCCCTTGAGATTCCCCGGTCTCCGCAGCCGTCCCGCAGTCTTCCGCTAATTCCGGGGAAAAACTCCGCGACCGAGGACGTTAGAGACGCCCGACAACGGTAAACAGGAGATTACGAATCATAAAGTAAACAGTGAGAATTCAATTTCCAAAGGTCCCAGGTGGAATTGGGACGCGCCCCGCGCTTCGCTCGGTAAACAGAAATCGTTCCAAGGATGCCAGTCGAGTTTTCTTCTGCCTCGCGTACCATGGAGCCGGGCCTGGAACCACGATCGATCAACGATGGCAGCGAGAAGGTCCAATAGAACGATCCGACCATAATCTCGCTCGCGGATTTCGTTTGCTCGCGCGGACAGGGCTGCTCGCCCGTGGAACTTCGAATTCGCACGTTTCGCGAGTCACGAGAAGGGCGGCGTCAGTGGGCCGCGCGGGAAACTGGGACAGACCGTTTCGCGTCATTGTCGGGGACACGGATTTTTTTAAAAGCCACCCCCTTTCGGCCGATTATCGGTCTGAATACGCCGCCATTAAACCATTTCTCGCATGCGTCGACCAGAAACCGAGGGCGGAGTTTTTTTAGGCCCTACGTGGCGAGTCTTTTATCTCCCTTCTGTTTTATCTCTCGGCTCCTCTTCAGAGTACGTCCACCAGATTTCACGAGCTAATGGGTACGGAGCGTCGCGGATGAATCAAGAGGCAGTCGAAAGGGACGCCGGGACTACATCGGCGTGTATGAAACCAGCTCGAGCGAAGCGCGCTGCCGGAGACATTCATTTCGAACGCGCAATTTTTGGCGACGAATGTTTTGCGGGGAGATTACAGAATTGCGTCCGTTGTTTGCTGGCGAAATTATTTTAGCCAGTGAAAAATAATTTCGCCTACTGTTTTATCCATGTAAAGCTTGTGTTAACGTGTCTCGGAGACTTTTAATAATCGACTACGATGGTATTGGGAATTTGAGAATCTCGCGGTAGGAGGGTTTGTAATATTTCACCATTTTCTAGCGCTTTAATGTCACTTTGTTCTCCTTGCGTAACTTCAGCATGAATATGCATACGACATCCTTTTAACTGCAAAGATTCAAGTAGTTTAACTAGTTTAGTTTTTCCGCGGCACTATTAATCATTTTTATGGCCTTCAAACGATGCTTATCGGGTTTAAACAGCCACTGTCCCGGGCAAATTTTTATTCAGGGAGGTGGAAGCAGGGTGCCAGAGGGCGCCGTAAATTAATTCTAAGCGATATCTTTCCAAATTCTCCCAGATAACCGGTGATTCTCCAGTGCATTATGCTTAAGCACGCACGCGTCGCTCGCCACCCCCTTTTCTACGACAGCCACTGAAATATTCTCGAATATATCGGTCGGAAAGAACGGCGGGAATTTTTTTCACCGTGAAATTTACCCCCTGAACGCCAGCTAAATCTTGAGAAAATCCCTCCAATCTGAGCATCAGCAGTCCTATTAGGCGTGGCGCATAAACCCACAGCAGCGTCGGCCTAAACCAACCCCCGTGCACGCTATCTGTGCCGGTGGATCGTAAAAAAATCGTTCCGCGTTTTATTTTCAAACGCGCTCGCTTTTGTTCGTTTCGTTTTTCTGGCCAGGCCACTGTCGCCTGTTTGCTATCACCTGTTCCCACGAAATTCCACTGCGTTGCCGTTGCAGTTTGCAAATTTCACGTTTCGAAACTACGGCTGGCAGGGTAGGAACGGTCCCTTTTCAAAAATCTAACACTACGTTTCCATTGTCACGTGTACGCCGTTTCGCAGCGCGTAAATAAATTGATAACTCCACGTCGCCGAAGAAGGTAATATTTTCCGAAGTATTCGAGAATCGGAATATTCCAAGGAAACGAGTAGAGGCAAGAGTATCTTTCACCGTCGGGACGCGTCAGCGTGGCTGGTAAAGAATGTCCCGCCTCATTATCGCCTGATAAGCTGAATATTCTGCCGCTAATAATCCTGCCGCGCGGGATGAAAACAGTTTCCTGCTCTCCTCCTTTATTTTCTCCACCCTCCGGGCCGGTATCGTTTTCAATATTCGCGAGCCGTCAGGTCGAATGCTCGCGGTGACATTGAAAAGCGCTGCCGCGGTGGAGTGACAGACTTCAGACACTTTAATTAGAACCGCGTACCTGCGGGTGAAATCAGTAGTCAGGATAATAATGGCCGGCGAGAGGACACATCCAGTCTGACGACTAATAGGCGTCACGGTGCGTTGATTACGAGGCTGGAAGGAGTGGATGAACAAAGTGACAGGAAACGCCATTCCCGGATGGCTTCTGAATGTAAAGGGTGGATCGATAATATCGGGGTTCGAATTTTTTCAGTGATCGGGACGCCGTGGAGCCTCGTCGAAACGGGCGACGCCGCTGGTTTCGGCGTCTCCGGTGGATGAAAGGTAAAGCGCCGTTGGAGCAGCGGTATAAGTTGGCGGTCGGTCGATGCAGCCTGGAGTATAATGACGCGGAGCAGTTGTACAAGGGTGCAAAATTATTATACTCGACGAAAGCTCGGGTGTGCTGAAATATTGAAAGGGTGAAACTGGGCTTTCGTCGCGGCAGGCTTCGCGGTTCGGCCTGTTCACCTTTCGACGACTTGTTGGCCTTTGCAGGAATTACGTTGCTTAAAGCAGCTTCCGTCATGATTCTCGTGATAACAGAAGGATGGGGGAGAATGTGGAGGAGGGTTTATTTCCCAGGAAAGGGAAATGTTGGTTGCCATGCTACGCAGGCGAGGGTCACTCTCGTCACGTAAATCCTCCATATTTGCGTCTCCTTCCTTGTATCCTTGCTGAACTCTCTTTCTCGCATTTCTGCTCGCGTTTTTTTCTGGCTCTTTATTAGCCAGCGTCGTACAATGGTGCGCGTACACGGTGATTAGCGTTATTCGTTTCGCGCGAACGACGCACGATTTCCCCAAGCATCTCGCCGAGAGACTATTGAATCCTTATTTTCGTGGAGGGTACTACCGCCGCGCGTATCTCCTCGTTGCTTTATTGTTTACACTATGATAGGCGGGATGTACCTAGACGACAGCACGTATACATCACATCGTATGCACGGCGGCTCGGTGTACGTATACGCCCGCTGAATATGAATATTCCCTGGGCGTACGAGGGGAAAGAAGAGAACGTGATATGACGAGGCTTGATGCGGGCGACGAGAGGCGAATTTCACTCGTCCTTCACGAGCCAATAAGACGGAGAAGGGCGCGAGATGGAAGGATACACGTTACCATTATGAATTCTATTTCTGTCTCAATTTCGAATCGAATATTTCGACGAACACGAAGACCAGTTAGTAATACGATCGAGGAAGAATTGGCAAGCATTCCTGCAGCCAAACAATAAGCTTTGAGAATATTCTTACCGTAAACTGGGGTGACTTTGCCCGCCGGGGTGACATTGCCCACTTTTTTACTCTGACTGAAAAATTACCATATGATTGAATTCGCTAATTTTTTTTTCGTTAGACCTTGGAGAAATTATTGCTATCGATTACAAAACACGATATGTTCTAATTATTTTACAATAAAACAAAATAAAGTCTTTCCGAAAAGTGGGCAATGTCACCCCGGACGGGAAAATTCACCCCAGTTTACGGTACCCGCTGAGAAGCTTCGAATGATTATCTACCTGCAAAGCTTTCATATGGGTACCTATTTTAATCCTTAAGGGAAGTTCTGGACTAAAAATCGATTTTTTTTATTTCATTTTTCGAATGTTCAACCTTTTAGGAATACGTGTTTAAAAGGGTTTGTTGAAATTCGTGAAATTCACGAAGTTATAGGCATTTGAGTAGCAGCAAATGCATGGGTAATACCCGGCCACTCCGCACTCACGTGACCTGTACCTCCAAAAGTTATTATCCGATTCGACTGAAACTTTTTTTACTTTAAAGAATAAACTTCTGGCTAGGGGGAAATCAGTAAAATTTTTATAAAATTGAAAATTTTTAATTTTTAAAGGCGTTGACGGGACGAAAAATATAGGGAAGAAGTGATTTAAAACTTCAAGTGTCGTGATTTTCTAAAAAAATGTCATTGTTGTATTTTGGGGTGTTTTTCCCCTAGCCAGAAGTATATTCTTCAAAATAAAAAAAAGGTTCAGTTGAATTGGATAATAACTTTTGGAGATACAGGTTCCACCGATTTGGATGAACTTTTTGACGCATCGACTTTAACGTCTCCCCAGTGCCGTTTGCAACGATTAATTATAAAACAAAAAATATATTTCTATAGTTTAAGACATCGTTAATTCTATGCAACATGTCCTATTAAATTATATATAGTAGTTTTCCTTTAATTAATTCCTAAAGATCACCTATTTTATAGGCTCTAGACCGGAACAGCCGCTTTTAAGGGGTTAGACTACTGTGGCATATAAAAATAAAAAGCTTCTTTCGGCCACAGATTATAAGAAACGTAAAAATTCAATCAATTTGCGGTTTGGCACTTTATTTGAGCATGTATAAAGTAATAAAATTCATTGCAAAAACATTACAAAGTTGAATATATTAACCGTGGGACGACTGCGCGTAAGTTATAGCTTTTCGCGAACAGCCAAACGGTTTACACGATTTCTCGCGTACTAATAGTCCGATCGCAATACAAATTTACACACATATTCGTTATAACAGTTACTATGTGTTGACCGTTGCTTTTTGCGATATCACTTTTTTTATTGTAAATTCCAAACAAATTGAGTAAAAAATTATCTGCAGAAAGTTGCAAAAAATGTTCAAACACTTGCCATTTAGATCATTTTTGATAAATTAACAAAAACGAAAGGACATCACCTAGGAAATGCATTATAACTAATGAAAAATATTCGCTTTTTTATTTCAGATCCTCCTACAAGGCACAATCGTGTATGTACACCGATTGGCTGTTCGCGAAAATCAATAACTCACGCGTACTCGTCTCACGGTTAATATATTCAACTTTTTAATATTTTTGCAATGGATTTTATGACATTATAATATGCTGAAACAAATTGCCAAACCGCAAATTGAATGAATTTTTACTTTTCTCACAATCTGTGTCCGAAAAGAGCCTTGTAGTTTTATCTGTCACAGTAGGCTAACCCCTTAAACTAACGTCACAGCCAGAGTTAATGAAGGATCCACCCCAACGCGCACATAATCACAAAAGCGAGCGAAACGCTTCAAAGCCCATCTTGCTCATAGAATCTTCCCAGGATAAATCTCGCGATTCCGCATCCCTCTGTCGTCGAAGACCTTAAAGAACAATACCCAACCGCAGCGTCCCTCGGGACTTCTGGTCGCGCTTACGCTCATTAGTCAACGCTGATCCTCTTTCAACCGCCAAAGACGCTATTGTTTACGCCGCGATTGTTCGCGTGCGTATAATATTACGGTGGCCTGAGCGTGAAAGTGAAAGAAAGCGGCCCGACTGCGGTGCCGGCCAGCGAGGCGGGGTGGGGCAAAACGCGCGTTGACGAAGGAAGAGACCGTGGGCGGAGGGGAGTGAAAGGAGGACAGAGTAGAATGCAATAAGATGAGAGTTAGTGTGCAGTACGCGTGGTAGAATTGACGTGCTCCTTATAAAGCTGAAGGGCGAGGCAGACCGAGGGAGGACGGTGCGCGCTGGCGAAGAGAGGGAGTGGCAGGGTAGCAGAAGGCCAGGGTAGAGGGAAGGTTGACGAGCAGCCGAGAGATAGCAGTGAGAAGGTAGGAAGGCACGTCGTGGCTCCTGCACGCCGTGGAAGCCCGATTGTTCTCTGCAACCGACTGTGTCTCATTACTTCGAATTGGCTGCCCGTAGACAATGCCAGCGGGTAATACGGTTATCCGGAAGATGGTTTTCAGCGGCCTCCTCTTCGTTCCACCGCCCGCCTCTATCCGCCATCCAGCACGGCGCCCTTTTACGCTCTCTCCTCTTCCGCCCCGTCGCACCCCGCCCCTCTCGCCGCTCCTCCCACAGTGGCTGGCAAGGTATAAACCCTTTTTCCTCGGTCACGTTAAGAGGTTACCCCGAGCTGGTGCGCGTACCTGGCTCGAGTAACCGACAGACGGGGCTGGGGCGAGGCGGGACAGGAGGTGGAGAACCGAAAGAAAGATGCTGACTGAGAAGACAATGGACCATCGCGAGAGCTCGGCTAAGCTTGGCTCCTCCGGCCAGCGCAGTGATAAGAATCGAAGATTAACCCGCGATACGAGCGCAAGAGGATGGGGTGACCCGGTCGGCTCCCTCGAGCAGCGGAGGATGTTGGATAACTCGCCGGTTAACCGACGCGGTTGCGTGTACAACGCGTTTCGAGCGGAGCTGATCGCCCCTTTTCTCCGGGAGCCTGAGAAGACAGGATCCTTGAGGCTTGTTTGTTGGCTTCTGAGCGCTATAGAATTCTGTGGAGCATCGGGACACCGGAACGCTACAGTCGCGGCTGAACGTGGATAGAGTTCACGCGCTGACCCGGGTGGAGGCGGCACTTGACGGCACAGGTGCAGGGTTTGGCTTGCGACTTAAAAGAGGCCTTGTTAGTGGGAGAGACTCCGGGCTCAACGAAGCGGAGATGAGACTGATAAATTGCCCGCCGAAGCTATAGTTTACTGGAGATCGTTGGATTACTTTGGATCCGATGAAGCATGGAGAGAATTCATTTGAAATTCTTAAAATGTTTTTGCTCGAGATGATAGAGTAATATGAAGAAGAACGCTCGAAGAGTACGAGCTGATCTGACAGGAACGTCTTTGAGCTTGGAGGAGAGAGGGCAAGGTTGGAGGTGGTTGTCGTTAAATTTCAGTTAGACTTAGAATCTCGAATTCTCTTTTCTTCGAGAGGAAGGTTTGTCAGAAAAATGGGGCTGGCGGCAGGCGAATCAAGTTACCCCTTGGATCCTCCACGAATTCGCTGCCATCTGGGACCGTACTTTGTGCCTGATCTTCATTCCAAATCAACCGTTTGCTCAAGATGTCATACCACGGGAAAGTTTAATAGGCGAAAGAAAAAAATCCTCACGGTAGAATGAGATCGGGCGTCGCTGAGTGCTAGAAGTTCCTTTCATCCCGGAAGAAGATGAGAATCGAAGATTAACCGGCGACACGACTTCGGATCGGACAAGACGACGATTCCAGCTCTGGCCCGGGTTTCCGTGCCGAGGGGAACTGCTCTGCATTTCAAATCCGCGAAAAGCCAGGAAGCTTTTCGTCACGGACGGTCGATCCGGTCGGCTGAGAAGAAACGACTGGAGGAAGGGGAATGGGGTTGCTTGGACAGCCGTAGAATCTACCCTTTCCAGGCCTCCGCTACGCTATACAACATGCAACCTAATTTTTCAAATGCAAATCGCGCGACTATATACTTCAGAATTAAACGACTCTTGCATATAAATGCTGAGGGTTGTCGAATTATTTATACCAAGATGAGTTCATTTACTTTCACTTTGTTACGATAATCCTCATATAACTTTAAAGCAGTTCGGTGTTCCATATTTTTATTATTTTTAAAGTAACGAGCAATACAAAAGTAACGCAGAACGTCGGCAGTAAAAATGCGAACTCAGATTGGAACTCGACTGCCGCGAAACTCTTCCGCATACGAAATCGAGAAGTTAGACGTGGGAGTTTCCCGCTGGAAAATGGGGAAAAGGTCGGGAGTGACGGGGAACGAAAGGAAAGTCCAAAGACGAATTTAAGTCGTCAAAGTGCTGGCTGAGGGACTGGTTAGATGCTAGCCATCGATGGTCGCGCTCTACCAGCCGGAGAGAAATTGGAGCTTAATCGAATGAGAACGGCAGATAGCGGGAAAAATAAATTTCAACATTATCCTCCATTGTTTCGCGCTATCGCGAGCACAATGCCTCTATAATTGCCGCAACGTTTGCCCCAGTGCATACAAAATTTATCCTCCCGCGTTCGACTCAACTATCCGCCGATTATATTCTCGGTGCGCAGCGGTAACGTCATTTAAAATTGAACTTATTCCCCGCTCGTTGTAATCACGGCGGCAGCATTTTTCGGCACGTCTGATGATAATTAATACGTGTTTCGAGTCGAATAAACACGCTCGAGTTTCCGTCGACCTACTTGCCTATTAATAAATGTCCTATTTATTCCTCCCTTAAGCGCATACCTTTATTATTATTCGATCAGTCTTGTGGAGCATCAAGAGTGACTAATGACCGTGGTGACAATAAAGAGAGAGGTATTTAAGTATCAAAATCAGAAAAAAAAACAAGCAGAAAGTGGCACAAATACAGTGCTGGGCAAAAGTATTGGGACATCCTTCGAAGCAGAATAACTTTTTTAAAATTGGTCCGAACGACTTGAATTTTTCTGAGAAGCTGGAGTATTTAGTTTACTAGGTGACGTATTTCGTCGTTTTGAAAAAAATTGCAATTGGTCAGAATAGCGAAGATAATAGTAAATGTGATTTTCAACTTTTTTGTCTGTGCTCGTTAGGAAAATTTAAAAAATACCTTTTGTAGATTTAAGTAAGTTGTATACGTGCTGAAAATTTAATCGAAATCAAAATACCTAGTAAACTAATCCTTCAGGCTTCTCAACAAATCGCAAATCGTTTGGACCAATTGTGAAGAAGTTATTCTATTTTAGAGAGTGTCCCAATACTTTTGTCCGCCACTGTATGTTGGACGCGGGTCTTGTAAGCGGACGCGAAATCATTGCAGAATGAAATATCGATCTTGGGTAATTTGTAATCCGCCGGGAAACGGAGCGACTAGTAGGAGACTTGCTACTTGACCAATTCGCCCCAGTTACCGAACTTCTAACATAGTTAAACGTCTCGGGGCGACTTATGGGGACTCTTCGCTTCGAACAAAACGTATAGATCACCTTCGAACGGACCCCCGTGTATGGAAATGGACGATGAGAATAATAAAAGGCTTCTTGTCGAGTTCCTTCGAAGAAGGTTTATGCGCTCCCCCAACCCCCGGCTGGTATCTCGGTCGAATATTAAATCAGGGGAAGATCGCGTTATAAAGAATTTTCATGGGGTATATGCGCTCGGGTTTATATGGGGTGTAGCGTAATGCGCGATACGATGGAAAGGATCACGATACTTTGGGATCAAATAACTTGCAACTCAGGAACGAAGCTTTTATGGTCTATTCTTCGCTGTCAAGAAAATCGACTTCCAAAGTCGCAAATTTTCGGATATTATTGAATCGATGTATTGGAATAATGTGAGGTAATTGGGTATTTGGGATTTTGGATAATGGGGACTATTTGGGGTATTACGGTACTAAGGTAGTCGGAGTTAGTTTAACATTAAGGGACAGAGAAGTCAAATCGCTGGAGAAATCAAGCATTTTTTTTGCAAATTAATTGCAAGAAGATGAACATAAGTGGTGATCAGTACTTTTGGGTAATGTTTATTAACACTACGACCTGTATTTTTTTTGATAATACATATACACATATATTTGCCGGCGCCTACGATCGTTTATAGTGTAGGTAAGTGTTTTTATGTGATTTTGCAGCTATTGCAAAAAAAGGGAGGTTTTGGTCGACTTGGAATTTTTACAGCACGTTCAACATATATTCCTTTCTGCACTGAACCTCAACAGTAAAATGTTGAACCCTAGTTTCCAAGATATTAAGAAAACAGCCATTTATTGCATAAATCGGTTTCTCCCAGTCGCCATTTAAAAATTTTTGGATTCAATTCTTTTTTCCGAGGTTCAGACCTAAATTACAGGTTCTAGGAGCAACATATTCCAGTGCAGCCGTTGTATCTTTATTTTGTATGCTCAATATCAGTGCAAAACCAAATACACTTTTTCTAAAACACTGTATAATCAATCTCGCGTGGCGTCATTTGTAAAATAGAAATGTATAAAAGAAAAATATTGTTTTACTCTACGCGATGGTGATAAACATTGTATAAAAGGAAAACTCTGTCGTTTCTTCCATCTTCTTGTAATTAATTCGCAAACAATACTTGATTCTCGAGCGATTTGATTACCTACTTAGTCTCCACTTGTTAACTAGACTAATTCTTAACCAGAAACGCGTTCGATAGATTCCAGAAGGTTCAAGATCGCGTCATTTCGACTTCCCCACGCAAAACTCTCGTGATCGCAATCCGGCCCTTGCTCCGAAGCCAACGGCCCCGTGTGAAGCATCCGGTAGCGCGTAGCTGGCAGCAAGTTTAAGGATTAACGCGCACACGTTGGATCCGCGCGTTAAAGCTGGAAACACCGGTGCCCCCGTCTCTCATCTGTGCGGGCGCACGGGCTCAAATATGATACATTAACCACCTATCTCCACCGCCCTTTGTCATTCAAATCAGTTAACTCGCGGGGTACCTCGTCGGGATCCGTCTAGGCGACGTCCCTCGTACGTTCGCCCCGGTGCGCGCGAAGTAATCATTTCCCCTGGAACAATGGTGGCCCGCCCTTATGCATGTTTCAGCAGTCACCGGGGCTACCGCCGGACACCTTTCGGGGAGATCGGCGTTCGCGGGGGCCCGCGGAAACGCCGGCGCGGGGCAGACAAAGAGAAAGACCAGAAGTCCTCGAAAGCGTCTCGAGATGCCGGCCGGGGCGCGTCCCGTGCTTGCACTTATCTTTGTGCAACTGTTTGCCCAACCACCAAGACAGACCATTTACCATAACGAGGGAAACGGAAGCTTCGAGCAGAACTCCTTGGCGCCCGGCAAAAGCTCGCAGCACAATGGCTGTCCGCCGTGAACTCGCCCACCTCCGCTGCCGACCTTTTCCACCTACCCTGCCCCCTTTCTTTACTTCCCTCTCGTCACGCAGCATGTCCTACCCCCGCCCACCCCCCGCCTCGCTAACCCCGCTGTTTTCCGCGATCCCTCCTCGCTTGCCGGTTGGCTCGTCACCCGGGCTAAGCTGTTGCAACGTGGAAAGCTTGCGAGGGAGTAATCGTTGCCGGCGTATCCGTGGCGCTTAGCCGATGCCCCGGGTTGCCGCGCGTCTTCGAGGGCGAGCGAGCCCTCTCCCTTACCCTGTCTAGGACCGGGCTGTGTTTAGTGAACGGATAATCGGTGTGCTTAGAAATCGGACGTACGACGGCCGCTTTGTGCCGGGAACCCGGGGAATAATTTTCTCCTCGGGTAAATCTTTGTTCTGCTGATTGTCCTCGGCGAGCAGGGTGTCGTGAATTACTGTTCAGGTAAACTGGTTTCTCCACCCGAGATTGTTCCTCGCCTCCTCGAGCATCCCGCTCGGGGTAGTGGCATTTGCATCGAGTAATGTATACTCGTGTTTGAATCTTATTGCACATTTCTATGTTCTATTCATCGGCGAGAAGCCTGATGGAACGACCTGCCCGCTGACGTCAGAGATTCGAGTCTTGTGCAAGCTGGAGAATTGAGTCTATTGGTTTCTGAAGAGTAATCAGTGTCTTCAGGCTCCGCGGTGCTCGGAAAACAATGGAATGAAAACGGGTCGGTGCTGTTCCTGGCAAGCTCCGTGGATTTTAGCGCGTGATTGTTGCAAGAATCGATAAGTATAATGGAAAAGGATTTATGTACCTTTGATGCGAATGATGTTAGAGCGATACATGAGTAATTAGCGAAATGCTTGCCTCGCCTTTCCGTGAAAAGTCCCATTAATTTATTCGTGCTCTTATTCTCTTTTTCACCTACAACTTTCTTTGATCGTCATTTTATTAATTACTCGCAATTAGGGCGGGCTGATGCAGAAGTCACGTTGGCCCTGGGTGAAAGGAAAAGTGCATTCTTACGCCAAGGGTGAGGGTTATTGGAAAAGGCTACCGTTTCTAAAGCGATTGTATCATGTACCGTGGACGTACGTCGAGTGGAAAAGAACATTTTTAAATGTTATTCGAAACCCTCTTCATCTTGTTCTCTTTAAACTTCCTGGCAACCGCACGCGACGGATACATGTACCAATTTTATTAACAAGTAAAATTTAATACGAGATTATAATTTGATATTAACATGTTGGAAGTTCTAAGTGTTTGGTACATATTGCCATCTACTTTCTACAAATGAGGCATTTTATGGAAAGAGGGCATATAGGCTTATGTGCCCTTTTTCCTTAAATCGTTTAAATCGACTCAGGTGTATGTTATATAATATAATATATCAAGGACATTAATTTTTTCGCGTTCAGATTAGCTAGATGCTGTTTTATTACGTAGCCTGATCGACACGCAGCTACATAGTCGCTGGGCAGTCGCGCTACCGTGCTGTCGTTCAATAAGTACTTTTGTTTCATAGAGGATTTTGTTTAAGCGAGGAAATATGGAAAGTGGGGCGAGTATCGACTCCGCAAGGAAAGAAGCTAATTTAGAAAAGAAAAAATTGATTCGGAAAACAGCTTGCTGCAAAAAGTCGAAGAAACTAATACTTACTTTAAACATTGCATTTTTTGTTTATTTTTCTTCTTCATTTTGTATTTTTTATTTAAGCAATGTATAAAAATGTGTAACGAAGTAAGTAAACAAAATTAACTCTAAATGTATTTATATTCTTTGTTTAGTTAAACAAAGAAGCAGTTTTGTTACGAATTCCCCACATTTACGGGAAAAGGGCACATAAACCACTTGCTTGAAACTTATAAATAAAGACACATATCTTTTTCAAATCATGACTTCTGTTTTCAGAGCGTTTGAAGGACACGATAGCTACATCCCTAAAAAAATCGGATATAATTGCATTACTTTTTATTAAGTTATACAATAATGAAAACTTTGAAATCGATTTTCTTGAAATGGCATTTTGGCGTACGTGCCCTTTTCCATCAAATGCCTGAAATGTTAATTTCTATTCAGTCTCCATCACGAACTCTGCAATTAAAAAGAAAATTTCCCCTCCACACTAAATCCGCCTCATTCTTCTTCTAATTCTCGCCTTTATCCTCGCAGCAGTGCACTCGAATTTAAAAATCAAGATTAAAAACTCCGACACAAGACATTCCCCGAGAAAATGTACTTTTCCCCAGACTCTGGAAGCTTCTCTGTTTGGCCAAGCGTCAATCTTCCAAATTACGTAATTCCCTTCAGCAACGTATTTGTCGTCCCGTTAATAAAAAATACACACGGGGATGGAATGCGGCAGCCAGATTCTACGGGAGGAAGGTTGTAAAATTTTCAACTAACCATTCCACGTCGTATTCCTCGTTTCCCGTTTTTATTCCGTCGATCCACCACCCCCGCGTTCCTCTCCTCGACCGCTAATTCTTTCCTTTTCAGCGCAGCCCCGTTTCGACGCCCGAGTAATCGAGTCGATCCGATGTAGACGGAACAACGGGCAGCTTTCCCAGGGATGTGCAAATGTTTTTTCTACCACGAGGTTTATTTTCGCAGGTCGACAGTCAAGATAGCGTATAGTCGCGTAGGACGCATCAAGCGTTTCGAGCGTATACATATGTGGAGTGCATTTTACGCGTGGCGGATAATGAAAGGGCGCAAGTATTCGAGGGCTAAGGTGCAGGGAATTTCAGCGGTATTTGCGACAGGGAAACGATATTCCAGGTATGTGACGAGATACAGGAAGAACTCGCTTCGGTAGCCCGCCATAGTAGGAACATCGATAATCTTGAAAAGTTCGTAAGTACTTTGGGAGGATTCATGGGGAGCCGCGCTTTCTAATCGCCGGCTGCGGGAAAAAACACTCCTTGCGGGTAATCTGGGAAGATTTCTTACGAAAAGAATGGCGGAGTTCCGTGAGGTATAATGCCTCAAACGGTAGCCAGCAAGTCTACCCCTTATAATTCGTTACTCATTGGTCTGTGTCTGTTAGAGGGAATCGTATGCAACTGCTTCTCTATTACAAATGGTATAAAAAAAAGTGTTCTTATTAAAGATACTGATGTTTGGAGTTTGCCTTAAATATCGATACCCTGTCAACCCTTTAGCGCCGGACCTAGATCCCGTTGAAGGAAAAATATCCCGTTTATCCCTCGAATGTTTATGTGTATTTTTATATAGGGTAAGTTAGAGTGAGATGGCCATACGGAAGAGATGGGCAGTGACAGTATTTTTTAGAAGGAAACGCCTGATTGCGCTGCCTCGACGTGGGTGCAAAGTGTCATAGAAAAGTGACATTCTTAGTTCAAAGTGTTGGAATAGAACGGTTTTAAAGGTTTGTAAATCCACTGTGAAATTTAAGCTAGTGCTTCAAAATGTTTGATCGATATTTCGGTCATCTTGTTTGTGTTATTTGTGCTGAATATTTTTAATTCTCAAGATGTATTTTCGATAGTGCATTTCGATAGTGTTTTTAACCTTAAAGTATTCGGGATTACGTTTGTTAGTCTAAGCGAAAGGGGAATGGCTATCTTACCAGGGCTTTAAGGGAAAGATGGTCAATTGTTGTCCAGGAGAGCTGGCCATAGCTGTATTTGATGTAATTTCAGATATTTTGCTGAAATTCGGAGAAAATTATTTCGAAACCAAAAATAGCAGATTGGCTAAGATGTAAGTCATGTGGTTATTGAGGCCATGAAAATTGCACAGAGTTTGACACTGAGTGTCATACATGCGGATTAGAAGACTCGCAGCAAGAGCCCAAAGAAGTTTTGAGCGGGCAAAAACGAAGGTGGACGAAAACTAGAAAGAATCTGAGATAACCAGTTAAGGACCAAAACTTGTTGGCCTGAAAGCTATGACCATCTTTCCCGGACATTAAGGGAGATATGGGCAATGCCACTGTTTTTCATTTGTAACATTTGTATATTAAATAATAATTTTTCATTTATTGATATTAACGGACATGTAGACAAAGGATTGAAGTTTTGTTCTACATCATTTTCGTTGCTTTATTTCAAATAGGTTGGCTGTAGCAGACTCTAAACGAATCTATGACCATCTCACCAGGACTTACCCTAAAATTTGTTTCATTTTTTGTTTTATTTCTTCAGAGGTTAACATGCATAAAACAAATTAATACAGGGTTTAGGTGGCTCCAGCTTTTTTCAATGAATAAAACTACTCTAAACATGTACTACTTAATCTGGTGCAAATAGCGAATTGCGAGTGTAGGTAAACTGCGGAACTGCAAAGAAAGGGATTGTATGTATCATATATGATACGGTTGGCGCTAAAAGTTTAACATTCAGGCCAAGAAGAAGTGGAGCTTATGTCCTAGAATCCCAACGTCTCAACACAGCACAGCAAGTGAACATTAAAATCATACACAGATTTAAGAGGGGATTCTCGTGTAACAGCCCCCGAAGTTTATGATATTTTTTTTAAGAAACTATTGTTAATATTGCAGTAAACAGTTCTGGAATATAAGGTGGCATCTTTAAACTTGTAGAATTTTTTTTACGTCGATCCTTCTTATTATTTATTAATTATTCGTGTTAATCTCTTCGACGATGTTGGCGTCAAGTGTAGCATCTGTCACGGTTATCTGATTGCAAAAAGAAGAAAATTTCCTTAAAGTTAAATAATTTACGCTGGGACCGGACCAAAAATTTTAATTTCAGTCTTTATTTATAATACTTTTTTCGTTGATATAAGGAATAATATGTCAAATTTGTCGAGAGAAAAAACTTACTTTTTCTTTCAAAAGTTATAACTCCTTCAATTTTTCATTTTTGTTCTTTAAAGTAGACCAATTCCAGCGTAAATTATCTAACTTTAAGAAACTTCTATTTTTTCGCAATCAGATGACCCACCAACAGGAGTTACATCGTCGAAGAGGTGGAGTAGATTCCACAATAATTAATAAATAGTAAGAAGAATCGACATACAAAAATATTTTCTACAAGTTTAAACATGCCTCCTTATATCCCAAAAGAGTTTAATCCAAAATGACCAACAGTTTTTCAAAAAGAATTCTTATACATCGCTTACTTTTGAGGCTGTTACACGAGAATCACTCTTTAAGCTATTATACATAACCGACAGAAGGGAAAACGGTACCATCGAATTTCGCTGAAAATGCCGCGAGTAAATCAACAAACCCCCTTAGTGGCCCTGAAGAACGAAATCCACGACGGCGTTACGGCACCGTCGGCATCCCAGGACACTTAATATACATAGAACGCCGGCAGTGCAATCGATGGCACTTGCTTATTGGCAATTTGTCGAGTCACGGGATGGGATGTAGAATCCTAGTAACGAGGAGGTTGTTTTCCGAAGACGAGGCTGCCTCCCGGCGTAAAATCGTCCCTGTCCCTAGCCGGCGTGGCCATCGACTGCATCGAGGCGAGACGACGAGGGGCGGAGGGGTGGCAGGGGTGTGTTAGAGGGCGGCGTGAGAAGCCTTCCGCGGGATGCAATTTATCCTGTCGCATTAGATTCAAAATAATTGATCCCCCGGGCGGGTGCAGAATAGCGAGTCATTACTTCGGACTGATGGCACCCCCATCGGCCGAGCTTGGCCGTAGGAAAATAAAAACTCCGAGATCACCTGCTCCCGATGAAAAATTTGACGGCCCCGGGGCGGAGGGAAGATTGGGGGTGGCCGCGCGGAGGGAAGGAAAGAAGACAGAAAGGGGAGGCTGCGAACGGGTTGTGTTCCAGCCACCGGAGAATGAGTTTTCCGCAGCTGCAACACCCGGCTGCTGAAATTCGCCGACCGGAACAGTGTGCTCGTCCATCTCCTTCTTGACCTGGTTAGCTTCGAACACTTATTTTTTTATCCCACGAGGGCGCAGCCGGGCTCGAGTCGAATGGAGTATAGACGATGCAAACGCGTAATCGTGCTCGCGACGCGCACCACGGTGGATTTGAACGTCCCGTTTTCGGGGGTTAATTGATTCGTCGTGGGAGCAGATGTTGACGCAGAAACAGTCACGTCTCTCCATTAGCTGGGATCACGTAGGTTCTATTGTATTTCGATTATATTCCTACGTTGCTATTTTCTCAGATTCCTTAATCTCTTTCTCATTAGATTCAAGCTTAGAGCATTTATATTTCTATTCAGCTACTAGCAATACAGAATATCTCCCGTCGATACAGCACAGTCATTATTAAATACCTGCTGCAAATCAAGTTGCAGAATATCTTTAAAAACAGCGGGATTATTCGATCAATCAGCAGTGGCCCAGACCGTTTCGTCAACGCGCCTGTCAATCACTGGTAAATTTCATCGAGCGTGCCGCGATTAATGAAATTCACTCTGGTAACGTTTAACGGCCGATACGGCCACGCAAATCTGCCGTGATAATTGTATCGTCGGTGTCAAATATCGCCTCACTTAATAGATATTGTCGAAGGTAATACGTTTCGCGACACCGCGGCACGCGAGGAGGATGTTTAATACGAAATTTGTATCCGCGCGGTGGTCGCTTTCATATTTATGCTGTATTAAAATTCGTCTACTACCCGCGCGATAGCGCGCCCGAAATGATTGAAATTTGAATAAAACACGGGGCCCCGGGCGGGCGCGCCCGCGCGCGTGTATCGTGTGTAATTAATAATCGCCAAATCGTCCGTTGAATATCGCTAAGGAAGGGCTCGCAGTAATTTATAGGAGAAAGAAAAAGATTACTCACGTATATCGAGCGCTCGAACATCGCGTGGCGGCCCGATCAGCGTCAGCAGTGCCCAGAACTTGGCAATTATTGGCAGGCAATCAGTCTTCATGGTCGCCGAGGTGCGGTGTCTTCATGGAAGCGTGCGGCAATCGTCTGAAAACGCATTACGGCAAAACCTGTAACTTGATGCCCGTTTATTGTTAACCGCTGGGTCGAGAAAATTGCTTTCCCCTAGTTCGGAACTAGTTTCTTGAACGGGCTCCGTGACGAGGAAAGAAATATGTGACCTGTGTCGCTGTTAATTGTAACAGCAATCTACTTAGGATTATCAATCCTCAATTTCCATTGCAGGTCACAGTGTAGCAGACTTCCTCGAAGCTTTTGATCGAAGTCAAATTATTATTAAAACCAAAGTAAGAAGAAATTACGCGAATTATTTGCTACCGATAAATGAACTCTTTGCGAGCCACGATAAATCACTCCACAACGGAACCAAGGTAGCTCGATTATTCAGATATAAATAACCCCGACTAACTCAATATATTATGCATTACAATACAAAATACCTACATTCATCTCGCGACGGTCGATCGTACCCAGTCATCAATCTCCCGAGATATCTCATCACCCTCTCCCCGTTTTATTCCAAGCGGCAGGCAACCGTTTCGCTGCGATCCGATCGCTATCGTGCCCTTCTGGTTTCGCCTGTTGTCCTTGGGCCCCGGATAAAGCCATCGATCGTTACTGGGTCACGTAAAGGAGAAACGGGCGAGAGTTTTCAACCCCCCCAACCATCGACATATTTCCCAGGCCTGGGTGGCGCTCGGACGAGGGTAAGAGTCGAAGCAAAAAGAGCTTAATCGACTTAAGGGTGAAACCGCGGTCGGCTCCGGTGCTCCTTTTGCTTTGGCGCGGCCCTGGACAACCAGTCAGCCCCTGGCCGTTCCTCTGCGGCACGTGTGTCGCCCGGAGAAACACAGACACAGACTGACTCGTAATCGAGTCCCCGCTCAATTAACCGAACCTTGCACTTTTTCGTCCTTCTGTCGGCACCGCGAACTAAGGGGGAGGCGACGGCAGGAAAGACTGAGGGCATTCTCCCATTGGCTTTGCTCCATTTTCACTGCAGCCGGAAACGGCTCTTACGGGTCACGCAAGTACCATTCGACGGGCCACTCTTCTCGTCTATCGGCGAAATAAAGAAAGGAACATCGCTCGAATCGTTCCCTCGGAAACTAGACAAAGCTTAATTAATGGCACGAGGTGTAATTGATTGCCGGGCGAGCGTCGGGGACCATTGTCATCGGGGGTGTCTAGATTTTTTTGCCCCCTTGGTTGCGGTGTGCGTTGTAGAGGATTTCGAATGACGAGAAGGTTCCACAGTTTAATATTAACCGCTGTTCGACGATTCCACTTTACAGTCATTCTTATTTGCGAGTTGAATGATGCTTTTAATACGGGGTTGTTTAATTGAAAGAAGTTGTATTTTTCAGTACATACTGAAGAAACAAATGCACTCGTTGCCAGTTGTTACAGTGCGAGGTATGAAAACTTTTGTCCGGCGGATGTTTCGGCTGGCGATGATTAAATATCATTTAATTAATATTACACATGGAATTCGGTCTTAACGGGGCATCGATTACTCCCGCTAATTAACTTGGAGTTAATTAATTAATTTAGTAATTACGCGGGTATCTGTGGTATGTTACGACATTTCAATTATAGTAAACATGTTATGCTTGGTTAGATAAACACTAAATGATTGCTATTTACTTTGGTGTGATTAGTTGAACGCGTATGATGGTTGTGGATTGCCCTTTCATGAAGCTCGCCGATAGGTCGTCAACATCTCGTTTACACGGGCACGTTTAAAGGTGTTTACACCGCTCTGCGATATCGATCGTTCGATGTGACGGCAACACCTCGTTATCTGGTGTGTGATAGGTCTCTAGAACGTTAGGCCATTCATTGGAGATATTTGGCGTCATTACTGTACTGCTCCATGCCAATATCCCCTTTAGATACAATTTACGCGTGTTTGGCATCTTCGTCGGCTAAATTGCAATCCTTGGCGATAATTAAACAGCAAGACTGCAGTACTTTCCAAAATATAGTTAATATTACCTGCACCTTCGAAGCAGGTACTTCATTTTCCAGTGTGGATTCGGTTTTGGGAGAAAGTGGAAAGTGGATGATTTAATTGAGGATCTCGCAGCTCCATTTTTTTCAGTTTTTGAGTTATGACGTGTAATATATGTAAAAAAAATTCTACATCGATTGGTGCACGTTTCATCTAAATCTGATAACAAATGAGCGATTTATTGCAAATTTTGAAACTGCACCCGTTACTATTTTGCGCAACACAAATGCCGCAGATTTGAAAAATTCGCCAAGAATAGAAATAAAAACTTATCGACTCGATAACTACTTTTTCGATTAGTGTTCTCTTTTCAATGTTAAGTCAAAGCAATAACTTTATAAACAGTATTTTTCTAATTTATTCGAAGTTGGTAGAGATGGAGCTGCACCCTCTCGCTACAAGTTCCTCAATTCTGAAATCTTTTGTTTCGTTGAGAGCATGATCCCTCTAAACTTTAAACAGACTTTTTATTCCTTTACTTCTGCCAACTTCTAAATACGCATAATATACTCCGTTCGGTATCCTTATCGCATAGATAATCCGAAATCTTGGAACAGTTGCTTTATTAGTACCAGAAAAGGATGCGAATAGAAGGTCAGAGAAGAGAGAAGGAAGCAGAGGGGGCAGACGAGCTCCGTATCGCAAGCAAGTTTCACCGTTAAGGGAAGTCAAGAACGGTTCCCGTGAAATTTTTCCAGACCCCCGGATGTAGTTTCCGAGTACTTCCACCCGTAATGACGAGGACTGCGGGGCAATTCCTTTCTGCTGTCGTGGCAAAATACATTCGAGATTTTATGGACACCGGGGCCGGAGTCGGTGAAACTCGCGGATTGTAGCAGCCGAATGCTTCGAGATCCCGAAGGAACGGAACCCAAACGAGACCTGTTTCGGGCCTGAGGTTATACGCGGCCAGATAACCGAGGCGTGTTCCAAACTTTGCCAAAGCGCCGAAATGCGACGCCGCTGAGCTTAAATATTTCACATCCGTGCGTTTTACGAACGTCACTTCGGCTAATGACGAATACTCCCACGCGGGGCAGGCCACCAAGGAGAAGGAAACTTGGCGAAAGATCGCGCTGATTCATCGCGGGACAATGCAACGGGCTAATAGGAGTTCAGTCGGCAGGAAATTGTTGCAGGGATGCGTTACTTAATCTTTAGTCGGTCGCTGTTAACGAAAGGACGCTGTTAATTCCCATAAGAACCCTATTTACACTTTCAGTGCTCGTTTATTCTAATACCGTGGATCGCGCGCACCGTGTCGTCCGTTTACGGGAGCAACAGCCCTCGACCGTGCACTTTCGGTACCTACTTGCTGGCCATTCCCATCGAAATATCCCGGCGCGAGGATCTGTTAATGAAAATCAACGCGGCCGGACCGGGGTCACCTGAAAAATGGCGATACACTGCGTCTGCTTGTGACTCCCGCGGAATTGGCTTCAGTAAAACGCATCGTTCGTTGATTCGGGCTGCACCAACCTCTTTGTAATTTCGAAGCCAATTTCATTATACCGCTGTGTCTTCGTTTCTGCGTTGGTAGTATTACTCTATGATGCGCAGTATTGTGGCGGCTGGAATGTGCAGGGGGTACCATACGGTATCATAGTGAAGTCTGAAGCGCATACTTCGTAACGTACTAATACTTCACTCCTTGTACAGGGTGTAGAAAAACTATGTGTCGTGGTTCGCACAGGTGATTCTACATCTCTCGTTCGGTGGAGATCTGTTAAAAAACTGTGCCGCAAAATTATTCTTCACCTCGAAATTCAAGATTCAATTTATCTGATTTTAATGTGTTCCACTCACTGGGAGGAAAAAAGTGTCAAGGGAACCATTTTTGTCGTTCATTGCTAGGAGCATAGTTCCTTTGACACTTTTCCTCGTTTTAGTGAGTGAAACAGGTCACGATAAAAAAATTGACCCTAAATTTCAAGGTCAAGGTCAATCCTGCGGTACATTTTTTTAACAGACCCTCACCGATCCTGAGATGTAGAATCACTTGTGTAAACATTTGCATATAATTATTTAACACTAAACGAATATTCTATTCATAAGTATTCCGCGTTGCGATGACTTAAATTTCAGACACTCCGAGGCCTCTCTCCGAGCAAACTGCCCGCGGGTAATGGCCAATACGTTCCTCGTACGAATATTGTTCTCGGCAATTGTGAAATCGGGATCTCGGCGTGGGAATATCTGCACGCCCTCGGCTGGTTGGTCGTCCGCATATAAGACGTGCTCCCAAAGGAGTTTTCGTCCTGAATAGCTGGCAGAACACCGCCTATCCCGATGGACCTATCGCTGGCTATTATCGCGTACCCTGCGGTTTTAAGCTATCGCACGGCACATAAGAGTGCCGAGAGAACTTTCACCCTCCCCAACGATCATCCCCTGCCGTTCCAAGCGTATCCACAGCCTTCTCCCCTACGAGCAGCATGTCCCGCGGCCCTGGAGCATCTACCAGCTTCCCTTGAGATAACGGTGGCTTGTATAAGGCGTTAGGCCCTACCACTTTTCCCCGAATACGTTCTAGTACAATGTTAAAGGATCTCTGATAAGTCTATAGGGAGCATTTCGAATGGCAAAGTGTAGAACGATTCATATACACCATTGGAAAGCTCTCGATAGGAGGTGCCCAATTATGAGGCTTCGTCCTCTCTGAAATTTCTGTGAGATATTACAAGTTTCGATGCCCTGCCGAGGTATACCGAGTCCTAGGGGAGAGTGGGGTAATCACGAACGCGATGGTTACGGCGTTTTAATAAATAAAAACTGGTGTTCCCTCTCCACTAGCTAATAGTTTAGGTCGTATTCAACGCCGGGCAGAAAGTAATAAATACAGAACGCTAAAGCTATTCAAAATAAACACAATTTATTATTTTCATCGTGTTTCAAGTAATATTTTGTCCGTTTTTAATTGCATGTAATTATTGTCGAATTAATGATACAATTGGGACTTTTTTAAGTTGAAGTAAAGCAGTTTTTTACCAACATTTTGTGACCAAGGCGTGGCTTGAATCATGATTCTAACCTCTGAAATAAGTTCCTTTTTATTTTTTTATGTCGTGGGGTAATGACGAACAAATCTTTAAGCGTTTGTACCTCAGAGCAACGTTAACTGATTTTGAGGAAATTTTCACCATGTATAAAACTTTTTTAAATCTACAAAAACGATTTTTGAATTTTCATTACAGGCTCAGAAAAAAAGTTTAAAAAACGGTCTTTACTATTTTTTTCCATATTCCGACCAATTGCAATTTTTTTCTAACGCAGAAGAAGAGGAATTTGAAAAATACATTAGGGATGGGTTGTAGCGACGTTTTTTATGGATTGACCACTGAAATCGCGCTTTCTGTGCGATTTCGGCGACATTTAGCACTCTGTTCGTGATTACCCTACGGCAGTCGGGTAAACACGAACACCAAGAGTTTTTCTTTTTCACTATAAAGTTGATTTTTATTATAATTTATCAAAAATTCATCACAGTACTTTATAGACGAATAGTATAAATAATAAACAAATTCATTTCTCACACAGTTTTCGTTATGTTTGCTTTTTGGCTTAGGTGTTCGCAATTACCCCACTCTCCCCTTCTTCCAATGTTCCAATATCTTTAAGGTACCAACCGAGTGGAACTTGTAGGACATTGTTGAAATATAAACCTATATGTGCGTGGAATATTTCATTAAAATAGAAGGTTAGGCGGAGCCCAGAATGTTCCACTAGGATTACTGCCACAAATGTGGCAAGTGGAGGCTTTAGAACCTTGAAAATTACTTTCTTCGCGACGCTTTTCATCCCCGGTACACTCGTTCGGCGAAGATTAATAGAACACCGGGAAACCGTGTCTTCCGTTTCATCCGTCCTCATCGGCGCGGTCGCGCCCGTTTTTTCCCCATCAACGCGCCCGTGGCGCGCGCGTGTGTGTTTTCCAACGTTGCGTTACAGATCTGTCAGCGTCGGTGCATTTCTGTGATTCCCCGGGCGCGCTTTTGAAGATTTGCATAGCCGACCATGGATGGACGGCTTCCAAGCGGGCCTCGCCCCCTGTCACGGTGCTCCGATGCTCGCCCCCGGTATCGATTCGCGATCGTATCGCTCCCGGTATCGTTAAACGATATCTCCGATACTCGCGCGCGCGCGTGTTCCGCGTGTTCGCCAGCGACAGGACACAAAGCCACACCGTCCGGGATACGCGGAACGATCCGCGAACAAATCTCTCTTTTTATTCGATCGCTTCCCTCTTTCATGTTTGTCGGCGTAGGAGAAACCGGGCCAGCGCGATCTCGCGATTAAATCGTCGCGTACGCGGCGTTTAGCCCCGACGCTGCGGACGCTAATAATAATAATAATAGCGATGCTAATAATAACGACTTTATTGCACACACACGCGAACCACGTGAGTATACACGCAGAAAAGCTATCGACATACAGCGAACGAGATAAGGATGATGTAAAAGGCGAGGTTGAGTAACAACAAGCGCTTCTTTTATACGTGACCTTGAGTAAGAGGAGTAGAAAAATTCTCGAGAAATATATCTGTGGTTGTAAGGAGAAACGCCGCATGTCTCATCTTTTCACTTTCCAGATATTGGCGTTTAAAGTTCTAAACAGCAATTCTTTTTATTAACAATGTATGCTTGTTTTATTTTTCCGATGTAAACGTATATTTCCTTCATTTTGCATAATATTCAATATTGGCATAATTAACGTTAGTAATTATGATAAAGGAAAGAGTAATAATTTATGGACGCTTTAGGCAGGACGAGCCAAGTCCACTGGACTTGTGTTATTTTAAGTAATTTTTCCTAAGCAAAGTATAAACCTTCTACAGTCCAAAGTGTTAGTGTTTTCCCGTTCAGTCAATGTGATTTTGCGTCTTAAATCAATTTAGTAAAGTTTAAGAAACACTTACATCAAAATTCAACTATATTATGTGTGGAATATATACATATGTAAAAAGGATCTGTTTAGGATCTTTAAGGATCATATACAGGTAAATATTGGTTTTTTCAAAGTAGTGTTTAGGAAATGTTGAACGCAAACAATAAGTCACATAAGGAAAGTAATAGTTTTATTTTTAACGAAATATGAACTACCAGGAAATAAAAGAGGAATTCTGGTGTATCATACATCTTTGGGAAAAACGATTTTAGTGAGAAAATTTACACGAGTATCAACGTGTCGAAATAAATGTCAAATTGCATGTAAGACGTAAGATCAGAAAAAAGCTTTTGAAACTTACTGGCACGAAGGATTGTACTGTAAGAGAAGTAGTTATTTAAGAAGATTAATAAAAATAGAAAATAGAAAATGATCATAACACAAAGATACGAATAATCTTCGATTTTTTTTGCAATTTTTGTGGACTTACGTTGTTTTGCTAAATGCATATGAATTTAATACTGGACTTCGGATAAATTACATTATTCTTTTGAACATATAAAATTTCTTTTCATGCATTTTTTTCTGATAAATACATAAATTCTCTATTTTACAATCGAATTAATGCATAAACTCAAATTTTTTGAAATTGTGACATGGGGCGTTTTTCCTTACAATCACAGATATAAGCCTGCACTATGCTCGACGCAACGTTTTTGAAAGCCGCTTGGGAGGTCAGTGGAGATATGAACCTCGGCGGGAAGCGTGCGGCCGGGTAAGGAAAATGCTAATAATCAAATGGTTCCGCGACGCAGCTGCTTTTAAATATGAATCCTCGCACGAAAAACTCCGACAACTGACGCAAAAAACGCAGCACCGCCTTTTTCCTCTTTTCTGTTTTCTGCAGCGTCTCGCGATGCCGGAGCGCACCGCGACGCTCGCATTCACCGCGCGAGCGTTATTCTCCGGACGATTAAGAGCAGCTGGAGCGAAGCGTTCGTTCTTTTACCGCGGCAGGATCGCTCGCCGATGTTTAAGTATTATCTCGTCCCCGTTGCACCGTCGCGTTCGTAGCATTAAAAAAAAAAAGAAGTATCGATAAGCGATATTCCCGATAAGTCCTGGCTGCATCCCTTGAACGGCCGTGGCGCAACGTGCGCCCTGGTTATTATCCGGCCCAGCGGCGCATCTAAACGTTCCGCTCTTTCTTCGCGAAGGAGAAAAGGAGCCGAGTTTTACTTCCGCCCGGAACGCGGCTAAAAAGCATCTGACGATGAATCGTTGCTCGTCCGACGATAATTAACACGTTCCACTCGTTTCCTGGGGGAGGTTAAAAAGTCTACTTATCACGTTTAACCCTTGTGATGCGGCGTGGAAGATCAAATCGTGTCTGATCTACGACCGGTCTTACTTTGCCACGATTTTGTGATAGGTTAAGATCACAAAAGCTCACTGAATTCTTAATAATAACTGACGCGTGAGAGATGTACTTTCAACAGGTACGGATATACAGTAAATGCTATTGAAGCGTACCATTATTGAGTACTCATTGAGTTCTAGAGTAATGCGACTCTGATTGCAAGTGATTGCGTTCTCGAGTACCTACTGTGACTCTGCTTGCAAAGGATCGAGTTCTAGAGTAATGTGACTCTGATTAGAAGTGGATGAGTTCTGAGATTCTGGTGTCGTGGTTGTTCGCAGGAAAACTAAAATTTCCCTCTTCAAGGAATTTGGCGAATTAGTGGTGGTTCCAGGAGGAGGGTCGAAGACAACTGGTTGGTTTAGGTGTGTCGTGAAGAACAGTGGTGAGGGTGAAATAGCGCGAGATAATCTAAGTCCCTCCTGCGTGTCGGGGACTTGTGAAAACTACAGGTATACGCGACGCGGACTTTGGGCCTTGGCGTGGTGACCGCGCGGCTGCAATAAAACGCGCATCTGGTGGCTGTCCTAATCCTTAGAACTTTCCAAATTGGCTGTGCTAATAGCCACGCTCAGTAGGCTTACAATTGTGTTTAAGGAGGTAGGTTACTCTCAAAATTTTCGAAAATTGTTTTTTACATTGTTTGCATATTCGATTAGCTACACATTTTCTACGTATTTTAAGTGCAACCGGGCTCCGAAATTCCAAAGATTGAAGAAATTACAGTAAAAAATGTAGGAGCCTGCACATGAAATCGGATAACGATGTCCAACTTTAAACGCGATTTCCCAGAACCTACGTTTTCCAAAACGGTGAACATAAATCTCGAAAAACGCTCGAATGGTTTGAATGAAAATTTACAGGGAGCTGCGGGAAACTATTCTCCTCCATGTATTGGGAGCACATTTTCAATAAAAATTCTTAGAAAAAACATACAAAATATTTTTCCTACAAAAAAAGGATAAAGTCAGAAACATCAACATAAAAATTATATTAATTAGTTTATCAAAATTTTGCTTCCTGCACAAGATGGAGACTGTCTTATCGATTATAAAAATGCCTTTACTTTATGTTTTAGGTAATTCACCTGTTCGGAATCGTGTTCACCATCAGGCGGTGCATCGCGTACACGCCGTGACATTTAAATTTATTACTTTTTTCCCTATAAATATATTTAAAATTTTCTTCTTGCGCATTAGAGTCAACGAAATGACGCTTAAAAATTAAAACAAAAATTATCTCTATATACATTTATTACTTCAGAATATACGTTTGAAGAAGGGAGTGATTTTGGGCTGTTGAGGGTAACATACCCCCTTAATAAAAGTCCCGAGTTTATGGACGAGGACGGCAAGCCAAGTGTCCGCCAGATGACGAACGCTGCTTGTAAACCCCTGACCATCGTCAAGGCTATAACGTAGCTCCTCTCAACACCTTGTTCGGCGGGTGCGGGGTCCATTTTGAGCCACGTACCACTATTCATATCAGTCATCACTTATTAACGCCAATATTTTAAGAAAATACAGATCTTATATTGGAACAGGTACTAAGTTTTCTGTAAAAGCTTATTCTGAGAATTCTCCGAATAAAATCCCATGATGGATCAAAATGAACCTAATTGAGGCGTTTGATGGAAAAAGGGCAGATACGCCAAAATGCCATTTCAAGAAAATGGATTTCAAAGTTTCCATTATAGTACAACTTAATAAAAAGTAATGCAATTAAATCCAATTTTTTAAAGAATGTAGTTACCGTGTCTTTCAAACGCTCTGAAAACAGAAGTCGTGATTTGAAAATGATATGCGCCTTTATTTATAAGTTTCAAGCAAGTAGTTTATGTGTCCTTTTTCCGTAAATGTGATAAATTCGCAACAAAATTGCTTCCTTCTTTAGTTATTTAAATATAATTTTGTTTACTTACTTCGTTACGCATTTTTTATACATTGCTTAAATAAAAAATACCAAATGAGGCACAAAACTAAACAAAAAATGTAATGTTTTAAGTAAGTATTAGTTTCTTCGATTATTTTGCAGCGAGCTGTCTTAGAAATCAATTTTTTCTTTCCTAAGTTAGCTTTTTCCTTGCGGATTCGATACTCGCCTCACTTTCCATATTTCTTCGCTTACAAAATCCTTTGTGAAACAAAAGTACCTACTTATTGCACGACGGCATAGCAACGCGACCGCTCAGCTGCGTGTCGATCACGCTTCGTAATAAAACAGCATCTAGCTAATCTGAACGCGAGAAAAGTAATGTTCTTGATATATTATATATATATATATAACACATATAACTGAGTCGATTTAAACGATTTAAGGTGTCTTTCCCATCAAATGCCTCAATTATTGATGTGGATCGTCAAGCTATCTGCCATCCAATGGTTAATTTAATGCACTGCCAACCGCCGTAGGTGGAATTAAACAGTTTCACATACTATTTCTATTCCTATATCCAACAGTTTCAATACTATTTCTATTTCCAAGTTCCACGAAGAGGCGTTTCTTGATATCTGCCGTTTCAGTGCCTCTTATCCTGTCCCATAACGCAAGCATCACTCACGTTGCGCACGTAATGCGCGCCAGGAAGCTACGTGTCCGTGTTTTCCATTGGCTATTATCATAGCGGCGTTTCCCTCGTCCAGCCGAAGAGGCAGGCGCATCCGGAGATGAATAACGCGACAGCTCGTGTAAGCGGGGAGCGTTTTGCGACGGTCACGCGGTCTCGAGTGTTCCCGTTGAAATTTTCACAAGCTTCATAAATGTCATTAAATATTTCACGCTACGCGAGGAACGGCGGCATGATCGACGCGCGGCCGCGTGCCTCCAGCTTCGTTTCAGCCGCGTATCGACGGGAGAACGGTCGCGACGGGTTCGTTAAACGATAGCCTGAATGTGTCACAACGTTTCCATTCCAGTGTTCGCAGGATTGTAGCGTGCGCGCGTTAACATTTAGTCAGCTGCCCGTCACACGGCGGCGCGGGATTTTCACCTGTGTCAGTCATTATCTCAGATAAGGTGTCGGGGAAACGGTTTGGTACACGGCTCCGAAGTCCCTCGTTTGCCAGGCTTGTCGATAACGTTCGGCACGCGTATAAATTTGTTCGCTTTGAGCGAAAGCATTTTGTCAATACTACTTTCCGTGCACTCACGTGCTCTTTTTCATTATCTACAGTTCCTACCTTCCTTTAAGAATACCTGCTTCCCCAAAAGTAAATGAAAATGTTTCTACATAAAGATTGCCAAATTTTTATCGGTATTTTGGTCAGCACATACAATTCAGCGGAGGAGAAATCTATCTTCTTAAAATCCACAGATCAAGTTCTCCTCTTTAAACACCATCTTCAATTAACCAACCCTTCGCGATCCACGAGTTATCGAAGACAGTTGCAACGCGATGCAGCGTCATCGCCGGTAGTTTCTAGCGAACAGCCGAATTAAAGATCGAAGCATCGTCGCCGAACAATACATGGTCGGTTCATGCTCGTTACGCGTTCAACGCGTCGTTGGCACGCGATACGTAGCAGAGCATGGTCGCGTCGAACGGCTAATGAAGTCCCCGCTACCAGCAGCACGCGTTTCACGCTCCCGGTATTGTCGGCCGCGTGCAGGGGAATAGAAACAGAGACTCGTTACATTGTTCGGTTAACCTGGCGGCGTTTTGCATGTACGTGTACAATTTTCCTCGCCCCCCCTGCCCCCCCCCCCCGCGAGCTATATCATTGCGATAACGGCGTGTAAATGCGTTCCATTCGCCCGGGCCTGCACACGTCTACGCGTTGTTCTTCCCAGCGATCCCATTTACGTTCCGTGAAGCCTGCTCCAACGTCCCCGGGATCTCGTTTCCCTCGGTCGACGGCAGGAACGTCGACGAATTCTCTCGGCCGGAAGGTGTCTAATAAATCCACGTCGTGGACGGCAGCCCCTCGTTAGACGCTAAAGCTTCTTTCGTGCATCCGCGCGGAATTGCCCTGGAGAGCTTGGCCCCGCCAACAAGGCAGCATAAAATTATTTTTCCACGTCCTGCGGAGTCTCGCCCTTGGTCTTAGCGGCGATGAATTCCTGCTCTTTGAAGGGAACACCGTTCCGAGGTTCCACAGCCTCACCTCCAAAGGCCAATTTCACAAAGGCTTTCTTTATTCAAACACAATCTTGCCTCTTAATCGTGTTAGAGCTTCAGCTCACAATAATCGAATACTACCCCCTTCCCTTAAATCTTCTATCACTTTACCCGCGAATAAAGCGTTATAACGTTAATAAAACTCACGCTCTTGTAGCGTGTAATACTACTTGCAACTTTTTTTCTATGGCTCGCCTGCGACAGAACGGCGCGTGGGGTGGAACGGGCGACACGAACGGCCGCACGTCCATATTCTCGTGGAACGCCTGATTTTATCGTGGCGTTTCCATTTCAATGACACCGTGCGCGGTTCAACAACGAAGAAATCCGGCCCGTCCACGAGCGGTCCCCGCAGCGTCGAACGCGTTCGGCCGCGAGCCCTTATCAGCGACGCCGATACGTCCGTGCGGCTCGTGTCCCCGTGCAGCGCGCACGATAGTCGGAAGCGGCGTGCATACGTTACCGTTCGACCGTGCGCCGCGACGCGACGCCTCCGACCGCCAGATCTGAAGTTATGATAACGCGTGAGAAACGCGTGCGACATGTTTCACCGTCGCGTTTTGTTCGCCTTTCAACCCCCCTCCTCCCCCCTCCCTACCACCCTTCTGCCGCCACCCCCCCCCCGCACGTCGACCGCGTGTTTTATCGTTACCGGCCGCGACGCCGTCGCTGACCCACGGCGCCCCGTTTTACGCTCGATCGTTAATGGACACCGTCTGTAAATTTCGCTTGTAAATCCTGGCGGCTTCCTGCGAAAATGCTTCTGCATTCTTTTCCTCCGGTGTGCGATGCGCATTCTGCGCGGGATTGTTATTCGTGACAATTATTTTAGTGTACCTACAGGGTGTTTTCGTAGGTGGGCTTTGGGATCTCGTGCTACTGGTATTAAGGGCGAAATGGGTTAATAGGATCGTGTGTCTGGAAGTGGTTTCTCTTGTCCATGAATTATTATTATTGTTAATTGACGGTATTAGTCTGTAGGAAATATTAGTCTACAGGAGATATCTCTGATACAAACCTAATATCACATTAAAGTAAATGACGAGCCTTCAGTTTAACCACTGTTAATAATCCGCCATGACACACACATTAATCTCCACCTGTTCTCTAATCGTTCTTTCAAAAACAGAGCATGTGTATAGGGGAAATAATTTGTGTATTTAAGGGGTTATGCTTACCTGCAAAATCCGGAAAAATGGATTTTGGGGTTTTGTCATTTTCTTAAAGTACAACATCTCAAAAGTATTCTGTGAAAGTTTCAATTTGATCCGATCAAAATTGGCGAAGTTGTGTGAATTTTAGTATAGGTAATGTCCTGGAGGATGTAAACCTAACTTAAAACTTTAAACGCGTTTTTCTCGAAAGTACATTTTTCCGAATCGTTGACCAAAATATCTCGAGAACCGCTGCATCGAATGAATTCAGCTTTTGTAGGGTTATTCTATATATAAAAATCTTGTCCTTAATCGTGGCTTTTTCATTTCCCTTGCGTAGTTTTTATTTTACAGATGAAAAATGAAGCGATGTTTGTGGCGAAAATCGATATGTTAATTTGAACAGCCGCTATTTTGTAGGAAATTCATTTTTCGGGATAATGAACGATTACGGACAAGATAATTTAATATACTAACTAAATTCCTTCGAATTTTTTATATCAGATACATCAGTTCAAAATTAGAGTGGTCACCGCAAACTACTGAAAAAAATCGCTGCCGGGAGATCACTTATATTCCTTTTATTTATTTCTATTTTTCATTGGAATAATTACTACAAGTAGTATAAGATATACACTTTCGAATACATAAAGGTTTCTTTAAAAAAGCCTTCAAGTTTTTCCCCTAAAAGTTACCGAATAAACATGTTTTTTCAGACCTCACAGTTGAGCATAACCCCTTACGTAAAGAGAAATAATAAAGGTAAATTCGTTGGTGAGTAGCAACCTACCGCAAACTTCAAGGTATCCTCGTGGAACGAATAAAAAGAATACCACAACGAACCACCTCTTACGGTACTTATTCGTGAATTACAATTCTAGGTGAAGTACCCATGGTGTACCTATTGATGAACGCGATAATGAGCACGTATCGAGATCATTATCGGTAATTAGCGGTCAAAGCGATTCCCTGCCGTTAATAGTTTTAAGAAGGATAATCAAGCGCCAATGCGATTACCAGGGGTGGGTGGGGCGGGGGTTGCTCGAACGAATATACCGTGGACCGTGAACGGGGATTTTGCGACGTGTGTCGGGAGAACGTGGTTCGTGCGTTACGTTTCGTGTCGCCCAGCTGTTAGAGAGGCCCGCTTGCCGGAAGCGGCCTTGTAATTTACTGGAATTACATTTAATCATTAATGCCGTGTCCGCGTTCAAGATGTACGCCGCCGATAGCACGCCGCTGGTAATGACCGATGAATAATTTTTTATCGGCGGATTCATTATTTCCCTATCTGGCGTGCGCTGTCGCTGGAAATCTCTTCCTGCACTTGCGACCAACGGTTTTAACGATACCGCTTATGAATTCCGTTAATTTTCAATGGGGCCTAATGGCACGAGCGTTACGAGCAGCATTGTTCGATTCGTCGAACGGGAGGGAAACGGGATCCAATTTGTTGGCCGACGCTGCGACGCATTTTTCCCCCGCAACAGCCGGATGGTAGTGGAACGCCGCCGTATCGACACAGCCATCGTGTCATTATCGTTGCCCCACGGCGCAAGTAGTATGCATAAGTTACAATTCAGCCGAAGCAGTGGAAGCAACGCGGTTGCGGCGGTCGGCCGCGTCATCTCCGAGAGGAGAATTTCACCTCGCCGGCAACGGCCATTGCGATAAGATGCTAGAAATATGCTTGGCGCATTTTCCTACCATTGTTGTACACCACCTCCACCCTTCTTCGCTTTACCTACGTCGCGGTGTCTTTAAACGATCCTTTCTCCATACGACGCGCAAAGATAGGTACCGTTTCGTACACCATCCTGCGGCAGATTTTTCTTGCTCATAAAATCTTAGTACCTCAGGGCTCTCGATATCTCGTATTTCTTAAACAGGCCAACAGTGACTGTTGAGCGTGAAAATTGTCAATGTCAAACTCGAGGCATATCTGGGGGCCTGTGCTTCGTCAATTCGCACGTGGCAGGCAATTGGGTTGTCCGCCTGGGCCTTGCGTCTTGGGATGCAGTGATTTACTAGCGGCGCCGAGGAATATTGCTAATAGGCCTAGTCGAAACCGTTTACAGTAATTCCCCGTTATGAGTCCGACGAACGGGGCTGGCGACGGACTCATAGTCGGTTGCGGACATGATTCTCTCTTTCGTACCCGACGGTAACTTTGTGTCTGACTCTTTCGTTTCCTCTCGCTTGTTGTCCGGTTCTCTCACTCTCGTCCGTAGGCTTCCAAGAAATGGTGGGGATAGTCGCCGGACTGTCAACGGGGGAAGAAAACGGACTCTTCACGAGGAATTACTGTATCTCCGGACAAACGAACAGACGGAATCGCGCCGAGAGGTTCCATTTCGTAGGAACCAACTTTCTCTTTCCAATGCGTTCCCGTCACTCAATACCGTCATCAGTGACAACCAATGGTTTACCACTGAAGATCCACCCCTGCAAGGGCTTCGAATTCTTGGAAGCAAAGCAGCACAGAAAAAAGATTCAGATACGACTAAAACTCTGTACCATCAACACCTCTGAATTGCGTCCAGCATTCGGATACACGAAAAGCGCGTAGTACAACTCCATTGAATTCAACGTTATATACATATTTTCTGCTATTATTATTGGAAATATATTTAATTGTTATTTCTTACGCGCTGCAGCGTGTCAATTTAACTCACATTATCCTCGCGTATCTCTATCATAAAAAATTAGTGAACTCTTGCGGACTTAATAATCTGTAAGGAGGGTGACAAGGTGTCGTCGGAGGTTTACACCCTTCAATAAAAAAAAAGGCGATACCGTGGCCACAACAGTGACATTTTCTGTATGAGAAAGTCTTTAAACTTACATCGTGTATTACTAGAGTATTTAACACTAACGTCGCGCAAGTATTTGCTAAACTTTCCCTAAAATAAGCTTTGCCGCGTGACGGGCCGCTGCTTTCCCCTAACCAGCCACTTCCAATGCCCCCAATATTCCCCCCGGGCACGCTCCAAATCTCGCGTCACGCACCGCTCCCTAAACATCCCTCGCCGTGCCGTAAAGCGTCCCGAAACTTTCATAAAATCTCCGCGGCAATATCGGCCCCGTTACACACCGTCAGCCAGCGGGTCGTGGCGAAGGAGCGAGGGACGGGCGGCTCTTAATTTTATTTAATAGGCCCCTCGCAATTCGCCCTCTTAATTCGACTGTCGTCAGCTCGTTTAACGGGGAACGTTATGGCTGCAAACTAGACGGTGCATCGCGATAAGATCGCCGGAGCGAGCGCTCGCTGATTGGATATAGGACCTAGACAGCTGGGGTAAGGAAGAAGATTACCGTTAAGGTGGATGCAGAGGGCCGGGCGATATTAATTGAAGCATAGGAGGATGTTACGGTGGATGGGGAGGGGGAGGAGGGTTGCCTAAGCGGAACGTTTGATACCCGAGCTCTCCTGCAGATGAAGCGTGCACCAGCCTTCCGTGGCACCGCTGATGACGCTCGATGTTACTAATTTCGAGGCGCCACTCTCGCGGCTCGGGTCTCAAGAATTCAGTTTGCGCGTTCAGGAGATGGGAAAATGGATTCCCCAGGAGCAGGCACTTGTTCCTCTCGCCCCGCCAGGATCCGGGAACGGGGACATTGCCGCGCGTGCACGCGCCATCCTCGATCACTTAATTTCCAGAAGCTCGGCCGAGGTGGCTGAGTGGTCGTAGGTTTTCTCAGCTGTAACGCCGGGTGGGAATTGGTATCGCGGAGTTGCGGGCGCGGTAGCCGCGGGTCGCGCGAGAAAATGGTAAATGAGAAAATGCTTCGGCCGCCTGGGGATCCATTTCGGATGCAAATGGGGCGCGATACGATGCGTCGCGACCTTGTTTAACCGTGATTCGATTTAAAATCGCGCGCGATTCGACGCGCCCGGGCAATTGCGACATAGATTACTGTATTCCCGTGTACACGTTAATGTGCCGGGGAATTAGGCGAATAATGGACTGCGCGTTTGGGAATAACTCGGCAAATCTTCATAATATTCCATTCCATGTTAGGATGCCCCCCTTTTAACTTGATTATGTTCGTCTAATGACACAGCCGTGGGGATTGAAACGAATGTACAATTAGCGTGATATAAAGGGCATATGGACCGGAAAATTTCTGTTTCTCGTAGAAATTACGCGCCACGTATTTCGTCTTTGGTACACGATACTATTTCGTGGAAGTAAGTGGATGTAATGACTCTTGACATGCATGAATCATAAATAAATTCCTTTCAAGCATCTTTTGATGTAGCGTACATATATAGATTTGAAGAGGTCTTGTAAAAAACACGGTAAGTGCCAGAAATCAAATTTTTCAGAGGGGAAAAAAACTTCTCTGACTTTAAATTATGTGCGAAATTTAATTTGTGTTGGTTGCTAAATATGCTTAAGTGTATAGGGTAAACTTATGGTTGAATTTATGGAACTTTGAGATTAATACTTGAATATATTTATGTATAACAACAAAACAATTGTTGAAATTGCATTTAAATTTATTTTTCTTGAAGTTTCTATAAAAATAATTACATATTCTTATCGTCATTTTTTAAAAAAACTATAATAAAATGCAAAATGTGTAGAAGCCCAATAAATGACCGCATACTTTTATATGCGCATATGGGATATTAAAAGTGTAACTACACTCCATTTATAAACATAAAATATTTTTAAATTTATAATTGACATTTCTTTGCCTAATATGGTAATTCACTGGTATGCGGTCAATTACTGGTTGGTTTACCCTAGTAACCCAAATGAATCACAAAATTGTTTACTTTTTGCATTAATATAGTCCAGATTCATGAAAAAAGGAATTGTATTTGTAGAAAACCATGTATGTGCCACCTCGTAATTGTAGAGAAGACTGAACCATTCATGAACTGCGACATTCATTTTAATTTGCAAGCACTGTAAGTGCCATTTCTGTTTGTCCCTACCTAATTGACTCTTACATTGTTTTCTACAAAAGTGGCGTTGCATGTACCAGCGGTCCCATATTTTAGCACTATTGTTAACTTATTTACAAAGGGGAATTGCATTAAAATTCTATGCTATAGTATTACTATTGGCATATAAATGTGTTTCAATTTTGGCACTTATAGGGTTTTCTGCAAGGACTCCTCATTTAATGGCAAGCTATCGAATCACTTCATATTCAACAGTTGTCCACAAGATTTAATATAATTTTGCTCGTCAGCCGTCACAAGTTTTTTTTTTGACTTCAGCGAAATCGTCGCGTGAAGTGGTCTCCGAGATCTTAAAGCGTCTCGCAGCCGTCGTCTGTGTCCTTTTTCTTCAGCGGAGAAAGAGAAAAGCAAGGGAAGGGCGAGAAGTATCAGATCCCAAGGGACGCTTGGAGTGCGCTTACATCAAAGTGAATAAACTCGGCGGAATGTTAGGCGACAAAGCGTTTCTTTAAAACGCTACACCATTTCCCTTAATCTATCTCCAGTCTTGTCAATTAGCATTCCCTTTCTTTCTCAAATTCTTCAAACAGAATCTCCGCGCGTTTGACAAACAACGATCGTCATTGGACTCCTATTAAACCTCTACATTCCTCCCACTTTAAAACAATACTGCGATATAAACGCAGATCACACAGCTCTGATTTTTCTCTATCAACAATTCCGCCGTGGCCATTTCGGGGCGCGCTGCCTCGCGTCGATATATTAAAAGCGTAGGCGCTGGTTCGCTCCGACTTAGACAAGGACAGAAAGAGGAGCTGCGCCGATTTAGGCTGCGGGGACGTTACAGGAATAGAGGAATGCTGCGGATAAAATAGAGGGGCGGAGGGAATAAAGAAACGGGAACACGGTTTCCCGCGATGCGTTTCAGTCGGGAGCGGCTTTTGAAATTCTAACGCTTCGTCAGTTCCCTTTGGATGCATTCGCCGAGTGGCATTATCGTCGGTGCAGTTACGAGTGTGCATCGTGCACGCTTTCCCCCGCTGAGTTTCGGGCTTCTGACGTTTCATCGCGGCAAGTGGCCATCGCTCGCGCGCATAGTCGTGCCTCTTTTTAAGGACCACTCGCCGCAAAAAAGTCCATCGCTTCCCTTTCTCTCGGTGCCTGCACCCGTTCTCTTTCTCCTTCGTCGGCCGCGCAACAGAACCTCCCGCCCTTCCCTTCGCCGTCGCGTAACGGAAAGCTCCATGCACGTACTCGCAGTGCGCTTTCCGCGCGATACTTTGTCCCAAAGCCGATAGTTCTGAACGCCTTTCCAGCCTAAGCGGTCGCGGCTTTTACGGAACGGCCGAAAGTGGCGCGATGTCTGCGTGGAAATAAGGGAAGCCTGGAGAACATCTGGCGGAAGCGGGAGTGCTGTTGGTGGCTCTGAAATCTGTGAAGTCTCTGCCGACGAAACTTTTCAAGTCTCTAATAAAACCCTGGCGCACGATTTAATGGATCAGGTATCTTTCTCGGTCACAATTTCTCGCTCGAATACGTTGTTGAATGTTGCCAGCGCGTATCCTCAATGGACGATAATTGCTCGCTTAAAATGAAGGACGTATAAAGAAGCAGAAAGTGGACTGTTATGTGACTGAATATTTAATAACATCGCCAGTGTGTTGCTTGGAGCTTTTAGTTTTATAGGGAAGCTTGAGAATTCTTCTTAAGTGTTTCACGAGGGATGTGCAATAGGGTGGAAGGGAAAAATCAAAATTGTGTGACTGTTTTCTAGTAGTGAGAAAAACTTGCCTTTAGTCTTCCAGACTAAATAATAATAAATAATAAGCCTGCAAAAGCTATTTCCCGCGAGAAAAAAATTGCGGTGCCGCAAGGGCCTTGTAGTTTTAATTTTTGCTTTTTAAAACATATTTTTAAACTTTTGTACGCGTTCATTTTTGGTATGTATAGTCTTAACACGTTCACTGTCCATAAACTCTAATGTATTTGCCACTCATACGTCCACCGAAGCAGCAGCACGCTTATTTTTAAACATTTGCCTTTTAAAAATTACCCTGGTGAGAATGAGAATTAAATTATTGTACATTAATGCGAAAAGAACAAAATTAATAAAAATAATGATTTTTGCGTGGTTTACGGCACCTCGAAAAATTTGTTGACCAGTTTCAGATTTTGGCAGTTTAAATACCATTATAAAAGGCGAGTGTTAAAATTCTGCTCCTGTATTTCGTTCCTCGCTGATGTACAACAGTCTGGCGACATTCTTCTGTTTTCCTTTCCTTCCCAAGTTGTTTCTAAAAAGGGATGTTTTTCATCGATGATGTAACTGAATGTTGTTTGCCAAACGATTATCCTGCTGATTTTCTTGCTTGTTTACGCGCGAATTGCAGGGAACAGAGGAAGAAGCGGCGCGTTGCCCGGCACGTATCCCGTCAACGGCGGCAACAAGTCCGGGGAAGAGCAAGAGCACACGACAATGAGCAGCGTTACCATGCCGATCAGGCATTATTTACATTCGATCGAGCATACCGCTACGGCGTTGCCTCTCGTTTCTCGCCTCCACGCACACCGTGGAGGCGCGTAAATGCACGTGCCCAGCACCTGCCGCCGTTGCATTATCCGCCTCTGTTGAAGAATATGAATAAAAGAAGGGAAGAAAGGTCGCTGGCTCGGTCAACGTTCTTAAACGCGCTGTAAAAATACATTAGAGCCGCCGCCCGCCTTTGCCAACGATCTAATAAGCCTCTCTTCCGAGTCACAAATTTGATAATCGATTACCTGTTGCCCGTACAGCTTCGCGCAAACACTAATTACGCGAGCGATAAAATATCTTCTTAATAGATTTGGAAAAATATCGAAATTTCTATGGTGACAATTTATTTGAGAGTTCGAAGCCGTCCTCGATTAATCAATAATCAAAATAGGCACGTGTACAGGGTATCAGGAGGAAGAGGGGCACCATAGAAATTTTCTCAATTCTAAAATCTAACTTCTGTTAGACACGTTTTTTGGTCAAATAATTGGAAATGTCTAAGGAATCGTATATTGCGTTGAAGCGACCACCCTGTATAAGGGGGCCTCAAAACCTTTTCAGTGTTTAGGGCCTGTAAAGGTCGTAGTCTGGCCCGGACTAAAATTATATGGTGACTTATTAAGTGGTTGCATTGGAAGTAATGGAATAATAGAGGTTCTGATCCTAAAGATGGTACAAGACTACTGCAACTGTTTATGTAGTGTGGTGCCGTATCCAAGACAATTCGTATACTACTCGATTTAACACGAAAGCACGAAATTTAACCATCGCACAGTGGACCGACGTGAGGACAATAACTGGACATGGCAATTACTTCCAAACGATTTGGAGTGTCATTGTAAAAGTTTGCACACTTTTAATTCGTGTTAAGTAGAATAACTGAGATTTAGAAAAAAATTGCAATCCTTCTGGGCTTTCTACAAATAACGGGGGAACATTGAAAAAATTCTAAAACTTTGTGAATACGTAGGGAATTTCCTTCTGATTACAATGCAATCTTTGTTTGCTACCCAAATTCACTCTAAGCGCGTGTAATTCAACCCTGAAAATCCGGTCATTTTCCAATTTTGTGTTATTACTCGTGAATTGTGAAATAGATTTGTTTGATTAATCGCAGCTAGTAGCAAGTAATTTTTCTACTTTTTCAAACCTTACCATTAAACGATTAAATTCAGGTACTTCAGACCTTGGATTATTATAGTATTGAGTGCAACGCATGTTTATTTTATTCTGTTGTTTAGTGATGAAATCCAAGTTAATTCAGAATGTTTTTGTACAAAATCATTAATAATAAGATACTCAGTAATATGTAAAATATTGAGAACTTATGAAGTAATAGGATTTAGGCAATAATTGTTTAAAGTGGTGCAACTGAAAGACCGAAAGACTGAAATTTTCATTCAGGTCAGATTCATATACAATTGGATCGAACCTAATGTGAATATAAAGTTTATTTCTTTGTGTTTTCTAATGCTACAAACACTTAATAAAGATTTAATGAAGCTATAGAACAGAATTTCGACACTTCAAATTTTGGCCGATGTCCGCATAAATAAGACACTCTCGTCCCACAGTGCATCGTAGAGTAATAAGGGCAAGTTTCCACAGAAATGACAGCGTTTCACTCATCCTACTAACAGTTTCTGCAAAAATTACCCACACACGGAGTCATCTGCTACTCAGCCCAAGCAGGTATACCAAAGCAGTGTTTCGTTAAATGCAATCCACATGCAGCTCACCTTCCAAACCGAACTGTATTTCATTAAATATAAATTTGTGGCACGAATATCCTCAACGACATTAGCGACGGTACTCTACCTATATCTCGACCCAGATATGTCCTCTAAACCCGTCCTTAGCTTCCATTCGGTCCAATTACGCCATAAACGAGGAACGTACCGATATGAAAAGTTATTGCAACGTAGATCCACGGTGCCGCGATAATCGTTACTGGTAGACCGTCGATGCTTCTGCGAGACCTTCCACCCCTCTCGTAATACAATTCATCACGGCCACGATAATTAGTCGCCAGGTATCTCATAATGCGTTTACTTGTATTTATACGTCGACGGCGAAACCGCTGGAAGCCGAACGAACGAGCTGCTACGCTCTCTATTAATTCCATATCTCGCGGGGCGAGTAGCAATGCAGCTGCGGCTCCGATAGTCCATAACGCCATCCATTCCGTGGCAACAGGCAAGCTGAAATGTTTACGTACGATCGAACTACCATTTGTTACGCGATAAAGTATCAGGCCACGTTCGACCGCCGAGGAAACTTCGCTAAGCGGTTGCTACCAGGACCCTGAGCATTCACGCTTCGATATCCACAGAGTGTTCCCAGCTATTAGGCGCTTAGACGGCCCATTAAGGTTTCTTTCGACGGTTGAACGGGGGATGAAACGATTAACTCGTATGCGAGTGAAAGAAGATGTGGGAAGGTTGAGGTTACTTAGCAACTCTCGAAATGTTCGAGTATTTCGAGAAGGGCGTGGTTCGAGAAATTCGTAGTAAATAAATAATTATAAGAAACATACGGAAATCTACTTAAGTAGCAATTTTGAAAGTGTAATCTACTTCTGTAGGGTAAATCCGGGAGACGCGGTCGGATCCGAGAGTTGGTCGAGTCGCTATATTTCAGACTCTGTACGTGAAAATGCGTTAAAGTGCAGACTAATTTCTTCTCTAGAAGCCAAACAGTTGAATGGATAGCGTCATTTCGCTTCCTTCTGTGTTTTTCTGCATTTATAGGCTTTAAAATGTAAATTGGGGTTACATTTAAGCTCTTTTGTCAAACAGCGGTTGTACAGAATCGTATTTAAAATATACTTCTAAGTTTATTTTCGTTTAATATTTGGGATAATAAGATAGTAGAGACATCGAGGGACAATGCAGCCAAAGTATTTGGCCATATTAACTCTTCCTCTCAAAGCTAACGAGAAGACCATCTCTCGCTGCAGAAAGGAGAGATGGTCGAGGTATGATTTTCTTTATTATTTTTTTAATTTTTATTATTATTGTATTATTATTTTCGTTTATTTAGTTTATTTATTCATTTTTGTATTCATTTGCCTTGCTAATCGCCAGTAGGTAGTTCACTTTTTGTTTGATGTGTTCTTTACGTGAACAAATTGCCAGGTGAAGCGTGAACAAATTAAATATCAATGAATCTGTAATTGTATTCACTCATAAATAATTTTGCTTTATCCTTGATTAATTTTCCATGAATAATTATGTGCGTGGTCTCTGCCAACGACGAAAACCGTTTCTCCCGGCACCTCCGGAGAGATGGTCAGACGTCATGACTTCAGTTTTCATCCCGATTTACAGTAAATATTGTCTTAAAGCAAATACCGACCAGTTTTTCTGAATGAGCATAAAATTCTGAACATATAGGTTTGTTCTAATAAAATAAGTAATGTCTATATTAGTTTTAATATCCATTTTATATTAGGTCGACCGCGTCACCCGGGTTTACACTACTGTATTAAAAATGTATTCATACGTTGCAATCGAACGGAACGAACAGTTTCGCTTCGAGGGGAGAATATTGAAGAATTAGGAAGATGGAAAGTGTATCAAGCCTCGTTTCGTTTTCAGTTAAAAATACCGAGGGCCAATATTTCCGCCATAAGCGGCCTCGTATACTGTCGGACGAGGCAAGCCAACGCAATTATTTCTCTCTCGGTTACCGTTGTTCGTGCCACCCACTGCTGCAATACGGGCTGCAAAGTTGCAGCTCGTGCCCGCGACTTTTGCAAATTACAAAGTGGAAGTTTTCAATTTCATGGAAATGCTGTGTAATTCCTTTTACGTGCGAGTCGATTCCGTGGCAGTTATCTTGGCCGGCCGCGCGGTGTACAGATCAAGGAAACCCTTTAACGCGAATTACGCCTGGCAATTCATTTGCGCGCGATAAACGTCGAGATCGATGTGTACCAGGGCGATAGGGGCTCGAACTTTAATGCCATTCGCCACTTTTTTATGGCATAATATTGTGGTGTTTCTGACGATTAGTCTTATCGTCGTGGTGTGGCCCTCGCGAAAGATATATATTTTCAGCCGCGCGGGCTCGGAACCGACCTGTCCAACCCCCTAACTATCGAACGATAAATTCGAGAGGCCGGGAATTTATAATTAATTTCGTTTGCTACGGGAGAACAACGAAAATGGGGACCGTTAAACATCGCACAGAGTTCTCGCGATATGTATTACATTTTTGGTTCCCTTCTAAATGGCGAATAGATGGAGTAGGTAGTTCTGGAACTTTTCAATATGTTCCATTTGAAACAATGACCGTGGAACTTTTTTAAAAATGTTCTCACATTATAAGTTCTCAGAAGAACCGATAAAATAAAGGTTCTAGTTGGAATGGAACTTATAAAATATAAGAATAAAAATTTCTCTATAACAGGAACAGATATTTTGTTCACCGATATTAAAAAAGTTCTCAATCGTTGTAACAAATACTAAATACTTTTCAATGGATAGTACTACAAGAATATTAAATAATTCTTACAGTTAAATTGATATTCTGAATGTGTTGTTTATATGTAATACTTACCTACGTAGATGTTTTAGAATCGGTATAATAAAAGTTCCATAAAAACAAGTTATATTAGAACGTTTATTAAAAAACTTTTCATAAGATAAAGAAAAGTACTAAACTATTAGGTACTAGCGTTATTCAACAATATAATATCATATTCTTCAAATGTATAATAATACAATAGTATAATAATACGTAGATGTATATTCATATATTCTATTACTTAAATATAAATATTATATATTATATTAGAGATTTTCTATGTGTTTCGGTTCATGTAAGTTGACAAGTTCTCTTTTCTGTTCATTAATTCTTATGAAACCATTAATTACTTATGTTAAGATTTTCATGGCCTTTATTAAATAAACACACGAAGAATATGATAGTATATTGTTAAACAAAACTAGTACCTAATAGTTGAGTACTTTTCTTTATCTTTTGAAAACTTTTTTAATAAATGTTCTAATGTAACTTGTTTCCATGGAACTTTTATTATATAGGTTCTAAAATATCCGTTCCACAAGAACACTTTTTAAAGAAGTTCCTGAAGGTAGCATTTGTTTCAATAAAAATTCCACAGGAACAGATATTTTCTTAATCGAAACAAATAAGTTCTAACAGAATTTTTTAAAAAACGAAGGTTCGAGAACTTTTCCGATCCCTGGTATATTTAATTGATTTAAAACATTTGTAGTGGAAGCTTCACAGAAAAATGAGAGAACACAATTGTGAGCTCCATACCTCATTATTTATATTACAAACACAAGGCCACCTGTCCAATTAACTAAATGAACAGCATGCATTATAATCCATAGACAAGGTACATGTTCATAAGTGGCGCACCAAGAGCGTCATTCCTCTTTCCAATTGGTCCCTATATAATTTCATTCGTTCCAAGCTACCCGAGCCGAAGATCCAAAGGTATCTTCTCTCTTAAAACGTGCTGGTTGTTCCGTGTGTGCTCCGCAAGCGTAAGGGAAGAAAAACGATCCTCCAGTATCGCTCTTTACAGGCGGCGCGCCGCGCGCGAAGAGCTTTCACGAAGAGCACGAGGAGAAGAGAAAGCGCGAGGTCGGTCAGAAACGACGCGCCAGGGGTGATCAGAAGCGTTCAACTGAGGATTTTAGGGTGTCTGGGTGGGTGGCGGTCGAAGGGGAGGGGCCCTTTTCCGGTGGCCCACTTTTTACGGCAATACAAACACGCGCGGAGGTCGGAGTTCGTGGGGATCGCAGGATCAAAAGGGTCCTTCGGCACCCTCGTCCCCCTGCAACCGCGGGACTCGGCGGTTAACTGCGACGGCGGAGGGGTGGCGGTGGTTCGCCGCTGCCGACAGTGGCATAACCACCGCCACATCGCCCGCCCAGTAAATTATGTAGCATAATGGCGGGAGCGAGAGGGACGTATTCAAACGGAGCGAAAGAACCGACGATAAAGTGGAACAGGGCCGGGGGTGCGGAGCGGCGAGGGGTGGCTGAGTGGTCGCGGAGAAAGCTGGGAGGGGGTAAGGTGTACCTTCCTCGGGTTCATTCGTCAATGTCGCGATCTATCTGGCCTTCCTTCCCAAAGCACCGCCTTGGTAGTTTAATCGAGCTCACTAATTTGCTTCTATTTATTTTTCCGCAACTTTTGTTCCGGCTAATGGACCGTGAATTAAAATGTAGCCCGGTCGCCGCGATCGGGCTGCGCACACACCAACCCCGTCGGCCCTGATTCGCCGTGTCGCTAGGCTGCGATAGCGGAGGATGGGAAACCGAGGCGTTCTATTGTGAAGCTCGGAAGGGAGTACTCGTGCAAAGTCATTGCGGCGCCCGCGACGAACACCTCCGCCGAGGGAGCGATGCTCGCCTGAGTTTTGTAATGGTACCAGGATGGTACTCTGCGGATATTTGACGAGATAAATGGAAGACGGTGGTATAATTTATGGTACGCGTAGATGGAAAGTTTTGCGCCGAATGGATCGAGCACAGTGCGTTCGTAAGGGGCTTGGTTTTGGAAGGAATCGAGTTTGAAAGTTACGCGAGACATAATTGAAAGCACGCGTACCCTGGGAATTTCAGAGACAGATTTTCCCGAGAACGCAGCTTTGCGTGGGAAAACTTTCGTTTCCTTTATTCGCTAGTAACGCGAATTTAGACTTCGCTCTGCGCTCGCTTCAACGTAATCGTGACGAGATGCCGTTCTTTTAGAATATTACTTCGAACCGACGCCAGGTACAGAGTCCTCTTCTTATCTACGCTCGGAGACAAGAAAATGGAATTACTAAACACGATGCATCAGAGAACAGTCACAACTACGGTAGCAGAATTATACCCAGGCACTCTCAGTTCCTAGTAATCCCCACATCATCGACTCTCTACTTTCTGCCTCTCAACTTTACGCTACAGGAGAACTTCCATACGATTTATAGATCACGCCAGGCGATTCCTTCGGTTACACCTCGCGAGAAACGTATCAATCGATCGCGATGATAGGACGGCAAGGCGCGCGGGTTCCTTTTGAGCGTGAAAGTCAATAAATATCATCCGGTGCCGTCTCCACGCTACTAGTTAATTTTGCAGCGTCGAGGAGGGAGGGATAATAGGGGTCGAGCAGAAAGAAAGCGAGAGAGTTACAAAAGGGGCGACAGGGGTACCTTTTCCTGCTTCATTCGTCAACGTCAAGACCTTCGCCTTGCCTCCAAAGAGCTGCTTTAGTAGTCCATGCGAACCCGCTAATACGAGAGCCTGTTTACTTTTATCCACGCATTTTTCCGCTCGACTTCTCATCCCTCGACATCCTGCCGCCACCCCCTCCGAGCGATTAATTCCTCCTTTTCTTTCCTCGCGGCGGAAGGGTGCACGAACCCCCGCGATATCGATTGCCCCGCTCTATTTAAGGTTAATTTCGCGGCGAAGGATGCCTGTTATTTTTCCTCCGTGGCCTTCCGCGTGATTGATGTCTTCGTGTTATGCTTCGCATGGAATCGTGCACTAGGAGACCCGACCTTTGCTAAGTAATCGGATCTGAGATCCTTTAATGTTTCCAGCCCCGCGGATCCTTCGAAGTTCAGGAAGAGAGGCCTCCTTGTTTCGTAAGTAATTTGAAGAGCTTCTCATCGAGGACTTCAAACGGCACGAGTCACGAACTTTCGTTTCGACAAACTTCTCTTGTTCAATCCACTTTTTACGTTCCATTGATTACCAGGTGACCAGGGTGAACGGGCTTTTAAGCTTTGTAATTTGACGATGGTGGCGACACTAAGCGCATTGGAGGCGCGAGGAGAAGGGGCGAGCAAGCGGCTATGCGTTTCTTTTGAGATCTACAGAATTTGCAGACATTTGTGCTCTTAGGGCAGTGGTTCCCAAACTGTGGCTCGCTGCGGTTAGTTTTAATCGACGAGCCTTGTCGCTCATTTATTTTAATATGATTATCATTCCCATATTTTATTAATGACGTAACAGAGATTTTTTATAAATGAAAAAAGAAAAAGCTGATTAGCCAGATGCAAGCACAAACATCAGACTAAATAAGACAATTAAATATATTAAATATCTTTAAGTAGGGTAAGTCAGGGTGAGATGGTCATACGGAGGAGATGGGAAGTGACAGTATTTTTTAGAAGGAAACGCCTGATTGCGCTGCCTCGACGTGGATACAAAGTGGCATAGAAAAGTAACATTCTTAGTTCAAAGTGTTGGAATAGAACGTTTTTAAAGGTTTGTAAATCCACTGTGAAATTTAAGCTAGTGCTTCAAAATGTTTGATCGATATTTTGGTCATCTTGTTTGTGTTATTTGTGCTGAATATTTTTCATTCTCAAGATGTATTTTCGATAGTGCGTTGTTCACAGTGTTTTTAACCTTAAAGTATTCGGGGTTACGTTTGTTAGTCTAAGCGAAACGGAAATGGCTATCTTACCAGGGCTTCAAGGGAATGATGGTCAATTGTTGTCTAGGAGAGCTGGCCATAGCTGTATTTGATGTAATTTCAGATATTTTGCTGAAATTCGGAGAAAATTATTTCGAAACCAAAAAAAAAAAACAAGATTGGCTAAGATGTAAGTACAGTGGTTATTGGGCCCATGAAAATTGCACAGAGTTTGACACTGAGTGTCATACATGCGGATTAGAAGACTCACAGCAAGAGCCCAAAGAAGTTTTGAGCGGGCAAAAACGAAGGTGGACGAAAACTAGAAAGAATCTGAGATAACCAGTTAAGGACCACAACTTGTTGGCCTGAAAGCTATGACCATCTTTCCCGGACATTAAGGGAGATATGGGCAGTGACACTTTTTTTCATTTGTAAAATTTGTATATTAAACAATAATTTTTCGTTTATTGATATTAACGGACATGTAGACAAAGGATTGAAGTTTTGTTCTACACCATTTTCGTTGCTTTATTTCAAACAGGTTGGCTGTAGCAGACTCTAAACGAATCTATGACCATCTCACCAAGACTTACCCTATATTTAATATATGTATTAAGATAATAAAATATTATTAAGTTGGAATTATATTCTGTTATTCCTATTTTTACTGTGTTTTCTTTACCTTGTTAAATTTACCTTACTTTATTTGAATATTATAAATGGGGGTCGCGTCTCAAAAAATGTTGGAAAACACTGTCTCAGGGGATATATCATCGCACTACCACATTGAAGCTTAGTAGAAATATGTATCCTTATCCTGCAAGCATGTATTATAACGTCACTCAAAAAGTTATTAAAACTGTAGAAGGTTCGAATAAACTGAAATTCCTAGCGCCAGAAATGTGGAAGCTACGTTTCCTCGAATTCGTACAGTTTTCCATGAATAGAGATACTGTTGTCTCATTTTATCGGTACAGCGTAACGCCACTCCCATGAAATTATAAAACGAAATCGATAGCCCCGAGAGCCGCGGAACATCTCGTGGAATAAAATGCCTGTTGCCCCGGTAGCTTCGCCGCGAAGAAACTTTCCCGCAGCTACCGAGCTGAGTTGAATTCCTCGAAGGATATCATTCGACCTCTCGCGAAGAGCCGCCGCGCATCGTCGGGAATACAATTCCTGCTTGAATATTTAAAGCACCTCCGCGTTGATCTCAAAGGATCAACGTGCAATAAAGATATTACATATTTATGCGCCATAGACCCCGCCCTCCGCTGAAAAACGAGGAACGAACAGAGCTCTTGGAACGATCCCGCGGCAAGGACACGTAGCAACGAACAAATGACGTCTCTAATAATTATACGCATCATTTTTGTGCACAGCGGGGGCTTTACTCGGCGCAGCCATGATTTTTCTTGGCCCTAGAGGCGGGTACTCGCGCGATCCACAGTTTCGCGTGCGTGAACAGCGCGCGATTACGATCGCGGCTGAAATTCGCGCCCGAACACCAGGAATTCGTGTACCCTTCCCTCCAATTTGATCGGTATGAGCAGATAAAACCGACGCGGGCCACGCTGCCAGGAATAATGCGCGATTCGCTCGGAAATATTCGAAACTCGCGCGGCTACAAAATGTCGGGTGAACGTTCGCGGTTAATAATGTATTCGCGGGAATTTATCGAGGACCTCGGTGCGAAAACGGTCCTCGATTTCGGGCTCAATGAGAAACAAAAGGGGAAATTTCTATCTTCCATGTAGTGTTATATAAAATATAATATCCTGCACAGTTACACGACACTAGAACTTTATATGGAACGTTCACATTGCATGGTGTGAATACCGCCTTTCGAAGGACAAATGAAGGGTAAGGGGAACAAACAGAGAATGTCCATTTTTCTTTTTAAGGATTTGGTATACTGGTTAAAAACGGGAAATATCCACTCTGCACTGGAGCAAAAAACGAAATGTCCCCACTCTTTGGCTATGCACAAGCTTCTGTCGCCAAGATAAAATAATAAAATATTTAAGGGGACTAGGCAGTGGAAAAATCGATTTTTTATTGCATTTTCCGAAAGTACTATCTTTTTTTAATAAAATGCCACTTGATTTATAGTAGAATTCGCAAAATTGTAGATTTGGTAGGTAAAAACGTCAAGCGGCAACCTATAGCGTCGCCTTTGCCCAGAAACTTTAAGCGCGTTTTCCTCGAATATTTTTTTCTCTTCGTTTGTTACTGATTGCGAAGGAATGGAGGGTCAGATCGACTTGAAAAATTACCGGATGTGTAAAATATATGCCATTTCGCCGCAAACCTTTGATATGGTCCGTAGAAATTCGAGATTTTCATGAAAAAATTAAGAAGCCACCGGATTTTAGTAGCGCACAAAAAAGAACGAATTTTTCTCGGAAGAATTGCCGTTTTTCAGCCACCAATCGCATAATTTTGATTTAACTTTTGTTTTTATAGGTTTTCGCGGAAACTATGAATCGAACAAAAATGAATCTCACCTTTGAAATCGGATTACGTCACATTTTAAGACCGATATTAAGACAACACAGCAGAAATACGTTAATATGTTTACCCGTCTGCAGCACCAGTTTTAAAGCACATATATATTTCTTACCAATTTTCTTTTCAATCTGTATGGTAGTAATAAAGATTGGGTAAAAGGATACATCTGCATGTGGTTTCATTTTTTTACAAATAAATAAAGGACAGAGTCCCTTTCTCAGGAAAAGCGACTGCCTAGTCCCCTTACGAAGAAAATTATATGAGAAAATTAAATTCATTGAGCTTGTTTCTTTACTGGTGGGATAAATCATTAAAACTTGATTTTCTCGATAAAGCTGTTTTGTAACATTCTCTGTTTTTTTCCTCTAATTTAATGCGATCTTTCCTTACACCATGACAGCTGAACATAGACCTCGTTCAAATAACTGCAGAATAATTTCCTGTTTTTCCCACGGCTACGTACTATTCCACAGCAACTAATCCCCATTGTCTCCCACCTGCGACATTGTTAATTAACGGGCGTCGCGCGCTGGAATTCTCCTTCGACCCCGTTTCTAATTAGCCCCGAAATTTCGGATACGGTTAGACGTATTTCAGCAAGGGGACGTGATTAATTCCGGCAGCGTGAAATCTGCATGCACGACAGAGGAGATACCGCGCGTACACCTGTACTAGCTCGCGGCGGGTAGGTACACGCGTGCGTATGATACGCGCGCACGGGCGATTTATGCCGGCCACTTACACGCCAGCGAGCCCCACTCGCTGGGGCTGGGGGGATAACTTGTTTCGCATTTAAACAGGCGGCCCGCCATTATTGGATTTCCCGCGGTTTCTTGCCCGCGGATTTATAGCAGTTTTGCGCGCCGTCGAGACCCTGAGCGAGCGTAAATACAATTTCTGGTCGTGGGGCACGTACGCGGATCGGCCACGGTTTATCTCTCACCGTGGACATGGTATTTCGTGGCGTAATACCAAAGCCAAGAGGAGCCTGCCCTGCCATTAAGCCTCTGCGGAACAGGCGATCGAGCGCGTTTCCGTTGGCCAGGATGCCAGAAGTCGAGGGTGTATTGAAAACGCTAGCGCGTTTGCTGCTGCCACGAAGTTTTCTGTGACACGTGAAACGGACCACTTGTTGTTTAGCACGAAGTTGTTTAGATTCGAAGAGATGACGCGACGTCACTTTTGCCGACGTAAGGGAACCTTTGGATAATAGAATGCTCGCGGGACTATCAATAGCATAGAAATGAAAGAATAATAGACGGGGAGGATTCCTAGATTTAAAAACTGCCCCTCGGTGGACGGAACGTATGGCCGACAAACCGTGAACCCAACCAGCTGAAGTTACTCCCCGATTACGCTCTCGCGGGCTCGTTTGTTTTTCCGTCCGCGCGTTTAACCGCGCTTTTTCCACCCGCCACCTTTCTCGCCGCCCCTAGTTTCTCCCTGCCTTTTACCCGCGCAATTAATTAGGAGAGCAATATCGGTAAGTATGAGCCGGGGTTTGTTTGCGCGGCTTACGCAAACGTCATCAGCGAGAATCCATGCGGGTCGGGAGGGAACGGGCGAATTTCTTCTGCAACGAGGACCCCAGCGAGCGTGACGCGAATATGTGTTTGCGCGACCACGGGATAAACAAACAGCGAGAGGGTCAGCAGTGGCCAGAGGCCCGGGGAATGAATTTTCAAATATTATTTTCGCGTTTCTCCACGCTCTTCGGAATTACCGCGCTAGCTGTCTTCTCCGCCTATCCCTCCGGCCCCTTTCCATCTTCCTGCCCCGTCGTTACCGCGGCAAATTGTGCTTGCCATTAAAAACCTCCGCAGCGGTGCCCTTCCCCTCTCGGAAATGTATTTCTTCGGATTTTTAACGCACGATTTGCCAAATCGCTTCTACTACCCTCGCCCCGCTTGCTGAACTGACCTATAAGTTTAAACGGCGAACGCCACCGATTATGCCGTTACGAGCTCATTAATTTTTCCTTCCTACCCTGCCGCATCGACCCCCGGCCCCGCGACTGCGTCTCTACCTTCCTCGTATAATTAATTTCGGGAATTACGTCGTCTAATCCGACGGTATAAACTGCAATCGCGTGTGTCAGCTGCACGGGCGCAATCAAGGAAAATATTTGTTCCGGGATGAAAGTTTCGTTCCCGACTTCTGCGCCACATGGGGTCTTACTTGCCCCGGGTTTCCACATTTAATAGCGGAGACAACGATTAACGTCTCAGCCTTTTATACTGTCACGGTTGCTCGAACGTCCGCGGCGCTGGGAGAAGAATATTAGAAACTTATTAATAGTATTTTCGGCGTGTAAAGTCTGCTATAATTGTTTCCCACGGCTCGATGGTTACCGGAGTCATTAGTCCGAGTCGGAGCTCGAGGAACTTATAAAAGGTATTCGACTATGACTCTTTACTTCACCCACCAGTTACGCACGTACCCACGTTATTCCCAGGAACGATTAATATTTCACGGAGCCCCAGCGAACGGGGAACCGCAATTTTCGTCCGTCAGCGACAGAGGAACTCGCAAGTGTTTCCTGTAGCACCACAACACACCCTCCCTCGGGGGAGAAAGAAAAAGGGCGAGCGTTCGAACGGCGTTTATTTCGACAAAGAGAAATTCTGAAACGATGGTGTCTAGTTCGCGATGGCTACTCTGTTATTCCATTTCGTAAGTTAATTTAGCCAGCCCGCCGCGCGCCGGCTGTTTTAAAGGCGGGCGACACCGGGCCCTCGGATATTCGTACGCAAAAGCGTAGCCGAGTAACCAGGGCGAGCAGGGACGAATTCCGCGACGACTACCACGGAGACGAATCGAGTTTAAAGTTTCGACGAGTCCTCCCACGGATGTTAAGTGCGTCTAACTGGCGTTTAACTCCCGGAAGGCGCGATGGCTCTTCCTTCCGTCAGATTAGAGCCGCCGCGAAACATCGAATTAGCGCCCCGTCAGTTTCCGCGTCACGTGTCCCGCGGCCCTGATAAATAATCCCCCGACCGCGGCCCGTTGTCGCGAGTTACCGCCGGCGACGACAAATTTCATGATGTACGAGTCGGCTGCCTTTTAATTGAGCCGACGCCGCCTGAAAGTTCTGGTTACAGCGCTGTAAACTCCCGCCCGTCTCCTTACTCCCCTTGTTACGCACGCCAGTCGCCTTGGGCGTCGTGTTGCAGTAGTTTCTCGCTCCTGGATAGCGCCACTGTGCAATTTAATGAAACGAGGGGTGTTAGTTATCGAGTAATTGAAAGTAGCCGTCTTGCGGAGCGAGCCGGCACCTTTGACATCCGCACCATTTTCGAATAATTCTCTGAGCTTCGCTGGATTATCGTTTTAGGTGGCGCGCAGTGTGATTGCAGAGTGTGACGAAGGAAGGGGCTGAGTAATTGAAAGCACTAACCCAGCGACTTAAATTAGGTGTGTGGAGATCTGCTGTTTGCTATTCATTATTCTCATTTTCTCGGTAATTTGAAAACTTTGCGCGTCGGGGATGTTACTTCGGGCGCGCAAATATTGAGCGAACGTTTGGAGGAGTCGTGATATTTGAAATTAAATGCTCGAAAAAATTGCTCCAACTTCTGGACACCGGGAAGCATCGGGGAGGATTTTTAACGAGGCGAGCACTATTTGCGAATATCGAGTCGAAAGTTTTGACGAATCGCCTTCCACTCTACGGGGAAGTCTAAGTTTGCGCTAGACAGCGCTTAATTTGACGTCGTTTCGTAGCCTCGGCGCCTATCGTCGCCCAGTCAGCTTTTCAGCCCCGCGGAGCATTGGATCAACTCCAATTATCGACTTTTATTTCGCGCTCTTAAAATAATAATTACTTCCTCGTTCTGAATTTTAACGGAGGGGAACTCTTTCTCATGCTTACTTACATACTTCGCGATTCAAACTTAAGAACAGAGCTACCAGGGCTAAGGGAATAATACCATAGAGAACTGTTAAATAGAAAACGGGGGATATTTCATTAACGAAGCGAGATTCCCGCAAAAGGAATTCAAGACTTGCGACCACTTTCCAAGACGCTGGAGACATTTTCTAAGACAACAAACTTGTATCGACTTTATGCAGTGACCCCGTTTCTTTGAGGGCTCGCTTTTTCTTTAAGGTACATTTCCCGTAGCTAAACTCGTCACGGGGCTTCTAAATTCAATTTACATCGACGAAGTGGAACATCGTGCAATCTTCAGAAAAATATTTTCTCCCTGAACATTTTTTTCTTGTACCAATAAACTCGGCCAAAGGCTCCGTGGAATTGTGCATTCGCGAAACGAGGCTTCGTACGATTTTCGTAGGATTCTTTTTGGGATTCGATACCTTGGAAGGCTTCCAGGTGCCGAGCGACGCGCGTACTAATTATTTCACGCCGAACTGCTTCAGATGTACAATTAAGATAGGTTTTGGATTAAGGAGGGACTCCTTTCTGCTCTTGAATTCCTTTGGTGCCTCCTTTGAGCTCCCTGCAAGAGGCACGCGACATTCCCTCGATCTCTGTTTAAAGCCAGACCGGAGACACCGTGAAACATCGAATTAGCTCCACGTCATTTTCCGGATTAGTCGATCGCTCGGAGACGCAAATATACGTTCAGACGGTGTGCGCAAGCACACGCAAACACTACGCCAGGATCAGAGGAACTGCCCGACCAGGTGTCATGATCGCGTAACGTGTCCTCGTGCCGACAATTCACAGTCAATTAAGTCCTAGGATCTTTCGCGAGGGAAATTGCTAACGTCCATTCCGCACCGGTCCCCATTTTTCCCCGTTTTTCTCCGCCGGCTGTTTTTCTCTAAATATTTTCTCGAATGCTGCGCCCCGTGAAATGGATCGTCGTTGTTCTAGAAAATTGCTATTACGGCGTGTTTCATCGAACGTTTTGTTTATACACGCATATCCGAAATCTGTTTGATCGAAAAACATGTTTGGCCGCGCAATGCTGGACAGTTTGACACGCTCGAAAAAGTCAGCACCCGGAAATTGAACGAATCTCGGCCCCGCCGCGGTGGAAAAAAGAATTGAAATCACCTCGCGGCTTCGATTTCACGTTACATTGGAAATCCGGGGTGAATTTTTTAGGATACTTTCGGCACACACGTGTCGACGTTGTAAGCGAAACCTGCTACACTTTTGCCGGAACAAATGTTTTCCACCGCTTCTACATCGTTCACGATATTTGGTGTGATGGAAATGTTGGAATATAAAGTTTACGAATTTCTTTTTGAAATTGTAAACGTCAGCCATTTTAAGTGGTGGATGCTCACCACTTTGAATACTTTGTTGGTGGAGTTTCGTTGCGGTTTGTGGACCATTTTGGTTTCCACAGTTTCACTGTGACTTTTCACAGATAGTAAGTGTTTCTAGGTTTATGCTTCTCACTTTTAATTTAGAAGAGAAAGACTTTCGTAAGGATTATGTAGGGTAAGTCCGGGAGAGTTCGACCACCGGGAGAGTCCGGCCAGTGTTGATATGGCACCGCAAGATAGGGCACTGTGTGTCATTGGCACAAAAGAAATGAAGGCGCTTGTTGTTTATCTCACATTGGCCATTGTCACGAATCTATATTTGAATTCTAAGGTACAGTTAAGATTTTATGCGAGGCTGAAAGTTTTTAGACCAAGTTACAGTGGTGGTGATATTTGAAAAACAGCTAAGTTTATTTACACCCTTCCGATATTGGCGATATAATATGCATATAACTACAGTGTAACACCAACAATCCGTATGTATTCGTTTTTATTTTTTTTGATAAGTTGGTCGATCGCTCCCTTGATTACCCGTAGTGGGTGGACGGTCTAACCCCGACATACGGGTGAGACCGACCAGTTGCAGTGCCAATGTTTTTCGTTGAAAATGAAAATAAATATTTGAAATTATCGCACACTATAATTTATATATACTCTAAATTGCCTGGGCTTTGCTTTAATGTGCATAAAACGACGAAAATGTAAAAAACAACGATGCTACAATTTCTTTTCCAAAAAGTGGTCGAACTCTCCCAGACTTACAATATATGCGTCGCTCTTCGTGCTTCGTTCGCGAACAATGCGTACGTAGGGTAAATCCGGGCGACGCAGTCGGACTGGAGAGGTGGTCGAAACAGTTGATTCTTAGAGAATTAATTGTTCTAAACACAGATGTAGAGTCTGAATATAGCCATTCGACCAAATATCCAGCCCGACTGCGTCTCCCGGATTTACCCTATATTGAAAAGGATCCGTCTTACCTGACTCGTCCAGTACGATTGTTTGTCTCCCAAATCCCTGGATCACCGAACTAAACCACATATTTCCCCCGTCATCGCGTAGTAACCTCGTTCGCGTCAACCTTTTTTCACCCGATTCATTCCGCCCTGATAGCTTCTCTTTAATCCGATGAAGCTAACAGACTACGATTCGCAAAACAGTCGAAATAAACGCCAGTCGTTCGGACGGGGAGCTTGATTTTACGAGTAATCGTTTAAATGTACAACGTAAAACCGATTAACTGCGACGTATCTGAACCCGGCCCCTTCGATCACCATTTGGTTTCGCTGTCGATGCAATCTTCTCCGGTGAGGATAGTCTGTGCCGTCTGAGTGTGCAAGACTCGTGACAAATAATCAAGTTATTGGCTACATAAACTTTGATGTAAAATATTAAATAAATTAGACTTCATATGAATTTGGTAAACGAAGAATACTCAAGAATACAAGCAGGTATTTAAAAGAACCTTCAAATCACCCCCTGCATTTAGAATCCCCCTGAAGAATATCCTTGCTCCAAATATATTCCCCCCCTTGAAACATTTCTCTAAAAATCCAGACCTACGATCTCGCAAACTCCTCTGTCCTCCTATCTCAAAGCAACGGGGCAAAGCGTGTAATAGTTTGAATCGCGGGTCTTTGTTCGTTGACCACTAGGTTAGGACACCACTCGATAGGGGCTCGAAGCGTCATTTGGAGCGTAAGAAGAGCGAATCGGGACAATGGCAACGAAGTAATAATGACCCTCGGTTGTGACGAGCAAGAACTGTTAATCAAAAAAAAAAAAATTGAAAGAATCAATGACGTCGAGCGTTGTATGGAATGTTGGTGGGAAAAGGCACGGAGGATTCCTTTATGGACGTGGTCATCGAAATATATATCCCGCGAGCACTCGACGCCCATTCAAAGTCCAGCGTCGATCGCAGTACGCCTTGGACTGGGCTTTTACCTCGCCCTTATCGGTTTATTTCCGATAGCAGTGGCGTGCGAATCGATCCCGACCGGACAATTGTGATTCTTTCGGGGTCTCGAGTTAGATATCAGCGCCGATAAAACAGCTGGCGACTTCGTGCCGCGGCGTGATTGCACCGCGAAGATATCGTATCTATCCTCCCCCTCCCTGGAACTTGGAAAACAGGAAAGAGCAAGCACCTTGCCTCTCGATGATGAAGACGTTCCGCCTCCGGTGTCTCTCTATCCGCGGTTCATTTCGGTGTTATTTGTCCGAGCTTTCATTTACGCGGCGGCGGGACGGTTAACGCAACCTCATTACACTCGATGGCCCGAAGGAGAGCGAACCAGTGTCCCAGGGTGTGAATGGGAAACTTTTGAAGAAGCTGTTATCGCCTTTTTAAAAGGAAGACAGTGGGTCTAGATGCCCGAGGATTTAAGAAGTGTGATAAACAGGATTACGTAGGCTACTGCCAGCACCGAAATGGGAAATAATATGTAGGTACCTTGACTACGCAAGGGTTGAAATTCAGATTCAAGTTTACGGGGCATTTGTCATTTCCTACAGAGAGTATTATTGTAAGTTCGGGAGAGTTCGACCACTTTTTGGAAAAGAAATTGTAGCATCGTTGTTTTTCACATTTTTGTCGTTTTATGCACATTAAAGTAAAGCCCAAGCAATTTAGAGTATATATAAATTGTAGTGTGCGATAATTTCAAATATTTATTTTCATTTTCAACGAAAAACATTGGCACTGCAACTGGTCGGTCTCACCCGTATGTCGGGGTTAGATCGTCCACCCAGTACGGGTAATCAAGGAAGCGATCGACCACAGTAAACTGGGGTGACTTTTCCCGCCCGGGGTGACATTGCCCACTTTTCGGAAAGGCTTTATTTTATTTTATTGTGAAGTAATCAGAAAATTTAGTGTTTTGTAATTGATAGCAATAATTTCTCCAAGGTCAAACGAAAAAAAAATTAGCGAATTCAATCATATGGTAATTTTTCAGTCAGAGTAAAAAAGTGGGCAATGTCACCCCGGCGGGCAAAGTCACCCCAGTTTACGGCACCCTATCAAAAAAAAATTAAAAACGAATAAATACGTATTGTTGGTATTGCACTATAGTTATATGCATATTATATCCCCAATATCGGAAGAGTGTAAATAAACTTACCGGTTTTCAAGTATCACTACCACTGTAGCTTGGTCTAAAAACTTTCAACCTCGCATAAAATCTTAACTGTACCTTAGAATTCAAATATAGATTCGTGACAATGGCCAATGTGAGATAAACAACAAGCGCCTTCATTTCTTTTGTGTCAATGACACACAGTGCCCTATCTTGCGTCAGTCTTAAAATATCAATACTTGCCGGACTCTCCCGGTGGTCGAACTCTCCCGGACCTACCCTATATGCTTTTGAACTTTCAAACTCCACGGCCTTTTAACATTCCGTACCAAGATCATTCAGTCTATTAAAGGAGTAGAATTCTCGGAGAACTGGAACAGTTTGTTCAAATAACTTCGTGGAAAATATCACGATGAGAGAGGAGTTGCCAAGAAGCTCGTTTCACTTAACAGGCATCTGTAGAAGGTAAAATTTCTGTTTTTAGAACTGGAACCACGTCTTTGCTCTACCCCACCCCCACCCCAATTCACGGTGATTATAATTCAATTTTTAATTGAGTTTATAAACGAGATGCCCATTCGTCTTTCGCCGCGTCGCGGCACAGTTACTGGTCGCGATTAACGGGGAATGATTCCTAATGCGTTTACCTCGTCGTCAACCCTTTAAAATTTGCATTTAAATGGTTCATCCGAGAGTGGATAAACGCGGCGTTCGATAGAAGCGCGGGAAATACATAGAAATCTGAATTCTTCAAACAGTCCCTTCAAAGCGGCCCGGTCAAAAAGGACGGAAAGCTCTTTTCACGGAGAGGAGTAATCCACTAACGGCTGATACCGTTTCACGAGCCACAGACCGCCACGTATAGCCCGGGACGTACTCTATTAAATACGCTAACTCGCAAGACACTTTTCCTTCGCAGCAGCCCCTCTTTTCGATGGAAATTCAAAGAGGACGGCCAGCTGGACCAATCTACGAATCGGCCTTCTAAATACTGCTTTCGAATCAATTCAATCCCCTTACACAGAGAGGAATAGAGAATTTTGAAGTCTCTGTTTCCTAGTTCTTGATATAACAAGACACCACGGTTTGTATTCAGTTCCTGTTCACTTTTCTTTAAAAGTTGTCCGGGAGACAAAGTAGCTTTCGAGGGAAAAATTTGAATCCACTACAACTTTTGATTGATCCGGCTTATTTCAACGAGACTTACTTCAACACTCCTCCCTATGTTTGTAACGTAGCCAGTGCATCGTGTGTTTGGATGGCTTCAAGAATAAAAGGTTATTTCATTATCAGTACCGAATGATTAATAATTAAAAATTCCTGTACTCCCACTATCCGCTTAAACGTTAATAATACTCGCGCCTTGTTAACACAAACACGCGGTTACCAGCGTAAACCGCTTTCCATGTCGCTCCCCATTCGCTTCTGGCTACCACAACGAATTTCATATCGGTAACGAAATTAAGTCCCCGTCAGCCGTGAAATATATTTCTTTGCTCTCGGGAGTACGAGTCGAGAGGATGGAATGAACAAAAAAAAAAAAGAAACGAGAAAGGCGAGGCATTAGCGCCGGGCGCGATTCTACCGATACGATTTCAGCATTTTTCAACGCTCGATGGATATCGAGTGTAATTTAATGCAATTTCACGTTACATTATTCCGATAATCTTATCGCGCGTCATTGCCCATTAGACTTATGGAAGGGCTTTTATCTTCTGTCCCGCTTCCGTTTCCTACGGGCGGCTCAGTTATCGCATTATTTCGCGCCCGATAGTTATTAATCGAATACCGATACCGCTCGAATAAATCGGGGCTTCAGTCGAAATTGAAATTGTATCGCGTCTTCTCGCGCATTCGTTACGGGCCTCCGTTTTGTTTATTCACTGGTAGCCCCCGATGCAGACGCATTTCTAGGCACGAACAGAGGCGATAGAACGATATCATTCCAGGGCTTTATGCAGCCCGGCTGGATGTATCGTTATTCGATCGTAAGAAGGAGCCGTGCTTCTCGGGGATGCATCCTTCTTCATAAATTCTGACCTCGCCGTCGCCCCCGCCTATCGGTGTATGAGAATAAGAAACGCGAATACGTGAAATCAGGGCCATTCCTCCTCAGAGCGGCGCAGGGAATAATATTTCTCCTCCCCTCTGCAGTCTCTTGCGTTTCACCCTCGGCGAGCGAATTTTTGGAAGATTGCTCACCTTGGTCCTCCATTATCGTCGCGATCGTTCCAACGCAATTGGATAATACAATTACTTTTTATTCCGCGACGTATGGTCCCCTAGTTGAATACAGCTTCCCCCTCTACCCGCGGGCTTTCATCTTCCGTTTTAGAAGAGTTCCTTGCTCGCGAAAACGAGAAATCTCGGCGGTTGATATCGCCCCGGTGCTTTCGTTGAATTTCACGCGGCACGTCCTCAACAATCCTCGTCCTCGCACGGTTCACCGTTGTAAGGTAGTAATAACCACTTCCCCCCTTCCTCCCTTCATCCTCCTCCCAAACAGCGCCGTTGCGTATTTTCCATTATTTCCAATAAAACTGGGGACGCCCGTCGCAATTTCAGCCTCGCTACGTCCACTTAACCAACCCCGTCTTCAGGATTCTCGCGCGCTATCGTGTACCGAGGATCCGAATGTTTCAAATTACCACCGCTTTACAAAATTACCAGCTTCCAAGCGTGTGACTGTCGTGCAACGAAGGTTTGCTTCGCTGACATGCGTTCGGGTCTACTACTGCGTCGCGGGACCGAAGCTGATGAAGTTCATAAGAAAATATCTAAGTTACTCATACACCTTCCCTCAAATTCGTGGAAATATTTCTTGGGTGAAGAATTCTTAACTGATTAGTACTTTGAAATCAGTCAAATTCCTGTCTGACCGCGCGTTCTTACTCCCACAAGTAGAAAACACTCAATATGGCCAGACCGAGGGTACCTAGTTATATCTCTGCTTTTCAATTTCAAAAAGGTGAGTGGGTGTTGCAAAAATATTAAGTACAAAGCGACTAAGGTCGAAGTCAGGTATATTGGCCGGTGAGTTTCGTGAGCGGTATTCTTCCACCACACAGTTTGCCTGCCTCGGTGCTTCTTTTCTCAACGTTTTCTGACTCGCTCTCGCCTTCGCAGAACAAGAGTGAGACAGAAGTGGTGGGGATGGTGCCAAGCTTCTAGCGTGTAGGCCAAACCGAGCTCTCAGCGTAGAAATACACAAATCAGAATAGGTGTGCGTTAGCTCCGAAAAAAATCTGGAGCTTCATTGGTCAGAACATTGATTCTTTCTCGATAGCTATATCTCGTATTGGTCTACGCATAGCTTCGTAACGCACAAAACTATACGTTCAGGCGGAGCCGAGCAGCGTTCCCGTTACCCCACCATATCATTCGGGGGCCACGCAACTCCAACTGACAAATTCACGATCGTCTTGTGGTGGTGGTTGATTTCTCCTCGATCGCTGCTCGCGAAAACGAATTCACCGACCAATATATCTGGCTTCGACCTTAGCGTCTCCCTTAGTTCCAAAAGTGCTCTTCAACAACACAAACCGCTTCAACATCTCCTAACTCAATCCCTAAACGTACCACCACCCCGTCGCAACAGCATTAACCTACTCACGGCGCAAAACTAGCTCAATCCGTGCCAGCAGTAGACAGAATTACTCAAACACCCAAGCGAAAGGCACCTGATTGTACCCCGTGTCTCTATCCCAGACCGAAGCGACACCCAGTTGTCGGCTCGGCGCCCGGAAATGACGAAAGTCCTTTTCCCGGGGCCACGTTTAATCACAATGGCCGGTACTCGTATCGATGCGACGAGCTGGCGTCGGTCCCCGGCACGGAATCGCCGGCGGGCAGACGGCGTACGAGTGAGAAGTGCCGCGGGGGCCATTGGCCGTCGGCCAGATCCAGCTGACGAGCGGCCTACGTCGCTGTGCATATCGCGCGTGCACGTCTCCGCCGGAGCAATCCTTTATGTCCTCTCAGCGGCGTCGTGGCTGGAAACAGTCAGGTGGATGCGAATAATCCCGAAAGCAATTTGGCTGCAGCGCCGTTCAATCTGCCCCCCCGCCCCGCTACCGTCCCAAGTAAGCGGCGACTGGCCGAGAGCCTGCTCTGCTGGCTATCGCCGAGCGGAGCCCGCCGCGGCTCTAACGAGGCAGACGAGCCAGCGAGGAGAGAACTTCGACATTCTCGAGTGGACTCGAAAGTCGGCTTTAAGCCGTTATTAACGGATGCGTATCAACTGGCTGCGGCTGGACTTCGAGAGCTTGACCACTCGAGGCCCACCCAGACCTCCCCCCTCCCTCTACATCCCCCTGCTTGCCCTGGCGAGGATCTTTCGCGGTGGCGAGTTTTCAGTACGGCCTGCAGACGTTACCGAACGTACCTTTTGTTTCCGAAAAAGTAACGAACGTAAATGGCTGCATTAGTGGTTACGGTAGATAGAAGTTGGCTGAATGAGTTTTTGAATAGCAGCTCTTGTGGCTTTCAGATTATAGTTATTTGTTAGCGCGATGGGAATCTTCTGATGGAATTTGCGGCGACTGCGTTCAGCGTTCTGCCCCGTTTAACGACCTGCTATCGATCACATTACACTCCATTAGCTAATTCGGGAATTGAAACATGTTAATCTTAATCAGCTTTTTCTCAGCTTGACAGATTTCTTGATGTTAATGTATTAAGGTATTAAAAGCTGTCCCATTTTGCATTGCATTAGATCCTTAGATCTCATCGTTAAATCATGGGTAGAATAATCGATTTAATAATTCTAATTAGTACACCGATCTACTTAAGTAGTTATAAATTTTTAGGGGAAAATGGAGGCAGGTGGTTTGTACAGGTTACGTGAATCGTTAATGGAGGCATTCGTCTTATTATCGCGATGAATTCTCTGTCAATTCCTCTATAGGCCTGTCTATTCTCCACGGATGATTTGTAAACTGAGGGTAGTTCTCCTACGCGAGACAATTGGAACGTCTGCTCCTCCGAACGTTCGATTAGGACACGATAATGTTGATTGAGTGTACTGCTTGACGGATTTATGCTCGGTCTCGTCGGCTCTGATTGAACGTGCCTGCTCCTATCTGCGACAATTCGCGTTTTGAATAAGTATCGAGCTCGAGATATACATTCCGCGAGAACTGGATACCCACATGAAGACCGTTCCTATTTTCAAAGCTTTTTAAACTGCTATTAATGTCCCGAACATTTACCCTCCGCCGACCCGAAGACGAAGTCTGTAATGGAACGATTTTATACGCGGACATAAAATTGCTTTTATACCAAACGACGACGGGATATATAAAGAATATTAAAAATATTCTGCGCAAACAGTTCGCCACGCTTTTAAATTTCACAAAATTCAGGATCGATTTCTTTCTTCTCTGTACTTAATGGACACAGATAAATGGGGTCTATTTAGGAAAAGGATATTTGTCTCCGTGTATTATTTACGCACAGAATTCTTTATACAAATTATTATTAGAACGGCCTGATTCCACGGCGAATCTCTTTTCAGCTTCGTTCTAGAATAATTCTACATAGCGCTGCGCTATTACCCGTCTTCGTGTGCATAGGTAGTATTAATTACGCCCCATCGAACAATTGCGAGGGCATGCAGGAGCAATCGCGACTCGTATTGTAGTTATAATGTTCTAACTAGACTGGGCGTAAGTGGATCTTAACGTATCATTGAACGATCTTAACGAGGCAGACGAGCGGTTGCTGCTCTGCAGGGAGGAAACTTCGGTATCCTCGAGTGCACTCGAAGTCCATCTTAAGCAGTCATTAACGGATGCGCCGTGTAATGATACGTGCTTCAGAGGGGTCTGATCCTTTGAATGACGTCTATACGCGTCCCAACAATGGCTAATAATAATTAGCGAGCAATCATGGCTCGTCTAACGCACGCTGTCGCTTACGCGATCAACGACGTCGGGCATTTTTCGAGAAAACGACGGTGCCAGTGCTGGTGGCGTAGAATATTTTACGGGGAAGTTGACACCAGTATAAATAAACAGAAGTAAGAGAGGATGTCTGACTCGAAGCTTTAACTGCGCTTCTTTTGTGACACGCTACTTATACCTTGTCGAGACTCTTTGTGTTCTTTGTACCCCTTCATTCTTTAATCCTCTTAATCTTTGACTGTCTGTCTAGCCGTTTGACACTGTGCGTTGGCCGTTGTGACTTTGCCTCTCTGATTCTCGTTCTTGGATAGTCTGGCTTTGGCACTTTGTTCTGTGGTCTTTGAATTTCAGTTTCACTCTTAGACGCTTTGAGGCTGATGCTTTTTGATGCCCACTACTCAGCTAAATTGCCTCAATAATTGAAAAAGACAATTAAGAGAAACGGGAAATGAACAGATTGTGAGAAAATGGTCGCAGGTAAGAGAAGATAATTGTAAGTATTTAAGGTGTCGGCGTGACTGCACGACCTTCTGTAAGCTTCCACCGCGAAATATTCCTTCAACGTTTCGTTGAAACTTATGATTTCGAATGGAGGCTCACGGAGCAGCTTTAACGAGCCAATCAAGCGGCATCAGCTAGCTAGAAGTTTAGCATTCTCGGTCGAGCCCAAAGGGGATCCTGAAAGCCTTATTACCTCAGGGCTAGCCTTGGAAGTTGGCTTTCCAAAATCCTTGATCTCGTGATGGCACTCGAACAAAGCGTTCCCCTCTTTACAGGCCATCCCGCAGTCGGAATCGTAACGCGCGAAATGCGGCCGATTTCGAAAATTCATTTCGACGACCCTCGCGATATCCGACTTTAATTTACTGCCCTTCCGAAGCGCACTAGCGCATTATTAAGGATATTGGTTCCTGGGCCTTTGCCTCGCGCGTAAGCATCGTGTAATATCCTGCTTTACTCTCTGCTAATATATAGATATGTATATACAGCTACCATTCAACTATTCAGATATTACATGTGTGCGTATAATTCTGCTGGGCGAGCTGAGCACCGTACCTACTCTGCAAGAGTATTGGACCATTGGATTGAAGATCTCCTGTATTCTATGTAAATGAATTGACAAATGAAAGACGTGGGAGCTTTTCAAACGATAAAAGGATGTGTCAATATTTAACAGAATAATTTCTTCATCCCTCTCTTAGAAATAATTTCACAAGACCCTTGCGATTATATTTGGGCCTAGCTGACCCGTTACCCGGTTTCACCCGGGAATTATTTATGATACTTGAAAAATAAAAGAGCCTAAACAAAAGAAATTTATAGCCTATAATCTAATCTAAGACGTACGTATTATATATTCCAAATTTCAATTGAAATCCTCTCAGCCGTTTAGGCGTGAACGAAGGACAAACAAACACAAACAACGTCCCACTTTTATATATTAGTAAGGATTTGAATTTGAACTCCGTAATAATTAAAATTCAATAAACTTACTTTAAAATTCAAAAATATTTCTGTTGCATCCTACTCGCCCCTGATTGTTCACAGAGGCACATCGAGTGGAGGATAAGCTGGAGCAACGAAGGCAGTTCAATACTTCCATACATTTCCCAATCGAAAGTCCAGATTCATCAGGCATCAGAATTTCCAACTAAAGCATTAATCACTTAGTCTACCTCCCCATTCGAAGCCCAGCACTAAACTAACGCATTAATACGGCACGACGCAGCCTCCGCGTGCAATTGAATTTTCTGAAATTCTATCAAGCCGCTCCGCCTTCTACATACCCGTGGCGTCTTCGCGGAAACTGTGCCGGATTTCGAATAAAGTTCGCGCCATTAAAGTGGCCCAGGAGTTTCTCGCGGCGCTCGGCGCGTTTGCTAGGCAGACGCCGCTTCCGGGGAGAATTTAATTGAACGAGGCAGAAGTAATCGGGGGGGCCAAGTATTCCTCTACAGTCCGATAATCCTTTCATAATCAATTCCGTGTAACGCGCCGAATAGCGGCATCAACGTCGCTGGGAAATCGGGTGGCCGAACTGCGGACAAGACGCGGGATTATTCTCTGTACGCCCTGCGTGAAACTCCGGGTCTGACGAATACCAGTAATTCCGCAAGCATTCTCAGTGTATCGGTGCTCGATTTCCAGCTACCCCTCGCTCCATCGCTGCCCCGCCCCCCAACCCCCTTTCCCTCAATGGCGCCGCCTATAATACCGATCTGGATCAGGTTAAATTCCCTTAATGAGGTGGACTGGCTATTTCCGCCACGGGAAAAATCATCTGATGCCTGCGGTCGAGTGTTTGTCGCGGGTTCCACTGCGCCGCGGCACGGGGAATTTAACGAGACACTCGGCGAATCAGTGTGATCGGATTCGGTGCTCTTCAAGGCAATTCCAGTGTGTTTAGGTGGCGGGGATTTCGATACTATGAGAGACAAGCGATGGGCAAAAGGGAGTGCGAAGGGTGGCGGTTAAAAGTAATAGCAGACTGTAAGAAAATTGAAGAAACTATGGAAGAAATTATTTAAAAGATAAGTCAACATATTGCACATGGTTGAATTTGTCGTTTTATTGGCTAGAACGTTACGCTAATAAAAATCGAGGCGCTACCGCGTCTCTACATTACGTCATCCCATTTGAAAATACGTCGATGACCTTGAAATTTCTGAAAGTAGGTCCTTAAGAAAAAAATCTTCTCGATCACAATAATTGTCCCTCTAAGGAAAACATTTTTTTCCTTAAACGTGTTCTCGTATCATTAAAAACAACAGACTTATTTTAGCTTTAAACGATACGTGACTCGCCCTGTATTTTACTCCCTCTGGTTACTGCATTCGAAGGTGAGACCGGCTTTTGTAATATCTCGCGTAACGCGCACGCAAAACGTTCGCATGAATTCATTTCTGCGCGGGGAGTAGCGGGACCGAGGAAATATGATTAATTCGAAATCTAAATGTCTGCAAGCTCGTACCGCCGTGCAATTAATGTCAAAGTTATTAGTAATTCGAGAACACACCGTCTCGTTTAATTGCAACCTTTATTACGTACGAAAAGGTTAACATCCGTATCAAGATTACCGTGATAGCGAGGGAACGATAATAAATGCAACCAGTCAACTTCCATCCGCTTAATTGTCACTCGTAGCCTCCCTCAAGAGACAGAGGAGGACTATAACGCGGCAAATGAAAACTCGAGCGACCACGCCGCTACGTGTCGCGAATAACGGGGGGAGGGGGGAGGAAAAACTCGGGCGGACTTATTGCCTCGGGGCGTTCTAATGACCCAGGGCGTCGAACTAATCATCGCCGCCTCATTGATCGATGGTCCGTTCGCGAAGGGCCGGGGAAACAAATTTAGAACGAACGTGGCTAATTAGCGCCACCCCTCCGACGCCCACGCCCCCCCCCCTGGTCCTCGTATTTCTTCGACCTGCGTCACGGGCCAGAGGCTTCCACCATTCCGCGGTGGATCGTGACGGGACGTTTAAAAACGTCGGAGGGAAACGTAGGTACTAGACGGTTCAGCGATAACGAATGAATAATATTAAGAAAGTTTCTTCCTCCGTGACGTTTATATTGCTGACGATAACAGCGGAATGTGGAATAATATATTATTCGCGGCGGTGCAGTGCGCGAGGAGAGACGCAGGAGTTAAGGCTAGCAATGATCAGACAAAGGAGAAATGTACCTTGCGATGCGCAACAGTATTACAGAAATAGAGCCCCCATGCGAAGTAAATTGTGAAAGGATATTTTTATAAACTCCTTCTTTATCTTTCCCTTTGTTGGCCAAAGTGATCGTGCACAAAATGATCCAGAAACCAAACTGAAAGAGCATATGAGGGATACATGGGTATAATACTCCCAGGAATAAGAAGCCCAAGAAAATTCTCAGACCCTTGTAATTCGTTCGCGCATATGCATGTTGCACGGCCGGTTTCCTGTTTCTTCCTTTCCTTCGACGAGGGTAAACGGCGAAGTCGAAGGAGCCACGTCGGATTGACGGATACCGCAAATTCGTCGAGCATTGTTTCCAGCGTATCGATCGCAGCTGACGCACAGGGGGACCATTCCGCGCGTCTTGCCGACGGTGGATTTTATTTGCAGAGCGGGGGTGGGCGATAAATTCGCCGTCAATAACGATCGCGGCCCGTTGCGAACCGATGGACGCAACAGATGCCGCGTTTCGGCTGGGAACACGTCTACGTATGCATGCACGCATAACAGCCGGGTTCGCCACGCACGACGCGCACCCACGTAGGCCCGTGCACGAAGTAATCGAATAACGCTTCGACGATAAACTATCGCCTCGCCTCGTAAACCGTACGTTCAATCGACCCAAATTACTTAGCGGTATCGCTTGCTGCGATGGAGATAGAACGTACGACGCGTAACGGGCTGCTCTCTTGGTTTACGCTTCCGTTCGGATCGCTCCGAGGGCTGAACGGGCCTGTAACGCGACGCTTTAACCATTCATTTCCTTTCAACGTGTTTCGAGTGTGTTTCCACACGTCCAACGGGTAAAACTGAAATCCCGCGCTATTGTTTACTCGCGTTGTTTCCCCGCTTTCCGGGGCAACGCTCCTTCACCAGCATTCACGAAGAGTGGTTTAATTAGTCGAAAGGCGAGCGACGGACCGTAATTGGCACGTAAAAGCAACACGGATGGCGCCCCCTTTGCGATACTTCGACAGGTAATATAGTGCTGGAAATATGTTTTGCTTATCGATCAGGCGAGAAGTTAAACGAAATTTCTGTAAAGTAAATAGTATATAATCTGATACACAAATGGCATTGTTTTAAATTATCAGTTATTAGTTAGAAGAAGATGAAGTATTGTTTCAATTTGAAGAAACAGTCAAGTTTATCGTCAAAAAAATGTGTCGCAATAAATTAGCCCTAGATATGAGTTTTCTAAAGCTTTCTAAGTTTTCTTATTTTCTCTGTTTTATTTCATTCTTGGTACCGTAAACTGGGGTGACTTTGCCCGCCCGGGGTGACATTGCCCACTTTTCGGAAAGACTTTATTTTATTTTATTGTGAAGTAATTAGAACATATGGTGCTTTGTAATCGATAGCAATAATTTCTCCAAGGTCAAACGAAAAAAAAAAGAGCGAATTCAATCATATGGTAATTTTTCAGTCAAAGTAAAAAAGTGGGCAATGTCACCCCGGCGGGTAAAGTCACCCCCGTTTACGGTAGATGATTTTTAAGAAGACTGTATATGCCCTTTCTCGAGCATTTCTGTTTCAATTAATGTATACATAATCATATATTCGGCAACGAATATTGCCGAGCATTATAGATTCGAAAATGTGGCGATTTTTTATTATATCAAAATGTAACGAGACGTTTACACCATTGTGAGAATTCAACTCCGTGTTGCTCGATGACCGATTCATTTACGCTAGCATTGTTTCATATAAATTTTGCGGTTTATTGATGCTCCTCGTGTAGCTCGTTACGAACACACGGGAGTGTATTTTGCATGTGTACATCGTTGCAAGTTTAATCACGCGTTCTTCCAATTGCTCCCTTAATTCGTGTCTCGTTTGCCAGCACTTCGATCGTTGAAAGGGTAACGGGCGCTCCAAAAGATTCGTCAAATGCTCTTTAATAAAGGATGCCATTGTCACGGGAATACGCGTCGTTATTTAACCGCTTGGCCATTTAATGCGCGCTAAATAATAAATTTTAATTAAACCGGATTACGAGCAACGGAGGAGCCCGTCTCGCTGTCATTGTCCCCTTGAACGTTGTTTTTCAATGACTAATTACGGACGAGGTATTAATTACTACGCCGTTTCCCGACGCGCTCGTGCAAGTAACCGTGAACGAAAACACGTATTCCCGTCGAACAATGTCGGAAAAGTTTTCGCGCGGTTCATTGTGAGCGCGCGTTGCATACCGGCGAAAGAACTGTGATTAATCGTGTATATACCTATGCGATTCGGGGGGCGGGAAGGCGGGGAAATAAATAGAAAAAGGAAGGAAACGAGTGGGAGGGGAGAAATTATTTCACGTTTCGTTTTTACGGCGTTCTTCGCCGTGACATATTCCGTTCGAAATTGCCTGGGTAACTTTTGCGTCCCGCCGCGTAATATTGACCTCGGATAGTCGCGCGTAAATAAATATGATTAATTGTAACATCGCGAGGGACTTTTTCGACGGTGCCGGGTCGTTTTGGCCTCGCGAAACAGCACGCCACAATAAATCATCCCCGTGACCGCGCTGATTTATGTATCGATTGTTCTGCGCTCTCTATTGAAAACGCGAGTATCATTCGCGAGGGAGCGACGCCGACGGAAGGTTGGACGCGGCGAAAATCCTCCGATTTCACCAACGTCGCCACGTTGTTGCCGATAATTTTCCAACTGTTTCGTCAGCGCCGCGCGAAAGCTGCGAAAGATCGCGTCAGATTGGCCCGGGTTTTCAGTAGAAAATGGGGTTCAAAGTCGAAGAAGCGTTTAAGTATTTCTCTGAGACGAGACACTTGGCTGGGTGAAGTCGAAACAATTACCCAGATTTATTGTTATCCGTTAGCTGTATTTGGAGAAATTTTAAACATTTACGTGCACATTTCTTGAAGAATCACTGAGTAGTCTTCTCTGTCTCCGCGCTTCAGCGACAGAGTTCTCTGAAATCTTCGAGTCCTATTACTATAGGTAACTAAGAGGGGTTGCGTACAAAGTGTACTAGAGGAATGACGTTTCATTGTACCTAGTATACTACAAACAGCTGAGCCGATGCTAGAGCAGTATTGTGAAACCCCAGTAACGGAGCAGTACGCCAGTGACGGAGTACCCAAAATCAGCGAATAAAGCCAACCCGTTTCACCAACTACTCACGATCCCGAAACTTGATTAGACTTTTGACGCGGGCTGCCTCCGTAGTCACAGGCTGCTCGAGCGCGCAAAGCGCAACACGCTCCACGCGAATCGTTGCCGAAACCCCGCGCATCACGCGACAATGTCATTACGACGAATTTGTACGCGTGTACCGACAGAGGGGGTGGTGGTGGGGAGCGGAGGAGGGGGCGCGTTACTTGCCATCCCGCACGAAATCAAACGTTGTTTGCCGCGGGTGCTCCCCGAAACGTCACTTTAAAGTCGCGACCGTCGGGCTAAAGTAAATTTCGCGGCTTTCGAAAGCGGCAACCAACTCCGACCGGATGTTCGGCAATGAGTAAGCGATGCGTGAACCGGCGCCGTGCGAGCGTCGCCACCGGAAGCAGCCCCTATTTGTATTGCCGCACCGCAACGATAGCGCATACCGCACGCTAATGTTAGGCCTACGCGGGCTCCTCGCCGTGATTTTATTGGCGCGGCCAGCACGCGGTCTCGTGGTTCCCATTTTTCAACGGGGCTCGACGGCCTTCGCTGTATTTTCAACCTTTCAAAACCATTTGCAGGGGAATTTCGAAAGCCCCGATCAGTGATATATCCGCGGCTGGGCGAGGCCGGTTGAAACCGATGGAGAATAACTTCTGTCGTGAACGCGGCAACGCGCTCGCAAAGCGCAATTCAGGACCTTGCGGCAAGGGGAGTGCATCTCCATGTTTGCCAGTGTTTGAGTTATGACTTGTAATATGCGTAAAAGAAATTCTACATCGTTTGGTGCACGTTTGGTGCGAATCGGATAACAATTGAGCGATTCAGTGCAAATTTTGAATTTGCACCCATTACTGTTTTGCGCAACACGAATGCTCCAGATTTGAAAAATTTGCCAAAAATAGAAATAAAAATTTAGCAATTCAATAGCTACTAAATATATATTTTTCAATTAGTCTCCTCTATAATTTTATAAACAGTTTTTTCCAATTTACTCGAAGTTGGAAAAGATAGAGCTGCACCGTTCTTGCAGCGAGGTCCTCAATTGCAATTGTTTTTTCTTTTAATGCAGCCATACGCGACCATATGGAGCCACTTGTGTTTTATGATCTTAGTCATGTTCATAAATATAGGAGGAATGAGTCGAATTTATTTGAAAATGCCAGGTGTGCCAGTGCATGGCGAATTTGTGTCGTTGGTTTGTCTGGCAATTTTACGATTTCAGTGTCAATATCACTGGGTGCATTAATAACCAGAGATTTGTATAGTAAATACAGAATCGTTTGAGATTTAAAATTTTACGTGGCAGCCGCTGTGAATGCCTGTGGCAGTAGCGACATTTTGGAGGAACTCGCTTCAACTAGATTTCGCCCAAAATCCTTCGGAGCACCGAAGTCAAGTGTACTTTCAGCGATGAAAAGAATCGAGCGTTATTCCGATGCACAGATATTGGAAAGCATTGCTAGAAAATCCTCCGCGATATCGACGCGGCCTGAAGTATCCTAGCGGATGATCGATCGTTCACGCTGCATGTCCAATCGTACCGTAACCATTTCGCAATCGCACGCATGTTAACGTGCGCTGCGCCGTCCTGCGTTATTGCTTCTGACGCAGTGTAACCACAGAATTTATACGGAGCTTCCTATATGCAAATGGACGGCCCAACGTCCGAAGCTTCGAGCTTTTAATCGTAACTGCCAGCTTAACCAAGCGGCGAATTCGTCGGCGCATCCGACATTGAAACCGTTTCCATGTAATGCTGGAAAATCGTCGTCCTCGCGTTCTGATCCTGTTCGCGCGTTCCCGAGCATTTACGAATCGTAACGCGACCGCTTCTTCCCTCCCTTTCCTCCCTCATATTCTTCTTTCGCCGCTCGATTTTCACCCTTCTTTCAACGAGAGATCCCGAGTGGGAATTCTCGTCGAATTGAAAGCTCCGCCCCAATTGTTCAATCGCTTTAATTTCGATGACGGGACTCGCGGGATAGATTTTCGGCTTTAATTAATGCTTGGTTTAATTAAAATTATTGTACTCGACTTTCTCGACCAAAACTCAGACTTCGCCCGTGCCGCGTACTTCGTTTTCCCGTTTTTTACTGTGTATTTGTGCGACCTCGTTCATTGAAAATTGCAGGGAGTTCCAAGCGCGCGCGTCAACGCGCCTGGTGCATTTTTTTTAAAACTCGACTTTAACTCGATTCGAATTCAACGATTCGGAATATTGCACGCGCAGGCTAGCTTGCCTGGTGTAAATGTTTGTACAGGAAGTTTGACGAAGTAAACGTATCGCGGAATGTCGAGAAGGATATCGGCGAACTTCTTGTTGCCGGGCGATATTTTATTCAAACGGAAGGAAAAGTTATTGTTAGGTCGGAACAATGTGTACGGAGAGTCGAAGGTATATTCGTCCAGGGTACCTTTGGGAGCCTTAGATCTCTTATATTTTACAAGGAATTCTTAATACCGTATAATAATAATGTACACTGTCATTGATAATAATGCTTCCAGTAAACAAACACACACTGTTCTCCTAACCAACTTCCAAGACAACACTCAACTTACTAACGAAATTCATGAATTTGCAGTGACCTACTTCGTTCGCCTAACGGAAGCTCGCGAGAATTATCTAGGAAGGATGCTTGGGACACCTAAATAGCGGCTGGTTCCTTCTACGATGCCAAATCATCATCGCGAATACCAAACGCAACGACGCGAAGCGTCTACCAGTCCTAGCCCTGAAGACCGAAATTTCGCGACGCCGCGAGCTTCCACGATTCTAAGCGGCTAGCCACGCGAGGCCTCCGAGGCCGCCACCCTCGTGCAGAGGATCCTTACACGCGAAATCGGTGGCGGCGATCAATGGGGCTGGCCGAGTAGATCGGGGCTGATGGGCAGAACAGACGGCGAAGCTTGGCCACGGCATTCAACGGGGCTAACTCTATCCGAGCAAATTACATTTCCATCCCCCTACGTGATAGGTGCAGCAAACATGCCCGTCAACGTCCGACCGAGTTTCTACCTGATTAGTTACGCTCCGCGCGGATTATATTTCCAAAGCGATTAATTAACAAAGTTTTCGCGGGGTCACGTATGACTGTCGCGAACCGTGTCACGGTATCGAGGGGTGGTTGGTAGCTTCGTGCGGCGGTTAGAGATCGGGAGGGCGCGGGAGGATGGGGCAGAAAGGGAAAATGAAATTTCTTGCCGCGAAAGCCGCAACTGTGGACGTCGCGGAGACATCGAGGCGCACCTTAATGGAAACTGTCGTCCAAAATGTTCGCGATAAAGTCGACCTGGCCGACCAATCGTACGTCTCACTACTTCCAATGACTATCTAACTGTCCACGCATAAATCGAGCTCAACTTTCCGACTCCATTTCGTGGTATTCATTATCCATTTCCGCGGGAAGAAAGTTGGCAACGTTGATCCTGGTATTTCGAAGAGAATGAATAGAAACTGCTTTGTCTGAGGGTGAATTAAAATGCGTGGGGGTGGTAGACGCGTCAAGCTTTCCCGCGTTTCTGTGTCGTTAACGTCGCCTCGCTAAGCTTCCCGGGGCGGAAGCAACGAAGTTACTATATAGTTCAGACTCGCGGCGTGAATTAGGGGAATTTGCATGCAATGTTTATGTAATTTACATGTAACGTTTACGTAACAAGTAGTGGCGCGGAACTGGTACCGCAGCAAGTTTATTCCGACTGATAGTTTTCAGGTTTTGTTCTTCGTGAATGCTATGCGGGCTTGTTTCTAATTTAATTGCTTTATACGAGGTGCTTCTACATTGCATGCCCAAACTTTACTGGTATATTTTGGTGATTATATTGATAGAAAGATAACAGGCTCTCCCTGGTCGAGCTATTAGCATTGAAAGTTGTACGTTCGTGGAGAGATTTGAATTTAATGAATCAGGGAAAATAAGTGGATATAATAATAAAACGTAAACAATCATAATTAGATACCGAATCATGAAAACAATAATTTTGATAATCATATAAATCTGTTTTCTTACTCAATGAATTTATTTCAATCTCTCCCTGTATTGTGCAACTTTGAAAGATTGTATTTCAGAAAGAAAGCAGTTTATTATCACTATTGTTATCAATATGCTTAATAGAATATGCTGGTAAAGTTTAGTCAAGCACTGTAGAAACCACTGCATATACTGACACCAACACTAACAATGGCTAAGTCACAGGTTGAACTCCTTGCTTAGGTAAAATTCAGATAATTATCCTTCTAATAGAGGGTCCAGTGATACATCAATGTCAGAAATTAGCGATAATGATCCGCTCTAGTTCGTAGTTCTTTAGATACTGCAACCAGTACAGAAATAGGCTGCTCAAGAATTTTAATGTCTTGTGAGAACGTGCGAGGGTACGAATTTCGCGATGCAGGCAGATAAATACAAGAGCGAGTGTTGTCCATGATAAAGTTGCCCGGGCTGACCAACGGTAAATTCCTCCACTCGCTCCGAGCGTATGTATGAGCTGTCAGGTCGTGTTACGGTTTTACATCAATGGCTCACCCTTCGAAATATTTCACGATAACCAGGTCCGAGTAAACCAGATATCATTTAACTACCGCGTAAACCCGGGCAAACATTTTGTTTCGTTCGTTACAGTTTAATTGCGAGCACATCAGGCATAGTGTCATATACTGTACGCGTGTGTTGCCATATGTACGTGGCGCGGGGAACATACAATTGACATTGAAAAATTAATTACATATCTAGTTAATACTGTTCAGTTCTAAGAAGTTCATCGAGAAGATCTATTATAAATTATACACCCCCATGCTGTGAGAATTTCAAAATCACCCCCTCCGAAAGGAGAACATTTCCTCAGACCAACAAACTCGCCAAATTTCGCCAACAAATATTCAAAAGCTCTTTGCTCACCCAATCGAAAAATCCTGCCCCCGCACGGGTACAGCAGGGGCTGGCTGGTTGTTATCCTCGACGCTAGCGCCTCGTTACACATCCGATCGCCTCAGGATCGTTCCCCGAACTTGCATCCGAGAACCATCATACGAAGCATCCCCTTCGTCCCGAGGACAGTCCTCATTCCGTGAATCTTCCTCCAGACTTATCCTCCCTCGGTTTACCAATCTTCCCCTTCGGTTACTTTCGCGTGGCGCGACGTCACACGTGATCTCGGTTCTCGATCCGCGGACACCCGCAGGCGTTCCCTGGATCACGCCGGAGGTTCACGAATCGCCCGTTGGTCGAGCAGCGAGACGATGCGCGACGAGGGCCGAGAGGGGTCAGGAGCGATCGGTTGGCAAAACTAAAAACGACAGAATGGGAGCGATGTTGCACACGCGGTGGCCAGTCGCAGACTGAACTCGCGATCCGCGAGTAGCATCGATTTCGATGGAGGGGGAAGGGACTACGGGCCGTGCGGCAGGTGTGGAGGGGTGAGTGCCGTGGGCGCGGTGGGAGGGCGAGGCAACGAGGGCGGAAGGGACGAGGAGCGGATGAGGCGCGACGAGAGGAGCAGTCGGCCTACACACGCGTGTCTAACGGCCGCGCTGGACGAGAGCTTATTTTGCTCGCGTGAGAGAGCTACTCCGCCGGCGAGAGACCCGACTGGTAGGCGCGAGAGTAAACTCCCGAGCACCGACTGCCGCCGGATGTAGACGGCCTGGCCAGCTCCACGCTCCGGTGCGCAGTGGTGCACGCCGATTCGAGCGTCGGCGACGGGACGCCTGCTCTCACCGACCAGACTTGTCCTTTTGCCTTGTTCGACCTTAATCCGTCCGCGTGTCCCCGCCCCCCCCCCCCTCCGTCGCCCCCGTCATTCCCGATGCTCCTTTTCCCGCCAATATTGGCTTCCCCGTGATTGCATTATCGCTAGCTGGGGATTTTCGACGGACCTCGTTCAGTCGATGGTCGATGGTGTTCTCGCGACGATAGCGGCGATCCAAGGCTCGCTTCGCACCTGCTCAGTTCATCCGACGATTATTTCACGAGTGCTGTTGAGGGTGTTTGCGTTAGTTCACCGTTTTTCCTTTCTGCCGTGGCAATGAGTACGCTGGAATTACGAAAGCCAGTGGAGGGTAGTTTCGTGGGTGATCATTTTCTTTCAAGATTACCATGTCGAATTTTTAAATTCACCTTGGTCATTTCGAAGTTTGAAATTTCGTCTATGTAGTATGTCACTGTCCTATGAAATATACTACCCCTGCCACACAGAGGATTATCAGGTGGATGCAGCCAGTGTTATCGTTAAGGGCACATTCACATACCACAGACAGAATACAGTGAATCAGCAGCAACATCACGTTCAATCATCAAAGAACATAGTTAGACACCAGTCATTACCAATTCAAAACACATTCGGAGCACAGCCCTGTTAGAATGCTTGCGTCGGCTGTAATTTGTTATCAAATGAATTCTGTACAGAGACCGTCGAGCTAAATATCATTAGTACGAACGCGTGCCATATCCATTCTATCTCCGAGCTAGAAAAATTGTACGAAATATCCTACATCACTCTTGCTCTCTAATTGTTGTAATCACCGAAAACAACCCCTACTCTCTCCATTGTAAATGCTACCGTCCAACCCTGCTTTATTGACGATTCTCGAATCGTAGGAGGGGACTGAAATCCCAGGAGCCATGGCGGTGCGTGCTAGACCGGAAAGTCTAGACCGTAAGGTACGCAGCAAACGGGGCCAGGGAAGCGTAGAAACGATTCTGCGAGTTCTCTCAGCTTTTCAGCTTACTGGCTACAATATGCATTTAATTAAAGGGGTACTAACGGGACGATACTACTCTTACGGGCGCTCAAATTCTATCTCTTCTCGTCACCATTTTACGAACGATCCATATTCTGTTCCGACCATGAAACACGATCGCGACAGGGGCGAATCTCATTGCTAGAAAAACATAAACCGCTATTAATTTTATAATATCTACGAACTGAATATACTTTGCCATAACTATAACCCACTTAACGCGAATTCGACTCATTAGCTTGCCGAGTAGCTTTGAAAACGGAGATCCGTTGTAAAATGTTGCGCGCCCTCGCGAACAAGTCATTAAAGTGGCAATCTACGTAGCAGAGGTCGGTGGTCATTTTGTTTCTATAACTTTCACGAAGGGGGGATTCGCAGGCTCTTGTTTCCTTCTGTGAATGGTTCCCCGTAAAAATTGCGAAAATGAAGGATTTTCGGCGGAATTTTACTGACGATGATATTTCGTTTTTTATTTTTATTCGTTGCCAGCGTTTGGCGGGGGGATCGTATATTGTTCGAGCAAGAGCACGCGTGGCGCTGAATGGTTCGCTAATGCTAGGGTTCGTCGGCCGCGATTGTGGATCGACGCACGTCGTCGACGATAATCGTCGATCAACGACGGATTCAACGTTACGCGTGGTCGACAAAGGCAAACAGCGGTTGTCCGTGGTTCGTCAATCCGTTTGCCAACGTTACGGCGCGACCCCTAAAATCACGGCGACCGCCAAACGAATTTCCTTTCGCGGTTTCGCGGCGGCCCTTTCTCCTTTCTTCATGGCTCCACGATCGATTATCGGGCTCACCGTTTCTCGACCTTGCTGCGACGATAGGTAAACTTGTCACCTATCGCTGCCACACTGTCAACAGATTACCAACCAATTCAAGCTTTGACATTATTTTTCCTCTTGGACTATGTTTTGGCTAGAAAAATCTAAGAGGCACGCATCTTATTATTTTTGCTCAATCTCAATTTCAAAGGGTGAAACAGCCCCTTAAAGTTGTCATTTTGAATTTTTTCATTGCCGATTCTCGAACTTTAAGGAGGCTAAAATTTATTTAACCCCATAAAATTTAGATTGGGCAAAAATAAAAAAATGTCCCCTAGATTTTCGTACTTACCAGCATATCTGAAGGAGAAAAAGAATTACCACCGTGTACCTAAAAAATGTTCCTTGTAAGAGGAGTGCACAAGATACCAAACAAACAATTACCACAACTAGGGAATAAAATCCCGGGATACGGTACCCCGGGATCCCGCGATCCCGGTTGTTTTTTGGATTCCAAAAATCCCGTGATTTGATGTAACTAATCTCGAGAATTTGGGGATTTTTTAAAAATGGGAATTACTTTCTGAACACCCGAAAGTATAAAAATAAACAGAATAAATAAACATAGTCATTTCATAATAATAAGGACAATAATTATAATAATAATGATTCGTTTACATAATAATATTAAATCGCATACAACTAACTGAACCATATTTATTTTTACAATGATATTCTCAATTGTCGCTATTTAGAAATCACGCGAGTTGGAAATCGCAACTTGTCTGAACACGTAAAGTCGAAACATTGTAGATATATACGTACTTTAGGTGCTTTGTTGTTTCTTCGTTCGCATTTCCAAAAATCTTCATAATGCTTTATTGATATTATCTACTTATTGAGACGTTATCATTCTTCATTACTGTTTTATTATGAAAAATGATAGTTTACGTTTCAGACTGATGATAGAAAGTAAGTTTGTTTACATTAAATAAAGATTTAGAATTTTAGCACATAATAAATCATTTTAATTACTGAAATTTTCTATTACCCACTCCCGGGGTTAGTCCCGGAATCCCGAGATAGTGAATGGTCGGGATTGTATTCTCTAGCCACAACCAATTTACATTATTCTGAGAAAAAAACGATTCCAAACCTGCTCGACTTTATTTTGTCCATTACGAGTTAAATTTCGCCCTTCATGATTTTCCTAACAGCGGCATATCGTTTCCTCCCCGTGTAATCCCAATTCCCTTTCTACGCATTTCGACGCCGGCCCACGTTCGTCCAGCAGGTGCGAATAACAGTAAGTAAGAGGCAACACAGGGGAATGATGTAACGAATCCCGAAAGAGCTTTCATTAAGTCCCTTAAACATCGGGATCCCAGTGGTGCATAAATTGCTCGTGTTATTGAGGGGGGGAGTCGAAAATTGGCAACCCTTGCGCCTTGCCGCGTAGTTTCTTCGGCTGTGGATCAGACACACTGTCTTCGCGCGTGTGTAACGGTGTTATCACGAGCGTGTGCATAAATTCGTTAAGGGGACCCGCAGGGATACGATATCGCGACGGAACTTTGGGATATTCGTAAAAAGGACTGGCACAGTCGGCCGGTTCCAATTAAGCTTACAGGCTTGCCCGCTTCTAGACAAATACGAGGCGCTGTCCGAGCGTCCCGACGCCCTTCCCACACCACCGACAGCACGCTGTATTAAATATTCGTCATATAACGCCGGTGATATATACCTCGTTAGGCGGGCTGAAAGGGTTGGATCAGCCTGACAACGACGCTGCCTGCATTCTCCTTCGCCCGCCAAGAAACGCTTGAATGACGTTCACGAGCCCTATTGGAAACATATGGGACTGCGGCCTTGTCCGTTTAAACGAATTTCTGCAAATGATCTGGCGGATGGAGCGCTACTGGGGGGGGGGGGTCTGAAAGTTACGGGACCGGTTGAAGAAATGTTTAGTTTTCGAATCTCAAGCTCGGGAAGCATAGGAAACTGTATGAAACTCAAGCTTCCGTATCAGATAAGGTAAATCCGGGAGACGCGATCGACCTAATATAAAATAGCTGTTAAAACTAATATAAAAATTACTTATTTTATAAGAACAAACCTATATGTTCAGAATTTTATGCTGATTCAGAAAAACTGATCGATATTTGCTTTAAGACATTATTTAGTGTAAATCGGGTTGAAAACTGAAGCCATGACATCTGACCACCTCTCCCGAGGTGCCGAGAGAACTGGTTTTCGTCGTTGGCAGAGACCACTCACATAATTATTCATGGAAAATTGACAAAGGATAAGGTAAAATTATTTATGAGTGAATGCAATTATTCATTGATGTTTAATTTGTTTACGCTAAACAAGTAAAGAACACGTCAAGGAAAAGGGGAACTACCTACTGGCGATTAGCAAGGCAAATGAATACGAAAGTGAATAAATAAACAAAATAAACAAAAATAATATTAAAATAATAATAAAAAATGAAAAATAAACCAAAATAATAAAAAAAATCATAACTCGACCATCTCTCCTTTCTGCAGCGAGAGATGGTCTTCTCGTTAGCTTTGAGAGGAAGAGTTAATATGGCCAAATACTTTGGCTGCATTGTCCCTCAATATCTCTACTATCTTATTATCCCAAACATTAAACGAAAATAAACTTAGAAGTATATTTTAAATACGATTCTGTGCAACCGCTGTTTGACAAAAGAAATTAAATGTAACCTCAATTTACCTTTTAAAGCCTATAAATTCAGAAAAACACTGAAAGAAGCGAAATGACGCTATTCATTTAACTGTTTGGCTTCTAGAGAAGGAATTGGTCTGCACTTTAACGCATTTTTACGCACAGAGTCTGAAATATAGCGACTCGACAAACTCTCCGTCCCGACCGTGTCTCCCGGATTTACCCTTTGTGGACTTCATGAATCGTGATGGATGTTGCTGATTTTAAAGAAATTCAGATTTAAGGAAACTTGGCCAGATATCTCTGCAATCATCTGTTCAAGGGCGAAGACGGAATACTACACAAAGCCCTGTAATTCGTAATGCAATTAGACAGCGAGGCACAAAGGAAGATCGCGGATGAGAGATGCTGCGAGATTGATTATCAATTCAAGGATCGTCTTCTTGGGCCAAGCGTTCGTGGATTAAAAGCCGAACACCCTCCATTATTTCGAGTAAGTGTCTCTCTTCGTTCTTCCTCCCTGTAACGTTTCCTCGCGCTTTTGTTCGAACTGCTCGCAATGCCAGCCTCTGATCACAAAGGACACCAAGTAAACTTCCCGATCGAAGGAATACCAACTTCTTAACGTCTCAATATTGCCGCGTTGCCCTCGTTAACCACGGCCACGACCGCGCCTTAATTATTTTTGCAAATACCGAATTAGTACGTTTGCCGTCCCCCTGGTCGAAAGTCAGACACGGTGAATCGTCAATGGACACGCGATACTCGCGGGAATAAAGACGGGCTTGAAAATCCGAGAACATGAAATTTGTGTTCCCCGAACGTAAACAACTTAATAGGCCGCAGTAATTGCTTCTCTTTCCTTATAAATTAACATCGCTAAATGCTCGTTCAATCATAGCGTATGTTTACAAAACAAAGTTTGCTCGTGAAGTTACTTTTCCCACTTTTCCAATCTCTTACACACTAATTTCTTCCAAAAGAAAGAATCAATAAATTTTCTTAAAAAGCTCAAATTTAAGAGTCGTCATGTTAAAATTCTACTTGTGAACTTAAATAATTTGGTAACAGTTCTTGTTTATGCGCCTCGCGATGTCGATCGCCGCGCGATGCAAGGAGAAATCGACCTCCCCACGCATCGACTCGAATTGACGGAATGATTTCCATTAGACCCGTAATTACGATTCCCCGTAAAACGACGGGAGGACGAGGCGCACGAATAAATCATGCACAATATGGGCGCACCGTGTAATCAGCGCATAATTCGAGGATCGATACGCGGTGGGAAGAGATGGGCCGGCGCTGACATCAGACGGTCAATTAGACGTAATGCGAAGAAAATTGTATGTAATGTCGACGGCCCGTTCGAAACACGGAGATAAATGCTTCGCCGGCGCGATCGGGGCCATCGCTTTACGTCACGATTTAGTTGAGTCGCGGACGCGTGCAAGCTTACAAGGAAACCATTCCAACCTGTGAATCCCGCTTTTAATGAAACTTTGTGTGAACGTAGGACATATTGGAGTATACAAGGAGCAATTTTTTTTGCGGGGATGTACTCTTAAGTGGAGGAATTAGCCCTTAAAGATTTTCCTTAATATAACCTTATTTTTCACTTGGTAATGTAATGGAGCCTAAAAAACTGGACAATTGAAACAACAAAAAAACGCGATAGATTTAAGGCCTGCTCTCACCCTTTCAAAGTGAATTTCCAAAAATTGATTGCTCCTTGCATATGCTACTATTTACAAAGTTTGTGCACAATATGCTCCACTCACACGAACTTTCATTGAAATCAGAATTTTCGGATGGGGAAAATTTCCTGGTCAGAAAGCTATGCACAAAGGTCGCACAAAAATTACCAAGGATAATGGAAAATTATAACGTTACAATTACGAACTATTCGTACCTTCATTAGAAGCACGTTACGCGTTCACTGTTACAGCTGCACGTTCGCGTGTGCCACGATATTTCATGTAAATGATTTTCGAACAGAGCGGCGTTAAATAATGCCAAGGGAGCCGGGAGAGCAACGTTTCCATGAAAGTATCGATTAATGAATGCATTAGCAAGAACCGCGAGCAAGAGTGATTGTTAATGCTCCATGCAGAACGATTGGAAAATACAGTGGGAGGCAAATATTTATTCCACGATACGCGGTTGTATTAATTCTTACCATTTCATTCGATTTCTCAGCGAGATGCTAATAAAAGACAATATCTGTTATCTATTCTGGCCCCGTCGAGTAACGATTGCGCGATTGCACCGTGCTTCGAATAGCGTCGATAGGAAAATTAAAAATTACCTCAACGCTGCGAGGGAACATTGGCCGCGCCCAGCCGGCAGTGGGGAATTCGAAATGTTCCGTAAAATATTTATACCCGACGAAATAATCCCCTGACAACAACAGCCGACGTCCCACACATGGTGATCAGTGGCATTAATGATGCTCAGCTAAAAACATCAGAAACACTTTTTCGAGGCTGGGATTAAAGTTCATTGCGAAATGAAGCATTTCCAAAATACACTACTGCTCGCCAATTGAAAATAGCAGGTTTTGGGGCAGATGTTCGAGGTGAAACATTTTTTAACGGGCTTATATATGGACGAGGATAACGCGAAATAATTTCATGTAACCGCGGCAGGTTTTATACGGTGAAATCCGTTTTTAATGAACAGATTTCAGAAATGGACGCGACGCTGCTGAAGCCAGAAATAAAAAATAATGTAAAAAAGTTTCCTAGAAATTACTTCGGAGGGCTAGAGAGTCATGCTGAATATTAAAATTGAAATGCAACTCGGGGAACTATTCACAAACAATTCGCGAAACGAACGCCTTCGGTCGACCTCGCGTATCGATCAAGCCACGGAGTCTCTATGATCGCACGTGTCTCGTAGCAGCATGCCTCTACGATCAATTTCTCCGCTGATACAATGCTGCTGGTCTTCCCTATCGTCGCTACATTAGCAGGGAACACAACACTGGGTCATTAAGGAGACCACGCGTCATTAAGTCATACTCCGGTATCAAGCAGGGTATCGGATGAAATGCACATACGATATTAATAACGGCGGTATAATTCTACCCGACGGCGGGGAAACGACGATACGAATGTTTTCCATTGGCAGCGCAACGTAGGAGAAAATTGGATCAGCCAATTTTCACGCTGAACCCATAACGAATGCTCGTCATTGTTCCTCGCTACAAAATCATTCAAAGTTACACGCACACTACCGAGACCACGGATTGTTTGTCGAGGTGTTTCTATTGTTCCTCTAAAACGAGGGTCAGAATTAAAATGCATTTTAATTACCTCACTGTAGCATTACAAAGCATTTTCCGTTCATAAATTTTTCAATAGCCTGGTGTTCCTTTCTTTCCCTTTCGATACAGCTTCTTTGTTCTCGCGGCACTGCTCACGAACCAAATTTGTTCCCCGTAACCCGTGGCAGTTTCTGAAGGCCAAACAACTGCTCCTTTATCCCGGATTCCGTTCCCCAGCCGCGCAAAGGAGCAGGTGGAGAAACTGACGTACCGCCGCTCGTGAGGCGGGATCCTTGAGGGGCAGACGAGCGTCTCTTCATTATTCAAAGGTGAACGCGGTCATTGGTCATGGTGTCTACCGGCTCGCGGAGCCGCTCGAGGTCCGACAATGCTTCTTTTACTGTTTAATCTGGAAGACGGAGAGGCTGGGACGCACGAACAGATCGAGACGGAGCTGATCGTTCCTGTTCAACGAGGAACGAAGGCGTTGCCACGGAACTGTACCACTTACGAAACCAGCTCAGAGTAGAAGGGAAGATTTCTCTCGAGCTCGAGTAACAGAAGTGGACACCAAGAAAGGGATTCTTTACTTAAAAAAGTAATCCTCCCTTTGAGTATACTTTTCATTCAAACTTTGTTTCGATTTTATTTTCCCCGCTCTGTATTCGAATACGGAACACAGTGGGCGCCCACTTCTGCCGTGGTTTCGCAGGCCGGCGAAATTTAGCGGGGCCTCGTTGGGGCTAATGCTCGGCCAGCGTGGAATGCAAAGTAGGGGTTGAACAGATCGGAGCGAAAAAGGGTTGTGTAATTAGTTCCTTGTGTATGGGAAGACGGATACAGGGCGGGGAGATCGGGGCAGAATGATAAAGGTGGAGGGAGAGGAAGATCAACCGGCGGCTAAGGGTTACGCTTAGGTGTTGGTGCAGGAACGATGGACCGTCGGCCGCACCATGTGCTAACTTAACTGAAGGGATTACGAGCTTAGTTAATGGATGCCCCTCGTACGGTTCACGGGTAACCACTGTGCCACCCCCGTGCTGCGCCTGCGACGCCCCTGAGCGCTCGATGGATTTCCAAAATCTTTCGTAATAAATGCCCATGTTATATGACCGAAGGGGTATTCTGCGGCTCTTAAACCATTTGTGGCCCTCGGGATTACGGCGCTTAGTTAACACCGTATCTCTATTAACTCTTAGGGTTAGCCTCTACCCTTCGCGTGCCCCGTCTTTTCCGCGATCAGGAAGTCTACTTAACAGCAATTGCGACGGGGAACGGTTTACTGCTGGATTCTACAGGGAACCTGCGATCTTTCACTCCCGAAATGTGTTCGATGTACGTTCGGTGTATACGATTGTAGGGAACCAATGAGTGGGTGTAGCAGGAAGAGGGAATTGATGTTACCAATGTTTCAGTGGTATTCAGCGCTACTCAGTGGTTTCAATTTGAAATTTTTCGGCAAAAATTGCTTGACAGCATTTGGCCCTAGTTATACAGAAAGCTCTCAACCCTCGAAATGGCAAGAAAATTAATTAACCATAGTACAGATCTCATGATTTTTTTATCTTCATTTTGAAAAAAATTAACAACTCCTAGAATAACAGATAACTCTTACATTATAAAATTATTAAATCTACCAAGCCATACTTTCAATTTAGGTTTAAAAAACGGAAGTTACAGGAAATTTAATGTAATATTAATTATACTACTCACTATTAAATAACCCATTAAAAAATCTCGTGCAGTAATAACACAAAATAAAATATACCCAATAGAAATAAAGCTACTTTTCTTTAACAATTAAAATCTTCAAACTAAAGTTACTCAGTTTCAGATCATCGACGCTTGGTAGCTTTCTGCATAACTACTTAGGCCCGATTAAACCTGTCCTTGTAACGACTGAAAGTTTTAAACGCCAGCAAACTTATGGTATACGGAATATGATTACAGTGTGTGCGATGGATTTTGAGAATCGTTCCGATAAAGCGGTAATCCACGACTGAGAATTCCATTCTTAGCGGGGATTTTTCGCGAATTCCATTCGATCCATCCCCGATTCGGATGGCTCAAGGCGACTGCGTATAACGCGGCCCCGCGTTTATTTATCGCCGGCAGGTACGCCCGCTGAAAACTTACCGGTGATATCTCGGCGAAGTGGTACGAATGGCGAAGAAGAAGGGGCCCACCGCACCCACAAATCCGTACGAAGATATTGGCAACTCGACTCTCGCCTAGCCCGCGACTTTTTACAACGTACGCTGTTCGCGACTTTAAACGACCTCGCCACGAGTCGGCCGCTTCCCTGTCCCCGATTCTTTCCCTTCCTCGTCCGGACTTGCCCAACTTCCTATCGCGACGTCACGATCGGACGATGGGGACACATGTTTGCCTCGAAATCACGCTGTCAACCCCATTTCCAACGGCCCGTTTCCAGTCGATACTTGAAACCGTTGTTTCGCGAAATGACGCCGTAAAAAGTGTATTTAACGACGAAATGGCTGAAGGGTAGAAAAATATTCCCAAGTTCAAAACGGACTTAGCTTTGTGACGTATTTTCTTTATGGAAAGATTTCTGGGCGCTTCGAAAAACATGTGGAAAAAATTGTGTCTTAAATGGCACCACAGTTTAAAAGACCATCGATCACGGCAACGTGTCAAAACGTTGCGCGACAATTTGCGCGCCGGTTTCCAAACAACGCGGCCGCTGACGCTTTCCAAACTTTCAGCACGCAGGGAAACAATTTTTCGTTCGAATTTGTCGCGTATTCAGCGGCGCTGCCTCTGTTTTCGAAATTTCTCCCCTTGTTCGGAATTTCGATAAATCCTGAAACGGCCAGGGACCACTCTGCAAACCAACGACAGTTATATCAACGAAAGTCATTCTACGATACAGCCAACCATGTTTCCATCAAGGATTACGAACACTTCCAGCGGCGCCCTCGCAGAAAGTTGAAGTGGTTGTACGCAGATTGCAAGCACGATATCCAAAATTCAACACAGTGTTCCACCGAGGATCGTTAACTGCGATTCGGCATCGCCTGCCCCTTACTTTCACTCTCGCCCCGGAAAAGCCTTTTCCCACAATTCACAGCCTCCCCACGATTTCCATCCGCGGCCCCGGATGCGAGTAACCCGACGGAAACTGACCGTGGCAGCGGTGGGCAGGGCGCGCCAATGAAATCCCGCGGGTTCAATTTTTTTCCCCGACCTCGTTTCTCGTCGATCTCCCTTTCCCGACCAGCGATTCTTCCGCATTTTACATCCTCTCCTCTACTGGCCGCTCCGTGACACGGTACGCACGCACGACCGACTACGGAATTGCATGTAACCGCGAGACATTTCTTCTCTGTCCCTTCCGCCAGCTTGCAGTCTGCTGGTGTCCCGTTTATTTTATTCCTTGAAACCTAGAAGTAACTTCTCCGAAAGTAACTAATAACGTGACCATTGGGTTTCGAACGATTCCGAATTGGGAGCTCAGGTTTCTATCATTCGTGATTACTCGACCCGATGTTATGCTAATAATTCAGATTCAGCGATAACGAGAATAATACCTGTACCTTCGTTTCGAGCACAATGTGAACCGGGGTCCAAACTCCGCTACAAACTCTGCAGTAGAGCAGATAAAAAAATTTGACGCTCGTTGGTTGCGATTAATCGAATAACGGCACGGTATAATCGAAAGCAGCCGTGTTAATTCAATCCCGTCCGATCGCGTATTAATTATACTCAATTACGGCAATATTTATTCGCGGCGAGTGGCGAACGCATCAGAGTTTAGCCGCGGTTGAATAAATATCTGGTGAATAAACGTTCGATCTACGGGCAATGCGGGAACGAGTGCGGCAAAATATAATTAAGTAGATTCATAATCTTGCCAGCGGTTAAATAAGTACGCGTAGGGTAACTCGGGGTAATATGCCATAGTTAACTTTGCAACGCGATATCTCGCAAGTATAAGTAAATACCGGGAAAAAGATAAAACTATATGAATGTGTAACTAATTTTGTGTAGTGACTAATAAGTAGAGATATGTAACCTTTATAGTTCAATGAGAAACGTACAAATACAAAAGTCCTGGAAAGTGGCATATTACCCAAGCGGTGGGTAAATATGCCACAAGGTCTGAGGTAATACGCCACAAACTATGAAAAGCGAACTAACCACTCAAATTTTTGAGAATCAACAATATTTAAACTATTCAAGTATATTAGTAACTAACAACAATTATTTGAACTCGGTGAAACGTAAAATATATTTGAAAAAAATAGCTATTTCTTACAAACTAAACATTCTCCAATCTCTTCGCAGTCTTTATGGACCCACCTTTTGCAACAAGTGGTTTTTACCCAGTCACATTTAGGTCCTTTTTTATCGTAATAATATAGTTCACATATTGCACGGTAGTTGTCATTTTCGGCATCAGTTAAATTGTTACAAGAAATATCTACATTCTCAAATGTTCTATATTGTAGTACGAGCCTCCTTCACCATTCGAATGGCTTCCTTTAAACTTTCGTCTGACCAAGCAGCACGGTTTGAAGTTCGTACATACTTCTTAGGCATGGTTCTAATACGAAAAAACAACTCGATAGCATTAAATAGAAAAAGTTATAAAGATATGAATTTGTGGCATATTATACCGACAAACATGTGGCATATTACTCCACATGCGCATAAAAAGAAGGATTGAAAGTCTCTCCACAAAGTACATAGTTTTAACGGATGTGCGAGAGGTTATAAAATTCGTTTGTTAGTATACTTTATCATAATCTATTGATTTTTTGTATAATGTTCACACAAATGTATAATCTGCATTCTAGTTACAGTATGAAATTAGATCAAGACGATACTTTTATAACTTACCAGGAGTTACTGAAAATGAAAGAAGGTAAAAGCCAAAATCTATTGTCGTCTTAGCAGTTACACTAAATTGAACGGAATTATTAGAAATGCAACGCTAGCTGTGCATTATTTAAAAAATTATTGAGAAGTGGCATATTACCTGCGCTGGCATATTACCCCGAGTTACCCTACACGCAATTTACCGAACGCGGGAGTGTAGAGGGAGGCGGAAAACGGGCGCTTGTTCCTTCGCCCGCGGGCGTAAATACGTCTTACTCGCGGGCGTACGCGATCCTCGTTTTTCTCTGTTCCGAACCCTCTCCTTTTTCCGTCGAACGAGCGGCTCCTTCGAGACGGCGCGTATGCATCAGTAATTTCGACGCTCTATAAATACTGGCGTCGCCGACGAAGCTGGTCGTTGCGCCAGCTCTTATCGAGGGATCGAAAGTTTCCTCGCTTCGCGTCCTCGCGCGAATTAACCGTTTCGGTGGTGAATATGTTTCTTATATCCGGAGTGGATTTGTCGCGGCACGGCTCGAATGAAATTATAGAAGTTTCAGAGGGAGCTGGAGATGAGGACAACTCGCATGAATGCTCTGTTTGGCTGAGTTCGGGGATGAAACCCGTTGTAGAGTACATTCGCGCAAAGCTATTGATTATTCGGCCTTATCTCTTAACAAAAACCGATTATGAGGAAAACGAACTACTGGCGGGATTACTGCACCTGGATTCGGACACGGATCTTTCATTCGCCGTCTTTTAACAAAGTGATGCGACTATTCTGTTGTATTAGCCGTCCGACGGTAAACCGATTTATCAGATTTTAAATAATATTTGCTTCTGAACAGCAAAACGAAGGAACTTCACGTGTACACGCGGCTCAAACGATTGTGGCAGATCGAGATTCGATTGTGGGATATCTTATTATGGTTAGCCTTTTTTCGTCGCTAATATTCTACTGTATTTCACGAGCATGGTTTAGGGCACTATAAAGTCACTGATTCCCGTCTAGAACACTTCTATTTCGCGAGGAAACATCACTGTGACGCCATCTAATATGAGACACGTTCACATGGTCCTATCACAAAATTTAATTTACACTGCTTCGGTTATGTTTACTTTCCAGTTGCATATTTATTGCCCTATAGATTTCCACTAACAATGAGCGTCTTACATTTTAATCTATAAAGACTACTGCAAATGAAATACAAGAAGACCTTATTCATCCCAGTATTCAGGTTTCCTACCCCCCTACTAGCCCTACAAATACATTCCATTCGTTTTCATTATTTTCATTAGTATTCTACTTTCCCGCTTTATTTATTTGTGTCTTCTATTATAAATCCGTTTATTTATTTACTTTGCACATTACAAGTTTATCGTTTGCGATTCATCGATTTCATTTTCATTTCAAACAAGGTCGCCAATATATATATGAACGAGATATGGTGCCTCTACGGAAATTTGATGAGTGATTGCTATTAGCGAGAAGCATAAAATTATCAATTTTCTTGAAGTTCATTGCAATAAAAATTATTTTTCATTTATTCTTTATAAGATTTATAACATAACGATGATAATGCAGATGTCGTAACAGTGATGTTTCCTTCACGAAATAGAATTGTTCTAGACTGGAATCCGTGACTTTACAGTGCCATAAACCATGCTCATGAAATACAGTAGAATATTAGCGGCGAAAAAATGCCAACCGTGGTAACCTATCCCACAATCGAATCTCGATCGGCCACAATCGTTTGAGGCGTGTGTACCGTAGGAGTTTCTATTCAAGATGAGGATGTATGTACTATTGCCAGGCCGAAAGAAGATCCCTAGCAGGCGGTCTCGGGCGATGCAGTCCGACGCTGTGACGATTGGTCGTGCAACCTATTTGGGCACACTTTTAAAGACGGGACACACATATTTTGGTTATTGGCTTAAGTAGGTACATACATTGTCGCACCGCGCGACAAAGAGAGCGAATAAAACACATCGAGATCGAGTGGGATAGAGCGATCTGACCGACGAACGCCAAAGCAATAGCGTAGGCAGCTCAGACGGTTAACCATTAATATATAATAACAAAAATTTCTTTATTTTTCACAATATGTTCAGGAAAGTATTTTCCTGATACCAAACCAAAGATAATAATATTATCCTGATACCAAACCAATGATAATACTTTCCTGAACATATTGTGCAAAATAAGGAAATTTTTATGTTATTATATATTAATTAATGGTTAACCGTTTCAGATGCCTGCGCTATTGCTTTAGCGTTCGTCGGTCAGATCGCTCTATCTCACTCGATCTCGATGTGTTTAGTTCGCTCTCTGCGTCGCGCGGTGCGACAAAGTATGTGCCTACTTAAGCCAATAACCAAAATACGCGTGTCCCGTCTGTAAAAGTGTGACCAAATAGGTGACTCGCGACCAATCGTCACAGCGCCGGACTGCATCGCCCGAGACCGCCTGCTAGGGATCTTCTTTCGGCCGGGTAATAGTATGTATGCCACTGTTTATACGACCCCCTGCAGGCTTCTCATCCGCAATAATTGTTTCTGATATTTATAAACGTAAATGTATATTCACCAGTTTCCTTATTTTGTTTCGCAGAAGTCTCGGGACAAGGTATCGAGCTCGTGAATGATCTACACGAGCCGCTACTCGAAAATTCAGTAGTACGAGTCAATACTTCCACCCACATGCTCCGTCGTCCCTATATTTATCCTTGACAAAGTTGTCATCAAAGTGTGCCACGTTCTCGGAAACGCATTTATTTCACCATTTAAAGGACCGAGTTCGATACTCGCGGCCTCGTTTCATTCCCTCGTTGTCACGCAGAAGTAAAAGTTGTACGCACGGATGGAATCGAAGGTAGAAACGGGAAATAAGTTCTGCGAGTTTAGAGTCCCTAGAACGTCATAATGAAGCAAGAATATAGCCGGCGGAGGGGCGAGGCGGCGTGGAGAGCTGTCATGGGGGTGTTTCCACGTAAAATGGACGATTGCATGCCTCGCGGCGGTTGCATGCGAAGAATTTGCGGCCACGCTAACCGTGCGCTGCATCGGCGATGCGCTGGGAGCACGTCTGACGCACGCTGTCGACGGCGATCGATCGATCGAGTTATTCCTTCATATATAAAATAAACATATATGTGTGAAACAAGCACACAGGAGGGTGTGCGAAGTAATATACAGGACGTTTCATTTAACCGATGTAGATATAGTGTGTATCCGAAAGGCGTTTGCTGCTTCTAACAGAAAATGTTGCCGAAGAAGTTTGTGGTAAGCAAAATTTCTATTAACTTCGACTGAAGCGTCCTGCACGTCGTGTAGCAATGGTGGAACTACCGTGTATTCCATGTAACAGTAGGTGCTTTCATCAATATTCTAACATTAAATCGTGATAAAGCTCTTGAAGTCTCTGAACAGTCTATGTAATCCAAAAATAATGAGGAATACAATGCTCATATATGAATGTGGTGGATGCAAAGGCTTAAGCCGTTAATGTCGAAGTTGGCGAAAGCAAGTGGACGAGTTTACTCAAATTACGCTGCGGAGCGAGTGAAGTATGCCCTCGTTCACTTGCGTTTTGCTTCCAATGCAGTTTATTTGGAAACTGAGATAGCACCGTGGAACTGGATATTGAATCGTGATATGGTAGGGGTGAAAACTGATCTCGATATCACCGAACATTAATGGACAAGTGCGTTGCGGTGCACCTTCGAATGAGGTAATCGCAGGAATACGGAGAAACTGTGAATTCTCTCTGCTGGATATATTCTAATTTCACGAATAAATTTGTATATTTTTACAATTAAAGGTGAGTATACATTCGTGAACGTATACAAAAAGAAAACTAGCTACGTGTTTCCCTGTATAGATCGGAGATTTGATACATCAGTCTTTAAAATAATATATCGCAAAGGTAAGATTGATAGATAAATGATAGAAATAGCATTTCGTTTTCGAAGCGTAAAAGATTCCATATATAAGCACGTCAAAGTAAATCGAAACGGGAGCATAAACTCTGTAAATGAATTTAGTTCTATCATTGGAAACCGTACGTTTGTTATTTTCTCCATTGCTATTTCAAGTATCAAATTATCTAATTCTTCTATAAAAAGGGTCGTTGTAAACGGGGGTCCACCGAAAATAACCTCACGGGAACTATCTTCTGATGAACCTGTCTGATCTGTTCTCTTTAATTATAACATACATCGCACTGTAATATTCTCTCCAAACCCAATACATTCTCTCAAAAACTCTAATTTGCCTGATTCGTTAATCATATCTGAGAGTTGTCAGCTGCACAAGCAAACAAATACATACACACTTTTAATACACACTACAATTTCATACACTGGACTCCCTAATGTCGAACGTTTCCCTCACACCTACCACTTCAGGAACCCTCGCCCTCCAGTGGTTAAACGTTAAAAACGTCGCTTTGAATAAAAAATAAACGTCGCTGCGTCGCTCGGTGGCGATATTTCCCTCATGTCGGTGGCCAGTACGTTGTCCTGCGTCCGCCCGATCGATGATATTAACGGTTAAATGGAAAATGCATGCCGCGGTAAAACGACAGTTATTTGGGTCAGACGCGGATATTCAGAGCGCGGATCGTGATAACGTTATTACCCGATGAATAAGACCGATCGTGCGCCGCGGAACGATGAGAACCACGGCTAGAATGAGCGTGTTTGCTCGGAATAAGATTTCCGGAATTTTGTAGAATAGCGGCTCGAAGAAGGGCGAATAGAGGGGGGAGGGGAGAGACTCGATATTGCGGAATTTCCATGGAATAGCTGCGAGAGGAACTTCACTGTTCCAGTGTCGCTGTTGCCACCGAAGCTAATAAGAGCAGCCGTGGTATTTTCCTCTTTCCTTTCTCTCTTCGCCCCGTAGCTTTTTCTTTCTCCTAACAATCGTTCGTTCGGTCAACCATCGCACGGAATTATCCACTTCTCCTTCCTGCGCGTTACACGCGGCAGTACACTATGAACGGAAGTTCATTCTGCCGGATCGAATTGTTTTCATTCGTGGGACCATTTCCCTTTGAGGTGCACCACAAATTCGGTGCTTCGTGTTTCGTAAGTAGATTCGACTCTCGCGATAGGAACAGTGCACATCGAGTTCTTTCATGCTCACTAGTACCTGCGCACTGAAACTGACTCCACGGCTAGTAGTCCACGGTGGTAGTTAGTGTGAGTTGACGCACGAGTCTTGCAGGATGGGGACCTTCGTATTACACCGATGTTTCTACAGAAATGACGCCGTGATTTCTGGCCACAGGCTTTCCACCTTCGTCACCAGAAGAAAGCGTGTAGCTCCGCGGCGCGATGTCGGTCGTCTCCTTAAATCTTCATTTCTATAAATCCGTTTCCTCGTTCCTCGCGGCTCGAACACAATGGCCGGGGCCCGGTCCCGGGGCAAGTCGGGATTCGTATTAATGATCCTTTCCATTCTGAGGCCGGAGCCAGCTGAAGTTTCATCCAGCTGGCCAGAATGTACCGTCGGGAACGGGGAGAATTAATATCGTGAAAAATTCGTCGGTCATAGCGGCGCCGCGCGCGGGCGCGCTGGCGCGACGGTAACGGGCTCCGGAGTGGTCCTCCTCCTCGCCCCCTCGCTCGGTGATTTCGTAATGGCGCATTTTCCACCGGCCAGAAATCGATTAATTCTGCTTATCAGTTCCGCCGTTCTAGTTGGAGGAGGTTCGCTGACGCGTCGTTGTCGGTGATTTCAATTATTATCCGCCGACGGGGCGACGATTTGTCCCGCATACGCCGGCCCGGTTAATTACTACGATTCATTATGATAATAGCACGCGAAACGGTACCGTCCCGGATCTGTGAGCTCTTTTTACCGGCGGCGGGGATACCGAGACGTGTAATTATTTCAAATCTCTGCTGGATATTACGTAGACGGAAATGGATATCTCGTTTTTGAATCTAGACGTGTCCGTTGGAAATTTGACGGCTGATGTTTGGCGAAACGGTCACAGTTTTTGATTCGACGAGAGAACAATTAGCTTCATGTAGAAATTAACGGAGAGCATTTCGTAGGATCGGATTCGTCGGTATTCGAGCAACGTTTAATGTATAAATTCTGCGCAATACGCTCGTAATCTGGCCACCACGGAACAATGACAAATTTGAAGCAGAATCGTTCTATTTTACAGGTGGAATCTCTTTTTGAATAATAAGGTAACGCTGGGAAGGATATACTGGTTGGGGAAGGTGGGACAAGACGGGGGAGGGCAAGACGGGGTACCCTCCTTATCTCGCGATACAAACGCACTAATCAAAATTGAGCATACGAGTTAGACGCGTCGCTATCGACGACGTCAGTGAGCAGCGTATCAGTGAAACATGTGGACGCGTGACGAAGTTAGATCAGAACTTATAATTCATTGGGACTTCTTTACTTTTTCCTTATTTTTAGCACCCGTGACAGCGATATAATAATGTAGAAGATCTCCGGTACATGTATGTGTTTCTGAGGCAGAATTTAGCTGGCTATAAGGTACGTATGTTATTTTATACTTTTGTAAATAATGTTTCGGGCAGTGTTCATATGATTGTAGTGAGGCGAGAAGGGGCATGATGGGGTAATGAAAATGAGAGTTACCCTATCATGCCCTTCACAAACTTAGATATAAAAATCAAAGTTTCTCATTGTTCCAAGATGGTTAGAAAATAAAGACGGAAGACGGACCGAGGAAAATGATACTTGTTTTCTATTAATTAGTCCAAAAGAATTGATTCCCTTGTGGAAAGGTCGATAAGCTGCCAAATATGTGGTAAATGGGCTCATTTTTTCTGTGTTGATGTAGGAGATGAGAATGACGAAGCTATACATTTGTGCCTCCTCTGTTGACCCAATAAATAATTACTTTATATTTATATTTTTAAATTGGTACCCCATCTCGCCCCACGGGTGGGGCCAAAAAGACTTTTCCTGAATTTTTTCGTTTCTTTTCTATTGAAACCTGTAAAACTTAGATTGATTCGCAGTTAAATTGAAAGACTTATTACCAAAGAATGGTTCAGACATAAAATTGATTACTTGATTATAAAAATCTGTGTTTTATTCATCATCAAACATTAACTACCCTCTCTTGCCCCACCTTCCCCTATAGTTACGCGTCAGTGATGGCACGTGCATATTTCAGCCAATATTTTACCATTCGCTCTGTTGTCCCTTTTTGTCCCTTATATCTGAATTAATATTGATGTAGCTTTAATGTCCTGTTGCATGAGAAGAAAGCATCGTATATTGATAAGTTCGATACACTAAATGCTTTGTTCCATGCGAGTGTTTGTGCACGGGATGGTATATTCTCTTCTGGTTTCGCCAGCGGCGGCTGATCCATCAAATACCAAGGCTTCGCGGAATGACGCCCTTTGTGTCTCTTCGATGGGCACACGGCGTCGAATCTTCTTCCAGAGGACGCTCGCAAAGTTCCCGGCAGACTTTGCCACGTCTACAGGTGTAAACCCATAAGCAGGGATCACCGATCGTAGATTTCGCTTAAGATTTACGAGGCTTCCCGTCCTACGCTACTACTCCACTCCGTTCCTCTCCAGCTTTTGCTCCACTTTCCCCTCGTTTCCTGTATCTTCGAACCCTAGACCGCTTCTCCTCGCACGTTCATGCAAATGCGCACGACAAATAGAAATCCCTAAAAGTTACTCCTAACTTTCCTTCGCATTTTACTTCCTATGTTCATTTAACAATTGCCTCTTTTATAAATTATAATCGAAATTGATTCTACCTCAAAGCAAATGATTTTACGGATCTATATACAGTAGCGGACAAAATAGTTACCACTTTATCGATATTCTTTATTTTTGTTATTTTTTAACGTCAACTTAGAACTGTAGTATTTATATGTTTAATATACATATTCTGATTGATAATTTAATGCTGTATAAAACCCAGTTAAAATTGAATTTATGTAACTAACAAAAAAATATTATATCATTGAACGGGATAACACACTTTTGGGGTCGACAGAGGAGTTACAATTATTGGTATTCGTTTGGGCCATCCAAAAAGCAGAAGGTGCCCTCACGAAATATCAAATTTTTTATTACTTTTCAAAAGTGATAACTTTTTAACCGCTTTAAAAGTGCATTGTCGTGTTTAATGTTATATAGGGCTTTTGTTTATTAGTTAAATAAATTCGGAATATATATATATATATATATATGAGGCACGTGCTGCAGTTTTAAGCTGATGGTAAAAAATAATAGAGGTAGGGTGGATCGAAAAAGTGATAACTTTTTTGTCCGCTACTGTATGAAGAGTGAGAGGGAAAAAACTGGGAATGCCCATTTTTCGGGATTTTGGGATTTATAGCATATTTTGTTGGTGGCAGCTGGGACTGCAGATCTGTTGAATCACAAAGGGTTATAAAGTTCAAATACCCCCGTAAGATAACGTTAAAGATTTGGTATAGTTAAAAACAGGAAATGTCCACTCTGCACTGGAACAAAATACAGAATGGCCCCAGTCTTTGAGTTTAATTATTTAAGAAGCAAATTATATAAGAGAATTAAATTCATTGAAGCTTCTTCCTTTACTGATGGGCTAAAGTATTAAAACTTAATTTCCTCGATAACGCTGTTTTGTGACATTTCCCTTTTTTCCCTTACTCTTCATATATGAAGACCTTTTCCTTGGTTACAATATCTAGAAGACACCTCTAAATTCCTACCTCTACGTACGCCGTATACTAAAAAATAATAAACGCATATTACATTTTCAAGTTAACTACCCCCGAACGCGTAACAGATTTCATATTTCGAAAGGGGGAAAATAATTAAACACGGTCGTTGAATAAATTTTCATCTTAATGCCGCTACAGCAGGAACGTATCGAATTTAAATCGCCTTCGTTCCGCGTGAAATTCAAATGCGCGAAATACGAATTCGTTAAACGATCATTTTCAATTTGAAGGAAAACGGGAGCGCCATTCTTGCGCGTGTTTAGCCAATCGAAATATGTTTGTTTCGCGTAACATCGTTTCAACGGGAATCGCACGCGAATGCGTGTGTATATATTTTTTAATATCAAGCAGGATTTTCAATGCGAACGCCACCTAGCACGTCGCGCGCAATCACCATCCACGGCACAGCGCGACGGTTTATCGGCATCAATGACTCGTAATTGTAATGAAACGTTAATCATGTAGAAGCAGATCCCCGCGCGAGTCCATTGCAACATGATTGCGTCGTACCAGGAGAAAGTACTCAGCGCTGGAATACGGAAAAGCGCGCTGGCTAGATGGCCGCCGGTCAACAACCGCGTATTTTGCAGTCGTTTCGCAACGATCATCGCGGAACCGTTTCCGCGTCTCGGGGTATCAAATCGAACGCATTTGCGGGGAATAATGCCGGATATAGTGGATGGGAGCGGTGGTTTTCCAGGTCGAGGTGAAAAATCGAGAAGCGGATTCCTTTGGTAAGCAGATCCTCTCATCCATATGAAGCGGATGAAATGGAAGTTGATACCGATGACAATTATCAGTAGTGTCCTGAATTCCATTCTTCCGCAATGTGGGGCACGAGATTTACAAAATAAGGCTTTGAAGTGTTTCAGTCTACGAACATAAGGTTCGTACGACGTTAGTTTGTTTGCAAATGTCCGTTCAGGCTGGAAAAGATGAGTTTCCGTAAGAGAGAATAGAAGAGGAGGGGAATTTCGGAGAATGTGTAATACGGGGGCGGTAAAAGTATTTGTTCAGCAACGCTTGAAAACAAGGTGAGCAAGATTTCTCGGGGATGAACTGCAAACAATTCTTAAACTTTCCAGCCAGGGCTCCCCTATCTGTATTCGGGCGTGGTTGAAAATTTTACTTGGTATTCCGCGCGCTGTTGTAACATTGCAATCGTGTCTTCTCAAAGCTCGGTTATTTCTACTCGCGCTCTTTCGCGATGAACAATGAGTCCCCTGTCACACACTGAATAACGCGGGGCACAAAGTATTAATTAAAATTTTAATTAAACGCCAGTGTAGTCGCGAAAGGAACTGTTCACTTAGAAGGTAACCGGCGCGCGCGAGTTCCTGATAATCAAATTCGAGACCGAGGCTGACACGCGCATCTGAAATCCAGTACCGCGAACGGGGCAATAAATGCTTTTTTCCCCTTGCCTTCCGCTTTCAATAATTTCGGAATGGTAACAAGCGTGAATTACAATTGCCCCCTGAAGTTCGGCGAGGGCGATAAATAAATTTTGAACTCCAAACGAGAACGTGGAAATGAAATATCATGAGAGTCTAAATAATTTAGTTTAGTTTTTGTTCCCAGAGGGTTACATATTACCTTCGCGTTTTGGCAGAGTGGCAGCTGCGTTTACACAGCCGTATATTCATAACCCTCGCGCGAATATCCGCCAGAAACTTTCTGAATGCCGTGTACGGGCTGTGACATTGGTTTTTCGGGAATTGCCCCGTGTCGATCGGCGTTGGTAAAATTTCATCGTAAACCGTCTTCCGCGAATTGCCACGCGCGTTATGAATTCTGAATGCTGGCCGAGCGATATTTCTCGCGATGACGATGGACGGGAATGATTTATGGTCGCACTTCGGCTGCGAGAGTAAAATACCAATACTACCCTCGTTCCCTCTTATTCTATACATTTCAACGCTTTCCAAAAGCTCGTTCCAGGCTCAATAATTTGTGAAGGATCAGATAAAAATGTTCTCAAATCAGAAGGCTGGTCTAAAAGTAGCATACCGAAAGAGCAAATGACCAACGTTCAAGAGTCACCAAGCTACTTGCCAAGAATAGAAGTCCTTCACCTTTTGGACACTGCATACACGGAACTTCTTTGACCTTCGACCCTTTCGATCTTCACCACCATGTCGAACTTCAAACTCCTTGAGATCTCTTCACAGTGTAACTTTGCAGACTTTATGCATCGTCAATATTAGACTTTATACATTTCTCTGTGTTTTCTATTCTACACTTTTGCAACCCCTTTTTTACAAACACTCCACATCGTCATTATTCTTCTCAATATATTAATTTCCAAATATATTAACTTCTCAATATATTAATTTCGAAATATATTAACTTCTCAATATATTAATTTCGAAATATATTAACTTCTCAATATATAAATTTCGAAATATATTAACTTCTCAATATATTAATTTCGAAATATATTAACTTCTCAATATATTAATTTCGAAATATATTAACTTCTCAATATATTAATTTCGAAATATATTAACTTCTCAATATATTAACTTCTCAATATATTAATTTCGAAATATATTAACTTCTCAATATATTAATTTCCAAATATATTAACTTCTCAATATATTAATTTCCAAATACATTAACTTCTCAATATATTAATTTCCAAATATATTAACTTCTCAATATATTAATTTCCAAACAGACGTGCATCAGAGCTAACAGCCAGTTGGGCAGAAATTTCGCGTGCGTCCTGCAGCCACGAGGAAAGACACAGCGCGCATACGTAGTCGCTGCATGGCCATCGAGGGATGTTCCTGATGCCAGGGCAGCCGGTTAGGTCACGCATGCAGATGATGTCCCTTGGGCCATAGAAGAAGCGCCCGGAGTGCCCGCACGTCACCCAATTCGGATTCCACCGAAACGAGTCGTTCCTCGTCGTGATACTCGTTTCCAGGCTTCCAATAAAATGGAAATGTCTCGGCTGCTGACACCGTGGCACGGGGGTCCTGGAGTTTCGGCTACGACAGAGGGGCGCGGGAGGGGAGGGTGGTTGGAGGCGGCGGGCGGAAGGTGGGTCACCGGAGTACTTTATTGTACCGCGGCGAAGTAAGCAGCATGTTGGCACGCGCAACATATATGGAAATAAACGTGGGGACCGGGAACGGGCACGTCCGATGTGGGACACCCCCTTCGATGGAACGCATCGAGTGCTTTTCATGGGAGCAGCCCTGTCTCGTAGCTTCTGTATCCCTGGCAAACAATTGAACTGGGACGTCACCGAGCGGGAAGGGGTAGGATTCGATACGTGTATCTAACCGTTGGAACGTTGGTCGTTCTTTTTTTGCTGGGCCGTGTCGATACGTTTCCAATAAGAATCCACCCCTTCCGAGGGATGGGGCGGATTCAATGGGAGCCCGCTGGAAACGTATCCTTCGGATGATGAATATTTTCCTCATCGGGAGGCGATACTCCGGCGAAGATTTCGTAGCTGTAACTATCGATGACGCCGATGCTCGCGCAGAGTATTAGCTCCTAATTAACGGTTGCATTTCGCGATTTTGTGGCTAGGCGAGTATCGTGAATTCTCGTCGACACAGACGATGATGCGCTCGCCGTTGATCGAAGCATTTAATTACACCGCGTCTCGATTTTCAATAATGGGATGCTTGAATGTTTAATTTTATAAATGCACAATGATTGCCATTCGCAATTCGGTACGGCTAATGCACGTCGGTTTACCCGAGGAATTATGGAATGGAATGACGTTCTATGGGGGAACGTAATGATTCCACGTCCAACGCGTAATCACATCGTGTACGCGGCTGCGTTTGTTCGCGCTCAAATAATAACGCGTGTAAACCCTTCGGCGGTAAATAATTCGTAAAGTAAATCCGATTAATGCTCATTGGATTTCAAATAATTGGGTGGGAAAATTACAGTGGTCATTGACTTTCTTCCATGAATCTCTCTGCCGCAGAATTCAGTACCATCCGAGGCAGCCAGCGTCAACAGAGGCGACATTACGCTTCCCTCACCCGTGACCACGTCAGACTTACGATTATCGCGTAAACGAGGTGGAAGACTAAGGGAACGGCAGAAGCCAAACAGGGAGGGGAGGGGCGGAGAGAATGCGCTGTTATCGAGCACATATGTCTCCGTGAGGGATGCAAACTCCCCATTTGTGTTGGCCCGCGTTAATGCGTTTCCAATAGCAATCTGTTCCATTTCCAGCGTGTTTATTCGAATAATTAGTTGCAGGGTAATCGGTGAAGAACTCCACCCAGACTGCTTCTTGCATCGTAACGAGCTTCGCCCATCGAAAGTAGGAAATGATCGATCCCGTTCAAACGTCACGCGACGAAGCCTCTTCCACTTTCCAAATTCGTAACGGGCTCGTAAGGTGCGTCCCAGAACGCCAAAGGCACCTTAGAAAATAGCAGTACTAAAAGTTCGGGTTAGGTTAGAAAAACATTACAATACCACGTTATTCGTATGTTTATTTAATATGTATTTTTGCATAAGTAACATAAAACAAAAAACTTTTTCCCGTATAAAATTTAAAAGCAAAACAGAACTATGTCCCAAAATGATAGGGCCACTTAACTAATCTTTATAACATTAATTAATTTTATTGTGTATTACATTATTAATAGCCTATGAAACCACCTTGTTTTGAAATAACCTTATACACTCTATTTGGCATTGAGTTCACCAGATTCTGCATATGTTTTTCTATAATTTGGTATACTTTTCGTGATAATATACCCCACAGATTCTCTATGGGGTTTAAATCAGGAGAGTATGGCGGCCAAGTAATTACCAATATATGTTTACTTAGGAACCACTCTCTAGTTGATAATGCATTGTGAATAGGTGCATTTTCCTGTTGGAATTGATACACTCTATTATTAAATTTGTCTAAAAATGGTAATAAATTGTTCTCGAGCATAATTTGATAGTCCCTAGCTTTCATTCGTCCGGAAATAAAAGCTAAAGGTGCTTTAGCCGTCCCGCAAAATGCACCCCACACCATTAGACTTGCACCACCTTGTTGGCATTTTGAAAAAAGAAGTTCCTCTTTTCGAATATCATGCCAACAAGATATCCAACCGTCTGGCCCATCTAAATTAAATTTTTCTCGTCGCTCCAAATGATATTCTTCCATTCAGTCGTCCATGTCATGTGTAATCTTGTTAATCTTGTAATAATTTATCTTATTTAAAGGAGGCTGCTTTTTCATCTTCTTGCATTCTAACTGGCCTGATGACGTAATAAATCTATGAACGGTGGATTTTGCTGCTCCAATTCCTGGTAAACCCGCTACTGCGCGAACACTTGTCGTAGAATTACTCATTGCTCGCAAAATTCTTCTTTTTTAGCGAGTCTTTAGTGTAGAGGGGCGCCCTTTTGATTTCTTTTTACCATAATTTTCATTCAGTAATTTAAAATTAGAAATAACATGTCGGGAACGTTTCATTCTCTTTGCAATTTCTCTGATTGACATGTTGGCTTTAAGCGTTTCAGTAATTTGCCCTTTTTCGAAATCGTTAAGCATTTTTCCTCTTAAAAAGCGATAAAGCTAACCAAACATTGTTGCCAATATCGTAGCATTATTAGTAGGCTCTATCACTTTGGGACATAGTTCTTTTTTGTTTTTAAATTTTATACCGGAAAAAGTTTTTTGTTTCGTGTTATTTATGCAGGAATACACATTAAATAAACATACGAATAACGTGCTATTGTAAGTTTTTTCTAACCTAACCGGAACTTTTAGAATTGTTGTTTTCTAAGGTGGCTCTATCATTCTGGGACGCACCTTACGTTTCGTTATACAGAATCGAGCTGAAGGGAAACAATCGTCTGGGCGCGCGAATCTTGCGCGCCGACAATAATAACGTTTTAATTGAATTACATCGACCGCAACAGGGCTGCGCGTCCGAAGGGACGCGTCAAGTGCCTTTCATGAGACGAGACCGCCGGTGTATAGTCTACCGTAATTATTGTCCCGAACTGCGTAGCCCGTGGTGCTTCGCACGTAGCGCTGAGTTAATGCGACCACTTGGAATGGGAACGTTTTAATTAACGTCCAGGATTAACGAGAACCCGAACGAGACGAAAAACTGTGGACGCTGCGGTACTTATAAACGTCTTGATCGAACGATGATGTGCCTTTAAGAATGCTGCTGGTGTGCAAGTTTCTATCTCTATTAGATAGTTTTACACAGATAGTCAGACAATATTCGTAAACTATTGGAGACCGCACCTTTCCCTCCTACGATCTATACTTCTCCACCGTTCTTATAACTTAGCACCGGTTAAAAACAATTTTCCAGGGAAACAGAAGGGAAAGAGTGTAATTGGAGAAGGGGTGGAAAGCTCGGATCTAAAAGATATTATCAGGGGCGCAGCTGTAAATTATTATGTTGTCGAGTGCGTGAAATCACATCAGTTACGTTTGATAGGTCGTATCAAGGGCTTTCCGTGGGACAAAGCTGTCGGTGTCCACTAGTTTTGTCACGAACTGCCGTTACCCAAGGGGTTTGCGGAAGGATTAAGGGGTGACACGATGGACCGCACATTCCGCACATGTGCGACGTATCCGATCCTTTCACGTTCCTGTCACTGCTTTGATAAATCGGAATTAAAACGCATCCCCGTAGATACAGCTCGCCCCCACCCCCTCCTCCCGCCCACCCCCCGCCGTAGGTGAGAGACACCGTTCCGTTGTGGAGGATGTATTTTGCGAGACACAAAAGAGCCTTCCGATGACATGGAATTTCGATAAAAATGCACACGTAGAGGGAGAGGCGAAGGGGGCAGGAGGAAAAAAATCGATGTGAAAATAATTATTGAAAATTGTTTTATACCGTACGAAGCGATTCCCATACCTGTGGTCTAAAAAATTTTCTTGCAAATTTGTTTACTAGAGATATCAAAGCAATGGAATTCTAATACAATTTGGTTTCAATATCTATAACAACTGTGTTTATTGGAACAACATATGCTTCTTGATAACTAGATGAATAAAAAGATCTCTGAATGAATTTTCAACAGAATTTGCTTCGTTTTATTATACATTTCTGTGAGAAGGAGACACCGCTAAACTCATTCAGATACATCGAATAAGTTACCAATTTAAAAACTAACAATTCTGTGCGATACTGTAGATTTTCTCCCCAAGAGGTAACTCCTCCTATGATTGTTCCTAATCTTTTCTGCTCGCCTGACTACGCGCGGTCGTATTTTGCTTGTTCGAGCACGTAGCCGGGCAATCTACGCCTGGCTGACAAACCACGGACCCGTTCTACTTGCCACTCTACGTGCTCTCGTATTCTACTCGTTTGGGACGACTTGTTCACTTTTTACCTTCTTTCTGGCCTCGATTAAATTAAAAGCTGCGTAAATGCAGTATGGGTAGGCCAAGATATTTCAATAAACGACGATTGCTTCTATTACCGGCTGGTAAATAGGGTACGAGAAATTCTAGAGACTTAAAAGGCGGTACGGTGGAGATACGTTATCAGGGAACGTGAGCTACTAGCGGCACAATATAATAGCGTGTCTGGCACATACTCGGCGAAACAGTAGCGAAGCAGCCGAGTCGTCAGCTCGCGCCAGCGTGTACACGCCGTTTCGCGGCCGCCAGTCGAGATATGCTCGCCGGAAGCGTGTGCACGCATACCAATGAGCGTTGCGGATGGGAACGAAAGCGTCACAGTTGTGACTCAGTTTGCGCAGCACAAGCGAGAAAAAGATTTTACGAGCAGAAAGGGGGAAAATCGAATAGGCGTCCATTTGGAGGTGGCCGCGATTTCGAGAGCGAAACGCGCGGGCCCGCCTGTGTGCCCGCGCGAGCCTGAATGGCAATTTGAATAACGTGCGCGGGCAAAGTAACTTTATAGTGAGAGAATAAAAAGTACACGAAACTGTGTTACAGTGTTTAAGGGGGGAATGGAACAGCGGGGACCCGCGAGGATTATCGTGGGTAATAATTTCAAAGTCACGAGTTCAAAGATTGTATTCGAATTTTATAATCATTCCGCAGTGAAAGGAATTTGTCGCTGGCAAGTTCTCTGATCTGTTTAAGCAAGCCACTCGGATATAAACTACCTGAGCTCCACAAACTACTCCAGTTCCCATAATGCCCTACTACCTTCTCACGACATTTCGATCGTCTCGGTAACGATGCTCGGTTCAATTGAATATTCAAACGACTCCACGGTACGTAAGAAAAAGTATAGATTACAAGGGAAACGTTTAGAGGTTTCTGTGCTCTTGGCAACCGACGCCGCTATGAATACTTGCATTCTGGCCACCATCCAAGAAACATTACAATACGTTCCGCCGTTACACCCCCGACACATGTGTCACGCATACTCCCACGTCATTTATAAAATGTCTCGTATAAACGAGTAGGTATTAAGATCCCACTGCACACTGAATTTCGCGTTATCGTTCTAATAATTGATCGAGGCCACAGAAGTGTGTGTTGCAAGAGATGAAGGAGGACGTATTGGATTTCATTCTTATCCAATCGAGAGAATTTGTTTTGCCTTTATTCTATTTAAGGGTTTTTTACGAGGTCGACGAAGGGTTCTTTTGCAATCTTCCGTTCAATTAAGTTATCTTTGCGGCATGAGAGTATGCAATTAGCTTGATTTATTGGAGAAACGGGATCAAAGGGATCTCCGTTCTTCAAACAACCGTTTTAAATTACCGAACTCTCCTAACCTCCAATAACCTTCGTAGTACCACTGTATAGATCTCTTTTGTACAACGACAAATAATTAATCCTTGACGAAAGTGTATAAGCAGTAAAATTCTCATTATTACAGAATAGGGACGCACAGTTAGAATGTCGCCAAACCGAGTTAAGGGAGGATAGCGCCTTGTTGAGCCGAAAAATATATAATTCTGTGTGAATTTTTGGTGAAAAACGGTTCGACAAATTAATTTGAGGTTTGGCAGGCTGTTTTATTGTATCTTGAACTATTATTCTGAATTTTTGTGTGACGGTGAAAAAAATCATGGCAGATACAGAGAGAGAGAGAGTTGAAAAATAATCGGGTGGCCCTGGCGTTGACGAAAAGTACTGTAAGGGTTATTTGAAACAATAAAAGAAAAAGAGATTTTTAAACTATATGGCTGGTAGTAGATTTGTTGCCGTATCTGTTACCGTTCCTTTTTTATTTAAAGAAGTTTTCCCGATTTTTAGGCAAAACCTTTCTCAGGCTCAAATCAGGGCGCTTCATCTTCTTCAAAAGGCTGCCATTTTAACATTTTTTTTTATTTTTTTTTAATGCATCTATTACCAGCCATAACCAGATTCATATAGTTTAAAAACCTCTTTTCCTCTTTGTGTTTTGGATACCCTTACAGTACTTTTCGTCAGCCCCAGGGCCACCCGATTATTTTTCAACACTATCTCTGTATCTGCCATGTTTTTTTTACTGTCACACAAAAATTCAGAACAATAGCTCAAGATACAATAAAACAGCATGCCAAACCTCAAATTAATTTGCCGAACCGTTCTTCAACAAAAAATTCATAAAGAATTACCTATTTTTCCGCCCAACAAGGCGCAATCCCTTCTTAAGTGTACTAATAGTACACTTACAAATGTACATTTCTTTTTCAATTAATTACAAAGAAATAAAATGATGCTGAGCTTCAATCTTTCATTGACACAATGTTTAGTAATATCATAAGCTTTAAAAAACGTGTTTTTTTTACAAAAAAATATGCATTATATGTAGATGATGCTACAGATAAATCATTATAGAGGCTTTTTAAAAAAGTTTCTTCTGTTTTGCCGTGATAACTCAAAAACGATAATTCCAATCGATTCAAATAAAATTCGAGCACGTTCAAAAACTATATAGATTAGGCCTGAACCTAAATTGAATTTAATAAAAACTCTAAAAGAAACTAAAGTCTCACCTTCGTCTAACGAAAAACACAGTTTTTTGAAAATTCGGCATTTCGTAGTTTCCATTTTGATAATTCTGCTTCTTTTATAGGTTCAGTGCGGAACCAGAGATATTCTCAAATAGAATTTACAAGCAGGTCATTGAGTTTCATTTCGTTTCGACAAAATCGCTCCAAAACAAAAGGACTTTTTTAAAAAACTTCTTTAATGATCCACTCGTAGCGGCATCTATAATGGATATTTTTGGCGAAACAAAAATGTTTTCTCAGCTTCAATTTACTTCTGTGTAATTACTTCAAAAAGAAATGCTTCATTTTCGACAAAAACGACTGTCTAGTACCCTTAAGTGCTTCTTAATATTAATATCGCCTCCGCAAGGCCCTCCGCTACTCAAGCACAACCTCCACCCTTATTCGAAACTCCCAATTCCACCACATTCATATTTCTACGGTTTCATTACCTTGAAAAATCAACAGACTGCGACATTTGTACATCTCGCAAAGTAGATATATAAAGTCGAAGAGCACAGGAAGAAGAACCTAAGAAAAAATAGGCTGAAGCCCCGTTCGTACTTGCAGTCTTGTGCTTTTAGAAATTCAACGTTACCATCGACCTCCAATGAATTTTCACTGATCCAGTTCTGTCGGTTCAACGCGATGTCCGAACTATATGCACGCTCATAGATGAAAATGGGTCACCGCGTATATCGCGATCCCTGTTAACGATACTACGTGTACCGTGAAGTCGAAAACGCAGAGAAACGTGCCCCGGCCGGAGCAGCGCCGTTGGATGAGCATCGATTCCATCTATTCCAAGTAAATACAGAGCAGTTGAACAAGCGAACGAGCTGGATTTGTGATGGGTAATCGTCATCGAGCAGCACCGCTGCCGCGTAAGTTTCCCAGTCGCCGGGTCCACCGCGGTCGCCATACAAGCGACACGGTTCGAAAGAAACGGCACATGAAAATGAATTTTTTCTCCAGCCACGCGGGATCATTGGGTAAATGTTTGGTTTGGATCGTGAGCCAGTGTGCTTTTAATTTCTCGCGCTTCTGTGCATAGGTGACTCCGTTATGAAACTCGCCTCTGTCGAATGCCTTCTATTTCACGAACAAAGGTGAAATACCACCTAAGCAGTGGCTCTCTGTACCACAAATATTAAATCGACGCTTAAACGCAGTGCTGTAAATTTCGAATACGCGTCTACGGTCACCTCGCACATTTTCAATTGCACGTTGAGACAAAAACCGACCGAATTAGCATATCTGTAATTCGATAAGCCCACTCTTCACAAGCTCCAGGCAAATAAGGGGTTTCTTGAATATTCCCTTCGGAAGTGCACGGTGTAGGATCACGAGCGGAATACGTGTCTGTCCACGCGTGATACGAGATTCTGATTGGACGGGCCGGGCTCGCGCGTGTATCTCGATTCCGGTGTCAAGCGATCGCGACACGCGAACCTGGAGGGTTTGCCGCGGCAGCGGGGCGGCTTCGTTTCGCCGGGGATAACGTATGCATGGAAGGAATCCTGATGAAAAGATACTCAGAATTGAATTTAGCGCGACGTGGCCGGGCATCGTCGTTACGAATAACGCTGTTTCAACTGCAGCACTCGAGGGCCCGGCGTTTATGTAACGCTGCTCGCCAGCCTCGGTGGCTGCATCGCTTGCACGCGCGAAAATTTCGCGTACCCGCTAATGACTAACACACACCAGCCGGCATTTGACCTTTCCTGCTTGAATAATTGACCAGAATTGGAGGCTCTTGTGTTGCACGGAGAATTCCACTGAAAACCGGCTGCAGCCTTTTGGCTTTGTAGCACTTAGCAGTGGGATGGATAACTGGGAAGGAATTTCTTGATATTATTAAGTCGGCATTCTGGAATGCTGGGTGTTTAATATCGAATAAAAGGCTTGGAGTGTTTTGAATCATAGATGATTAGTAGAGCAGTTATTCTTGTTTTCAATAATGTCTGTAATTCCTGTAAGCTGGGTTATAGAAGGATGATCGGATTGCATCGTTTCTGAAGTTCCTCTGAAGTATTTGGTGTATTTATTTATTGCCCCTCATCTTGGAGCAGCAAACAAAGGCGTAGAGTATCTTCGACTGGAAAGTAGGACGAAGCTCTAAACAAAGAAGAGCGTTCCGTAGATGTAGTCTTCGTGTGTTGTTCATTAAGTAAACTTAATTACCTATTTCGTGGAATACTATTCGGTTTGTTTTTGCAGTGAAGAACATCGTTCGTACTAGCGCAGTTCGTTGCCTGCGATGAGAAGTGAAAATGAGAGGAAATAGCACTCGTAACAGGAATTTTCCTACGCAAACATTTTTATATCCTCGCTTTCACTTTCAGCAGACGATAAAAGTCTCTGACCCGCGCTTCACTACATTTTAATCGAGCACTAGTCGTAAAAAGCTATGTACCTAGTGACATGTTATCCGAATAGACGCTCGTGTTGCGTTGGCTATCCTTGCAACGATGTTTACGATGTTGCACGTCGTCGAATTTCGACTTCGGCCCTTAAACCACCATTCGTTTAATCATTTACCACGCCACTCGGCGAAAGGGCGTCGAATGTCCTATAGGTGGAGCGATTCAAAGGGTCAAAGAAGTGTTTGGTACGTGCCGAAGTAAATGAACAAGCAGACAAAGCTAGTGGGCAAAGTGCATGGCCGTAAAATGAAAAGGGAAACTGCTGTTGGTGGTGTGAACTTGTTAGACATTATTGAACACACATCTCTGGTAATACAGAGATCTCGTTCAATTGTAACTTGAAGACATTCCAACATTCCCAAGGCACTTGCGAAGCTTCGTACAAATAGTTACCTAGAGTTAATTCTTTAGTAAATATTCACTCCCTTAGGGGAACAGTACAAACTCAAATAAAATCCATCGCAACACCTTATCCACGGATCTACATTTAACACACGTTTCAAAATTTAAACTGCCTCTTGCGTCCCTTTCACCCAAATCCCAGAAAATACGTGAAAAGATATACGTTCCCCAGTTCTCAAGTTCAAGAATCATCGTCCCACAAAGGCCACTAAATGGAACTTCTCGATTTTCGAGGGGTTCGTTCGACGTCTGAGTTCCGTCTGAAAGCGAAAGTTTTGACGAATGTCGTGACAGTAATTTCGATCGAAATAGAAAGTGTACCCATTGACTACACCCTCCGATTGTAGAATGGTGTCGAATGGGCCGTGAGAGCCGAAATATGTAGCCAGTTTTCGCACGAGGCACCCTATACCACCTTTCCTGCTTTTTGTGGCGAGTCAGCGACGCGTCCGCATCGTCGGTCGTTACGTTATACCGTCGCAGATTCGCGCAGAATTTAAAGTCTCCGGCAACGACAAGATGGCCAGCGAGTTTAAAATTAAGGCAGTGGTATCGCGGTCGGTGTGCACTCAGGAATTTAACAGCCTAGTGTAAGTACACACTTAGTGGAGTATTACCGTGAGCAGGGTGCCGGAGTGCGCGGCTGCGAAGCGTTGAGAACCAGGAAAGAGTATTGTAATCACTTTACCGTAACATCAAGATAACGTTACGCTAACCGCGAGTGGATTTCTTACTAATTGTGCTACCGAGGTAAAAATCTGTGTCTGTGGAAATCTCAGCGCTTCAGCGTAACGTGCGCAACAGCGGGGTCCAGTTCAGGAATGGCCTCGGAATACAGTAGAAAGTCTCATGTAAGCGAATGTCCCGTTTTACCTCGATTTCAAGGTAGAGTCAGATCGCGTTAGAAGAATTCGTTGGAAGGGTTGGAAATCGTGCATTCGCATCGTTTTCACATATTCCATATTTCATCTCGCGGCCACGCCGTTCCATTGACCACGGATAAAGGAACCGAAGCTACCTACCATCATCTCCAAAATAAAATTATCACAAAGACCATCAGACCGAATATTCATCATGAACGCTGCCATTACAGCAGTCCCGGGCACGAGATTAACGCGAAATTAATTACAAAGCCGGATACAATTCGTGCCCCTCTCGTTTAATAACCCCCACTCGCAAACACGCTGTTTAAACGACTTTTTCCGCGGTGGCGGGGGAGCGATTTATCTCGCCCGATAACGTTGCACCCCCCCTTCCACTCCCAGTATTATTGCATGCTGCGTCGCATCACTGGCCGCCTCGAATTGCGATAGGCTAGGTGTTCGTAGGAGAGCGTGGCGCGTGCGGCGCCGTGCGTGCCGGGCAATTTGGAAATTAAGGCGGCGCCGGTAAGCGAGCGTCGCGTCCATAAATTCACGGCTCCGCGCGATCGTACCTTCATGCCCGGTGCATTATCGCGGATACGTCTGCTGTTTGCCGCGAGACGTTGCAGGGCGGCTCGGCGAACGACGATTCAGTGATTTAAGGCGTCCGTGCACGGACGCGAGCGACGCGCGGCGCGTCACGCGAGTTGCGTGTGCGTCGCGACGCGTCACGCGTAACGTGACTAATGCGAAAGCAGTGGAAGCAGCACGACCCCGGGCTGAGAGGGAGAAAAGCGGACGGAAGTGGCGAGGATTATGGTCGGCACTGAGGGGAAAGGTGAGTAGTATAGCAGGAGGATTAATCGGGCGCTTGGTGAGTGGTGAGACTGTATGACTCGGCTGACGTTCATTCACTAGCGTGAAAGGTATTCTTAGTTCTTATAATTAGTGATGTTTCGGTGAAGGGGATTTGGATGATAGATTAAAGTGGATTTAGCGTAAGTTAATGGCAGGGGAGTATGTTTATATGAAGTAGCATGGATCAGGGATAAGGTATGTTCAGGTAATAAGGCCCACCTGTAATTTATCCTTGGTAGGTCAATCCACAATCTTGTTAATGCCATTTATTGGCCATTTATTGGCATTTACAAGGCTTTTAAAATTCTATTAATTTCCGTATTTGTTGCGTTCATATATTGTTACAAATATTACAGTGTATAGTTTAATGTCCATAGATTTCTATAAAAAAAAAGTTTTCAAAAATATGCAAAAGTTTTTTGTTAAAAAAATATAGTACCTTAGATGGGCCTTATTACCCGAACTTACCTTACCAACTCTATTCGACGATTTCCACGATCTACGCCACGAGACGCTAATATATCCCATTTATTACTCCTATCATAAGACACTCTTCCATCCCACATGCCCAGAAACGGGATCAGCAAACGTCGGCAGCACGCGCACTTCAACCGCGGATCGTCTTAAGCGGCATTAGAATTCCGTGATGCGTCGACGGCGTAACGCTCGTCTCTTTTGAATTCCATCGAAATGGTAACATTTTGCAGCGATATCTCGCGCGTCACGAGGAAATAGCTGGCGGCGTGTCGGTTGACACGCGTCTCGACTAAATTCGTCATTGATCTCGAGCACGTTGCCAGTAAGTCTTTCCGATCGCGTCTCTCAGGGTGGTTGGGGTGAGAGGCTTCAGGAGGACGCTTTGCTCCCCTGGGACCATAGGAGCCCCATCCCCCCCTCCTGTCGCCACCCCTCCTCCTTGCGTTGGAACATTTAAAGGCCGGGTCTGCGCACGTACGCGAAAAACGAAAATTGTGGCCTGGTCGTGTGACAGGCGGAAGGAAATGGAATTTTCGCACCTGCAACCCACACCACGGGGCAGGCGGCGAAGGGACGCTAATGCCGGCGTCTCTCGTTTCTCACCCCCTCGGTCGGAAGAAAAAAAAAGGTTTAGTCACGTTCGCTCGAGCATCGATCGGCCGGCGGTCATGAGGCATCGGAACCACGATTCACGTAAACTTCCTTACTCCTCCAGCGCGGAGACTTACGACGACGAAACTGTTCATGAATCGTTAACCGGCGTTACGATAGCTACCGTTTCGCCAGGCAGGATGATGTAAAGGTGTCGAAGAATTTAAGGGCACGTGGTGGTAGCGGGAATAAATGGAAGTGACCGGTCAATGCACGTAAGTTCGCGGGTCCTCCGTCGTCAAAATTATTATCGATATAATATACCGAATTATAGCAGCGGCGAAATAAAACACCTTCTATATCCAAGTCAGCTTATCGACGATACCGTCGCGCGTTAAGTTTCCATTGGCACTTAAAAAGAAACTGAGCTTTCTGAGTCTTATAAATGACGAATTAATTCGTCACCACGTATTCAAATCTCTTCGAACTCTGTCCGACATAGTTCTCCGATCCTCTTTGACAGATGCGCTATTTATAAATGCTGCATTTCCACATTTCCTGGAAGCTTGTGTACTGCCTACCCTTTAAGCTCTTGCTCCTGTGTTTGGCGCCGCCTGGCTACAAAAGAAATCGTTCCCTGGCAAAGAGAAAGGCGCGCGCGCCAGTGAAATTTCGTCCACCCACCCCCGGCCTTCCCGACCCTCCAACGGTTCGTTTTCGTTGCTCTTGTCTCAGTTCGCCGCGCGACGGGCCACTTCTGCGATTAAAGTTTAAACTTCGAAGCGGCGGTCGTCGTCGGACCCGCTACCTTGCCGCGCGCTCTCCTGACCGACAGCTTCTTAAGCAAGGGCAAGAAAGGAGTACTTGAAATAATTTCCCTGGAGGTCGGCCGTATATAAACGAATACAGACCGCCCTTATTGCGGCGAATACGCTCGCCGACTCGCGGTACAGTTGCATTAAGAATGCGTGGAATAAATTAGACGTGACTCGGGAAATTGGTTATTCAGCATCGCGCTGTTCATTAGGGGAGCTAATAAAGCCGTTGTAAAAGAAACTGTGCCAGTCTTGATACTATCGCCCCACATCCGACGAATTCTGGCCTCTTTAAAATTTACAGAATTTCCTCGCGAACCCCTGGTAAAGTTCGCAGATCGCCCCTTTGTGGAGAACAGCGTTCGCGTCCGCGAGAATTCGGTTAGCAAGGGAAGGAATGAAATTTAGCCGGAGCTAGCAGGTGGATCTTCCAAAAAATGAAAGGTCAATTTAAAGTATCTTTTTCGTTCGCGCCGCGCCACGCGAAAAGGGTTTTAAAAATTCACAGCATTCGCCCCAACTTGCAGCGGAAGTTTCACTTAAATTCAATGACCACTATTAGGGTAATTTCTTAATGAAACAGGTCCTGGAACGGGTTCCAGGGAAACGCCCGCGTCGTCACAGCGGCAATGGCGGAACAGAGAACCCAATGATGGCAATTAGCTTGTTCGCCGTAAACGACACGGTTACACTTGTACACGCGTGCAGTTTACATTCTCTACGGTTATAAATCAACGAACTAAGGCGACGCACGCGGCAAGTAGTTACCAGAATTCTAGCACCGAAAATTTCAAATTGCTTCGAAATTGACTCGTTTTACAACACGTTTCTGTATTTCCTTTTATTTCGCCGATTCCCGTTTATTTTTTTTTAATTTGCTGCGGAAGGAATTCGTCGAATTCGCGCGATGCCGTTACACGGCACTGTCGCGTCGTAAATTGAAAATCAACGGGCGGCGCGTGTTTTTTCGATATCGTGGCTCGTTACGGGCTGGCACATTTCTTTCCTCTCGATTTGATTGTCTCGAGGGTTAATGAAATTTTGACGCTCACCACGCCAATGGACACGGATTATTACGCGCTGCACGCGCAAAGTGATTGGACGGATCTTTAGCGATTTTAATTCGCCCGCCCCGTAATAAAGGGAGGCTGAAACGCACGCATTCCAGCGAGCTCGTAAATGCGCTATCGTAAATTCGATATGTTTCGCGCACTCATCTCCAGCGACTTTAAATTTACGACGAGCCTGCAGGAATAAATTACCAAAGCGGCGCGATAAAATACACGGTATCGTGCTGGCAGAAGTTCCGCCGCGGGTTAAGTTATTTTGCACTCGGCGAACTTGCGTCTTCGAATGTTTGTTTGACTTTCTTCGGGATTCCCGTTGACACGTTCAGCAGGAGAGAATTCGTGTTAATTGAATGAAAACCTGGTGCCTTTTGTGCCCCACAATTGCCGTCAGCGGAAGGGAATAGTATACAACGATGCTTTGGCTCCGGTTGCTTAATGTTTCCTGTTATTGTGGCAGTTGTCCTGCTCTACGATGCTTTGTGGTTTTCTGCGGTACGTTCATGATTTCTTTTTGCGAGGGAAGAATGGCGAAGCGCTTCGTCAGAGGGCAGAACAAATTATACGAAACGTTTAGGAATCTTTTTCCCACATTTCTTCTTTGTCCTGCCCCTTTCGGACCGATGGAGGAAGAAAAGGAATTACCTGAGTTCGCGTAATATACGAGAGGTTAAACGTAAAACGGCTCGCAGGACACTTCATTGAATATTTATACAGAATCTACATAAAAATTTGGGACAGGAGAGCACTTACGTTCTTCGCTAAATCCTATTTATATCCTCGCGTGTATTTCCCCCACGAGTAAAGCGATGCAACATGCTAATAAATATCAATAAAACCGCCATTATTGCACTTTGGGGCAATATAAATGATGAAAACCTCTGTTCTAGAAAATTTCAACTTCGTTGCTAAACAAACGCCAGTTACCCATATCATACAAACGATATTACCTTCGGGATCAATTTATCAAAGCAAATAACATTTATTTCAGCGGAATGCATTCTGAGTTTCTGAATATTCCTACCAGGTTTGATCAATGAGCATCGGGTTTGATCAACCCCAACAACCCCAGCTTCCCTGCTTTCAATTATTCCCACCGTTACCAGCAGCGTAAAGAACGCTGCGCCCTTACAGCGTAATCTCCGACGCATCCATCATGCGCGTATAGTAACCTCGATGCAAGCTTCAGCGAAGAATATTTCCTCTAATTCTCCCGGGATAACAGACGAGTTTTCAAGTTTCCGAGTTTTCCATTTACGACTGTTGGTCTTCGGTTTGCTGTAGTCTCGAAAAATTGACAATCCCTATTCACTGCATACGAATCCATCGTTCTAGAAAAAGATGATTCAAACTCGTATCTTCTGTTCGCCGAGATTGTTTACACTATATTGCTTGAACCGAGCTATCCGAGCTTCTTAAGGAACGTTATATTCTTACTATAGGTATCCTTCTTCTTCAGCCAAAAAGTACCTAATTGCTGCTTTCAGAACTATGCGATATTCACATTGCTATGTTACTTTATATCGCGGCATAGGATGCTGTGAAGATCGTAAAACTAATTCAGGGTTGAAGGAGCAATCTGGAGCAGCCAATACGACCCTTTGCTTCGCCTATAGCCAGCAGGAAAACGGAATTTGAATGGGAAGGATAGGTGACGCGCGCGGATCCAAACGAGAAGCATCTCGAAGGGGTTCGGGCGCATGAATTTCTTGCTGCCGGTTCAGCCAACTTCCGGCATTTATATCGGGCTCGATCAATAATGCATGATGCTCCCATCGAAGCGGCCTGGGACGGAAGTATCGCCGAAATGGAAATGGACGCCGGACCGTGGGTTTTTTTATTTTTATTTTCGCCGGGGAAAAATCTATGCCGCGGATCGATTAGTTTAATTGAATAGCCATGGATATAATGGTGAATCGGTGAAAAATATCGCGAAAGCTCGGTGAAAAGCCACCCGTCGCTCTGAAGGGATGAAAGGATCGTATAATGTTTATCCGGTTTTAATTGGAATTTGCGCGTGCAAGAGAAACCCAGGGCTATTTCGATGAAATCGTTACGTTTGATGGGACGCCATGGTACACGTGTAAATTGGCGTGGCTGTCGTACGGTCTTTAGTCCATTTCGAAAACTCCTCCGTTCTTTTTGTCCCTGTATTTTTGACATATAGGCAAGGGGGTACGTGTGTTTCCCTCTGGACCTCCACTTTTTCCACCCGTTAATAGAGAGTTCTCGTCAACGTCAACGTCAACATCATCCCGACGTTTATCGGGAACTCTTTCGATAGCAACAGTGTGGCTGTCGACCTGGGAACTTCCAATCGATCGACTCGATTCGTTACGATAGTTGCATCCACAACAGAGTTGCTGCGATCGTAAAATATCGTCCCATTGAAGGAGTGTTTCAAGACAGATTGGGGTAGAAAATTGAGGCGATTACTATAATTACCTTAGGGTAAATCCGGGAGACGCAGTTGGGCTGGAGAGTTGGTCGAAACAATTGACTCTTAGAGAATTAATTGTTCTAAACCTTAACACACTTTTGGATATACACAGATGTAGAGTCTGAATATAGCCAGTCGACCAACTCTCCAGCCCAACTGCCTCTCCCGGATTTATCCTATCCTATATGGTTGCACTAATAATACTCGAAAATTAGTATTCAAATACATGCCTTCAATTCTCGACCACCACTGCTCACTAGTTTCCTTTTGTAGCACAATTCGTCGACTCGTACCACTGCCTCAGTAATCAACGCTCTCTTTCAAATCTTTCATGGTTGACAAAGTATAACACCCCGTGTCAAATGCGAAATAGTCTCCACAGTTCCGTTCTGTTTCTTTAATTAAACCACACGCGTACCTTCATATCTGATTCATGCGCTTTGCGCTGGAAAACGTGGCCAACGGGGGCCAGAAATTTCAGACCACGAGAGAACGTTATTCGACTGGAGCCAGCGATCGTTCCCAGGACAATTCCCGCGGTCCTTTAAAAGTTCGGAAAATATAGCAAGCTGGACGACACCGAACAAGAGCATTCCGCCGTCTTTCGCTTATTTCCCGGCCGTCGGAAGTCTGCTCACGTCCTCATCCGTTAAGCTACTTCCTCGACGAGCAAACATCCAATAATTCTGTTCGTGCTTCTTTCCGTGGGCCGAGACGTTACAGTTAAGGTGGATTCGTAAGGACTCAATTACTCCCGACGAAGCGGCCCTTGCCACTTTCTAATAGGGACGTTGAAGAATATCCCGGATGATTATCTTACTGGATCAGAAGAAAAAGAAATTCTTCCGCCTGTCCTCTGTCAGCTTTACTTGGGAGGAGCAAAATGTCAACCGGACACTCTGGGACGTTGCAATCAATTTTTCGATGAATTTGCAACCATTCTTTCCACCACAATAAATTAATATCCTTCCTGATTATGATTCCTCGATTGCTTGGGAAGTTCAAGCTTCTGACTAAAGGACTTAAAACATTTTTCTGAGGAATAAGATTCACGAAGAATTAGAATTCTGGATTTTAATAAGTACCTATTTATTTGGCTTGAATAGGTACACCTGATGTTTCGTGGGAGTATCGTAGATCTGTGTAAACGTCAGATTTACAAGATTGGTGAATAGCGCCGTGCTTTCAGACTTCCACGCAGTTTCACGTCGTCATTTCAAGATGTGTTTGGGGGATTCAGGAAACCATTCGAAAAATCTCTATCAGCTTCTTACTGTGATCTTCCAACCTCCAGAAGCTTTTAAAAACGTCTCGAGAAGAGAAGCAGTAAATTCGCTTCAAACGTCAAGCACACTCGAACGAGAACAGTGTTGGTACCCCTCGAAGACTTCAAAACATTTTCACTTCGTGGGCAACTATTTTGAACTCCAAACTATTTCAAACTTCGCCCGGAACTTGTTTAAACGTTAAACTCGCGTGTCTATACAGGAGTCAAGATTTGTGTCCAATAAGGCATCGCGTTGTTTCTCAAATCTATTCATGTCAAGCTACTTCGAGAACCTGCTACCATTATTTTAAAAAGTAAACGTCAGAAAGCAAAACATGTATTTCATTCCAATAACCTCGATTTAAATTCCATTCTAGTCCCGCGTATTTCCTGCTGTGTGTTGATGGTCGTCGATCTGTTTGCGCGGAAAATTATTCGGACTAACGCCTATTTCCCGCGATGATGGAAAAAACTCCCGTTCCCTTCGGCTATGGAAAACAATCATTTAGATTTATTTGAAACAAAAGTGTTGTACTGCTCGTCGGGCGGAACAAGCCACACCGTCCATTAATCTCGAACCCCGGCTATAAACAATTTGCGTATGGCACGGAAACGCAACAATGCGCGCCGGTTAATCACGTGAGTGCCCCGTTCTATCTGTAAATTGACTATTGATTGATTAGTTTCTTCTGTTTGACGAACAACAGAGAGAGAGCCATTACGGCGCGCACTCGATTATTATTTAGACCTGTGCGCGTTCGCCGTGCCGGATCGATAACAATTTTTCTTCGATACACAGCTCGCATTTTCACGGTCTCTTTTTTTTTTGTAAAAAAAAGAATGCACGGACTGCGTGCGAGCTTCGAAATTTCATAAAATGACGCCCTTCCCCTTCGCTCGGCATCGCGATTTTAATTATTACACGATTTCCTCGGGGGGTATTAACTGGGACTATTTTAAAGGTACCGTAAGCCACGCGCAATAAATAATTTCTTCCCTTCGCTTTTGTTCCGTCCTCCTCACTGCTCTCCCAACGTTCGTGCAAAGCACCAGGTGTGAGCGGCAGAACAGGGCGTTGTTACTTTCATATTAAAAGGATTAATGCAGTTAGGGATCTACCGGTTCCCGTCGAAATATGCCTCTCGTATATTCACCGAACACGAAATTACGAGGTTGGAACGGGACACGCCAATTTACGGTGGCCCCTGCCCCCGATTGTACACAGTCTAGCAATTAAATTCCAGGACTGAATCCATCATACGCGCGTGAACATTCAGAATTTCATTGAGAAGTATGGGAATTTTTTAGAGTTATCATTCAGCGTGTTACGTGTAGTTATACTTCTTTCTGCAAATATTTGTGCTAGAAGGGTGCCTCATATTTATTTAAAATTCAAGTCGTGGCTGCAATAAATAAGCTTGATATAAATTTTTCATGCAAGAGAAAATTTGTTCCTCAATGTGCATCAATAGAACAGTTTTTAACAAATGAACGATTCTAAAGTCAAATTTCCACAAAATTTGAGGAGTTCAGAAGGCTGAAGGAAGCTTGCAGAGGTAGCCAGCATTAAAAAAAAATGTAACAAGATTATTACCTGACATTAAATTCAAATCAATTATGTAAGCCAGCAAATAGTAAGGTATGTTAGTACAGTTCTCGCGACAAAAGCAGGTGCACTGATTATCGATTTTGTCTGGTAAAGATGGGGGTCGACGATCTGCCTCTGCAGCAATGGTTTCATCATGGGGCACTTGGGCGATAAATAATGTTCAATCAACCAAGGATGAAATTTTTGACGTATAATGGGCTCAATCTCTGTCACGATTTGAAGTACGGCATCACGAAATTCAATATTTGCGGTAGTTCGACGGCGGAGTAATAAAAATATCCTTTTCAGATTGACACCGCGACTGACACGTGAGATCCGACAATAATTTCGGTTTACTTTTTATATTTTTGGACAGTCATAAACCTTCAGCTTCTCCTAGAAATTGAGGTCCAAAAATGAATCGCAGCAGTCTCAAATTTCCTTCGCTCGGCTCGGAAATAATTTAGAAACTTGAACATGTAAGCTGGCCATTCAATGTATTACAATATTTATTTCCTTCTTAATATTTATTTCACTCCCTTCTCTTATCCAGAAGCCTGCCCTACAAATTATTCTAATCAGAACAAACACGCGTACAATTTTGCATAACGTTGAAGGAAATAATGATTGGGTCACGAGCAAGGTATTTCACAGGAAAATAATATTATTTGTATCCCCAGTTTGTGTAGCCGGATAAAAATGTTTTCCTCGCGTTACAAGCTAAATTAACGCGACATTCCACGCGAACGGGAAACTTAACGAAAAAATTCCGAATACCTACAGCTGTAGTTTCGCTCGCGTGTTTGTTTCACGTTACCCATACTTTTATCACAGTCGTGGGCACGTACCCTTTTATCCTATTACAGCCTGTTTTATTTTTTTGAACATTCGGGACAGCAATAGATTATTGATCGAATGAAATTTTTATCTCTCTCCTCGCTAAAATTAGTGCACCGACAAAAGTACAATCGACGCGATATGCAGTTGCTTTATTTTCTCGTGCTTCGTGCACGCTTACCCGGAATCCAGTAAACTCTGTCAAATATTTCTAACTGCGACGAACTATCTTCTTCGATGTGGCTCCAGTAATAGGAGAATAATATTTGGAATTAATCAAAATTAATTAGCCTCGCCGCTCGAGCTCTGTGTAATTTAGCAAAGACTCTATTGCATTAACAATGAATTTAATTTCAGGCAATTAATATAGTCACGTAGCTAATCGATAATTGTATAAATTATTACCAGTTCTCTCCTGGCTGAAATGGAAATGTTATAATAATTTTCTTACAACACTTGCAATTTTTTTAATCATCTTCGATCACGTTTCCTTTTAATCGCGCTTCAATATTCGATTCAAGTGTTCTATTATATAGAATCTTCCAAGAATGATACAGTTACGGAGAAATAAGATTCCCTTCATCCCCAAGATTTTCTCGAGATCTCATTCCACACTTGGAATTATTACATCAAAGCGATGTGAATAAAAATGAAACGTCGTATTTCACCTCGAAACGAATGCCTACCCTAGAATGCTAATTCCTCTCGATAGAAGGATTAGATAGGATACCGTGAAACGTGTCCCGAAGGATTAACGTGTTATACCCGAATCCAACCCTCGTCACATTCAACCCTCTGACTTTCTTCCCGCCGATTTCGTGGACGCGTTGACACAGACTTTGCGCGAAATGTAAATCGTTCGTTGAAGATGGTCCTTTCCCAGCAGACATCCCCTTTATCTTCGTATTTTTATTCTACAGTGTTCAAACGATGATAAATTGGAGAAGCACCGCGCTAATGAACGAAAATACTCGAAAATAAAGGTGACCAGCTACTGGTGCAGGTAATCTCGCGGAAAATTCGAGTGGCAGCAGGGTCAAGAGAGTGTTTCACATCGGATTAACGTCGCAGTCGTGACCCCGCCCCTCCTGTACCTCACCCTTCGGTTTTCCCTTGCATTAGAGTCACGAAGGGCACGCGATACAGCACCCTCTTCCTCCGCCTTTCCTCTCTTCCCCTTTTAGCGTAGCACACTCCACGTTTCCTTACCTCTCTCTCTCTCTCTGCCATAAGCTTTATCCGATGCTCGGTCACATCGTACATATCCATCGAGATAGCGCGTCGATAACGACCGTTCGAAGGAGTAGCTACGGTGTTCGTGACGCACACGCATCGAGAAACATGTCTACGATGGCTAAGTAACGCGAAACGACGCGGGAACTGTCGTTGCTGGGAATCGATCGGTGTTTTCATTTCCATTAAGCGTTTTGTGAAACACTACCTGCTGTCGCTTTGGACACAGCAAACGGTTTAGATTTATGTTTAGCCCAGTCGGAGAGGTCCATTTTCAATGTAGCATTTATTATTGTTGATGGAAGAAAGTCAATTGTTGTTCAGAGCCACTGAGAATGTACTCACCACTATCGCGTCTATTGCATTTGCTGAGCTCCGTCACTGTGTGCGAAGATTGACGAGTTGTTGAAATGTTATTTATCTGTATGTAATAAAACACTAATAATATATTGTCAGCTTAGCTGCAGTATAGGAGTAGCTTGAAATATAAAATGTCAGTTGACACTGAAAGCAAGATTGTCATCAAAATTTGGTTGTTCGAATATTATTATTATTATTATTATTATTTTACGGGAATACCCATACTATACAGAAAAAATTACAGAGCAAATAACAGAGCCACAGACACATAACATTTTAAAAGACATTAAGTGTGCAATGACAAAAAAAGTAAACATAATGGATGACCTAAATGTCACAATATTGTTAACTTACATATGTAGATATTTTGACACTTGCAGTTGTCGCTACAGTGGCTGATTCTTTAAACTTTCTATATCCCACCGAAACGTAGATTAATTTTTCACGGATATAGTTTATGGAAATTCGTTTTTCAACTGGCGTTACCGATTAGCTCGAAAAAGGCGCGGCACAATTTGATTGAAAAACGAGGACAGCTGGAAATGGAAATTTTTTGCGACTATTACTGCGAAATTCCTCGAAAAAAAAGCTTTAGTTTTATAAACTCGTGTATCAGCTATTTGATTCGCCTGTAAGCGGATTCTGGATTACTTGATTCCTATTTGCGCTGTACCCGGGTTTTGCGTTAAATCAATCCCTCTTTCGAGAGAAATCGGTATTTTATTTCGCCCCTTAATTGGCCCGATGGCGATTGAACGTTGACGCCTGACATTTAAATTGTTTCGCATAGGAATCCGGAACATATAACGAATAAAACTCATGGGATTTATATTTGATTAAAATCTGACGGGAAATAAAAAACTATCCGCTATCGAGATGAATTGAGAAGAATCTCCTGAACGTTTAAACTTGTCAGCTGAACGTGATAACAGTCATTCACGATAGCTGTGCTATGCTCAGCCGAAAATTCCCAATTTCACACCTTAATAAATAATCAGAGAGCCACAACTACGTGGTCTAAATTAAACAACAATCATCTGAAATCCAAAGGACGAAGTATTATACAATTTAATGCTGACTTACCTTTCAGCCGCACAACTACGACGTTCCCTCCGAAGGATTCTTTCCAGAAATTCCAGCGCTGGAACATTCCCCATCTAAACCTCCAAAATGGCACACAGTCCGAGTAAAAGCAAACTAAACGAAAGAAGCACGAGCGCCCAAATGATACAGAATTAGAGAGAGAAGACAGCAGTCGCGTGCCGCGTTGTCTTCTTGTTGCCAGGGCGCACGTTGGTGGTCGCCGGACGCCCCCCAGCAGGTTTAGGGTCGCAAGGGAGGACAACAGATATAAAAGTCGAAGCGCTGAGTATTTATTGAAAACGAATCGCTATGTACAAACGTATTAAATACACGTGTGTCTCTGTGTGACATTTATACAGGGATAGGTCGAAGGTGTTCCGAGTGCCAACCACGCACCATAGTCAATACGCTCGCCGATAACAATAGATAACCGGCCCCGTACCTGCGGCCGCGCGCGGCCAGCTTATTTGCAACCCATTTCACCGTGTTTATATTTGCACGCGGAGATTGGCAGTCGCGTCGTGTTATCCGCGGGACACGAATCCGCGACGTGTATTTGCCTAAACGAGGCTCGGCCGCGTTCCTCCTCCTTCGCCAGCGAATTCTCACGAACAGCGATAAACGGAGAAGGGAGCTAGGCTCTTCATCTTTCGACGAAGGGTCTAGGTACACCTAGAGCTTTGCGAATGAACGTCCTTCCAGGAGGATCCTATATCATTCGAAATTTTCAGAAGGCAGAAGTGCGCAGAAGTTAGGGAAACGTGAATCGAACCAGCGGCTACCCTTTTTCTTGCCACGGAACTATCGCAGCGGGGAGGCGTTGGACTTGGTTATTTCAGCTCCCTTCGATCCCCGTTGATTAGATTCCTTTGATTACATGGTACGGGCAGGTTGATAATTCCGCGTGTCTCGTATTTATTGGCTACTTCGATATGAAATTCACAGCGCAGGGAGCTTCTTAATCAGCATGGGATAGATTCCACGGAAAAGGGACTTCAATGGCGGACGTTCGATACGTGGTTCATTGCTGTTGGTGAAAATTCGTCAGGCAACTCACGGGTGTAGATATCGATTCCGATGTTTCGCTTCTGCGGTCCGGTCTCGGGCTTCAAAAAGCGAAAGCTCGGTTGGTGGCGCGCGCGTGCACGGCCGCTGGGAAAAGGGTGGAGAAAAACCGCGGTCGTGTTTCATAACGAAGGCAGCGGATATTAAATTCCATCGGCAAACGGCGGAATTCCCTCGTGTACGCGACACTTCCGTGTTCACGACTTTTGTTTGCGACCGACGGTCCGACGAAACACGAACATTCCCGTTGCGTAAATACGCGCGTAAAAGGAAGCTTCGTTTACCAAAGGAACGACGGGGATCGGTTTTGCGGGTGGTGGAAGCAAAAAACGTTATGCTCGATACCGGGGGACCCCTCGAATTCTTCTGGAAAAGAAACGGGGAAACGAGGTCCCTTTGAGAACCCAGAGCTACAAATCCTGCGTGTTGCAACTTGCAGCTTCCTGTTTCGCGTCCAGCCTAGGACTGCCATCTTTTTATGTTGCAAAAACTGGATATTCGTTGTGATACCGAAGGTCCTAACGCTGGGGGAATGTATGCAGAACCGTTAACATATTTTGAAACTCAAAATCAGGCTATGAATAGTAAAGAGTGGTGGCTCTAATCGGAGAACAGAAATGAATAGTCAAGAATGGAATTTTCTGTTGAAAGTCAGAAAGATGGCAATCCTAACTGAGCGAGAAGATGAATTAAGTTCGAAAGGAAGTAGCTCTGTTATTAGAAATCTAAGAATGTTATTAACCCTTTAGCGCTGTTTGCACCAGATTAAGAACACGTTTGGAATGGTTTTATTCATTGAAGAAAGCCAGACCTACCTGTATTCATTTGTTTTATGCATTTTAACCACTGAAAAATAAAAATAAAATAATTTCTTTTACATAAAAATTCGAACCATTTTTAACAATAAAAAGAAAACGGGATATTTTTCCTTCAAAGGGATCTAGGTGCCGGCGCTAAAGGGTTAAAGATGTTCATAGGTCTTATCGTGCCCCGTGTATTTCAGTTATAATAAAATACAAAATAAAAGTGATGAAGTGGAACTCCGTTTTTTAGATTCAAAGGGATCGAACGGTATCGTGAAATGTTAAACCCTGTTTTATAACCGACCTCGTCGACTTTGAAAACCAAAAGGCGCCCTAATAACAGTTAATTAACCATTTTTTCGGTGAATGAATGAATTACACCACGTATACTCGCGGTTCCCGTTATTACAAACTGTACAAAGTGTTTCTCGCGACTCGTACTAATTATCGCAACGATGGAATCGCTTAGTCCAATGAATTCTCCTCGCTGCTTGACATTCAACGATTTATGATATATATATATATTTTTTTATATATATTTATTTCTCTCTCTGTTTTCTTCTCTTTCTCGCTGTCTTTCTCTTCACTCTCTCGCTCACTCTCAAACATTCGGCTCACACTGTAGAAATTCTTCCTACAAAGAGAAACATTTTGCGAGAAGAACGAAATATGCGCGGCACGTTCGATTTCGTGATATTTACAACATAATAAAATTCCTCGTATATTATATCCTTCAAATCGTAGTATGAGGATATGTAGCTCGTATCGATCTCCTCGTATTTTTCACCCTCCCCTCGAATAGGATTAAATTATTCTCGTCGAACGAATGATATGTCAATGATACGATATTCGACCCTTAAATAATCCCATTCGTTTCTCCTAATTAATTAACAATATCAATTTCGATAATTAACTGCGTGAAAGGAGCTCGCTTTATCCCTATCCCATTGATCGGACGTGAATTTGACGGTAATTGTCATAAATTCGTCCGAATTTTGGAGGAAGAAAATTAATTGCTGGAAAGAATAATATTTCATCGAAATACCAAAGGTAGTGATCCCGTTCGTAATTGAAACGAGAATGTGTGAAATTCTATTTGCTCTTTCTTATTAGAATGCGATATGTCGCGCCGGAAAACGCACTTCCTTTCATTTCCATTTGTAGGAAGGACTGTGTGCATACTTCCACTCCGTTCGATCGCGCAGAATACGCCCGTAAAGTCGGCCAAAATTGCCACCAATAATATTTCATTAAGCTCATCAATGTGGATATGTATGTACACCGATCCAACGCGACCCGTCGAGTTCTGCACGATCGACCGTGATTTCTCTTCCTCTCCTTCTCTCTCGCCCTTTATTGTTTTCCTTATTGTTTCCCGTGATAGTATAACGCTCGTCACGAATTAACGTGAATAATCCCTCGTCACTCTGTTCGAGAGACGGAGTCCAAATGAAAATCTCACTCGGCATCGTAGATTCCCTAATAGAGTGGCAGTATTCCTTACCGTTATTCGATCTTACTTTAATGTTATATTAAGTTGTCAACGTCGCGTCATAGACAATATCGTAGACTTTTCATATTCAAAATTGAAATCTCACAATTAATTCCGGCAACGACGAACGTAGTCCTGCGAGAGGACGAGATATTATACGATATCTGCCACTATGTTCAATTAAAGCCGATACTCGATTACTCGTTAAATCGAATCATCTCCAATTCTTTATCGTTTATACGAAACGATGGGCAAATTATCGATGAGTCGATTGCCCTCTCGCCGGACTACTTCCAGTCGCGCACGTTTATCACTCACGCTTCCTACGGCAATTTATACTCCACAGATCATGGGGGTGACTGTTTGGTTGATTAACGCTATAAATTCCAGAACAACGCATTGTTTTACCGTCGCCCTCTAGACGACACGGTTCACTCTAACAATTATAAGTTTCTCATTGTTCCACGCTGACCACGGTCCCGTACCCGATGAATATTCATTCGTCACGTACACGTACGCACGTTTGTTATCTATTTCCTGTAAAACGCGAGAAAATGTTTTGGAAGCTCAAAGGACAGTTGACTCTTACAGATTTTCATGATATGTATTCGACACGATAAACGATATGCCACCTCGATCGCAATGAAACCAGTCAACTATGTTAATTTGCCTGGAATTATAATTAGTTGCCTCGAGAAAGGGATAATTTTTGTATCTATTGCTGTTCAATTTAGGATCAAGTAATAGACAAGCTCCACCAGTGACGTGACCGAACGCACAGCCACGTTGATCGCAATGAAAACGAGAATCGATGTTCGATTATCCGCGAAAGCAATCTTCGGTGCAGCCGTCGATCTTCCGGGGGGCAAAAATTCGTCCGAGGTAGAAGCAAACGAGAACATCCAGCGGGTAAATGGACCGTGTCTATTCCTTCCTATAAACTTAACTTCAGGTCACACGAGCTTCTCCTGCTACGTCCCATCCCCTTTCCCCCGGGCCCAGGTCGAATCACGTTGCATTCGACTGGCGGTTTTGTCGGATTCGATTCTCGGTACGGCGACCAAGTTCCGCGAATCGATAGGTGTAACCAGTGCAAAACGGCCGCCCGACCGCCGAGAGGAATTCGAAGCCTTAAAACGACGTCGCTAATATATAATTCATATCTATCGGTTAATCCTTTAACATTCTTTACACGCTATTATGTATATACGAATTTTATACTGCAACCTCTAGTGGTATTGTCAAACATTTATGCACTTCGGCTAAAGCGCATCCTTAAGCTTATTAGTAGTTTCGGGAAACTTAACGCAAGCCCGCGGCTCCAGGAATTCCTTCCTCCCCTCTTTCCCATTCTTCTCTTTTTCCTTACTCGATAAACCTGCCCCGTCGCGGGATACGGCCCCAGCGAACGCCTCGCCATCGAACTTAATCGACAACCCTAAGTTCCGACGCGCCCCCAGAACTTTTCCGATACAAAGCCCGCGCGTACCCGCTGAATTTCCCCTTCATCAGCGGCGGTTAATTAAAATTTTACAAAAAGGAGGATCGCGCGTGGCAATTTCGGCCCACTTTATCCTCGGCCCTGTCCTCCGAACGTAACGAATAGTTTTGACCAGCCAAGGCTTTCGGGGCTGCTTGCATCGCTTCTAAATCGCGTTAACCCTTTAGCGCCCAGTGTGGCGTACACGTCACATCAGTTTCAGACGTATAAAAAAATCGATAGTAAATAATTTTGGGTCCCAAAACGAATTAGTTCTCCAAATGGCTCCGAGATGCGAGACACTGATGCGTTTACCGCTGCAAATAATGTTTACTGTAACCATGGAAACGTTTCCGGCGAATGCATGTTACACATTTCTCGATAACCTGAAACGTTGTTCTTGTTTTCTTTAAAAAGTTGAGAGTAAAATTATTTTTCTTACATTTTATTTGGTAGATACGTGTAAATTAAGTGGTATACTAAAGGAATATTGCTTGTAAAGATTTATTAGATCAATTTTTAGTTTGTAATTGGCTGTTGAAAGTCATGTGACGTATACGGAACACACTGGGCGTATACGGAATAAAATAGCGAATTTTTTTTAATCGTATAATAGTTTTTTACTGGTAATTGCTCCACCACCAAAGACGTCACAGCAAGCATCGACTTCTAATTCTAAACCCTCGGACTTACAGCGTTTCGACAATGTTGACCATTGGATCGTGTTCAGCGATGACAGACAGCGCTGTAAACGTTGCCCTTCTGGCTACATTCAATCAAAGTGCCATAAGTGCAATGTTCACTTATGCCCGAGCACACAAAGAAATTGTTTTGTAAATTACCATAGTAAAAATTAAGATTTTGTACTTCGTTTACTCATTCTATAAGAAAAATATGTACTCTTCGTTTCATTTGTAAGAGATCTTAAAAGTATAAATGAATAAAACACGAGTATATCGTTTCGAAATGTTTAGAAAAGATTACACATTATGGTAAACACGCATTTAAAACACAAATTTTATGTTTTAAACACTGAGCCACATTTTACTCCGTATACACCCAGTGTGACGTATGCGTCACATGTAGAAAATCATATTTCCACTGACTTTTTTGGGAAAAGAACGATGAAGTGTACGTATTGGGACCATTTTTCAGTTAACTAATCGCAAGAAACAATTTGTTCCCACGGGGAAAGGTGTCTGGGCCTTAAAGGGTTAAACTGAAACTGGTATGATACGCCGATGATTAGGCAGCAACAGAGATGGGCAAAATTTTTATTTAACTGAAATATCTAATAACGAATAAAAGTTAAAAAAATTATTCGTTATGTGTCGAATAAAATTAACTCGGGTTAACGATCGATTGACGAATAAATTTTTTAACTTTTATTCGTTATTCGAAATTTTATTTACATAAAAATTTTGCCCATCTCTGGGCAGCAATCACTGTTACTGATTTAGGGAATCGAGGTTCTCTCATATACATATTTCAATTTTAAGCCGTTATTCGTATTACATCTCTCCCCTCAGCTTCTTAACACTCAATATCATTGGAAACAAGAGTTCTCCGCCAAGAAGGGCTGCTGGAGATGATTCGTCGTCCTAGAAAAGCGTGTCTCCCGCGATTTTCGAGGTCCAGGCCACGTGTATTTCGAACGTGATACAAGTGCCCGCGGTGGTGGGCACTGTGAACGTGTTTGCCGACAGTATCAATTTCAGAACCGCGTAGGTACGTGCGAGTCATCGAACGTGCTCATTGTCTATTTGGCCCGCGCTAGGAACGTTCCATTTCGTATCAAATCGCCGTGCAAATCCGTTTGTACCCCCGATTATTGCCGCGACCCTTGCTGCCACTCGCCGATAGAAAGGTGCTTAACAGACTAATTATAGCCTCTACCCCTTCCCAGGGAAACAATCGAACCGCGACCGATTTCGAAGTAAACATTCGGTCAAGCACTCGGTCTCTCGAACTTCTTAAATCCAATTGGCCTCGATTCTAACGGCCAAGTGGCTGTGAAACTTCTCTTATTCGATCGATATCGAATTAGTTTACCGAGAATCTTGGCGAGGGGAGTAGCGGGTCGTAGTAGCGAATCAACGATCGAGAATTCAATGTCAAGTTCTCTTGGAGCCGATCTCAGATTTGTCGTCGTAATTGCCAACGAAAAATTGGGAACGAATTGGTCAGCCTCCCAGCGGGAGTCAGCTCGACAGTCACGGGATAACCACCGATTTACCTTTCATCCACGACGATTCACGGATCGCCCTCCGGAACGATCGGTCACCGTATGTACTAACTTGGTCTGACTTGGTGGAGCTTGGTCGTCAAGGGGCTGTGCCACCAATTCCCGTTTAGCTCGCCGATCATAGAAAGCCGGATCAGGTTCCAGCCTTCTAGTTCTCTGTATCAGGTGTCGTTCGAGTCCCTGTGCTTGTAGCCGAGATTCTTTCGTTGGAGAAATAAATGAATCTCGCGGAAACACGGCCGGTCCACGTCGTTCCTCTGCCAGCACTCGCGCATCAGGTCGTAGATGTCCTTGGGACAGTTCTTCGGCAATGGAAGAATGATCTGCGAACGATAACAACGTCCGCCGCGAGTTATTCTCTCAGCGGATGTAACTTGCGTGGACTTTAATGTATTATACGAAAATTGTAACAATACAAGTTAAACATTGTACTACTGGAAAACTGGAATTGAGGGATTGAGAGAAAAAACGGACTAACTCACATTTTTTGCGAAATTGAGTTAGTAGCGATAATGCGTTACATTACCTTTTTCTTCAAGTGCGTTAGTCAGTTTTTCCTCTCAATGACTCAGTTATTGGACGATTTCGTCGATAATAAGGAAGCAAGTTGTTAAGTGAGATGATTTTTCGTTGAAAGTGATGGAATTATCCGTCATTTCTAATGAGGGCCCGTTGGAGGGAGGGAAGTGGTCAAAATGCGAGAAGAGTAGTCGAAGGCTTGAAAGACGGTGCAAATGGCGGCATTCATCGTGGTGAAAGGTTTAGAGTAATACCGGCATTTAATGCGAGCGACTCGCCGCGTGCATTAAGTTAAGTATGCGAGGATAATGAAAGAAGGATATCCACGGATACTCACCCTTCTCTCGTCCTCCTGGTAAAAGTAAGTCGCATTCTCGACGATGCGATGGTCAGGAAGCTCCTCGAATGGCTGTTCCCTCGCGAAAGTCAAGATCTCCCACAGCATCACCGCGAAAGACCAGACGTCGCTCTTCAACGTGTGTCTTCCCTGATTGCCGTGAAACATCGTGAAATGGTTCATTAAATAAACAACGACGACCAACGTCGGCTGATAATTTGACTAAATTGAGTGTATGCTCGCAATAGATAGAGTAGCGTGATAAATCATTATCGAAGACTGATGAAGTGGAACAAGGCGTGTAGCTAAAAAAATTGCAAATAGATCCCTAATCAATTTACCTTCCCCCAAAAATATTAACTCCTGATGAAATTTTGTTCTATTAAGAGAAATAATTGCTTCTGTAGAGGATAGTATATTTCAGCAATAATAGGCATCCGGATATTTTCCTAAGTATTCGGTGGTATTACTCAATCTCCTCGTTATACCAATAGAGTTGTAAATAAAGTGTTATAAAAGCTTTGCGTACATAAAAATGACACAAGGTGAGACACCGAAATGCAGCAATACACATTTACGTACACTAGGGTGGCTCTTATTTACTCATGGTGAATTTTTTCTCAAGATTTTCTGCCAGGCCCTCTAAAGAATAGTTCTAAATAATAAAAAAGAAAGTCTGTGTAAAGTTTGAGCCCGATCGAATAACGGGAAAAAGTGCCTCTGGGCCCTTGAACATTTATATAATTATTTACCCGCTCACAAAGCCGATTTTAAACAATATCCTTCAAGCTATTAATTACATAACAAAATATCTCAAACAAAAGCTGTAGATCCAGATAAGGCGAATCTTTTATGTCGTATTACTTTTTCTCGCGCGACAAACGGTATTCAAAAATAATCCGAGAAACTAAAAGAAAAATTTATTTATCAAATTTTGAAAGTTTAAATCTTTCTCGAACACTTTATTCATGAAGGCGAAAATTGAATTGTAATTTTTATTTTCGAGGATTATTTTTTAAACATTTAAGAAGGAGCATATACCGAGATATACCAAAAAGATAAATTTTGTTTTCATATTTTCAGTGTTTGATATGTCATGAAAGTTTCCTGAAAATTAGGGACCGAAATTCGCAAAAATATCGAAAATATAGACCCCAAACCAGAGGTACCTTTTCCCGTTACCAGATCGGGCTCAAACTTTACACAGATTTTTTTTTTAGTATTTGGCACTATTCTGGTGGTGCCGCGAAGAAAATTCAAAAGTCGAAAAAAGAGCAACCGTAACTTACACAACGATCTATAAAATGTGAATACTGCTTGTAAACTGAAGCAAGATAGGAAGAGAACAACGTACCTACATTAACGTACTATACTCATCTCTACCAATTAATAAGAACAATACTCCCGCGATTACACATGCAATTTTAACTGCATAATCCTATACGCGGCAACGCAGCGTGATCGCGAATCAGTAATGACACGCAAAATGGAACACAGCTGGAACTCCAAAGAGGACCTACGCTCTCATAATCGCACATATTCCACCGAGCGGGAAATATTGAATTCCCTCTATCGCGTCGCCGCGGCACAGATGAGCCGGCTAACAAGACAACAACCCGTGAAACGTGGAATAACGATCGATGGTCGGCTGTCGCGGGCGAGAAAAAGCTTCGGCGGAATCCAGCAGGAGGAACCAGGCGCGACGCGGAACTTAAGACTCGAGTGAAGCGAAGTAATTTATGGAAACTGTGCGCGCCCCGTCGAGTTCGACGAGAAGTTCAGGCGCGAAAGCACCACCGTGAAACGGTTACACGTCTTTACCCTTTCCTCCGCATTGACAGTGACGCGTCTTGCGGTTACCTCAGCTGGCACTCGCGTAACTCTCCCCGGAAAAACCGACTGGCGTGGAAACCGTTTCGAAAATCTAACATTCCCGAAGCGATTCTTAAGTTCCCCATCAAATTTACGAGAAGAAAGCGGCGTTCGATTCGTTACTGATTAATTTGCATTTTCAAGTCGGCGATAAAGAAGCGAGAATTTGACTGTTCGTTAATTTCGATTTTTTCTTATCGTCGACGAAGGCGGAGAATTAGGTAAGAGGGAAAAGAGATGGCAACGGATGGAAGAGGATTTTCTCGACACGTTGCCGCACAGGTGGCATTCGAAGTTGGAACCGATTTACGGGAGCCGAGGAGCGCGGCAGGTGGTATCGTTGCTTGACGAGAAATTACTCCAACTTAAGTGCTTTAGTTACGTAATTTCCGCGAACTACTACGTCCCGGCGAAGGCTACGCGGGCTGCCAGCGAGTGTACGGATCACGCGTGTCCCGGGGACCTTATAAACGTACTCCGTTGTAAAGTGGAGCGGGTACGCGCGCGTTACCTTCGATTCCTAATTATCTCGGAGCCGTGGCGTCATAATGAAAGGTTCAACGTCACATCGAATCAAGATACTCTTAAACGAAACTTAATTACTTCAACAGCGTACAAAGCACGTGCCAGAAGAATCTTCGTTAAATGTTTTATTACCCCGCCTCGCGGTAAATACATTCTCATTACCACATTTAAATATCAATGAGCAAGTTCATCGTAAATTTGCCCCTTTGTATTCCGCTCGCCCCGCGCTATTTTCAAATACCTACCCCGGTTTAATTGCAATTACTTTGGCTCGAACGAGCCAGCTTCTATCATTCTACATTCTCCTTTTATTACTCGATAATTGCAGAGGGAAATTCGGTTGCCGGCCGAGAGCTTTTCTTCATTACTCACTAGTCGACCGAGTATTGACTTCAATATGGGGGCGGTGTGGAAAGCCAAGCTCGCTCGGTCGCTGCCGTAAACTTTACGACAGCCAATCGCGCGACGTTAGTTCGCGCCCCGGCGTTCAACTTAATAAAGTCTACCGTTAAATCATTAAATCGACGCTAATTCCGTATAATTCTTGAAGCGTCATTTCGCGCCCGCGCGGGCCCACGGCTCGAGCCGTGCCCGTTTCATTAACGCGGCACAATGGCGTAGGTCGGATAAACGATGGCAATAATGAAACATTAACGGGGCAGTCAATTTGGAATGACTACGGGAACGACCGGGCAAAATACTATATCGCCCGCTCGTTTCCCATTTAGTCGAATTACCATTTAGCTATCAATTTGCCGCTGCACGGATTTCATTCATACGCGATTTCCGATGGTAATGGCCCCCGCTGATAAGTCGATCGACATTTCGGCCCTCGGAGCCGCTCGGCTAGGAGGTAGGTGCGAGAAGGCGAACGCCCGAGCGCACGCTTATTCCGGGCAAATTGCACTGTATCCCCTCTGGGAAAGAAATTCAATCTAAAAATAATGAAATATGATTGCCCGACCTTTGATCACCGAACCACGCAGTTCGGATAATTGGTACACACAAGGTGTAATGAAATTTCTTTTTAAGCGCAGAATAATGGAATAGATATTAAATATATCCTGCAAACCCACACCGATTCGGAAAAATCAGATTTTTCGGATTACCGAACTTCTTGAAGCTTCTCGAAGCTGTCGAGCAGGAAAAATTCATCTGACGCTGGAAGCACATACCTAGACGGGGGTGGGTCGACCCCGCCTGGGACTTTCACGGTTCCAGCGATGACGCGGGGCGCGGGGCAACGTAGAAGCTCTCTGCTCGCTAATGCCGCGCGACCGCAGACAGTTCTGGCGGGCTGACACTTCGCGGTTTCGCGGATCGACAGACCGATATCGACGGCTGCGGGAACGAGAAATTAAAAACAGGATACGCCGTATAAAATACGTCGTCCAGCGCGAAACACGCCCCCATTCGTTACACTGATATACTGGCATAACGTGCGCTGCCAATAAATTTCAACCGTGGCCGCGGCGCTACGTGGAATACATAGTTCCGAGACTTCATTCCCGAGCGAAACCCCAGGACCGCGGATACTAACCGTTTCATATTTCTTTGGGAGAACGACACGATAACTATCGGCCCCCGTTCGCCGGAATACCACGGCGAAGGAAGAGAAAAAATTGTTAGGATCTGCAGCTTCGTGAATTATGCAAGATTCCGGCGGCCTTGTTACGCCGGAATCATTTTAGCTATAGCGAAGTCGCGGAAGATTCCCACACGCCATACTAAATATTTATGGTTATTAGTGGCTTTACTTTCATCGAACATGCGACTCACGGATCATGGCGATTTGGAGGACGATTTTAATAAGCTTGGCATGTTACTTTCCTACTCTTTGGTGTTTGGAGAAAAATAGCAGAGTGTACGGCAATAATTAAGTAAACCGAACTGTTTTGAAAATTATAGTTTGTATGAATTTTCATTAAAAAGGGAATGCTTCGCGTTATTAGTCGCCTAATTCGCGCTAATCCGTTGACGCTCGTCTGAACTCTCTCCAAACTGTTTGAATCCGCTTCGAGTATCTCGAGATCCACGTGGATCAGGGTGGGTGAGTTCGAAAGCGGGCAGAAGGGATAAAATGGATCACGGGAGATATCGAGTTAGGTTCAAAGTCGAAGCGCGTATGAAAGCCATCCATTAAACGATGATTGCTGTTGTTTTAAGTTACCGAAAACGGGGATCAACGAGTCTTGGAGGCAAATATTGGGGGGATCGAACCGACTGTGGGCACGAGTGCGAAAACCGAGGCTTTGATTTCGATCGCGGGGGAAAACAACGGGCAACGGGCATTCACGAAAACCAAACCGAGTTTCATCGCGTGGATGCGCAGCCACGGCCCATTTAAACATCACTGACCGAAGCGGTACGAAATAAAACCATTCGATCGCGTTCGCTTCGATTTTTCCCTGTCTACCGTGCTTCTGGACAAAAAGCGTTTACAATTTGTTTCGCGGCTTCCACTGTGAGGAAACTTAATTCGTTCCTCACAGTGTGACACTAGCCGAGGTAGAGTCTGAAAATTATACAATTGCAGAGTGAAAATACTATGAAATTTCTTATTCAAGTGTAGACAAAGTGTAGGTAAAGTGAACTCTTCTGATCAGTGGCGCACTCAGGACTTACAATTAATCTTGGGGGGAGCCGAGTTGAACGGATAAACATATTTTTAATGCAAATTCAATAGAATTCATTAGGTGATTATAAAAATTGATTTAAAGAATAAAATCCCGTCTCCTTTCTTATTACAAAGCTCTTGTGAATTGCTTCAGTTGTGGTTACATTAATCCTTTCATTTTTCTTTGGGGGGGTGCCAGGTCCCCTTCGGTCCCTCCCTCTGTGAGTGCACCACTGCTTCTGATTCCCTATTTATATAATAGATTCCAACCCTCTAAATCTAATCTTGCAAAAGTCAAACGGGGTCCAAAATCACGCGAAAAGGCACATAAGTGTTTGTAATAAGTATGCAGACGAGATCCACCTCTAAGAATTCTAGGAAGAATAAAGATAGATAGATTGGTTCATTTTGATCCAAATTCAAAAATCTTGCGACAACTTTAAACAAGTAACTTGATACTACGGAGTAGGGGAGACAGGGGCAGATTGTAACAAAAAAGTTTTCAGAGTTTTCTTCTCGAAAGCGTTTTCCACAATCAGGAAATAATTTGCGTGATTTACTACTTACATATGTGGTGAACTGATTGCGTGAAAGTACGTGACAAAATCTTGGACACTTAGACATCTGGCTTCATCTTAAACAAATCTGAACCTATGCCACAACGTGCCCCAGTTCGGGGTAAATTCTAACACATCTGCTTTATTTATTTAAATACAAATATGAACACAAATAAACATTTCTAAAAAATATAAATGAAGACACAAATAATAATTAAACATTTGATATACAGAAGTTAAACAATCATTGCTCATTCATCTGATTCTATGAAAATCTTCTTCTTCGCTTTCTTTACTTCTTCCTTTATACTTCTTTTTACTTTTTGGAGTCTCGATTATTCTGTTGTTCGTCTAAAGCATTTATTTCCGGTGTGTCAACAAATACCTTGCTTTATCACCATTTAAAGCGGAGTAAGTATAGTAACATGTTGCAATTTACCCCGAGCTTGAATTTTTGCGTTTTATCTCAGAAATTAAAAAACTAAACATCAAATTACTAAAATGCGTACACATTATAATAAACCAATGTGCACTGATTCGTTTGTGACAAAGGAGCAAAATTTCAAACGGTTTCTAACGACGGTTAATTGAAATAAAAGTGCTAAGAGAACATTTACTTACGTGCTCTAAATACTAAAATTCTGGGCTATAACCACAAAGTGAATACATAACGCTCGTTTGTGTCACTAAAACCGACGGTGCTAATATCGTCAAGCAGCTCTCGCATGCTGTGGGTTACCAGATATTATTATTATTATTATTAAACGTCTTTATTACTCGAAGAAAAAGAAGAAGCTTGAATATTTACAACAAGAGTAAAGACAATAAGAGTAAAGGCGAGGCTGCAGTGGTGACACTGTTGTGAAGCCTAACTGCCTACTATAAACTAAACTAAAATTAAGACAACAACAAGAAACATAACAAACGTTACGAATAAACTAAACTAAAAATTAGCTTAGAACTTAAAGCTAAACACGAGAATAACACAAAGAATAAAGAAAAGTAAGAAAATTAAAAGTGTTGGAGAATATACTGCCGCACTGTATGTTTGAAGGATTGATAAGAGTCCAGCTGTCGGATAGAAGTAGGAAGGGAGTTATAATAATGTGCCGCGATATAAGAAAAAGAAGACTCAAATTTACAGGTACGATGTGCAGGAACAGAGAGAAGAGATTGAGATCGGGTTGAAAGAGAATTAGAGGAGTGATAAGAAAGGTTTGTAAGTAGAATGTTGTAAAGATATGACGGACAACGAGAAGAGAGTACCTAATAAACGATATGTCGTTCAACAGATTTTGCGTACGTTACAATTTACCCCATATTACAATCTGCCCCGGTCTCCGCTACTACGAAGACGAAATGAAAAAGCAGAAAAGACTACCCCAGACTTTTGCCGTCTACTACAATAATAATTAGTAACTCACCATAAGCATGGATTCCCAGGCCATCCACCGAATGGGCAATGGGGGTCGACCCTCGACCCGGAAGTAGTCAGCCGCGTAAGCGCTTCTTCCGGAGCCCAGATCCGACACTTTCACCGTATGACCACGGCTCACCAAGCAGTTTCTGCAACAAACCCCCGCACCCCCACCATCGTATATTCTCATCTATTTTTTTTTATTACGACAGCTGGCGCGCTAACGGCTGCGCCCGTTCATGTTTTTCAGCTGACCCGCATAAGCAGCGCTAACTTTTTCAATATTCACGACTCTGCGCGTACGAGCGAATAACGCGCAGAAGTTTCATTCCATCTCTAGGCAGTTAATTCCTTTTCCATTTGGCTCCAGCCGCCGTCCCAACCCTCCCTTGTAGCCTGCGACCCTTGGGTTCACGGCATCGCTTTCGCAGCTACAAGAAAAGTAGAGTAGACTTCGGCAGATAATCCGTCTTCGAGGTCGAGCGGATTATTTTGGCACCCCTGTACTGTCACTAAGCATGCAGGACCGCTTTGTCGATAGCAGACGTGCTTAAAGGACCGTTGTCGAGCTTCTCTGACAGGATCAGAGTAATCTGATAAAAGTATCCTCTATACACTGACGACTCGTACAAGGTCGACATGCTCGGATCCTGCTTCTTAAAAAAGCTACAACTTTCGTTACTCTGCACATGAATATTTCTAAATTTGCAGGCAAGCAGTGGCGGATTTAACGGGTGGCTGATGAGCAGTTGCCGCCTGGGACCGAGGTCCCGTTTAAAAAAAAAGAAGAAAATTATGATTTTATCCAAACACTGGGGTAAGTGTGGTTTTTATTGTCGATGCCCCGATTACTGCGGATATTCTAAAACAGATCATATTTAATGTTGTAAAGTACATAATCTCTTAAAAATTTTTGATAAAATTATTTTAAACTCTATTACAAATAATGATTAATAAATATTTTATCGTAGTTTATCGCAGCAAAGTTATTATTAATTCTTTTGTCGTAGTTTGAAATTCCTGATACGGTGGTCACGGACACCTACTTGAAAAACATTTATATTTTTATTATTATCAGTAATATATCTAATGTAGCGTTATTGCTCGTTAGAATAAGAGTTACTTTTTCAGAAAAAAAAACAGTAAATTAGTCGTCTACATTTTAGTTAATAATATGCATGTATTACTACGGACGGACGACTGTGCAACATAACCTTCCTTCCAACCGTATTCACTTACTATGTACTACTAATTACTAAGATTTAAATTATTACTCCTTCCTGCTGAGTTTAGTAAATAAAGAGAGTTAAATAATTTTTCTATCTCCAAGTAATATTTGTACAAAGGTTATGTTTCACCTGACATCACACCGCAGTAATACATGCGCAGTAACTGGTATTTCGTTAGTAACTGGCACGCAGTAACGTATGCATGTCCGCAGTAACTGTGTTTTTAATTAACTATGCTTATTACCCCGCCCTCATATTTTTTTATGAAATTATTAAGGTCCTACCTTTCTTTTAAAAAAAGAAGGTAGAACTTTCATTTATTTGAACGCCGTATCGAGGGTTCTAAAGTTAACCTACCATAAAAGTCCGCAGTAATACCCACACTTACCCTATACTTGTTTTTCCTGTACTACTACACTTAGATCGTTTTTAATGAGCTACCTCTTCATTTTTCGGAAAAATGATCCCCTCAGAACGTTTGCCACCTGGGCCTTCTTTCTTAAATCCGTCACTCCATACAAGCCACGTTAAGCACGAAAGGAGGAATTACTTTCTACAGGATCTGTAGGTTCGCTACCATCCCTCACCACCACAGGACATTGGAATATCAAATAATACCTCGAACCGCAGACTGTACCGAGGCTCTGCATTTTAATCGACAGTACCTTTCACGACAGTTGAAACAGTTCTCCCCCCAGAAGGCATTCCTTCGCCCTCATCGCGCTGTTTCGCGCTCTCCGCGCGTTTTAGAGCTTCGTCTGGCGGCGATGCATTCTGAAGGGCCGTTTCGAGGCTCGCAAAGGGGGCGCCGCTTTTAAGCAGCTCGCGGCGGAAAGGTTCCGTGGCGCGTCGAAAGCGATGGTCCCTCCAAGTTTTGCGCGCCGATTTGCACGTAAAACCGGGCGTTTATCGCGCCCCGCCGTGGAGGGTGTGGACAAGGAGGGAGGGCCAGAGAGGGGCACACGAACGGTTTAGTAGCTACCGCCAGGCTTTTATTTTACGCAGCCCAGCGGAGTGCCTTCGGCCCTCGGGCCGCCGGTAGATTTGCCGGCAACTTTTTTACGCCATCGGTTAAACACAGGGCTCGGTGACGCGGCGCGGGGCGCTTAAAAATTTTATTACGCGCTTTAATTAATCTCCCCCCCCCCCCGTCGGTGGACAACGCGGAAACATTTTCCGTATTCAATTACACGCCATCGGAATGACGGAAAGTGCCGGCGGCGTAATGCATTTTGTTGACGATATTAATTACGAATAATCGTAACGCATCGGGATCGCTAATCAGCTCGTATATGTACGTACTACGGGGGAAATATTATATTTCGGGGGATCGCCGGGCCGTGTCACCGTGAATTGGTAATGACGGGGACCGGGAATGTCGGGCGACAGAAGGAAAGCCCCTCGCGCCGTGTCGCGGCCGATAATGCGCGCAAACGGTCCGCGGTTCCGTCGTTTAATTCGCGGCAGGTCAAAGGGCTGCCTGGGCGTATCATATCCACCGTTTTATTTGCCGTCGGCTGGTCGGTCATTGGGCCGTTCCGCTCGACACCCGTTTCTATAAATCAACAGGCAATTAATTTCACCGGGCGGCGCGCGCGCTCCGCGTTTATGTGCCAGCGGAGGCGGCGCCTGGGCCGGGAGGGCATTACAATTAAAGTTTATGATTAGAGTTAATAATTCGAACACGTGACCCGGCCATCTCGCGCCCCACCTGTTCTGTTTTAACGGCCCTGCCACGTTCAACGTCCCCTTCAGCTGGCAGCGATTTTGGTGCCAGTGGGTTTCCGAGTCGAAGCTGCGGTGGGGTGGAGGATCGTGGCTGGGGCTGGGCGAAATTGTAACGGGAAGGTTTGGGGAACTGCCCTTAAAGTAACGGAGCACCGTAACGTAGGAGCTGCGACTTAAACCTTGACATTAGCCTCGAAGACGCTCGAGCGCGTAAGAAGTGCACCGATTAGGAACTCCATTGGAATTTATAAGGTTACAGGTACCCTAACTTTGCGCGAATAATAGCTGTACGCTGCATCAACTAATTTTACCAGTATTTACAAGCTTCGTTTACCTTGCTCGCAACACTACTCGAACTTGCCACTGCGCACCGACGTCGGCTGCTGGATCCAAATACTAGCGTGTCTCTAAACACAACTTCCGGAACTCGGAGTCTTAAATCAACCATAGCCATCGACGGACTTCTGAAGACAGCGTGCCCGTCCCCGTAGCGATCGTTCCCAGCAGCGAGAAAGCGCGTTCGGGTAGAGCGGAGAGCAAGGTACGTATCGTTGAACGAATGACTGATCGGCAAAGTTTGCCTTAAAGTAATCTATGAGAAGCCGCCTGTCGTTACCTTGTGGCGAGATCCCGATGCACGAAGTCCATTTCCTCGAGGTGTTTCATGCCGGATGCTATTTGCGTGGCCATGTAAACCAATGTGCCGAAACTGCAACACGAAGAACCAAGGCTGAGTTCCATCCTGAAGTTTGCTCCTCGGAACTCGGTGTCTGTGTTGCGCCCGGCTGTACGTGCAGGTATCGCGTAATGTATACACGGCCTGGTCGTTTGCATCGGCTGGCAATACCGCAAATGACGACGCTTTAAAGTACAGTGGAACGCAACGTCCGCCGGCCATTTGCATTAACAACAAAAGCCCAGGCTGATCGATCGTTCCCCTGTTCGTTACTGCCCGTCGCGGAAATAAACTTCACGGTTTTACTTCGCCTCCTTTTTGCCATTTCCATTCGAGACGCGTGCGTGTAGAGCGCGTTCCCGACGCCGTTCGGCTCGGCTCTTTTTACGAATACGGCTGCTAGTAACGTCATTATTCCTCCCTTATCGTAGCCGCGCGACGAACGCCCGTTTAATGGTGGATAATGTATGACCCGACTCCAAGGTATATACCCCGTTCGTTTAAAACAACGCCGCCCGACCTCCCCCGTTTTTTCGGTCAACTTTTTCGTTAACGCGATTACGCGGTTGGAACAGATTTATTTGTTCACGGGGACAGACCTATCAGCGGAGCGTGAATATCGTCGAATGCACTTGTTCGCGGGCAGGCACGGTATATTTTTACGCCACCGAAAAAATGCATCGCGAATTTCCCATTGATTCCCTTCACTTGACTTTTGCGAACCGATCAACGCTACACGAATTCTATAACCGTTGAAAAAATTTCAATCAGTGGTCGGCGATAGAACTATTATTTATCGATGGAAAACCGCTTGGATGTTGCTTCGATGAAAAGGTGGTCCATCAACCTCGTGAAAACTGACCTGGCGGAGAAGAGTTTGAAACGATATTTTGCAAACACGGTTACGGACAGCATTGAAAAATGTGCGAATGATTACGTTCGCGTTAAAGGTTTAATTAACAGAACCAAGTAACTTTTAGTCGACGGTCGAATAGGATTGTAATTTCGTATGTTACAAAGCGATTCGTTTTATGTAGATTCCGGCGGAATCGAGTGTTGCAGATGGAACTTGATGAACGAACGGAAATTGCAATGTCTACCGTGTGCATCTACAGGGTGTTCCGAGAATTTTATACCAAAATACGGAATATGTCTACCTACTACTTTTCTTATAGTGTGCTAAATGGAATTACGGAATTAATTCTTAACAACAATCTCGTTAAATATTACCTGCAGAGAAGAATATATTATAGACCATATGAATTTCTAAAATGCCTTCAACCTTTAGACAATTTCGCTGCGGTTATCCTCGGCGAGAAAATTGAATTGTTAAAAGAAGCACTTATTATGGAAGCACGGTTGTTCGATACGTGAGTTTAGACCACCCCGTTGATTTACGTTCTTCTTGATCGGGATAAAGAGAGGAAAGGTCCTATCGGTCGTTTCTCTTGCAGCGGTCGCCGAAAACGAACGCGGGGGAAAAACACGGTCAGCCGACAGCTGTCACGTGCACCGATGATCTTCTCTGTCGTTCACCTCTCATTTTCAGCCGATTTCTCGTATTTCGAGCACTTTCGACCGATTCGCGGACATCCCACATTTCCACGCGCGCCTTGAACGTGATTGGAACTGACGTTCCCGTAGCGATAAAATCGCAAAAATTGGGTTCATTGTTCGCCGTGACGAAAGCCATCGTTAGCTGAAATATCATTCGTCACCAGCGCGACGCGACAAGACGACGTGAAAAAAATAACCATCGTTGTCCCGCTCTCGATCGAACATGGGAGCTTCAACGTGCACGTTACAAGGCCCTTGATTAAAAAATCGAGCACAGTTTCAGCGTACAGAAGCGTAGAAAAATGACCGTACCTTTAATTTGAACAAACGCGCTACCAATTAATAAGAATAATTCAATTCACCTTTATAGAAATTCCCAGCAATTTCACACTCAAGAAAATTACAGAGTTTCTGCAACTGGTGAGATCGAGGTCCTTGGAATCCTCGTTGAAATGAAATTCAAAGCTTCGCGATGTAATTCGTACGGAAGCAGTAATACTCGAAGAAGTATGTTATACAAACACAAGCCTCGCGTCTCTCTCCGTCGGATCCAATGATCCGCTTGGCAAAACAAACGGAAATCATCCCGTCGCCGGAGTATCGTAATTAGCAGTACCTGAGGGTCTTAGCAGTGTGCACGGTAGACGTTTCAGCGATGTGGCTCTGCAAATATTGATTCAAATCCCCGTACTCGCCGTTTTCCAATACGATGCACATGGGGTCGTCTTCGAGGCTGGCACCGAGTAGCCGCGCGACATTCCGATCGGCCAGCCGCGCCAGCCTTTTTGCCTCCTGTTGAAATTCTATCCTGGAAAATACACGGGACACTCGGAAGTAATATCTTTATAGTCGGATGCCCTACCGGCCGGTCGGGTATTGAATACGGACACGCTGATATATAGTGGAAATAATGCGAGCGTTCTGTCTCTGGGTATTGTGTCGTTGTCCTGGGGAAACTCTCCTCTCCCCTCTCGCCCGCCCTCGACGTTTCCCTCGTTTTCTGTTGTTCGCGCGGCGGCACGGAGAGGGAGGAGAAAAAGGGACGTTGCTGGGAAAACAACGGAAGAATAGAAGAGGGATTGCAGCCGGCAGAAGCTACGGTAACGCGGGGACCAGGGATAATGGCTACTAGAGAGATTATCGTTTCAAGAACGCTTGTGAGTTTCATGTTTAATAGAGCTTTCCGCTTGTGTCTCGGCCCTCTGATATTTATGATCCGGATAAGAGGGCAGGTGGACGTTTCTGAGCTCTTCAATGCCCCACCCCCATTCCCCAGGCTTGCTGATTTTTTGGGAATATCGTTTTTACTAGTCAATTGGTATACGCGGAGGTAGGTATTCGACGCGTTTTTAAAGCCCACACGGAATGTTGTCGAGAAGAATGTTCGGCGATACTTCTAATGTTCTCACGTTTTTATAGTGAACTCGCAGCAGTAATAGGTAGAGGAATTGCAGCATATTTGGAATACTGTTGGTAATTTGGAATACCGAAGTCTTTAATAAACTACTAACGCTTTTTAATTTTTAACACCGTAGATTATAGGGGCTAATGACCTGTTCACTAATGACGTTTGTGGATGAACCGCCATTTTTATACATTTTCGACTTAATCTGCAGAGGAAGAAAACGTCAACCTGCAAAACTTTTTCAGCGCGTATTCAATCGTGCCAATCGTGGTTAAAATATGTCAAAACTTCAGACTTAAACACTTAATTTACTCATTTGCATGTTCCTTCTATGGTTCAGTGCCAGTTTCGCGATAATTTCGAGAATACAAAGTGTGACATGAAATTTTAGATTTCAATGGCATGTTGCTAATTCGGAATACCGAAGGTGAAGGTAATTTGGAATATTCCAAAGCTTAGCGATGCTTTTGTTTCACGCGTAATGGCTACCGCCGCGTCGCTTTCTTCTGTTACAATGACACAGGAAATTATATCTGTGATTACTGCAAGTAAATGTTAAGGTTTTGAATTTATATTTACATAAAACTGTTCCTTCATTGCGACTTCTTAGCCTGATTACGTCATAAAATAAACTAATTTTATTATCTACGTGTTTCGTTTAAGTTTATAAAGTGAAGGTACATTGGAATACCGGTATTCCAAATTACCTGCACCTTAACCAAATCGATACTTCTTGTCATTTTTCACTTCAAACCAAAGTCTCAGTTACTTTTAGTTTTTAATTATCACTGAGACCTATGAAATATGAAAGTTTATTAATTTCCCTATGATATTATGCAGTTTTATTTCTTCCTATCCTCTGCCGTTATTTTTTATTCGTCTTAAACAAACTGGTATTCCAAATATACTGCACTTCCTCTACTATTGTTAACGTCGAAGAGAAACGTGGGATTGTAGATTCTGACTGGTTTATTTTCAATTTTACTTGAAACATTAATGTAACGAGGGTATTTCTGCAGGCACTGTCGTAGCTTTATTGAAATATAATGCTCGACCATATTGCGCTTTTAATCACTGAATTTCATTAGGTTGAGTAATTTTGAAGCACAAAGGAGTTGGGCGAGTGGCGTTACATAGGAGGTCAGCGGACAAACTAGAAAATGCGCCTCTCTGGGGGACAGCCAGGGACTTCCGGGAGAACGGAAGTAAAATAAAACTTTCTAACCGATGTGGAGTAATTTATACTTCTGCAAAATTGTACAAAATGTGACTACTTTAATTTTCAGCTGAGACACTAAGAAGGTCGCACGTCGAAGTAACTGTAAACTTATTTAGAAAGAAAAATAGCAACGAGCGTGTGGTACCATTAAATCCTTTCAGAAAAATAGATTTTCCGCAGGAGTGAGACACAGTTTCACATGGAAAACAGAGAAACCAAGCAGTACCTTAATTCACTCTCTGTAGACCTCGCATATACACACAGTTGCCCCGGAAAAACTTGGAATGTCCAGGTTAAAAGCAACACAGCTCGCGTCGCTACTTCGTCCACGGGAATAACGAGAAATTCGCGGGTTGCAGGTTTTATCGCGAGCCGCCACGATATCAATTAATGAAGGGCGCAATTACCGCGGCCAGCGCGTCACGACGCCCCAGACCCACAGGCTTCAACGTTACCATTCGAAAGCGCGGGCTTTCCGTGCGCCTGGAAACCGCTTCCGACCACCACGTACGCGAAATATGCCTCGCGTGCTCGCCGGGCGAGATTATCATCAGATTTTCGGACGAGTGGCGCGTTAACGAGAATTTCCCCGACTTCTATGAAAAATATAACAAAGCCAATGGAACACCGTGGCGAAGCTCGCGTGGCTCGCTGCGGGCAACGGCCGTCGAAAAATCATAGCAGCGCCGTCGGATTTATTGGCACCACAGAGCCACACCATTTTTCTCCCTTTTCGCTTTTCCGCTCCTCCGCCCTGCGATACTTCCACTCTTTTTTCGGCCCGGCACAGAGCGGTCTGTCGCGGAACAAAAAAAAAAAATGGAATAAACGAGCGAGACCGTACTTCCACGTCGCGTTCCCTTCAGCAGCCTCCTCCTCGTCGACGATACACGGTTCCGCGAGCGTTCCGTTAGCGGCGAAACCTGTAATCCCCGATCTTGTCTAGCCGGATCATCCTTTCACTGTGCCAGCGATAACGCATCGCTGTGTTCCTCGCTGGGACATGCTTTATCGTGTACTTCCACTCGGGGTTCCTTGGCCTCGAATCGGGATTCGGGCAGGCTTCGCGGAAGCGAGCACGCGAATCCCAGGGAAGGCAGCCTAATTTTAGACGATTTTTAACTACCTTACGCGATTCAAAGTAAATCTACCACTGTGCACCAACTAATATCAATATTCATAAAATAATTCTTCCACCTTCTTTGTCCCCTGCTCAGGCAGTCTTCTGAATATCTGAATTGAAAGACACCAAAACTTCACTTGACATTGAAATCAAATACAGGAACTTATAAAGATATTATCTAAGAACGCTCTAACAAATAATTGGATCAATGTCTATAGTTTAACTATGAATATTAACAAAAAAAACAACAGAGGAGACGCTTATCTGAGTGATCGAAATAACGAAATCAGCTTGCCCACGGTATACGAATCGTTGTATTGCTCAGCGTCGCTCCGTGAAAGAAAAGAAACACGCGTAACTATGCAAAGCAAACGTTTTGGAAACTTTTGTGGGAGGCGGGAGAAGTCGTGTTACTTTCATGACGCCGCTACGTTTGTCCTCGCTCTCCCCTAAGTGTGTACGCGATATCGGTGTAGGATGTGGTTAAAGGTTGCATCAAGAAAAACAGTACCGTCGCATATAATCTATTCAATTATACGCCAGTCACCGGCCGTTCAAACACCTTTCGCATTATCGCGTCCTGCCAACTTAATACGTAGAGCGTGTCATTATATTCGAAATCACTTTGCGCGGCATTATCAAATTATCGCGTTAACGCGCCCGTTCTAGATATAATCGATTGGGATAATTTTCTATCCATGTCCTATATTTCCATTATTTCCTCTCGCCCCCTCCATCCGCCCGCCGCCGCGCTAGATAATAAATGAATCAGAGTGCCACTCTATATTCGGACGGGATAATTTTCCACCGTTATCCTATACTTCCCGTATTTTCGCTCGCCGTGAAATATCGGCCGCTTAATAGTTCCGGTCTCTGTATTTAGGAACTTAAACGAACGCTCCAATAACGTGTTGTTCAATTCATTTCCATTGGCAAATTTAATTATCGATATCGCTTTATCGATTCCCAATTTTATACGGTACTGGCGTTATTCTTTGATTACACGTTGCGCGGGGGCATTGGCACGCAAGAGAATTCATGGTACACGTGGGTACAGAAATGATTTGTCTTGCAGAATTATAAGTTATAATACACAGTTAAATGGGGGAATAAATATTCCCGAAAGAAATAATTCCGAGTCAGAGAAAATATTGGAAATAATCTTTAGTTCGTTTCGGTAAATGGATTATTAATTATTACACCCAAAATTGAACCCAATAAATCAATGAACAAAGGATTTCATAAGTACTTAATAACATCCAACATTTCAGGCGTCCCGGCGGAATTGTGCGAACGATATTAGACCCGAGTATTTCACCCCTGAACCACGGTCGCGAAATCCCGAAGCCAAGTTACTCTGTCCTCGACTTTCGAGATTATTTGCCGAGTAGCGGGGAATTTCGAGCTAATACGGCTGCTCGAAGGCATCTGATGATAATACAAGATCCTTACCTAAGCGCATCCGAGGATCCCGGTCTCAGGGACTTAACGATCACGAGGTCGCTGCCGGTGTTCCGGAAAACTTCGTCGTGGCCGGGAAACCTGTCCACCTCGCAGACGTGTACGTCGCCGAAGTATCCGCAGCCGAGGTTTTCGACGATGTTGAGCTTCTCCCGGGGGAAGTCGAAGATGCACTCGGCCACCTCGTCCTCCTCCTCCGTAAGCATATCCTCGGGACTATAGCTTGTCATGCTACTGGAGGCTTTAGCGCTCATCGGCGGTGGTGTGCTCGGCGTGGGGGATGGCGGTAACGGCGGCAGGGAATTCTGTAACGAACGGCGAAGCGCGGCTATGAAAGTGAACGTCGCCGCTATTTACTGCTCGAGTATTTGGCCAGCGAAAAAGGATTTGGAAACGGGACATTTATCGCAGCACTACGTTTGCCCCGATTGCACAACGTCAAGATCGTAAAGAGTGCCTCGTTAAGTTATCGCAACGGCTCCCTTCGCTATTTCATAACCGCGTTTGTATTATTCATGATCTAATAATCGCTATGAATATTTCCCCGGGTAAAGCGAGCCCTGTGATTATTCCCGCGTTAGCCTCACTCTAACGCGGCGATTAAAATGGAGAACGAGAATCACGGCCGATCTTTCTCCAGCGTATACGTCGACGAATATTGTTCGTCTAACGGGCCACAATAACCAAGGATGACGGCGTAATCAGATGAAAATACGCGCGAAAGCCGCGGGGGGGAACTTGAGTAATCAATAACCGCACCCTTTACATTATCGCCCGGCAATCTGTGTACGCCCGCGAAAGACGCTTTCCTTGGACGTCTCGCATTAGCTATGATTGATAGCGGCCCCTTGTTGCCTTGTTTTTCATCCATTAGGCCTCATTATTCCTTCGCGCCAAGTCTTTTAACGCGCGACATTATTCCCGTCGGGCGGCGAACTCTGAACGCGAGAAGGAAAGAGGATTGATCGCGAGTCTCTAACAAAAGAAATGCGCCCTTACTGCAATTTCGAGACGAAGGTCAATAACAGAGAAACGTAGTACTGCTAATTGGTGCTGAAATTGATTTAAAAAAAAAAAAAACACAGTAGTACGAAAAATACTCGAGGATTTGCGAAGAAAGATGGTTGAAGGTCGTGAAGGAAGAGAAGGCTTCCAGGAACAGAGTCGACTCAGCTCGAAATAAAATTACAGGGAAAGATAAAACGCGGCGGTAAGGAAACAAGGAGGAATTAAGAGGAACGTTTGTACGAGCTCGCGATCCTTGAAAGGGAAACGATCCAAGTGGATCGCGCCGCGTGCCACGATCGCGTCATAAGATCCGAGAGTCACGAAGCGGTGTTTGACACAATTTCAAGCCCGAAGTGGCCCGCATTAATACCTCTCCCTCGTCCCGCGGGAAGGACTAATCGTCAGGGGATCGCATGTCTGCCGTACATTTTTTGATACACTCACCTTGCGGATCTCCGTACTGGCGTAATACTTTTCCGGCGGCGGCGGTATGGGCGGCGGATTAGACGGATATTCTTGAACCGGCGGAATTGGCCTGGCAAGATTGATCGCCGTGTTCAGCAGCAACGGAATAACCGGCTGCGCCTCTGTGATCCCTGTCCAGTGATACCGGCGAAACGGAGCGAAGGGAAAAAAAAGAATTTTGACAAGGTTAGAGACACGATGGCCACTGTGCACGGAAAGGAATTTACCGCGACCTAACCGTTCTCCCGTTGCATGCTCCTTGAAACTTTCGACCAAGTACTTGCTTCTCGTATCCTCCTTTTTCCTTTTGTTTTTCTGTTAAAGGCACCGCGATCTACGAATTCGCCTTACGTATACGAACGTGGTGATTTCCTTATCTATGTGGGACGGAGCTTTGATCGTCCACATTACGTTGGTAACCGCGCGATTTTATAATGAATTCTTTCGTTCTGATTAGTAGTCGGGCTTGTGTATGTTACTGTGACTGTGCATTTCGTTTTACAGTAAACATGAGATGCCCGCCCGGGCGTTTGTACTTTTAGTGAAACGTGGTAGCTGAAGGAGAGTAAGTTTTCATTCTAACTGTTTGAATGCTCGTGGTATGTCTTCTGCTCGACGTTTCGCTCGACAAACTGCGGCAAGCACGGGGAAACGAAATAGTTCATCGACTATTCGAGCAACGCCATACCGACGTGGCGAAACTAAGAACAGAGACTGGGGAACAGATCCCTGTCACCAGAACTTGCTCGTTAGAATTTCCTCTGCATCGTAAAGTTATTCACCGCGATATCATGGTACACGGAGCTTACCTTCGAGAATCGATATTCCCCAGAAAAGTAGGATCGAATTTTTCGCAGTTTCGTTGCCGAATGAGTGTTAGAATTTATAAGATTCGCGAGGAACGTTCTAGGTGATTTAAGGTCTACTGAAAACGTTCGATAAATTACGGAGAGTTTTATAATGATCTGTGCCCTTGTAAGTATTGGCTTAAGCATCACCGGCTCTGTAATAATCCGTCGATCATTAACCTGTAATTTAATTCGAGCGCCGCATGCTTGCATATCCCGGTAGGTGTTGCGTTTATCGTCGCGGCCGATGGCTATAGTCTACCGCGATTTTATGTAATTTTAGTCGAACGCAAACTCGATAATGTGCCGCGCCATAAAGCCACTCATTCCGAGTTTTCGCGCTGTTTAATTAAAGCACACGACGCTGCGAACGAATACCGAAAGCTTCGAACGTTGTTGGGAGCAATTCCGAAATTCAAGTTCAATTACAATAGCCCGTTTCAAACTCTACAATTATTGAAGCACAACAATATTAACGCACGTATGCTGTTTATATTCGTTGCACTCGAATTGCCTTCGTTTGAATTAATTTAAATGAGATCAAAGGCACAGTGAAACGAGTAGGTGCGAGACTAAGTAGTAGAGTAGGTTTTAAATAATTCCGACTATTACTTCGCAGATCCTGTGTTTGAATAATTATTGCCCTAATTATGTAGGTAATTGAAACTCCGTGTACTTAATATTCATTTTCTCGTTGAAAGTCTATATTTAAATCGAGGTTAAACTGTTCTCGTTGTAATAATTATGTAAATCTATTTATTCGGTTTAGTAAAGGGTCTCATATTAAATTACTCTATACTGATAGAGCAAAAATTTCCAATGCAATTTATGGACTCGACCAAAGCTCCCTAGTAATTAATAATTTCCAGCAATGCACAGATTGTGACGTATGACTCCGTCACTTTAATTACTTCCAGTGGTAGTGAGCTTATTACGATTCCTCTTCTCTTAAATAATTACGTTCGTCCTGCTAATTATAGTACATATTCTCCAAGCTTTTTCCGGACATTTTGCAGTCTCCCCTTCGCCGTTTTAACCGAATTCCCGCGATCTTCCATTATTTACAAAAACGAAATTACCAATCATCGAAAGAGTTCACATAGTTATAGGGTAGATTGGAAGACCTCGAAAAACTGAAGCGACTGATAAAAAATGTACATTATTGGAGCAGACTGTCCGAGGCAGAAGAGTCCGAATCGATTTACTAAATCGGCTTACGCTGGAAATAATCACGGCGATCGAGTTATGCCAGTCACTCTAGCCAGCTGTGTTTGAATTAATTTAAATCGGCCTAAACGTGCATGCAGAGGCAGAGTTCGAAAGGCTTAAGTGTCGCACTTAACGTCGCTACCAACCGCTGTAATCCGTGATAGTTTTGTGTAGCTGCGGTGTCGTCGTGGTGTAGGCGGCCGCGTGGTACTGCGCCGGAAGCGGAGGGCAAATTGGTCCCTTGTCCTCGCCCTCCTCCTGCACGGAGACCTGCGGCCGAATATTGAACGTTCCCGTTAATGCACCTGACATTTATGCACACACGCCGCGCGTGTGTATCGCGCGCGCGCGGCAAAATGCGATACGCTACGGTGGAACTTTCCGTCACTTTACGCCACCACCTTCGCCCCAACCCCATGCTTTAAAATATTCAATGTTTATCGCGTAGCATACTTTTCGTTCGCGTACTTCACAGGATATTTCGTGGCAACGACTAGTGGGAAATGGTATACAGGTCAACAGTTCGGAGTAGATCGTTCGTGATTGCTGAAATTCAAACCGTGAAACTTCTGATTAAAACGGCTCGACTAATCTACGTTTCTTCTCCAAGTTTGTGACTCCAATGTACTTAAATTCAGACGCCGGGAATAGCGTTTCAGTATCTGTATCGTTGCTCTTCGCACAAAGAGAATCACAGAACTGCAGGGCCCTGTCGTCGCTAATGATATCATACGATATCGCAATCAGCGGAACGCATCGATACGCATTGAACAGACTACGTAATTCCCTCGAATAAAATCCAACCGTATCACCGAGTAATTATCAGTTACGGCTCGCTCTGACGCTCGAGGAAATTGGATATCGGGGATATTATACGTTGCTCTTACGTTAATGATCGATACCGATACATTCCATTATTGAAGAACAGTAATGAGAGGCCGGCAATAATCTGTTGCGTGAAGATTAATTAAAATCACGGTCCCAGCGGTTTTGGGTTAACGGGATCCGTTGCGACAGCGGTTTCCAGATACCGAGTACCTTGGTCGGCTGTTATCGACCACGACTTTCCCCGAAGGACGCGCATCGCCGCCCTCGCACGGCGGAAAGAACGCGTCGATCCTCCATTCGACGCGGCATCTCAGGAAATTAAGGCTCTTTACTGTAACAAACAATCCCCATCCAGAAGCACCCGTTCTTCCCCCTTTCCTCCGCCCTGTCCGATAAGGGGGATCATATCGAGGCACGAGACACCAGAGTCGCGACATAATATCCATTGATTTTTGCCCTGCTCCCCTCCCCCGCGGTTCGAATGTCACAGACGGTCTTTGCTAGAAGGGCGCGGCAAGGTGGGGGGGTGTTAATTTCCGTTTAGGAAGCGTTAGGGCGCCGTACCAGTGAGATGCTGCACCGCCACCGTTAAGATAAGATAACCACTTAGCCATCGGGATTCTACACGAATCTCTTTGCTCGATTCCCTCCCCGTCCCCCTTCTGGCACTTTCTGGCACTCTCTGGCCATCCTTCCTCCCTACCGCCGATCCAGCGAGCTTCTCTTTCTTCGATCGCCGCCGTTTTCTGCTACGTCGCTGGCCCTCCCGTCGTCTGAGTTCTCCTCCAACGCCTCTCTTCTTCGCCATTAGGGCTATCTGAAGGCCTGTCGCGACTTCCTGCGTCCTTACGGCCGAGCATTCAGAGCGACGCCGGCGGCTCGTTCGCGCTGATGGCCCGATCACCACACCCCCGCAGCGCCCGGGCTGGTTTCCTGGCATTACCCGGTGGAAATAACGCGAGGAGCGCGAAGGGACGGGCGCGGAGCGATCTTCCGTCGTATCTCGGGCGAGCCGTAATGCGGGGCGAATCGGGGCGGCTCGTTGCACGCCGCTAATTTCGATCGCGGGCTTGTTTGTTCGATGCTCGAATCCCCAGGTGAAAATGCCGCGCGACGCGCCCGAGTGCCCGTAATTGGCTACAGGGAGGATCTTGCCGGGGATCGAACGAGTTTCGGCGATCGAGACCCGGCGACGCGGATAATTTCATACGCGGAGGAAAAATTAATTACCGAGAAACCAATCAGCGGGCTGCACTTTTCGACCAATCACCGGCAATCTTCGGTTAAGCGAAAAATAATCGATCGGGCGGGCGTTAATTGAAAATAGCAATTACTCGATAAACAGCGAAGGGAAGCTCGTCGAGCAACGTCGTGGACGAGCTTCACGCCCTCTGATTGTAACGGATCATTTATCTCGGTTAACATCCGTGGACGCGGGCTTGCAGAACAGAATGGTCTGTTGTGCCGCGGGAATCGATTGCGACGAGGATCTTTGCTTTCGGGGGGGGGGGGGGGGGGGGATATCTGGAACGCTGGAATTAATGAAACGAGAGAGGAAATGAGAGGAGGCAACGTATCGGTGTCAAAACTTCGGATCTCCCTCTACCTCGCGGGAGATGAAATCCGAAATGAATTTAAACGCGAGGGACAGCAGCGGCTGAAGCTAAAGAATCGACAGAAATCAAATTACTTCCAGCATGCTGCTATCGGTCAGTCATGAGTACAGCGAAATCCCAGATATTACTGTTAAAAAAACAAGGAATAATGTTCCGAGCTCACGAAATTTCATCTCAGAAACTTCTCTTATCACAATCCTTGGTTGCATCGCTATTTTACTACTGCGATGTTGGGTATAGTCCTTTTCTTACCTCTCGTCTCTCTTCCTTAGTTCAGCGTGTTCAAAATTTCTATCTGCGTTTCTCCTATTGCGTCCGCAAATTCGATCATATCTCTCCGCTTTTTGTAAAATCCTCTTGGTTACGTATGTCGCAAAGATGGAAACTCCACTTCTGCTGTCTTGTGTATAAGGTACTCTCTTCTCGTTGTCCGACATGTCTTTACTATATTCTACTCACAAACCTTTCTTATCACTCCTCTAATTCTCTTTCAACCCGACCTCAATCTCTTCTCTCTGTTCCCGCGCATCTTACCTGTAAATTTGAGTCTTCTTTTTCTTATATCGCGGCACATTATTATAACTCCCTTCCTGCTTCTATCCGACAGCTAGACTCTTATCAATCCTTCAAAAATGCAGTGCGGCAGTATATTCTCCGACACTTTTAATTTTCTTACTTTTCTTTATTCTTTGTGTTATTCTCGTGTTTCAGCTTTAAGCTTTAAGCTGATTTTTAGTTTAGTTTATTCTTAACGTTTGTTATGTTTCTTGTTGTTGTCTTAATTTTAGTTTAGTTTATAGTAGGCAGTTAGGCTTCACAACAGTGCCACCACTGCAGCCTCGCCTTTACTCTTATTCTCTTTACTCTTGTTGTAAATATTCAAGTTTCTTCTTTTTCTTTGAGTAATAAAGACGTTTAATAATAATAATGAAAAAATAAAATAAAGGGAATTAAATCGAACGAATTAAAATTTCGGAGGTCTCTTTCAATTTTATCGCCCCCACTGTTTATTTCAAACAATGCTCTTGAACAGTCCAATTTTGCGAAACCATGATGACCAAGAACATATTGAAACAGATGTTGATGGAAATTCCTCCAACGGCGAGCACGAGGGTTGTCGTCGCGCTATTATTTCCCGAAGTATTGACCTCTTCTACTGAACTACCCCTGTACACCGCAGACAGGACGATAATACGCTCCCTTTCGGTCGATCAGTGTTTGCTGTGGTCGCAAGTATATCAATCGGTCGCACAAAAGGACCCCCTCGATTGATACATCCCTGACCCGTTTCATGGACGGGGATACGTTCGATTGACCCGAAGACGCTTTTATTGGGGAATATCGTGCGATATCGTGGCTCGAACGTCTTCCGTTACGGATATGCCTTCAGCCTCTCGCAATATACCTAGAGCCACGAAATGAATGACGTACAATACCCTCGCATAGCCACATCTTGCGCAACCGTTTTATTGAATTTATTATCATGTCGTATTTGTCGGCAGACGTAGAAGCTTCTGTTGCATACTAATGGAGTATTTAGTGTACCGATAGAATGGACGATCGATAGCTTGTTATTAAACAATTTTTGCTCTTTGGGGCTGAATTAGAAGTTCCCATGAAATTCTTTTAAAGTGGTCGTAAAAAAATTTCAGGGTCATTGAACCGGAAAGTAAAAGAAATAGAAAGAATTTGGAAACGTAGGAAGGATTAATGTAAATTTCGCGTGGTTCGATAGAGGTTAAAGCTTCAATTTGTGGGGAAAATTTGGAAATGGAGGGTAAGAAGACTTAAATTAGGAAAACTTGATGAAAAAATTTCGCCTGTTTTCTTTTTAATAACCGGCCAGCAGGTGACTCTTTACTGAAACGATTTCTGTAAACGGGATCTGATTTCTGGCTTCAGAGACGAGAACTATCACGGCCGTAATTCGTCGTGGATAAACGCAGAGGCACGAATCGAAATAGCGAAGCGTGCTATAGCGCCTGATGAAATCCTAGACGAGCAAAGGGAAGGATTTCAGGAACAAAACGATCTTCCATTAATTAGCAGCGGAGTGCTTTTTGCCATTTTCATTACCATAGGTACATTTCCGCCTTTTCCCCGTGAAAGCTGCTCAACCTGTCGGATGTTTGCACATTTTCTGCCTTCGCTCGACATCTGCCCCTTACTCAGTGTCGTTTACTCTTTCGCTTATTCTGCGCTGCTTGTCCGTTCTCAGGCGAACGTTACGAGCCCAGTCACAGGACTCCACCTTTGATCTCCGCTCCCGTGCCCTTCAATCGCGGGCACCGCGAAATTCACAAACTCAAACAATCCTTTTCGGTGTTACCATTCAATTCCATGCACTCCATGTGCTGGCGATTTTCACCACGATTTTGTTTCAGCTACTTCACTTCCTCGAGGGCGAGCCCCACTCTGAAGCCACTAACAAAAGACAAAGGTAAGGGATTTTCCTGTTCGTGTAAATAAAAATATGGGGCTTGAATTTTTTTTATATAGTTTTAAAGCAATCTTTATTTTGCTAGAATTTTTTTATGAAGAATTGTACACGATGGCTGCGGACAAAATGACGTCCCGGAGGACTGCAAAATACTGGCCCACATTCCCGGGAATGACTGGATCATCTGAGAAGGAAGTACAAAAGAGATATATAAACGGCAATATATTATTTTCCACGTAGCGTAGAATTTTCTCAAAATTCGAATTATTTTGAAAATTATACCAGTTTGAAGAAATGACTTTAATTTTTTGCATAAACATTTGCACTGAAATGCTTGTAAAAAATTGCATAATTGATATATAAAAAAAATCCCACGCTAGGTGGAAGATAATATCCAGTCTATATTTCTTTTTGGCATTTCCTTCTCAGATGTTCCAGTCATCCCCGGGAGTGTGGGCCAATTATTTTGCAGTCCTTCGGGACGCCATTATATACAATTATTCATAAAAAATTTTTTTAGCACAATAATAATGGTTGCTATAAAACTATATAAAAAATCCAAACCCTATATTTATATATATACGAATCAAAAAATCTCTAACTTTGTCTTTTGTTATTGACTCGAAGGTGCCCCACCCCCCTTAAACAGAATACCGAAGGCATTTCCGCATTTGCACCATTTTTTCTTTCAATTCACTTGAATTGCGAGGAAGAATTTTTTACCCCTCTGGTTCCTTTCCTTTCTGAATTGCGCGCTACGTTGTTCGTTAACTCACGGTCGACGCCAACGACGAGTCTTCGTACAAAGGAAGGAAAGAAAGCAGATAAGGGAATTACGCGACACCGTCGCGAAAAACTCGCGGAACTTCTGTTTGATTTTCATCAGGGGAGACGGTGCACCGCTGGCGACGGCGCTGCTCTATCCTAATGCTTAATCCGGAAACTAGTGGCCGTGACAATACCGATACACGCGTACGTCAAATTTGCGGGGCGGATTACAGTATACGGGGAATCAGAGAGTTTGTTGCTTTAAATTAAAATAATCTGTTTTCGCTCGGCCGCCCCTCGTATCGTGACGAACCCCATAGCTAAAGTCGGTAATCGCATTACCTCACTTTTGAACATTCCCCCTCCCATCCAGCCACCCCTTTCCGAACCCCTAGTCTCGCGCCATCGACGCCCACGCCTTTCCCTCGGCTCGGAATGAAAGCGCGTTTACGGGCGCGCATCCCGCGATCGGACCCGTTCGAAGATAATAAATTCCATGAAATTTAATGAAATCACGCGCGCTTCCCGTACTTCCGTTTATGCGACATTCCTACCCGGAAATTCGATGACTCTCTCGCGAGGGATGGAAATTCCTAGCAGCCTGGTTTGAAAAATCCTCGATACTTATACAGGTTGGTGAAGTAGTTTAATTAAGTCTTGACGTCTGATCGATGAAGATATGGGTCACAATTTAAACCAAACAGATTTTTTATGACGTTAGCGCTTACTCAGTGATTCCCAACCGGTGGATCGCGAAGTTTTTTCTAAGGGGTCGCCACGTTCGTTTCTTAAATTTGTAAGTTAGAATAATATTCTGAAATACATACTTTTCGGTTATTTGAATATTACAAAAGGGGATCGCGACCCAAAACAGATAGGGAAACACTTAAAACTACCATCCCATAGAATTTTTAGCGATAGATTTAAAAGCATTTTTGATCAATAAATACAATTTTTCGCCACACAGAAATCTCCACCGACTAAAGTCGCGAGATTAAAGTGAAATATGTATAACGTCGTAAACATCCGCCGCATTAAATTGGTACAGAGAAGAAGTCTACTTGAAAATGATTAAGTTGGATTATTTTATTCATAGCTGTCGCTGTCCGCATACGTCACAATCAGTAGTAACGGCGCGCGGAAAGTGGAGCAGCCTGTGCAGTGATATATTAATCCGTGAAAAATTTAATTGCGCAGAAAATTTTGCACTTGCCATATAATTGGAGCCGGCTACATTTTCGCGACAGCTTTTTCCCAGCGTTTAATTTAGAGGGAAATCGCGCGTTATCGAGAGTGATTTGCCCGGAAAGCGAGAAATTAATTTCGATGAGTACGTCCATGAAAGGATAACGAGAAGGGGACTAATTCGTCGTGCCTCGCCATTGTTCGACGGGGCAGGAAACTGACTCTTGTTAAGCATCGTTGTCCGCGCTCGTGCAACGCATATTTTTCACGATACGTTAAAAAGTAACGAACTGTGAAACAGCCACGCGGGCCGGGGCCATTGTGTTACAGAGCACGATAATACGGCTACGAATACGTGAAAAATTCAAACAAGTCGGTATTGTTTCCGCCAGTTACGCGAAACATTCAAGCTTGCCATTCAGCTATTACACCGCGGGAGATAAAGGGGCTTTGAAAGGAAAAATCTGCTCCATCCCGTCCATCAGCTATGGATATTTCATGTAGGAGTCGGGTGTGCACAAAGCTGGATTGTTTAATATTTATTTTCATAAAATTCCTATCGGAATAACGAAACAATGATAATCTGAACTATATCTCGATAATTTCACGAGGACATTCTGTATAAATTTACACGAGAGGGCGAGGATGTTTTAAATCACTCGTTCCACGTTTCTGTTACGCTTTCTCGTTCGCAATTTACGTTTACTAGTGGGTTATTATTGAAAAATGTGGAGGGCTTCCGAAGCAAACCATTTAATAAAAAAAAGGTTATCTACATAATTTCTCTGAACCTAATCACTGGTTCAAAACCAATGCGATCATCGCATACTGCTCAGACTCCTTCAACCAATAAATGCCTAATGAGGTACATATCACTACTAGTTGCACTGCCACACCTCCACCGTTTCGCCAGCATCGCAGCCAGCTTCATCAGTCTCTGCCGACCCAGTGATATCCAACTACACTCCACAGTGATTCAATTTACATCCACGAACATCAGCCGCTACTAACCCCTGCCTAACTCAACAACACCAAAATCAAAGAACACCGAACGCCCAGGTCTCAGGGAGTAAGAAGCTAATCCTATCGAAACGACAAGTCCAATCCATGTCGCAATCCTCGGCGCAGTTCATGTCCTCGGACAAATAGTCTCGAGGGTCTTGCGCGCCTATCGAGTGGTTGGTTTGCCCGGGTGAACTCTCTTTCAAAGGCGAGAGAGGCCGTCTGCGGGAAGTGCAACGGGGTCAGGCTGAAGGAAAAAAAAGGGGGAATCGCGACACTCGACGGGCTCCGCAGCGTCGAGGCGAGACAAGTAGCAGGTGGCTAATACCGTGAGTGGAGCGGGACAGAAAACGCGAAGGAGAATGCCTACGTGTGTACACAGCCCTGCTTACACGCGGGGCGAGCCGGCTAGATAACGCACGCCTTCTCCCGCCGACAATAGACGCTCGTATGACTGGCTCTTTTAATTAAGTGGAGTCAGCTCGATTGCCAGCCCGGCACTAGCGGCTGGTAAAAATTTACTCGGCGAGAATTATATTGGCTCGTGTGGGTCGATGCAGGGGAAACAGGGGGCTCTTACAGGGGGGCCTCTTTTAGCCGGAGTGCTTCGTAATAAATGCGACCTCTAGAGGCGCTTTTCCTTTGTCGCGATCAACCAGCGAGAGAATTAGCTGCTTTTCCAAACGCTCCGCTCTAGTCGACGCGAATGGCTTGGAGACGGCGACGAGACTTTCTCGAACATGTCTCTTGAATATTTTGGAGCGCGATTGTCTTCTTGTCTAATTGTGAATTACACGCTTTAGAGAACATAGTAGAATTCCGTCGATAATTAATCGAGCAATTCAATGATTAATACAAACAGAAAAGAATTTCAACGCATTTTCATTGCGTTACAATGGGATTTGTTGCTTGGTCTTTGGAGAGGTGATTACTTTGCGAGACGCTTTAAAGAAGTTGGAACGATATTTAATATCTCTCGCGTAGACGAGAGCCAGAATGATAATTGTAGGTGTCTTGGCCGATCAAGCGACCATTCGGCGTAAACTGCAGAAATTTAATTAATGTTTACGATCCATCCTAAAATTGCGAGCGTCACGCCCCTGCTGGAATATTGTTTCGCGCCCGTCTTCGGTAGAACTCGTCGACGCGTACCAGTTTCGGAAAGCTTCTGAAAGGAGAATTGAGCTCTACCGTCTGGCTCTCATTATTTCTCATCGTTCAGCAACCTGTTAATTACTGTCTTCCGTACATTTCGCAGAAGGGTCGAAGGCTGGGAGCTGCCCATTGACGCGAACTAAGTTCAGCTTGTTATTAATCCAGTTACGGCGAGTTCGGGTCACTAAAAGTACTACTTGGTCTTTCAATTCTGTAGACTAATCACCCTTTTCCTATTTCCACTTTACATATTTACGTATCATTCAGTTTCAACCGATATAACAATCCCCATGAAGATTAATAAAAATCGTAATCCTTGTCAGTAAAAAGAAGAATGTCAGTCTACCTTTGTATAATTACCATTTGACGGTTAATAGCTCGGAAGTCTAATATTAAAAAGTTATTATGATCGAGTGACACTTGAACTTTACTGAATCGACTAGTACCCATTTCGCGAATGATTACCAATTTCTTCAATTTTACTACACCAACCCAGCTTGACGTCCACTTTCCTCCGCTTTCCTACTTCCTTAAATATCAATTTCTCAATAAACCCGTTCCCCGTGCATCTGCATCTATCTTTACAACTCCTGTCCCGCATTTACGACCCCTTTCTCATGTTCAATGGAAAAGTAGGAAAGTATGTCAAACATTTCTCGCCCGTTCCGTTCACCTTGTGGGGAGTTCCAACATTGTTCACCGCATCAACGGCGGTAATTAATTTTTTTTTTCCGTGAGACAAAGTTGTCTCGACTCGAAGCACGCCACTCTCATTACGACTACTCCATGTACAGAGAATGGCCTTTTTGACGCTGGCCAACGGAACGGTGGGCCGCCCGGGTGACAACAAATATAAAAGTTTAATAATTCCCAGGCACAGCTGGACCGGAATTTACGAGCGAGATAGACATTCCTCTTTAGAACGAAGTGCCAGGATACGGCGTCTTCGCTTTGAGCAATTTTTCCTCCGAGTACGTTTCGCGCGGATGCCCCGTCGACGGAAATACTGGCTAGTCGACTCGAAACAGGCCACCTTAATATCGCACCGTTAGATTGATGTCGGGGGAAAAAAGACAGAGGTATTAAAAATTGGATGGGTTCAACGGGCCAATATGGCGGTGCGGAGAGTTTCATTAAGGTCATTTTTTAAAGTGAAACTACCCCACTTAAGCTTTCTAATAAGATTGCACGACCCGCGATATGTTTGAACTTATCCTATTATATTTGCTCCTTGGTTCCCTTCTCTTTCGCCCGCATCATGGGGAATAGCAGCGGTATTTGTAACTTAAAACAGAACGGTCGAACATTCCCTTTGTCGTAGTAGTCCTTCGAAGTTACCTGTCGCGAGCAAAGCGTCGATTTTGCAGGAGGTAGTAAATCTCCTCGATGCAATGTCACGTACTCTTGCGGATTTGAAGATTTAACGAAAGGTGTGGCGTTCAATAAACTGAGACACCCCGTTTAATAGTTAACAATGAATAAGTACATTTATTCTTCAATGAGACAGCCCTGGTATATACGTGTAGAAAAAAATATGACTTCGTGCGAATACGTCTGATTTCAGTTGGCATCTGACCCGGAGGAGCTTGACTTCACGCAGGAAGACTATGGAACCTCCTTCAGAGGGTGTGTCTTGGAAGAAAGAGGTGGTCGAAACTATTAGCTATTGGTGAGGCGCGATGTGGAAATGCTCCATGGAAATTGCAGCGGAAAGGGAAATCTTAACGAATAATCAGCCCATGAGCCGGTCGTCGCACGGCCATCTGTTTATTATCGCGACTGTCTGGAGACCCTTGCCCGTGACTCGGGTAGATTGCCTGAATTGTCACGGCAAGTACCGCGACGCTAGATGTTTACAATCCTCGTATCAAGTCTACGAGGCGCGGACTGACAGACCGAATGTCTAATATATGTGGCGTCGAAAAGGACAAGGCATCCTTGCGCGTCATTGGTGGTCCGGTGAAGCTAACGCTCAACATTACCCGTTCAATTTTAATAGGTAACGCCAACACAGTGGTGGCTATTCAGTTGGTCTATTTCCGGTGAACAATTTTGAACACCTCATCTCCTTAAAGAGACGAGTAAAAGTTACTCATTGAAACGGGAGAATACTCGAGAAATCGAGACTAATCACTTCGAGTTCACAGTTCGGTTAAAACTTCTAATTTCGAATTCAAAGTTCGATAATCAATTTCTCGCAATTAGAACACCGTCCTGACGAAACATATTCGCTCTCGTGACACAGCCTCGCGGCTATTTATCGAGGCTTCCTTTTGATCACTTTCGAACCATCGATGCGGAATCCCACTTGCCCCTTTGCCTGTTTTAAGGAAAATATTTGATCAGCTTCCCTTTCACTCCCTCAGCCCTCGCGTCTAAGGCGACGTGTGCCTAACACGAGCAAGACGTCTCCCTATGATTGCTCAAAAGCCTTTTTGCTGGACGCCCTGGAAATAGCGAGCAAATAGGCGCCCCCCTCACCCCCAAAGCTTCGGTTCGGTTTATCAGAGCCAAAACGAACGTTTCGACGGCAAAAGGTCGGGTCGAGTCGCTGTGGAATTGGAAGAATCGTAATCCACGGGGAAACAGGATCATCGTCATTTATCAAATTGCACGGCGTCCTGTTAAAGCGTTACGTCGGTGGTAACGAGGGTGGCGTTCAATGGCTCGTTTCCTTGTAACGAATCGAAGGAACGAAACGTCAGGTCTTCCGTTACTAATAATTTCTTGTGGGACGAGCTTGTTGGAAGAGGACACTCGCGGGACGGAAAATGTAACACGGAAGTCACGGAGAGAACCGGATAGAATAAATGCGCGCCCGGTACGAGGATTTTAAATGAGACTCGGGGTAATGTAAACTCCAGAACGAAGGTAATTCGAAAGTTTTAAACGATGGATTCGCCTGGCTGATTGAATTCCGTGGAAAATTCTGTGATCCGCTGTTTGTCCTCCTTTTATTTGTTTCGTATGTTTATATTGTAATCTCGTTTAAATCGCGCGGGCCGTGCTTGCTTTGAATTAATTAAACTGAGACAGTCGGAATAAAAACAATACTCCGGCAGGGATGACGTTAGTTCGTCATCTAACTCCGGAGCACCAAAATCGAAAATCGTAAGGCTTAGGGTTCAATGGTGATAGAAAAATCGAGTAGTTCTGTGTTGGCATAGTGCAAGAGACATTTATGTCCTGATGTATAAAATTCGTCCCCAGTATTGAGTCTGTCTAAATTGTATCCGACGTGCTTTCTCTCACCTTCAGGTCACCGTGTTGATCGTAGAACGTGGACGGGGTGAGGGCAGCCTTGAGTCTTCGGTTTCTGTAGAAAATGAACATGATAGCCGCCAACAACATCACGATCACGGTCGTCAGGATCCCGATAACCAGACCGACGAACTGCTTCGACTCTGGCTCCTTGCTCTTCTCTGGAACTGACACGTACACGAGCATATGAGTAATCGCCTTCGAAAGTGGTAAATTTCACTTGCTGAGCGTCAAAAACCAAAGTGGTCACTTAAGCAGACAGATAATCCTTCGATTACCTTTAACCATCAATTTGTATTCCCCACAAATTGCTTCATTTGGTTCAATAGACAAATTGCAAGTGGCAAGCAATGGGTACCATATGATCAAATAAAAGTAACAAAGAGATAAATGTCCTTCGTGCTATTTGATTTTGACGTGCTTTTGAAGGCTCCTGAGCGTTTGTACGTGCTCCGAGGACACGCGCGCGTAGACATCTCTGTCTACAGACTGTCCACTGGCTACTATGACGTACATGACCTATCATGGTGGATATTATCGCGAAGGCAGCCTGCATAATGCACGATGGGGCGATAATGATGATTGCGTTCATCGTGCTCGTCGTAATTGGATCACCGCCGATCAATGCATTATCGACCCTGTTGCTTTTATGGCAAGATGTAGTAAATCGTTATTGGTCGTCTAGTTATTTTTTAACACCATTCCCCTCTCACACAAAAATCAGATTAAAAAAAGAGAACAAAGAATTCATGGAATATTCGGATTTTATTCCGACTTTCTACTAAGGTAGAATATATTTCGACAGTGTGCTGTTGGACGGAAACCTAGGTATTCCCCGTTACGAAAGAAATTTTCGTGCAATTTCGAGCAGCTTCGCGCTTCACTTCAGATCGCTACCAAACGGCCTCATTTCGTTTCTCTTCTAACGTCGCGCCGTTACGCTCCGCGCCGCGCGAATACGCTTGGAATCGAGTGGAGAAAACATAACGTTACGCTCCGTAACGTTTCACGCTCGGTTCTTCCATTCCCCTTTTCTGAAGATTATTACGCGGGAAACGAGGTATCGATTTCATTACCGAAAGGAGCCGAATGCCGGAACATTTAATTTCCCTTTGGTACCGCGTATAAACATAAAATGCCGAGGAGTTTCTGGCATTCAATCTTGATGTTATAGAAATCCGGTGTACTGGTATTTTTAAAAATTGAATCATTCTCGAGGGAGAACTGTGGCGGCTTCGAATGAAACAAGCTTGAAGGAAAAGTATTACAACTTGCCCGCGGTACAAAGGAAAAGCTTACCAGCTTGTCAAGAACTGTATTGGATGTAGATGCGGGTGAATTTACGGTGCAGTTCCTTGAAGTTGTAAAGTAGACCAATCGTTGCCTCGATCGTTGACACAAAAATTCAATGTAACTTGCAAGTTGTGAACCTTTACTTTGTGGAGGGTTAACAGAGTTGCGCGGGCCAGGTCGGGCGATCAATTAAACTTAATATCGTAGACTCTCGAGAGAAAAAATTCTCGGATAACAATTGGACGGTTTACCGCGCAAAACGACCACGCGAAAATGTCGGTCAGTACTTTGGATGTACATACTTCTTTTAACACTTCAGTTCAAAGGGAAGTGCTCTCCGGAGGACGGGGCCGAGGGTAAAGAAATTAATTAGATTTAGCCCTCCTTCGCGACGGGAATGAGACAAAAGAAAGGCACGGCTACATTATCAGTTTATAGACTCCGCGAAGAGAATCGTTGGTCTCGGTCGCTCCGTTTCTTTGACCAGGGACCGAGGATTTTCCAGAACCCCCAGGAGATGTTACGCTGCATTAAAGGAAAATTGTAAAGGGGACGAGAAAACTGTGCTTAAGGTATTAACTTAACTATTTGTTGTCGCAAGGGTGAATGGAAGGCTCCTAAGTTTTCTACGCTCGTTTCATTTAAAATAAATCGATGTTGAATCGATTATCAGACCTCTCTTCCCTCAGTTTCGAAAATTCACATATGATTTTTCTTTTAATACCACCTATACCTTTATCGATAATATTGTTCACTTCGCACTTTCGAAAATTTTCTTATAATCGAACCGATGGATGTTAATCCAACTTTTCTCTGAAAATTTCATGAATTCTTTTTTAATACCACATATACCTTTATCGCTAATATCGTTCACACTTTTCAAAATCTTTTAATCGAACCAATGGACGTTAATCCAATTTTTCTCTGAATCTCGTTACACGCTCCCCTTTTTCACCCCCTTTGTGTCCAATCAACATTGTGAAAGTGAGCGTAGGAGCTACAAAAAAAAAGAGGCAGAAACGAAGGGAAAAAAGGCCATTCGTGATCGGCATTCAATTTTCGTGCAGCCTCGAAGAGCACAAAACGACAGGCTGAATAGGGGGAGAATAAAGAGCAGTGGAAATCGTGCGGAAAATTGCGAAGGGAACCCTTCGATGCAACAATACCAGAAACCAAGCAGCGGGAGCAGACTTACGGGCATTATCGTTGTTTTCCTCCTTATTAAAAGTGGCCTTCACTTCGTCCCTCTGCAGTGGACCCTCGTTATTCTGATAGGGGCTGCCGGTCGCCGATACAATGGCACTCTTGTTCCTCGGCTCTTCATCGTCGGTGTTGTTCCATTCGGAGATTACTGCGCATCAGGGATGAAGACTAATGAAATTTGCGACCATCAATGGAATTAAACGTCGAGTGAGGGGGAGTCTTTCAAATGCATCACGTCCCGTTAACTAAACGCGAAATTAATACAGCCGTCTTATCGTATAATTATGTCCCTTTCAGTAAATACATAAGCTCCCTCTATCAAGATTCTTTGAGGGACTATTCCAGTCGCTCCTTCTTTATTCCTCAATTACGCCTGTCGCCTCAAGCAATTCAATTAAAAGCTGTGCCACAATATTCCTCAGAATCAATAAGAGACCACAGGAGGACACCTTTTCCCGCTACTGGGTACTAAATCAGGCCACGAACGTTCAGATAGTACCCCCGCAGTCGCAACTACCGTCCCCACCTCCGAGATCAACGATTTCAACAAAATTCCGCGGGCAACAGAACAGTGTTAACCGAAATCCCCACTCAGGCACGACGTTCGCCGAGCACTTTCATCAGGCCCCCGTCCCAAGTAGCAATTTCGCCCCGTAAAACATTCGTATTCCAAAGTTTCGCCCCATCCCGATAAATTAACAGGGCTGAGAGGTCCGCCTCGAAACCTCTCGCCGCTTGATTGAAGCGAACATTTAATTTACGGTCAGCTCGCCTACGCCCGAACCCGGGAATCGTTAATTGCGTCTGGCCAGCCTGTTAAGAGGATGGACATTAATTACGTGGCCGCGGAATGGCTGTCGGGGATTTTCTTCGCGAGGCACGACGGGCAGCCGGCCGCGTCCAGCGGGAACGACGATATTTTTCCTCGTCGATGACGCGGCTCGGTGGACCGTTCGCCGCGTGAATACCGGGCGAACGGATGACGTGGAGGCGGCGGCCGTTTCCGGTGGCCGGTCGATGGAAGTTAACGCTGCTAGCAGGAGAACCGGGGGCCACGTCGAATGATTAACGACGGTTTCGGTCCCTTGGCTGGTGCAACGAACTGGCGCCGAACTTTTCGAGGGCTTCGAGTGCTGGCCAACGAAGTTACGTTTCGGCTTGTTTCACGCGGGAATCGCGCGCGTTTTACTGATCCGTCGCGGGAACAGACGCGGTGATTTGATCGTAATCGCCAAGTCCCTGTCGATCGCGCGTGTGTTTTACGATGGGGGAACTGCCGGGTAGTTCCGAAAGTACAATACAGTTTGCTGTTTTCCGTGGCTGAGTGAATGGAATGAACGCGTGTATGTCGCGCGCAGGGGGCACCGAGCAAACTTTTATTATGTGCAAAGCAATGTGTTTGGAAAAGTTTCGAGAGTGTTTCGAGAATATAAAGAGTAGACGATGGTGTTAGATTTCTGTATAGGGGTGATTATTGAATTCATTGTTTCTGATTGCTATAGAGATTACTATAGACAAAATGGTGGATTGAAGGTGTTGAGGGGAGCTACGTATAATCTAGCCGATGGTCAGGGTTTTTCCCTGAAGCAGCGTTCGTCCTCTGGCGGACACTTGGCGTGCCGTCCTCGTCCATAAACTCGGGACTTTTATTAAAACTCAATTGTAAAGCCTACTGAGTGCGGCTATTAGCGCAACCAATTTGGAAAGTTCAGAGGGATTCGGACAGCAAGCAGTTCGCGTCGCGTATACCTGCAGTTTTTCACGAGCCCCCGACACGTAGGAGGGACTCAGGTTTTCTCCCGCTATTTCACCCTCACCACTGTACATCGCGACACGCGTACGCCAATCAGTCGTCTTCGACTCTCCTCCTGGAACCACCACTATTTCTCCGAATTCCTTGGAGCGGGAAATTTTAGTTTTCCTGCGAGCGACCACGACACCAGAATCTCAGAAATCAATATCGCTTAATCAGAGTCACACGACTCAAGAGCTCCACCTCTTGTAAACAAAATAACACGATTCGAGAACTCAGTAAAAAATCAATAATTGTACGCTCCAATAGTATTCACGGTACATTTGTAACTGTTGATAAATAAATCTCTTGCGCGTCAATTACAACGACAATTCAGTGAACTCTTGTGAATTTAATACTTCATAAGAGTGCGGCAAATTAAGACTGGTCATCGATCATACGTGACTTGATCTTCCACGCCACAACAGAAGGGAAGAAGCGAATCTGTAGCAGCGATTCGCGCCACGTTCGCGGTGAAAGAAAAGGACGCGAATTATTTGGAGTAAGGACGGCGTGGTATTCCGGCCACTTCGGGGTTAAACAATCGAAGTTATCTTTCGCGGAACGAGAAAACACCGGGGCGTACTGAGAGAATGATTAACGATTGCTTCTCTCTTCCCTCGAAACTTTTTGAGGGCGTGTGCTCCGGGAGTAAGTAAGTAAGTTTCGTTTCCGGTTCGCGACCACGTGCTCTCATTCGTACAACGTGCCGCGGATACTCTCCTCCACTTTTTGCCCCGATGCTTTAAAGTCGACCGTGCAGCATCGCCAGAATAAGCGACCCAGACCGCTTCTGAATATTTCACAAGCCCCGAACGAATATCTTCTGACGAATAATTTCTCTCACCTCCTTGGGCGACTCACTCAGCCGCGACTGCGAAGAGCCCCGACGAAATCTCAGAATATAAACGATCGAACGGAAAACACGATATTTGTCGGGAGGTAGGCGTGCTATAAAAGGGACAGCTTTTAAATGGGACAAATTATATTGCCAATGTTTCAAACGCATTTTCTTGTTTAAGGTGTAGTGGGCCTGATTTGACTAAATATGACTGCAGGATTGAACAGGTATAGAATATATATTTAACAAGATTCTTGGTTTAACTTCTTTCTTTTCAAGTGTTAATTTTAAGCTATTACAATCGGTTACAATCATAAAAGGGATTCCCTGCATATAAATTCTAAACCGCTCGAATAAAATTTTACAAACTTCGTGAACGCATCTATGACTTCGAAAATAAACTTATGTCGATGCTTCGTTATATCCAAGGGCCCGAAGTGATCGACATGCAAAACAATAGAAAGGTACGTTTCCCTTTAGAGGACAATGTAATTTCCCTTCAAATCAGATCCACTACAATGGCAACGCTAGTGCCTAGACATTTGGCGTAAACTTCACCGCAGTCTCACCCGCAGCAGATCAGTAAGCCGCGGTTGATGTTTTTCTGATATAAAAGTAAAAGTTCCGTTAGTTTTCCGGGGCGGTTTGTGAGATAAAGTTATACACTAAGTAAGTCTGAAAGTCTAATATCATTAAGAAAGCTAATATTCACCTGAAACGAGAATATATAACAAATAAGCTTGATTGAGTATTTTCTTTGATTTAAGGTTATTTTATAATATGCTCACTCATGCTCTTAACCCTTTAGCGGCCGCACCTAGATCCCGTTGAAGGAAAAACATCCTGTTTTGTTTTTATCGTTAAAAATGGTCTAAATTTATATATTTTTATAAAACGATTTTTTTTATTTATTTTTTTCAGAGATCAAAATGCGTAAAACCAAAGAATAAAGGGTTCAGATAGGTTCAACTTTCTTCAGTGAATAAAACTACGCTAAACATGTATCACTTAAACTGTTGCAAAAAGCGAAATGCGAATACAAACGGCGAAACGGCAAAAAAAAGGAATGTTTCATATATGATACGTTTGGCGCTAAAGGATTAAAAGGGACGTCCGTTTCATGACTATCCGTTTCATAGTTACTTAGGATTACTGTTCTGACTCGGGCATGGGCTCACGAAAACGAGCGAGCTATTATCAAATAATTCTAAAAATAATGAGTGCTGCGTTTGTAAAGAAAACATTGTTACCAGTAAAGAAGATTAATTCCAACATAAAATTCGTAGAAAATGGGCAAATTTTTTTTGTTCTATTTTATATATTCTTATTTTTGTTCTCAATTTGATCATTTTCATTAGCATGTCCCTTTCACGAAGTCTAATGTCCCATTTAAGACTACCTAGTGATGAAAGGGACATTTTCGACTTATTTGAGAATGGAAAATTTTGTTATTTTCTGTTAGAGTAAGTCCGGGAGAGTTCGACCACCGGGAGAGTCCGGCCAGTGTTGATACTTTAAGACTGATGCAAAATAGGGCACTATGTGTCATTGACACAAAAGAAATGAATGCGCCTGTTGTTAATCTTGCATTGACCATTGTCACAAATCCATATTTGAATTATAAGATACAGTTAAAACTTTATGCGAATCTGAAAGTTTTTAAACCAAGTTACAATGCTAGTGATATTTGAAAGACAGGTAAGTTTATTTACACTATTTCGATATTGGGGAATATAATATGCACAAAACTACAGTGCCACCCCAACAATACGTATGTATTCGTTTTTAATTAATTTTGACAAGGTGGTCGATCACTCCCTTAATTATAGGATAGACCGACCACACATGTCTCTTTTACTGTAAATTCATCTTCAGATTCAGGGAGCGAAAATTACATTCTACAAGATAGTGATATTTCATTAAAAGACTGGGGCGAGAACGAATGCGTGGGATGCGGAGAAAACTATTTCGAAATCTCGAAAAGCGACGATTGGATTAAATGTGTGCACTGAAGCCGTTGGTTTCACGATACTAGATGCTCCAAGTACAAGAATGTTTGCGATTTACATGGAAAACTGAAGAAGAAATAACATATCAATTAATTTCTTCGTGTAGGACTTTTTCTAAAATACACTTTCTGTTATTTTTCAAGGTCGGTCTCACCCGTAGTGGGTGGACGGTCTAACCCCGACATGCGGGTAAGACCGACCAGTTGCAGTGCCAATGTTTTTCGTTGAAAATGAAAATAAATATTTGAAATTATCGCACACTATAATTTATATATACTCCAAATTGCTTGGGCTTTGCTTTAATGTGCATAAATCGACAAAAATGTGAAAAACAACGATGCTACAATTTTTTTTCCAGAAAGTGATCGAACTCTCCCGGACTTACAATATTATTAAACACTTTGTCATATACTTTTATTGAAGACCGATAAACACGCTTCCTATTAATGGACTTGTGTTTTAAATACCTATCATGATATTATCAGAAATCGATGCTAAATAAAATGGTCCCATTTATAGCACCTCTCGCCTACGCTCAGAAAGTGGAAGAATGTCAATGTTCGCGAATTCTATACGACTCTATCGACAGTGGAGTAATCATTTAGCATCTGAGTCCGCCGTGGATTTGCTAAGCTTAATTTGCTCAGTCACGGAATACTGACGTATAGTTGTTCGCGCGCAAGTGCCCCGATTATACCTCACCTTCCCCAATAATTCTATCGTTGCACAGGGCAGAACGGCGAGGGTGTCACCTAAAATTGGAAATCGAATCGGGCGGGGATATCGAAGAGAAGGGGACTTTGAAACTCATCCGTTTCTTGATCCCGAAGTTCGCGAGAGGCGGCCTCGAGGTACACTCCTCGAAGAAGTTGCGGCGGCAGCCTCGAGATCCGTGAGAAGTTATTTCGTTCTCGATATCTCGGTATCACGGATCTTTCCTCCTTTCGCTACGTTCGCCCCTTACACCGCCCCCTTCTATTCCTCCCCGGCGTTTTTTCCCCTCTCTCGTACGATACGAGACGCACGTTACGAGGGAACGAGAGGGAGGATAGAGTTTTATCGAGGGCGCGAGCGTTGTTTCCCTTACCTGACTCGAAGATTACTTCGCTGAGCATGATCCAGCGTGCCGCGAAATACAGCTGTAGTTTGAGGAAGCGGCCGCCGCGCGAGTGAAGCTTTATGGTAACATCACGTGCCTGCTCCAACACCAGGTCCGGTATGTAGGAGAAATGGACAGCCTCCCCGTTGAACTGGTTACCGCCGGCGCCCAGATAAACCTTCGCGTAAGAAAAGACCTGCGGAAGAATCGCGTGTGTGTATACCAAAGCCTGCCAACCACTGGATGAAGCGATTGGTGGATGGGTAAACGGGGAGGAGATCGTTGAACGTGATGGAAACGCTTCTTCTTCCTCTCCTTCATCTTCTTCTTCTTCCTCTGTGTATCGACCTCGCATCGCTGGCTCGTGTGTGTACACGCGAAATAGGGTAATAACTATCTATCCCACTACAGATAATTTCGTTTGCCCGTAGATGGGCGAGAACGATATACCATGTCGATCGATCGGATTAAAAATGTAATTCCTCGTCAGCTGGACACTGGACGTTCCGAAACTTGTCCTCCACGGCGCGAATAGAAATGTGTTTCACGATGAACCGAATTTATCGGGAATTTTCCTACTCCCCGGTACACGGTTTCAGGAATTAAGCGATTCGGTGTTTCGAATCGTCGGGTACAGTTCGATTTCCAGATTTCGGAGGATCAACGAGTATTTAATGGAGCCAACGGGCTGTTGGAATAACATTCGCCAGCGTTATCGCGCCCGGGAAGCTATTTTCTGTTCTACTCAGGCTCTGTTTCGATGGCTCCGATCGTTAATGAATTATAACGAATTCATGGATCGTTAGCCCAGTTGTACGGATTCAGCAAACATCGGTCTCTTTATCCGGGCTACGGGATAGGAAGATCGATCTGAATATTCTGAGAGAACCGAACGGGATATCGTTTCATGCGATCAGTCTACCTTTCAAATGGGACAGCGGTAAGTGGATTTCCAGATACCGTGAAAAATTGTAGGTGTGACGTGCATCCCCAAGTATTAAAATACACTTGCGAAGTACCCGCTGCATCGTGATACGAATGTCGCTTAGGAAATGATTGCGGAACGTGTATCATACCTGCACATCCTTGGTGAAGTAGTTGTTCATGTGCAGGTGTATGGCAGTGAAGTTCCTCGCATAGTCGAATTCGAAGGTTATTTCAACAGGACGTCCAAGCATACTTGGTGTGTCGTTTCTCCAACCTACCCACTCGTACCCTTAAACAAACAGAAAAGAATATTTCGTTATCTCAAAGAACATTGAAACACAACCTTCACCCGTCTAAAATCCTCGCGCTTACATTCAAGTTTGTCTATCAAATACTTCTACCATTTATTTTTTCTTCTCAATTCAAATAAACCTACGCCTTTCGTTTACAACGCCAGAATTGATCTGAAAAACGTCACGCTACGTCCTCGCGATCCGATTACTCCATCGACAGCAACGCGTACCGATAAACGAGACAATAAAATCTGTAACATAAATAATCGGCGATTCGCGCCGCGGCGCGAAATTTGTTTGCGCGGGCGCGCGCGAACGATTCTGCCTGTGGGCGTTCCCATCAAACGAACAAATTGTTTCAACGGGGACGCGTTTGCTGCAAATTTCGCGGAGGCTCTTTTAGCAGGAGCTTCCGGCGCGCCCAACCTATTTTCGAACGACAGCTGGTCTTTGAATGTTGCCTTAATTAATTGCCGGCTGAATGTGAAACGGCAGGCGTTTCGTGCAATCTGCGACTGCATTGAATCCGTGGGTTTCTCCGTAAGTGGGGAAAAACAGGATAATCGGTACGATGTTCCCTTGTTCTGTCTAAAGAAGCCCATTCTTCTACGCTTCCCGCAAGCTCCACCAATTCCCTAAATATAGAAGCGCTCTTTAATACACGTTCGCATTAAACTTTCAAAGATTTAATCATCGCCAAGTGGTGCGCTATCTATCCGAATTAGTGCGAGTCCTCATATAATCGCTGAATCGCTTCTCAAAAATACTTTGCTTTGAAAGATCGAGAAAAGTGAACCTCGGGGTAAAATGAGCTTTCTTAATTTATTCTTTAACAATAGAATATATTTGCAAATGTTGGTGACGCAATAAATGTGTGTAATACCACAATGATAATTATGCACATTCAGATATAGAAAAATGGAAATTCATTTAAAAAATTAAAAATTAAGTTTTGGAGACTTCCGATTGGTTTTCTTTTCAATTTAGCTTTTTGGATAAATGAGTCTTAAATGTGTTATTTTAACTCCAATTTTTTTCTGCTTGTTTATTACAAGCTTATAAACATACATGCACACGCGTTTGAGAAAAAATGAATCCTAACATTATTAAATAATTAATTTTCCATTGAGTACCTATTCGGGGTAAAGTACCGGGGTAAATTGAGCTGCAAATGGCTGTAAAAAACAGATACGCAAGTGATATGCGCATTAGAAACTAACAGAAACAGAAACTAACTTCAAAAAAATTTCCATAGCTTTTGACAACCACGGTGCAAAAAAGACAGAAGCTGTCGTGCTACACACGTCATTCCAACGCAAGGGGTTAAAAATTAGCTGAATTCTTAATTAAAGTTCTTATTTTGTTGCAGTTCACTTTCCCCCGGATAGTAGCTCACTTTACCCCATGTATGCGATAAAGTGGTCGTTTTGGCTTTTTCTTTTCAAATTGAATTTTAATATCCTTTAAATTTATTTTAAGTATTGCTATTCGTCACTTATCAATAGTAATGTTCAAATTATATTATAAATCTATATTCACACCTTTTTATTTGAAGGGAAAAATTTTATTCGACTTCGAACTTTTTTCGTCCCACTTTACCCCGGTCTCCCCTACTTAGTGATCGACTAAGTAGCGTATAATAATAGAACTGCAAAATATTGGTTGTTCAAGCTGCTAACCTAATTCTAGCAGGCTTCGAGGAACTGCATACTTGATTCATCAGTTTCCATTCTTCACTTATACATCCCAATACCATCTAACCACTAAACAAGTATGGACCAATTCCTGCGATTCATTAGTAATTCATCACTGCAATGTTGGCTTTTCTAAATTCATCCCCGTAACGAGACACCGAGCTGAAGGTAACCCGAGACATCTATTTCCTGATTCCATTAGTAATAATTCCACGAAATTATCTTTTCAGCCAGTTGGAAGCCTCAGCTTATAACGATCGTCGCTGAAGCAGGCGGTGAAATATTAATTACACCCGCAGTGAACATTCGGTAACCCACTTTCTGCTGCTTCTCGATCGCGCTGCTTGTTTTCCAAACAGCTGGCCTCTTTCGAATGTGTGGGCAACGAGAGAGTTTCACGGTACGGATCCGCAGCGGCAGTTATCTCGCGAGTCCCGCCGTTAGAATCCGCGGGACCAGTAGCGCGGCCCGAGCACCCATGGGATCGCGCGGATTGAAAATGGAGTGCAATAACACTAAAGCCGACGGCCGGCGAGTTACGCGGGTTTTTCCGAAGCTCCGTTACTTTTTGCGGTTCGCTTCGAGTTTCCGCCTTTAAACTGTGCCCCGGCTGCGGTCTCCCGGTCAAACTTTCCTCCGCATGCGCGAATTCGAGAGCTGGCCACGCGTACCCCTCTCGACGAAGTTTCAGAAGTCTGGTTAAGTGTGGATATCGGGGTTGCAGCGTACGAAATGCTTGCTCGCGAACGGTAATGTAATATTCTTTTTAAGCGAGTTAGTAGTGATTGCGAATGGAAGATATAAGTGAGTTGAATCATCGGTATTGGCAACAGTGGAATAATTCATTCCTTTGCCGATCGCTCGGGGGAATTTGATAATTATTCCGAATAATTCTCGAGAAATCTGAAGCGCGCCAAATTAATATATCTATAAACCTTAAAGCGACAAGATACAAAGAATATTCACGATAAATTCTCCCCCGGGTGAGCGCTCCTCTATTTACGTTTCAATTTTTCCCAGTCCCTAATGCCGTTTCATAAGATCGCGAGAAGGTGATACAATGTACCCGCGCTCCACTACCTTACAGAGATCTGTTCTTTATGCTATGAATCCTGCGCGCTTTTATCTCTTGTCCTCGACGAATCTTCCGAGGCAGCGGCGAAGCCAGGGCGAAAGAAGAGAGGGAGATGGAGGGTGATAGAAAGAGAAGAAAAACGAGGGGTCTCGAGCGTGCTGGGAGAGGGTAGTTCCATTCCGACATAGTCGCGAGGGGGGGAATCGGTCGGGTCTGTTGCAGCAGGCGGGCCGCCTAAGAGCCTTAGAGCTTATTAAAACTTAGAAGAGTTTCAATAGTTCCGTTTCAATGCCAGCATCCGCGCACGCAACCCCTTTAGCCACGGATTTTCCTGGGACCAGGATCCCTTCCGTCCTCTCAACAATGTTCAGAGCTCAGTACGCCGCGGCATTATATCGCTCTGATCTATCCGCTTTCGTATAAATCCCCCGCCCTTTAATATCGTCCCCCGAGTAAATAGTTCCCAGTTTCCAGTTTCCTGTCGCCGCCGCGCCGCTATCCACCATCAATTCTGAACATTCAGAAGGGTCGTAAGATAACCACCCCGCCCCATAGGTATATCGCGCCCCGAACGCGCCCGCCGTCTGATGATTTTCTCACTTAAACCCACCTGAAACTATACGACCGCGCGTATGTTGCTCGTAAAGAGGGATGCGCGTCGATAGCCACCTCTTGAAAACGATCTTGCGGATATCCTGGCCATTTACGCGGGCTGATTCAAGCCTCGACAACCGACGCCAATGATTTACCACCGAGATCACTGTTGCTTCAGAAACTACGCGCAGATACTAGATTCACGAAAATTGTAGTCGCTTACGAATTAGTCTATTGTCAGAAATTAAATAGTCCTATTATTCTGTCAGCGACAACGAAGTAATTTCTACGACTGTTAGGCCTGGTAACGTGGACTGAATCAAAGTGCTTGAAATACTATAAGCCTACGCTTCGATAACATTAAACTTAGAAACTTTACTTTCCTATCCCGCAGAATTCACGGAGATAATAAGATGCCGCGAGCATATTATCGCGAAGATCCAAGAGCGAAATCGAAATAGAGCCCGCGAGATGGAACGGCAACCCTCGATTCGAAAGAAGAGGGGACGCAGTTTGGAGCGAAGTGCGCTTCGGTTTAAAGAGAGTCGCGAGAGGCTGTACGCAGTCTCGGCGGGTTTAAAAGTTTAAGAAGCTGAAAGTACGTGGCTCCGAGTGTGCCCCGGCTTGTCCCGCCGGCGTAAATGGAAAGACACAAATGTATCCTGGGAGTCGGTAAACAGCAGTGTGGCTTGCAGTCTAGCCCGCGGTTCAATATAAATGTAAATTGGAACAGATTCGAGGTGCGGCTTGGAGCACGTTTGCCTCCGCGAGAGACAGAGGCCGATCTTCCAGCCTCCGCGTCAGCTTTCTGAAATTCTCTTATCCCCGACTGGCCTACACACCTGCAATCGACGCGGGGAAAGTTTTATTTTCGCTTTAAAGCCAGTCCCCCTCCGAGGAGCGATGAATTGGCTCTGAAAACGCTGCCGCTGACCGCTTGTTAGACTGTAGATTATCTGGCTCGCGTTCAACTGGTTCCACGATTATATTCTGTGCTTGGAGAAGGATGTTCTGTAGTTAACTGCATCCTCAAGTGCCAAATCATTGGCCAAACTGGCACGGCATTGGAATTTGAAACAGATGACTGACGTAAATAAGATCGCGTTATCCTCTGATTCCAGAAACTTATTTGTTACAATAACTAGCGTGTCGAAGTCGGTATCGATCCCCGAAGAACGGTAATCGAGAGGAGAGACGCGAGAGAAACTTAGGATCCGACCCGATCATTCCACGGCAATAGGTTCGCTGGAAATTAGTCGAGTACCCGAAAGAATTCCATCGCCCCCGACCATGACTCTGCTAACCTCCTTTGTAAGAATGGTAAAAGCAATCTACTTCTTCCCTGAATCCTTTTACAGCCGTTCAATATGTTAAATTAATCCCGCAGATGAGTCTTCCCCCGCGTGGTCCAGGCTCCTCCCGATAACGCCTGGCAAATTTAATTCCGCCGATGAAATGAAACGAATTTACAATTGAGATTTAATAACACTCCGAAGAACACTCCTCGAGTGGCAATCCGACGAGAGCTGTTAACAAAATCCCTCTCAATTACACCACGCTGATATACCGAATCCCTCCAACTGTCTATAGTATATTCAGACACGAGGGAACGAGAACGATAGAACCGAGATCCACGCGAGAGAAGAAGTTCGGCGGGACGAGAGGGGAGCGGGGGTAGAGCGGGGGGCGAAACGAAATACTATAAGTCGGTCAACGAGTGGGGTAACTCGCGAGGGTAGCGAGGACGGCTCTATCACGCTAATCTAGACACGATCAGGCTACGGCGCTAATCTCGTTCCAGCACGAAGCAGCTCACCTTTCCCGTTACCGCTGACGTCCAATCTGAAGTTGTCAGGACCCTTTTGCCCGTCGACAAGTTGACCGAGTCCCCCGGAGAGGTAACCTCCTTCTTCCCTGCCGTCGTACGTCCTGTCGGACAGGTCAACCTCCGAGCCCCTCTTAATTCCTTGGGGCATCGAATACGACACCAGGCCCTCTGCAACAAGACCAAAAAAAAAAAAAGAACACACCGCGGCGCGGGTGGTAAGGTGCACGTACATATATAATGCAACACGCTCGTGAACTATGCATCATCGCGGCGGTACGTGGCGATGGAGCGGACGTTTTATTCCCGGCGATACGTGATAAGATTGCGGCTGGGCTGGTCGCGGCGGGCAAAGTGCACGTCCTCGGCAGCAGACGCGACTGGAAAGTTTTAGATCTTGATGTCTCGACGCCCACGATTACCTGTTGTGCCTGCGCGCCTCCTCCCATGCATAATTTACGGGGGTGGGGTGGTAACAGACAGCTCGTATCGGCGAGCGCGCTATTATTAAGCGAACGTTACCAATTTTGGAGGCTGGGGAAGGGGTCGACGTTTTGTGCTGCGAGATGCTTGGCACCGTGTGGCGGGGTAAGTTGAGTTAGATATTCAGATACGTATTAACGTTGTAGTATTGATATTTCGAAAAGCGGACGTTCGTTAGATTTTTGGGAAAGGCCTGGAGAATCTGAAACTTTGTGAAACTGTCTTGTCTAGAACTGCCACTTAATTCTCTGCTATCTAAAATGACCACGACTCAGCTTCAGCAGAAATTATTTCCCCAGGACGAAAATAACGGCTAACTGATTCAACGAACAAGCTGTCCCCAGAATTCTTCTGCGATTTAATCTCCGCGCGTCACCATCAACGTCACAGTAATGTCCAACGAAAACCCACCACTTCGCTTACCTCCAGTGCAAGATATACGCGAGGAATGATTTATTCAAGAAAGAAAGGATTGCCAGATGAAGTGGCGGGTGTCACTAAAAGACGAAGGCGGTACAAGCTTCATCACTTTCGGAGAGCTGGGGGAGAGGGTGTGGAGAAAAATAGCCGGGGCTCGTTCCAATGTATTCTTAATGCTCCGTCGAACGATGCATTGAATTTAATCGGGACAGACGGAGGGAAGAGATTAAAAGTCCGACGGTATTAAATTCATCGTTTGCATGAACGGCAGGCAAACGGCTCTCCACCCCCGGTCCTCCACTTGGAGCAACGTGGCGCGTTGGAAAAACAGTACCGATTTGCCTCGCGTTGCTTTCTTTTCCGATAACAGTACGAACGATAAATTTCATGCGCAATAAAAACGCCGTCTCTGTATTTATCATGGTGTTATTCGCCGTGTCCGACGGACAGAGTGAGGGGCGTAAGTGGGGGCGGGAATAAAAAGTGCGCCAAGAAATATGCGTCGACCGCCTTCCCCCTTTTTCCCCGCTGGTCGTGTGCCGCACGCACTGCGATTGCAGTAATTCCGACTACAATCACCGGCCGGCGTATGGAAAATATTTCGTTCTTGTTACAGTAATTGCTCGCGGGCCAGGCTGGAATTGAATACACAAAGTCGTTACGGTACCCCTGTTATTCACCGTGCCACGCAGTTGAAATGAAAATATCGTTCATTCGATGATCCGACTTTAACGGGAGGAAACTTCGCGGGTGAATGCAGCATTGAAAAATATTTAATCCATGGACGATCGTTTGCGTGGGCAGTGGATAGAACTTAAGAGTGAATTCTATTTCTTCGGCTAAGAAAGTAGCAAAATTGGGAATTTTCTTGCATGACTCCTATATTTGTTATTAAAAATTAATATAAACAAATCTGCAACTTCTTCAAAGATGCATAAAAACATGGCTCAAATTTCAGACAAATCGAATCGTTAGTTTCTCAAAAAAAAATCGTAAATTTTGCTATGTTTTTACCCTAAAAATAGGATTTCCCCTTAAGATATTTGAGAATATGGATCGCGCTTTCCCCGTTGGGAATATTGAATACTTGAGGACCTTCGCATATTCCTTTCTAACCAACGAATAATTCAAAATAAAATTGAAATTGTGACAGAAATACATAGTGATGTACCGTGACGGGAGCCGTCCGATCGCGAAGCATTGACCTGTATCACTGAATTGTCTTACATGTCGGTACTTTGAAGTCATAGACATCTTTATACTCCGGGGAAGAAGCGCGATCGTTATTCTTAAATATTTCATAGATAATTGGAGCCCCTACGGTGTCTACTATCAATTCTCTATCCGCGCAGGAAGTTTCGTTAAAATCGTTGCGTAGCACTTCGCGCGATCCCCTTGTTACAGCGGCGCGATGCGGGGCATCCGTTTCAACGAACCGTTCTCCCTTGTTCGACGAGAATGCGCATAGAACAGCTGCCTGGCGATGCAAACGGGCAATTCGATAATGGGAAACAACCATCCTCAGTGGAAATATTTCTTACCGCGTAAGCAATTACCGAGGGCCATCGATACGCCATGTATCGATACTTATAACCGTGAATTCGAGCGGCATGCCGGGGCTAGGCTGCTCGAGCACCGAGCTCGCCGAACCGTTTCGGGGTCAGATTAACGCAAACACACACCTGCACTCCCTTCGGATCGCTGGCACGCTCGTAAGTCTACGTTAATGCGGCCCTCGAATGGGCAAAGTTTTGTTGCGATTCGAGCGGTGTTTAAGAGTCTGAACGAACCCACCGATACGGTTGAAAAATCAATGAAACGAAGGGTGCTCTCGTTTCCCTACTAAACGCTCTGTTTTAATGCTTGAAAAATTGGAAAATATCTTCACGCATTCCTGTCGAATTCACAATGAGACTGGTGAAAATTCAAGCGCACAGGGCTGCGAGGGACAGTATTTGAAAATCGACAAAACGTTCGGAAGCGGCAAATTGAGGAAGTTTCAAGATTCTTCAAACACGAGGATCGATGGTGAAAGTCGTAGTGAAAGAAACTGTCAGCGCAGCGTCAACGCGTGTCTCGCGTATAAAGGGGGTCGCTCGATTCCATAAAATGGAGAATAGCGAGGGGGTGATAAAAATCCTCGAAGCTGAAAACTATTGCGCCGTTCTTTTCAATACTTAGCGGTGGACAGTTTGTCTCAAATAAGTACGGGATCGTGAGATACGATGGTAGAAAGAGGAGCGGCCATAAATTTCACTCACCGGTCCATGGACAGCCATAAAGCTCCGCCCGTATGCATACCATGCGCATGTGGGAGGTGTAAGGGATGAAACGGACTTTCGTTGCCACGATGGCCGGGTCGAAGACCTGCTGTTTCTCCGTGTACGGATTATTGTTGCCCGCCAGAAGCTGCAAAACATAAAATCGTTGTCGTTTTAATTACAGTGCGCTATATCGGGACTGGCTATAATAGATTGGGGAAAAAGTCGCGCAGGATTCGTACGATTTCGAACAGCAAACGTCCACTCTAATCCCCAGTGCAAATCTCTATCTCATTATGCACGAGTTGTATTCGTGGCAGGCCCATTATCGCGCGCGAACGCGGCAATGCATTAAACGACCTGTCGAATCCTATCACCTGTCAATTTTTACAGTTTCGAAATAACAGAGTAGCTCCTGGAACGTTAATATGACAAGCAACACGCCACAACTACCTCGACAGAGTATCCCGTCACTCTTCCCTCCCGGAAACGCAAATATCACCGAGGTAGCAATAACATTTCAGAAAGGCGAGTACGAGTAAATAACTCGGAAAGCGAAACAGAACATTCCACTTTCCTCTCCGATCACAACGGCATAACCGTCCGAGCTGGCAACTCTAGACCGGGTCTTGATTGCAGCGAGCCGAGGAGATAAGACAAAAAAAACACCGCGCCCCTCTAACGAGTGCCGATTAAAGTATGCTCGGGGAAAGTTGGACGGCGGAAAAAGGAGAAGCCCGGTTGAAGGGGGCGAAGAGGCACCAGTCGATCGGGCAGACCAGGTGGTTTCGTTGGGCTCGGCCGCAGACGGAGCATCGGACGGTCATTGGAACGTGTTTACAGCGTTAAGAACGAATCTCACGGCCCTCGAGCATCGTTTTCCGGATCCGATTAGTAAACAACAGCTCGGCGAGAAGCTCTTCTAAATGTAAATGCCGGCGTTAAATCTGGATGGGAGCAGCGGCCGTTGGTTCCTTCCTCTCTCGTTCCTCTGTCTCTTGGTCCGATCGATTCACAGAGAACAGGCTCCGTTCGCCTCGCGAAGGATACGGTTGCCACCGGCTGAAATATGAACGGCGTAGCCGAGGATCCAGCCTCGAGCCTCGAACGACGTATCCGGGCCTAAACAGACCAGAGCTCGCGTATACACCAGCGTATACATGCACGCGCGAGTCCGTCGTTCGCATGTGAAAAGCAAACGGAGAAACGCCCGGCGGACACGCGCTTGATGATCAGAGGGGTCGGTTCGTTTCGTTTGCGTTCCCGTCGGATTAGAATATCTAACCGGGGATCCCCGTTATTCGATCTCAAAAATACCAGAGCCGCAATTTGATCCGTCTGACGTTTCCTGCCACGAAACCCCCCGCTACTGCGGTTGTATATTATTTTGGAACGCGGGGGATGTAACGGGATACATGAATATTCCCTTGATACTTTGATCCTGCGACTTTCATTTTCGTATTGCCGATTTAATAGGGCGGGCTCTATTGTATCATATTTAAATGAATCCTGGGGGTTGTGGTTGCTTTGCGAAAGATATTGAGCCCGTCAGGGTGTTTCGATGAGAAAACATAGTGGAAGTGATTGTTTGGTTAATGATTGCGGTTGCATACATTTAGCCGCAGTGAAAATTAATGATTAGAGGAAACTTTTTACTATAGAGGTTTTATTAAAAATGAATAAACGACCGGAAAATGGAAAATGTGAAATGTAAAATAATATTCCTGCTAAAATAATAATGCCATTATGGGCTGACGAGCCATTTTTTCGATATTGTAGTTAATTAGTTTTGTATGCACAGTTATACAGCGAAAGTTAGCATGAAAAAAAATTATTTACCTTTAAAATTCCATAAATTCTTTATTATTTGAAATTAAAACATTTGGCCCGATAGACCATAATGGCAACATTATTTTACAGCAATTTCATTTTATTTTTCAGTACCATGGATATATTGCCATTTTTCTGCAGTGGTCTAAACAATCTCAAAAATCATTAATTATTTAATACAAACGTTATTGTATATAAATTTTTCATACATTTTATGAACTACTAAATCATGTGTAATAAGTATTTTGTTATATTTTTTTTTAATAAATCCCCTGAAAAAAATTCCTAAAATCATTCATTTTGGCCGCGGCGAAACGTATGTAACCCCTTACAGGGGTTGATGGGTATTAGACAGCTAAAATCAGCGGTTGCTTCTGGACTAGACTGGAGAACCAGTGATAACTTATACCATTTGCTCATTTAACAATTCTTTCTTAGGGATATAAGGCGTATTTTCAAATAAGATTGTTTACGAAATATTAAAAATTAATTAATATAGAAGACGTCAAAGTTAATGCTTGCATGATGCGCGCCTCCAAGTGGAAAACACGATACCAATTGACCGTCTTATCTAAAATAAAATCGCTGTATATGAGTATAATTTAACTCAAAATCTACAATGTGGAACTCGGTTGAAAAATTCTAATAAAAATTCACGGACTTTATACAACAAATATCAACTTTGAAGGATTTTACTGAAGTAATTCTGTGATAAATGTTGTTAAAGTTATGCCATCTCAGTAAGCGAGTTCCACATTGTGGAGAAAAGTGTTTTGTAGATTCAGTTCAAATTTAAAGAAAAAATATCGATCTGTTCTCGAGTTACAATGTTCACCGTGTTGTGAAACATAGATTTGAAAAAAGCGGCTTTAAAGCTCACCGCGGCGCGTTTACATGCATTGGCCGGCTCGTTACTTTTTGCGCTCTAACTCTAGCAATTTCTTTTAATTTTTCAATGAAATCCTTTTAAAAATATTTCTAAGGCTTGTGGCTATCATAAACAATCGAGAAAAAAATAGATGTTTTGACCCCGAAATATCCATGTACCCCCTCAATGTATCACAAAGAGTTTTGCTGAAGGCAATAAACGAAACTAGGATTGAATAGTTTACAATAGTTACTTCAGTAGCGATTACTATTCCAGGCAAAGTTGCTTGAGTATTAATTATTCACTTAAGCCTACTTTGTGACTCACAGTTTTAACACTCTTTTATTTGTACCTCTTTATACAAGAGGTGGTAGCGTCACTGTTGAAAGCCGATTTCAGCAAAGATTTTTCTACCTAACTGAACTTAGACCTAGTACTTGATATATTAAATGGATTCGTGCCGTTTCCATGAAATCCGACGATGTGCTTTTCCCACCCACGAGTTCGGAATACCTGGAAGCGAGGAAATTTCGTGTCGTTTTATTCACGTAGGAGGTGTATCGCGTCCAACTATCGATGACAAAGCAGTACTCGCATTCTCGAGTCAGATATTGTAGTAAAAGAAAGGGTTATTCGATGGTGCCCGTTGGAATGGAAGTGCTGAATGAAGGCTGTCGTGATTTCTTTCCACACGATTCGCCTCCAAATTCTATAATTGCAATGTAACTTAGAGATTCGCTATTAAGATTACTGAAAATAATTAGAAGGCCCCTCAAAGTGATGACACTATTATCATTTAGGGTACTTAGTTGAACCGATAAGTGTTGCAGATATGTTCGGCGTGAAACTCAATACCGATAAATCCAGCCAGCAGTTCGCCAGACACCATGTCCATGACTCGAGGTCAGAAGATCCAATATCAAGCGAGTCGGGTCGTGGAAGCCAATACCGGTGAACTCGAGGTCATGGGATCCAATATCAACGACCCCCGCCGTGAGAGCAGATTCCAGCAACTCCGGGGGTCGCGGAGTCGACTCCAGGGAATCCCCAGGGAGTTCAGAGTCGATGAGTACGGAAATTAAGTTTTATATCTTCGACGTCATTGATTCTAGCTTCCTGGATCCAGGAGTCTCCGTTACTTGGCCCAGCATCTCCTACTCTGGCAACTTAGTCCGTTCTACTTACGAAGTACTCAACACTGACGTCCAGGACCTTCAACACCTTGAGTATATGCACCTCCTATCATCTCAAATCGTTGATATATCTTCGTCCTCTTTTATAACAATTTCAAAACAATTAAACTGAATAGGGATTAAAGTTACCAGGTAACTTTACTATAAAGAAGCTCTCCTAATACGAAGCTAAAGCTCCGCTAAATCTCCTTCGAAATCTAAATCGATCGTGTCTTCAGACTCCCTCTTCCGCCCCTATCGAGATGAAATCGCGAACGCGGTCGAAGCACGCGAATCAATCGTCCATCGAATTAGCATCGTACGCAGCCAGCAGCAAAACTGACGCGAACTTGATGCAGCAAAGGGTATGGAGGGCAAGCAGCTGTAAACGGCCCACCGAGTTGTAAACGGCACGCAAATTGAACGGGGCCCTCTTAAATCGTTGCGCGTAGGTAGGAGGGTGAGACGAGGGTGAGACGAGGGTGAGGTTATATCGGCCAGGCTCGGAACGGCCGACCGCGGATGCATTACAACTGCAACTGCACCGCGCAGGAATACAAGCCAGCAGCTCGGCGTATACGCGATAGGAATAATTAATACAGCCATAAACAAGAGCCCGGGAGGAGGGAGGTGGCGGTAGCCCAGTCCGATATCGTCCTACCGACACATAAAATTGATATCCGTGCTTGAAGGAGGGAGAGGATCATTCTGGAGGTAGCCCATATATCTTGCCGGCCAGATGGATCACTCTCTCGTGCTCGTGCCGCTCGAATGGGGTGGCAATTGTACAGAGATTCCCTGTATATTTTACGGGTTATATATGGCTTCGTTTATTACGATTATCCGTGTCGCGGTAAACGCGAGTTGTCATAACCGTGTTACGTGGCGCCGACGATAAGAGGTCGGCGATTGCTTGGAGCCGGCGCTGGTGCGTTCCTGTGTCGATACCCTCGAGAACGGATGGCGCTTGTAAACGCGAACGGTGAATGCTAGGAAACGTGCGAGCATGTGAATGCGTGAGGCTTCTCGCCGGTAATTTTCTGTTATCCGAGAAGCCTGCGTAGTTTACGGGGGAAAGTCGTATAATTCCACCGAGAGTGTGCTGGTATTATATTTGAATCCCATTATCGGATGGCGAATGATTTATAGTAAGCGCACGAAGTCAATTACTTGCGATTCTCTACTTTCACCTATCTTACCGCCAAAATATTTCGAACACGCTCGTAAATTATCGCTCACGAGTACTTCATTCGCATTCACGGGCCGAAGCTTTATCTTATTACCCAACACGGAAACCGCGGCGAACGTAAATTCCACGGCGTTGCCTAATATTGTTTCAGCGGTGTGTGTAATCTGTATTTTCAAGCCAGTTCTATCCGTTCTAAACGGGCAAACGCTGCAATCCCTCTTCGCGCTGGATAGGTCACCGCCAGAGATGACGGTGATTCCGACGATGCAGGAAATGCCCTGGTGTGCTCGACCCTCCCAGGGCGTACCGGGGCTTACTCAATTTGCCGAAATTGTAATTCGAATAGACACTGGCTCGCCACGTGAGCGCTCGGTGCTTTGGACAGCGCCGATCGTCCTGGGGAAAATTGAAGCGACTGTTTGTACGGCATATTTAGCCGCAATTTGCGTCCTCCGTAGTAATTTTCAAAGGAAGAATTGAATCATAAATTCCACCGTAAAGAATTCTCGACAATGCTAGGCACCTAAAGGTTGGATATAGGGTAAACCCGGGTGACGTGGTCTACCTAATATAAAATGGATATTAAAACTAATATAGACATTACTTATTTTATCAGAACAAACCTATATGTTCAGAATTTTATGCTGATTCAGAAAAACTGGTCGATATTTGCTTTAAGACAATATTTACTGTAAATCGGGATGAAAACTGAAGTCATGACGTCTGACCACCTCTCCCGAGGTGCCGGGAGAAACGGTTTTCGTCGTTGGCAGAGACCACTGACATAATTATCCATGGAAAAGTGACAAAGGATAAAGCAAAATTATTTATGAGTGAATACAACTACAGATTCATTGCTGGTTAATTTGTTTACGCTAAACAAGTAAAGGACACATCAAACAAAAAGTGAACTACCTACTAGCGATTAGCAAGGCAAATGAATACAAAAGTGAATAAATAAACTAAATAGACGATAATAATAAAAAAAAATAAAAAAATAAACAAAACTAATAACAAAATCATAACTCGACCATCCCTCTTTCCTGCAGCGAGAGATGGTCTTCTCGTTAGCTGTGAGAGGAAGAGTTAATATGGCCAAATACTTTGGCTGCATTGTCCCTCAATGTCTCTACTATCTTATTATCCCAAATATTAAACGAAAATAAACTTAGAAGTATATTTTAAATACTATTCTGTACAACCGCTGTTTCACAAAAGAGGTGAAATGTAACCCCAATTTATATTTTAAAGCCTATAAATTCAGAAAAACACAGAAGGAAGCGAAATGACGCTATTCATTCAACTGTTTGGCTTCTAGAGAAGGAATTGGTCTGCACTTTAACGAATTTTTACGTACAGAGTCTGAAACATAGCGACTCGACCAACTCTCCGACCCGACCGCGTCTCCCGGATATACCCTACCATATTTTGCAACGATACCTAATATTTATACAGTTACAAAATAATTGAAAATCGCTCGAACCCCTATATACCTACCTAACACAATATATTTCTGCTCACACTCTCGCCCCGCAGCAATATTACGCCACCAACGCAAATTACATATTCCGTGTATATTTACAATCGCTACGTGAAATTGTTTTCCAACGCGAGGACTGCTGTTTCAAAGTTGCTAGCACCGTTTCATTGCGCGCGGCGTTTAAAGAGGGGCAAATTGGAATTGCTCCCGGGAAGGCGGTGTACTGATGGAATTAAAGCCACCGGTGCAACGTCTTCCGGGCGAGTTTCATTATCTCGACGAGGTTAGGAGGTCGAAGTCAGGTAACCCGAGCAGGTGGTAGCGGTGGCTCGTCTTATGGATGGAGCCGAAAAACCGGAACGAGCTTACGCGGCGCGTCCCATTTCCGGCCCGCCCCGTCCTGCTGGCGTGTAGGCAATTACTTTATAGGAGCAATGCGCTGGAAAGGAGCACGCTTCTAATCTGTTTGCGGCCGAATTCGGGCTCTTCAAGAACCCGCTAATGAAGAACTGTTTAATTTTAACGTCCCCAGTCCCCTGCGAACGGAACTCTCGCGATCATGCTAATATCGTATCACGAGGGACTTTTCGTGTTTAATGTTGCGCGATAACGGGGGCAATAACATGTCTCCTGCTCGTCAGATTAATAATGTGCAGGTTTAGGAGAGGACACGTAGAGTTGCTCTTATGAGGCAATTTTGTACCTTATAAAGGGGGTTGCAAGGAAAATTTCATAGGCTTCACGGGTGTGTTTTATGTCCGACGATAAAGCGAAAGAATTTAGAAATAACTTTATGGATGTTTGACCTGTCGGCTTCAGGTTTTGGGTCAAGAAATTCGCGAAAAAGAAACGCTAATTCGTTCCCCTGTAAGCTGATTGTAATAAACCAGCCATCTTTCCAGGAACGTTCATTAATAAACGCTGGATTTATTGAAATATTTAAGCCCAGGGTATTATCATTAAAGATATCTCGCTCCACGGAGTATCATCAAGAAGATTGACTCTAATCCGCTTATTGCTACAACCTTGCCCCGTTACGCTAACGAGGAGCCATGTAATTCAAGTATCCTCCCGCAAGAAACGAAAACTTTCTTACTGGACGTATTCCTCCCTTTTTCGTCGCTGCCAACAGGTGAGGAAAAAAGGAATGGGACTCTCTCTCTCTCTCTATCTCTCGAACGATTTCCTCCGCAAGTTCCCCTTTAAAGCGTTGAATGGCCGCGGCGCACCGTGAATTTCGTTCCAGGCAGCAACAATTTCGATTCCGCGGGAAACCACGAAGAGACGAAGAGCACGCGAGGAATCGCGGCTGCGAGTTGTAACTGTTCGTTTACGCCGAAATGGATTTCCCTGCGCTCACGAGGGGATATTTCGAAAATTGAGCGAAACGAGTCGCGGTTAAAAAGGAACAAAATTCAACCCCTTCTTTGACGCGCCTGGAGGGGGGAGGGGTGAAAGAACCCTCACCCGGATGGAAGCACTCACCGATCGAGCCTGCGCGCTGATGGGATCGCGAAAAAGGGAGCACAGTCGGGGGGAAGGAGAGAAAAAAACGAGCCAAACCTGTCAGTCGGAGAACCGGGGAAAGAGCGAGGGGGTGCGGGGATGGAAGAGAGATAGAGAGAGGGGGAGGAAGTGTGGCCGTAGAAAATTGTTTCCAGGCCGCGCGGTAATCTGCTAATAGGGTGTCCACGTTCGGGCCGGTAATCCGTAATCCATCGATACCAGCTCGATCCTGCACCGATGCGCACACACTTAACGAGCCTACCCTGTCGACGATAATTTATACGCGTCCCCATGTGCTTTCTGAAATAATGTGCAGCGTGCACCAGCTTGCTGGATTCTCCCTTGCAAGTATTTCGAATTGATGGGGAATTTAATCGTTGAATTGTTTCCTTATACTATTGAGTAGGGGAGAATGGGGCAATCGCGGTCAATAGACAATGATTGTTATTATAAAACGGCATGTCCGAAATATGCAATTTCTTTTCTTTACGTTCCACGACATCATTCGGTATATTGTCGAACGACCTCGCCTTAATAGTTGCTAAGCAACCAAGAAAAACAATGGTTTTTGTGTTTTAAACGTCGTTGATGTTATATTTTGTGTGCACCACGTAAGAGATGAACGCTAATTTTGAAGCTATTTTTACGTTTCAACTTTACGCACATACAGATACAATATCAAGGCAGAGGATTAGAATAAAATTTAATATAAATATATTTAATTTATTTATGGAATCTTCAATTTTATCAATGAAAACGTGTGCGGGCAGTGATGGTCGCTTGACAGTTAGCGCCCGCAACGTGATTACCATTATTCCCCAGTGTTGAATAAAAATATCTTTCTTCATTAGAAGAATTTTATTCTGTAGATGGCAAAAATACGCCCTAGAACAACTGGAAAAGACAATTGGGCTTCTGAAACGCTTTAGAAAGCAGTGTTCAAGTGTATTATTTGCTATCAGTTTGGCCATGATAATGAAATGTGGTTTCGATGCATCTCGTATGGCCTCTTATTGTATTCTTATTAAGCTTATTGAGTTTTAAAGTCTATAAGTTTAGTTTTTACTTTTACTTTTACTTTTTTTTACTTTTAGTTCTAGTTCTTAGATTTATATTTTGTTTTGTCTCTAGTTTTAGTTTAACTTGTATTCAAATTATATGCTTGGTCTGTAACGTTATTACGAGGTTAGGCCTAATAACAGCTTTAGCTGAGCCTCGCCTTTTCATCATCCTGTGTAATAATTGGTGGAATAAAGGCGGAAAATAAAAATAAAGAAATAAATAAAAAATCTGAATATTGTGGATGGAACTCGGTGGATGGATACATACGCGAAAAATATTAAATTAATCGCCCGCAACGTGACCGCTATTACCCGCAGGTGTGGACAATGGCGGTCAAACACATATTTTCTGTATTTTGTAATTTAATTGAATAAATCAATATAATATTAATTATTTTCGTATCCTACGAATAGGTTGATAGTTTAAGTTTACAAAAGAATCATTTTCAAGAAATATTGCACCTTATATCTTGGTTTTATTACACTAATTGCTTAAGGATCCGCCATTACCGATTCTCCCCTACCTTTTCGCAGCGGTAATCAGAGTGCAGTGTCACCATTTTTGACCTGCCACGTTGCTATTGTTTATACAAAGCATCCGTCAATTAACTTACTTCGAGTCAAGGTACTTCCATTATTATCCACTCTGTTAAACACCCCACAAACTCTGAACCTTTTCTGTATGCAGAAAATTCAATACAGCTCCCTTTGTAATGAGTAATTACAGAAACGAGGATTGTCCAATTTCAGAGATGGCATGTCCCTGGTCAATGGGCTAGAGTCCCGAGAACATACACGTACTTTCACGGGACACCGTGCGCGTTCGCGTGCTCGAGCAGACTGGAGAGAAATTTTCTAGTTTCCCCCGTTGTCGCACATTGAATTTCCTGGTGGAAAGGGCTCCGTGGCCGCGACGGAGGGAAGACAGAAATATCTGTCGGCTTGGTAGCGTATAACTTCGTTCTTCTCCTTAATTCCTTCTCCGGGATGAAACAAGAGAGCCTAACAGGATTTCCTTCCAGCTCCATAGACCTTGTTGATTTTTCAAACGCGCCGCAAAATCCGACGGATGGAAGGCACGATAACCGTCTCCCGGCTTTCATATCGGATAACCGACTCCGTCTGACCATAAACGGTCCTTAACTACTGGCGGTGATGTAGCACCGCTTCACAGGCCCCTCTGTTCTTGCGCCGATACTATTGAATTTCCATTTATGATATCGATCCCCGATGCTTGCTTATTTTTACGCATCAAATCCTCGTTTCGGCAATGCTGCTCTCCACGGGGGTGGCGAAATAGAAGGTTCAACCGTTTGGCAGACGAATAATTATTGCTGAAATGATTCGCCATTTCTATTCGACATTGAAGGTCGAACTTTGCGAACACTGTTTAATTTTCATAGGATATTAAAATAAATGAAATTTTGAATATTTTTGTAAGATATAAGAATTTGTACATGTAACTTGAAATGTTTAAATAAATTCATTGTAAGTAATATGACTTCCTTCTTTCCTCTTGCGTGAAATGAAGATACGTTTGTAGAGTTGTTTAATCTTTCGTACTCTAAACTATAATGTTAAGATAGAAGTGTAGGTAGAACTTTTAATATTTCAGTGAAGTATTAAAACAGATGGGGCTGTGAACAATTTTTGATTTCTAGTTATTCCAACGCCTTACCGAAATATTCCAAGTTCCGATGCCTCACTGAGGCATTCCATATATCATTGGGTCTTAGAAGGTAGAATAATTGAGACTTGGAATGTTTCGTTGTAGCATGGGACACGATGGAGTTTGGTATATTAGGAGAATAATCTAAACCGCTAAAGCCGCAAGGAAATTACTGATAAATAGTTTAAGCGTAAGGACGCGATGGTTCCCAAACTGTCAGCGTCAATCAGTGACAGATCTTCTGAAAGGGTAACACTTTCTGCATTTAAAATGAGAGACACATATTTCGACGATTAAATTTAAAAGATAGAGAGAAATAAGAAATGTTACATAAGTGAAGAAGCTTGGTTCAAAGAATTTACTAAGGGAGACTATTTTCTGAAGGGAAAGAAAGTTGGTTGTGTACGAGGTTCTGTATAGGGCAAGACTAAGTAGAGCTACGTAAGAAGACCTGAATAACTGCAGATTTTTCAAACCAACAGCTACTCTGCGAGCATCGTCAAAGGCTTTATGGCGTTTTCTATGCTTCGACTGTAATATCCTTTGAAGTTTGATCTCATCGAAGGATCTTTGCATCGAATTGATTTGTGAACTGTTTCAATAACGGGATACGGGATCAAATTTCATTTTGTCAAGCCAGTTTAGCCGATATCCTACGTAACAAACGCTAAGTCCCAACGGGTTACCTTTTTTTATATTATCCCCTCTGTTCTCCTTTTATTTCTGACCCGAGCAATGTTATCGCGAACGAACGCGCCGGGTAATGACTGCTTCGTAATGACCGTGCGGCTCAGCGCTGCCCCGTAATGGTGCTCGCCATATTGCAATTTGAATTTCGCTGAAATCAGTGGAAAAAGGGTGGCAGGCCCCGCGGAATGAATATGTTAATTGGCTTTGGAATTGGCTGTCCCTATCGGTGATTGATTAAAATTCGATACGTGCTGCCAGCCCCGCGACGATCGCCTGGGGGTGGTGGAACGACGCGGACGGGAAAAGGGGTGTGAGGGATGACTGCGACGGACGGGGGCTCATGGAAGTTACTTTACGGATAAACGAGATTGAAATTTCGATGGAAATTACCGTCGGTATCTGTGGACTTAAGCGGGGGCGGTCGCCAAGTCAAACGAAAGTCGGGGACTCGTCATCTTCACTTAAACGCGAGCTTTCACGTTACACGAGCGCATTAATAAAATTTTTTCGGTGCCGCAAACAATCTCGGTGTCTTTATTTCTTTCATTCTTGCGGCTTGGAGGAAGTTATTTTATATCTTACAAGGTTACCATGACGTTCTGCTGAAAGTTCAATTTGAGTTTATAGAAATTCTAGCATGGTCGTGCAAGAGGTATGATCAAAGTAGCGCTCGTAATTACTATGGAGGATGGAATACGAGTGTGTTCAAATGTTTACGAAACTACAGCGCAGGAATTGCACAAGAGGTGCTCATAAGCGTTGCGAAACTTCGCGCGCAAACATTGTTTGTACCCGTCGAAATGAAATTGAACAATCGAAAGAACAGCTCCTTGAAGACTGCACGGTTACGCGACTGCACTCTATCCCCGCCAGAAGAAACGCGGATGTAATACGCGTTTCACCCTGCAGCACAGAGAATACCGGTACATGTTGACTCTCACCTGCGGATTTATCGCGACACACCTCTGGGAATGTTATCATTGGGGAGCAACTGTGTCTTGTTTCTCGCGTGTAGTGTCCTTTCACCGGAATCCCGAGTGCGTGGGCGATAAATTCCTGGCGCGAAAATTACCACGCTATGGGCGTGTTTATTTGGAGGCTCGTTCGAGTGGCAAGTTTTGTTTTCGAAATATAATTCTCTTCCATTTCATTCCTCGATCTCCTGTACTTTGATAACATTTTAATCGACTTTCTTAACGCGTACTTACCCGAATCTCTAGTACAGCGTAGAATTTCTCGCAACACGCGTTTAAAGCTGTATATTCAGTCAAAATCCTGTGCTCGTGTCTCTAAATAACTATTTCTCTATTCGAGCAACCGGCGATGATTTACTCGCGATATCTTGGACGGCAGTAATTTAATTCCTTGTCGCTTATTTTCTAACGAAGGTAAGTGGAAAGACGCCGCAAATGAAGGTGGCTCACGGAGTTCCGTTGGCGCAGGCTACGTCGCCCGTTAATGAAACACGTCCACCGTTGGCAATTGTCCCACCGCAGGCACGACAACGAGCACCCTAACGCAAAAGGAAGAGCCGTGTACTCTTCCGTTTCCATCAGAATGCATCTATATAGCCGCGCTGACCCAGGTCTTTCACCGTTCTTCCCTGAATTCAAATGAGAGCCTTCATTTCGGCTTAATTCTTCCAGGTCTCGAGAGGTACTCGTAACATATCTCCGTGCCTATATTTACGCTACCCGTACGTCGCGAGAAACGTGAAAATGAGCCGTTGGAAGAGCGAGGAGCCCGGGCCAAGTAAAGGGCAAAGTAAACAACGCTGTTTCCCTAACTCTTTTTGACTCGAATAATTTTTCCGCCCGCCTGCCGTCGTAAAATATATTTCCGAAACGACCCACACGCTCGACGTTTTACGCCCTACCCGTTTACGACCACTTCGATCTCTCCTACCGTGTCATTTAATATATTTCGCGAACGGAGGAAATTCCGATCGACACGCGCGTATTTTTTCACGAAACAATGTTGGCCGCAATTTTATCGTCCCGATGTTTATTCGCCTCCAGACACGCCCCGCCCCTTGCCCCGGGCCGCGAGTTATCCAGCAGCGATCCATGCGCATCTTCCATCGTAAACCATCCCACGAACCACTCGGAAATGTTTTCTTACCCCCGTTCCAACGGTTCTTTATTTTTTCCTTATCCTTATTTAATATATTTGGAGCGGGCGAAGGAAATCGTGACGGGCCCGGGCAGAGTTTCCCTACGGTCGATCGGAAACGGAAAAGCCCTTTCTCGTTGTCGTTGCTCCTTATTCGTGGGAGTGGCGACTACGTCTGCCCGTGGAGAAATGCCTGTGGAGGGCTCGGGTCACGTACAACGGGGCGATAACACAGTCCTTTTGCTTTTCCCTCTCTCTCTCTCATTCTCACTGCTCTCCTTCTCCCCGGTCCCGTTCCGCCGTCAGAGTTTTCTCGTTCTTCCTGGTCGTATTCAAAGTGCAAGGAGCAAAGGGAAAGAGCGCGAGCACAAAGATCACATGCCGGCCAGATTGAGGCTGCAGGGTAAACGTTCGTGTTCTCTCTTATCCTCCTCCAACTTCCGTTTCCTCTTAAATTCCCCCATCCCTCACCTTTCCTCTCCTCGTGATTCCCTATACTGCTCCCTCTGCCCCCTCGCCGCTATTCCTTCTCTGTGCTGCTCGAATCCAGACTGCTCTCTCGCTTTGAGCAAATCTGCGTGAAAATGGGAAGAACGTCTGGCACGAAGCTAGACGGGTAGCGCGGGGGGGGGGGGGGCATGTGTTGTGTGTACGCCCCGACCAGTGTACGTCGGTGTGAGTGTATTCAAGGGAGACAACGAGGAGGAGAGAGAATCACCAAGGCATGGAGAATATCAGATGCCTTCTGATGACAACGGCTGTCGTTGAGTAACGACCTTTCAGAACGTTCGCGATGGAACTTGGGCTAGAGTTTAAAGTTACCCTCCGCGAGGATAGAGCTTTTCCTGTGTGTCGCTGCGGGTAGGTGTAGAAACGTGAAGGTGGCTTCTGGTAGTTTGTCAAGGCGGGGTGGTTAACTATGAATTTCTTGGCTGCATAATTTGGCAAACTTCGTGTCCTGTGTTAATATTGATAGGGACCGATAAAACTGATCGGGGTAATCGAATCGAAGCTATCGACAGGGACAGAGCGTCCCGATCACTTACGGATAGGCGCGTAATTTACAGCCGCTCAGGAAGAACCGTGAAATGTACCACGCTCGTTACGATTGATTATGCCCTTGCTGTTTCGACGAGCGGAATAAAGGCAGCGGTTTTATTGCGCTTCCATTAAAATTCCATTTAGCAATACGGGTCGCGGTTCCTGAACAAAAGAGACTCTCGTTCTCGATACCTAGCAAAATATCCACGTAGGTACGCCCCGACTTCTCCCCTTCGATTACACCGTTCTATCGATTCTTATCAGAACACCTAGTGCTCCCGTTTGAAATGTATAATTGGTACAACCGCGACGATTTGAGTGACTTCTACTGTACAATGGATAGAAAGCCATTCCAAAATATAATACCTACTATTAGAACTTCTCACACCATTTCAGATAGCTATGATCTCTAGATCCTAATAAAAGAGGTCACTGGTTATTAATTTACTAGCTTTACTACTCGGCTTCGCCCTAAATTTAGATTCTAATTTTATAAAAAATATTTAAAATAAAAGCTATTTTAAATTAAAGCTCCCAGAGTTTATCGTACAAAAGTTTTTAGGCGACAGACAGACTCAGAAACAGATAGAAAGCCATTCCAAAATATAATACCTACTATTAGAACTTCTCACACCATTTCAGATAGCTATGATCTCTAGATCCTAATAAAAGAAGTCACTGTTTATTAATTTACTAGCTTTACTACTCGGCTTCGAGTAGTAAAGCTATTTTAAATTAAAGCTCCCAGAGTTTATCGTTCAAAAGTTTTTAAGCGAGAGACAAACACACAAAGAGATAGAAGCTTTCTGATGTATATGTTAAGATATATATATAACGTTTTCCCAGTCAATTTACTATCGACCACTTATCCCACGATCCTCTGCATAAGACCCCGCGCGATGCTGCAATATCCTCGTCCACGTTCCGTAAGATGAATCTCATCCTCGTCATTATCGCAAGTGACCGCGTCTTGGTCTCCGCCGAACGCACACGAGCGCCCGTGTAATAGTAATTTAAGGCGACGGGGGCTCGAGGAGCCTGTTCCCCGTAATTTCATCGGGGCCCCACGTAAATCGCTTTAACCGGCATGATGTATTTTGACGAGCTAATGGATATCGCGTACAGATTATCATGCTAAAGAGACGTTAATTAACACGTCGCACGTTGTAACGGCCGCTTACACCGGCCACTGGCCTCTCTAACCCGATATAGATACGTCGACGGCGGCCACCATCCCTCGAATACAAATGGCGGACGGTCCTCGGGGCTATCGGGAGGGTGAGAAGCTTCCGCGATACGCGCAGATTTCCCTCCGCCGTTCGAAAGAATGGAATTACGCCGGGGCGACGCGACGCTTTGTTCGCGACGCCAGCCGCGCTAAAGCTCTAATCCGATTTCCTTGACGAGTGCAATTATAAAGAGTGGCGTCGCGTTAATTCCGCCGGTTCGTGGTCTCACCTCGGAATTGCTTCACAACTGCCTACTTGTATAAAAATCTGCCAGGCGGAGTGGCTTGTGGAGTGGGTGTGAAAAGTCAGGGTGCACGTGTACCGAGCAATCGTGGTGTTTGCGGAAGGATTTAAGAGAGGGGATTGAGAAACAGAGAGCGGATATCCAATAGCGATGTCTCGGTGCTAGATTCCCTCGCAAGCCTCGAAATCAACTTTATCGCCAGCCCACGGAATTGTTACAGTCACCGCAATTGCTATACCTAGATTCTACATATATGTACACCATTGTAAAGCTTTCATCAAGTGAAATCGAGTCGTACTATCCCTATGGAGAAAGTCGGGTGGAAGCACTGTAAGAACATGAATCTAGTGGGACGAGCGGTTTGCGGCAGTTTGCCGCTGCGTTCATTCGCGGTGAAGCAATACGTGCGTTCGTTAAAACGAACGCAAACATGCCGCCTAGTAGCCGCAAAACTTTGCGTCCCGTGTGAACTGCTTCGTATAAATTTATGTTCTGCTAAAACGCCCGCGGCGGCAGACTGCCGCAAACCGCTCGTTCGCACCGAGCCTAAGTGGAATCGCTAAAAGTAAGGCATAGCAAACACAACTGCATCTACACCGGTCGATTACAGCCGATCCAAGTGAACCTCTCTACCGTAATGTTCATAACGAATGTAAAAGAGGGAGTCAGTCAGGTACGTACATACAAGAGTGGCTGGGGGTGTGGGAGGGAGGGGGAAAAAGGTCGGTCGCGAATCGATCGACAGGCAGCAGCCAAGGGAAGGTGTGTACGTACCTCCATGCCACGTCGATTTCTCCATCGCACCCACTTGTTGAACCCCGGCCGCCAATATTCGACGAAGTACTCCTCGGTGTACTCGACCCCGTGGCCGTTCCCGAACCTGCCCTGGGTCCTGGTGGACGTCAGTGTGCGCGGGCTGTGCAGGTTCACCTCGAGGTACTCCTTGCCCTCCTTCGTGACCATATTTTTCGGGCACCAGGCGCCGCCGCCCTTGTCTTGTCTCAGCCTGGGGAAACCGAGGAATTACAGCAAGAATTATTACGACAGCCAGGCCGTGCAGGAATATTCTCGTGCACGAGCATATTCCACGCTTACGTGTGAATCACGCGCATCCCCTGCGCATATGCAACGTGTAAAACTGAGAGATTGCAGGTTTATATCTCTAATACGAAGAGGGATGTGGAACCCTTGTTTCTTTGGGAATTACTCGGTCACGAGGGCGAGATCGTGCGATAAAGTTAATTCCCACTCATCTTCGCGATCGAACCACGACGAAAGCTAGCTCACCTGCGTAAAAGTTTCACTCCGCTCGATCGAGTTATTCGTGTTTAAAGAGTCCGTTTAACTGAAAAACTCCCTTTCCCAGCTGCGAACAGCTTCGCCTTGTACAATTTTACTCGTCATTTGGCTTTTCCAGTACGCGCAGCGCAAAAAAATAATTAATGGGCCCCTTGTTTTTCTCGCCCTCCCTGCTCCTCTGCGCGCTGGTTCCACACCAGGATCGACGGGTGCTCGTGTATAAATTAATGACGTCCCGATTGATTTACGAGCCACCGTCCAACCAGAAGTTTCTTCACTATCGATTTCCAGTTATTTATAATCATTTATATGTATCCAGCAACATTTTGCCATAATGGCCTTCGACGCGGACACTAGGAGAAGGGCGAAATCAGAACTCGCGCGTGAGTTCGCGGTGTTTCATCATCGGGATTAGTTCTAACCCACTTGCAATAACGTCATTGTTTCGAGAGTAAAAGGCCTTTTAAAAAATGAAGAGTCACTAAATGAGGTGGGTTTTTAAAAATGGACGGTGCTAACACAGTCACCCTTATTACTATTATCTCGTTATATCCTGATAACCTGAACTCTACTCATATAGAAATTTGTAAAGAAATCTCGTTCGATCCTCGACGAGTTTCCCAGGCGAAAAACTCCCTTGCCCCCACGCTCGTTCCAGCAATCTGCGCGTTCAAGATTTCGGTGAGCCGTGTCGGTCGACCGCGAGTGGCCCCGCTTTAAACGAGAGTTTAAAGACTCGTGGAGGCGCGCCGAGGGCGTCGGCAAACAAGAGAAACAACCCTTGCGCGAACGTAGGGCCATAATTTTCGGCCGCGAAACGCGTTTTTAATTCAGTGGCCGGGGGAACGTGGCCCAGATCCATACGGGATACAAACGAGCGGCCAGCGTGCTCAACAGACACGGGGCTTTAATGTATACGTGGGCGCGTGTAATTCCCCCTCCGCTAAAAATAGAGCGGCCCGATAACAAGAATCGCATTATATAGGAGCCGGTAGATCGCCGGGGCGATAAGAAAGCCGGCAGAGTTTAATTTTAAGCTCTATTTACCCGTGCAACGAGCTTTCGGAATTAAGGATATCGTCGGGCGAGCACCGAGTGGCTTATTATCACTCGTCGGAGGGATGGCGGGTGAGTTACTGACCAGCCAGCAGGGAACGGGGCTGACTGACTTACCAGCCGCGCCTCTGATACAATTTCCTTGATTTTCAAAGCTCGTTATCCCCGGTAATCGTCGCGAAATGAAATTCCATCACCGGGATTCTTTTCCACCGATATCGCACGCCGCGCTCCGCCCCGTCAATTAAAATTAATGAAACCCGACCCGACACCTACAGGCGAACCTGATAGATTGTAATTCTTTGTTTCATTTTCCGCTGCCGCAGGGATGATAATTAATCTGTTACTTCGCTACAATTTCTGTGCTCCTAGGAGCCAGAATAATGAAATTGGGTTTCCATTTCGATTTACTGGTGCTAGTGACAGCTTAGATTCGATGACATTTATAATGAATATTCAGTATCTTAATACAGGATGCTGAGAACAGGAATAGGTAAATTTTTCGGCAGGCTGAACTACTCGCTGGTAATTTACCACATCTACCGTGCAATATTTCAACCCCACCCGAAACCTGAAAAAGAATCTCGACGTCACAATACCTCCCATCGTAGAAATAAGAAATTTTCTGGAACCGGAGAGGTCAGGATCGAGAATCGACCGGCTCATTTCCATGGAAATCGAGGCGTTTCCCTCACGAGTGGACGTAACTTTCGACCTGCCCCGTAGGATCCACGCTACTCCGATCCAGACAGACGCGTGCATGTGCAACACAAAGCGTCAGAGAATCTCCATGGAAATATTTCAGCTGGTTCGGTCGTCGAGCACTATCATACAGGCGGCATGCCCGCATGTAAACAATAGGCCAGGCGAAACCCACTGAAAGCGTTTGCGGTTAATTAGGCAGCAATGCTGTTAACAATGTCCTGGCTTCGTCCCTCTGCCGCCCTCCTCTTCAACCCCTTTCCGTCTATCCGCAGACCTACGTCGCGCAGCTGAAATTCCCCGCAACGCAGCCGCCTCGGTCAGGATTTCGGCCGAATAAAGTTATCACCCCGACGCGATCCTCTCCTTCGTCGACTGATTCCGTGATCGCCTCCAGGTCGCTAATTATCCGTCGTTCCTGCGGGCTAATTACGCGAGCAAGGGAGGGTCCGCGCGGTGGCGGGTCGGTCCAAAATTTCCACGTTCCTCTCGCCTGGTGGACCGTGCAACGATCCCACACAGAATTTCCACCGACCTTGTTTCGATGGTGAATCCTTTATAATGAAGCCTGCTCTATGATGGTTCGAGCTTCAAACAATGCACGCTTATATGATGAGTGGAAGAACGAAATAAAAGTACGATATACTCCACTTATCGGAAGCTCAGAAATTCACAGATCCTGGAAAAGTAGAATTGTTTATGAAATTTCTACTGGATCGGAATGTAGGGGGAGTGTCGTGCAGTACCGACCAAAGCTAGTTCTCGCTTCTTCGACCAGATATTATCACTTTATTTGAATTAACCAATGAAAATCACAATTCACTATAACCTATTTCAGGGTCATAACAATTGTTTACTCCATTGCTTTCGCTGTTTTGAAAAATTAAACGTACCTATACGTTGATATTCAGTGGGTTAAAAGTTATTTTTTAAAGCTGATCGTTTGTTTCTCGTGTAAGTAAATGATTTTGTTGCATTATGTATACCATCTCTAGTCTATTCGGTATAATAAAACGTCCTAGTTTTGCAATATTTTTTTGTACAAAATATACCAGGATCTAAAATGTTTCCCCGTGTTTGTCGTACAGTACCGACCATCCAACTGTCGTGCAGTACCGACCAACAAACTCTGTCAACCGGTAGGGACAAAATTTTTCTTATCTGTAAGTTCAATCTGTTAGCAACTCAGATTAATTTATAAGATGCTCATTTAGCCTTCCTTCTACCATTTCTCGCACAAAAATAAAGTAAATAAGGATAGGTATAATAACCTGATAAACAGGAAGCTAGGATTTAATGAACAAGTTATCCAGTGTGTTATATGCAAGCAGAGTTGGGCATTAAGTAAATAAAAAATTATGTAATTAAGGATCAAATAGAAGTTACTTTAACTTTAGATTATTCGACGAATAAAGTAAATTCTTTATTCGTTATTCGAAATTTTATTTAAATAAAAATTTTGCCCAACTCATTTGACAAAGATTGAGTGCAGTGTACCGAAGGTGGCGGTTTGGCACACGTGGAATGCACAGATCAGGAGAATATTAATTATTTGACTTGCGAGTTTGTACAAATAAAATTTGAAAAAATCTTGTACTAATTAAATGTCATTTTATTAACATTGTTAATCATTTAGACCTAAAAATCTACTACTTTAATAGTTGGTCGGTACTTTTTTACTTTTGCGAATTATCAATTCTTATTATTAAATTTCACAAAAATAATTTACCTCCACTTATTAAGTTCCATCTATACTACAAACGCGTTTCTGAATTTCTGATTTTGATCGCCTCTACCCCAAGGTATAACAAAAAACTTAGAGCGGTCGGTACTGCGCGACTTTCCCGTAATTATTATCAGATGAATTTTATTCAATTTCGTTTCACCTTCTAGCCTACTCGACAGCAATCACAGAAATCGTTCTAACGCCGCCCGGTGCAACATTACCACGGGAATCGTAACTGTTCCTCAAGAAGCACACGCTCCACAGCATTTACGTAATCAGATCATGCCAGGGCAAACAAGTTCGAAATCGCCTAGTATGATACCGGGAGTACTGCGTTAGAGTAGTTTCTTTCGTTAATAGCGCCATCAACGTGGCCAGATGCTCCGTAAGTTGGCCCGTAATAACAAAAGAAAACGGCGCTCCGGGCATCGTAGGAATTCCCTTACGTGCCTTCCTCGAATCAGAAAAATTTGTAGCGCGGGGAAGCGCCGGGTTCGCCTCGTTTCGAAGAAACAGCGGGCACGTAAAAGAAGTTCGAAAATGTACTGGTTAAGACCTCTCGAACCCTCCACTTTTTAATCGTGAACTTTTTTCAAGACCCCCCGTAAACAGCGACCGTAACAACTCGGTGGAACTTTCTAGCGATGCCCTTGCCATCGAATATAATCCTTCATTGTTACTCGATAATGACGGCTGGAAAATTGCTTGGTAACCGCGATACATTCGACCGTCGTGGCTTGTTTACCGAATCGAAAGGAGCACTGCGCGATGCCTTCCATCACGCGCAATTAGGAGCGCGGTCGCGCCGTTTTATACTGTGGGAATTCCGTTATCGGGGAATTCTAATTTCTCGGGGAACAGTTACGGAGTTCGATCCTAATAGGAAGCCAATAGTCCCGACGAAATGCACGGCAGCCAACCGACCGAGAGCAGCCTTATGGGCTGGCTGCTCCCAAAGTAGCCTCGCTGAGAAATGCGCCAAAGCGGAAGCCCCGGCCGACCAGGGGCATTACGCTGCCTCATCAGTCGAAAGGTGCATTAGCATTGCTAATGACCTGCGATCGTTACCGCCACACGCCGCAGCAACCATCTTCGCTCCGTCTGGGGCGCGTTTGTTATTCGAAAATGGGCCACCGGCGCCGCTCGCGAGAGGGTAACACCTCGGACTGTCACTATGATCACCGCGATGACGGGATACGCATAGACCGCATCTACGGCGCATCTGGATGATTAACTCGCGGCTGTCCAATTTGTTCCCGTTCGAAAGGGAATTAATTCGGGGTAGCTGCTTGAAATTCAAAGTGACCCGAACGTGAATGCGATTTAAAAATTGATGAACTTAGTTTAATTATTTATTCGGCGCGGTTTATTCAGAGAACAGAAGGTTCTCGTCGACATTCAGCTCTTTCGACAGAATAAGACAAGGATGGTTTGATATTACCGATTCACGGCAGCACACCCTGAAGTCTAACGGATAAACTCGATTGTTTAATTCTGCGAGTGACCCGAAGCATGGGAGCACGAAGCACAGACATGGACCAATAAAATCAGCAATTTTTAAATGAGAAGAATCGACGCTACGGTCACTCCCGCCGACTTATTATATTCCTGGAGGGGCGTCGATATTCAGCACACGCTCGCAGACCACTCGCTTTCTTTTATTACCTCGTGCCGTACGTGACGCTCGACCACTCGTCGCAACGGCGATGAACCACCCCCCGTTCGTCTTCCTTTCTCTACGCAGCGCGTTCAACGGTCGACGGGAACTAATTAAATTTCTTCCGTAATACGGCAATTTCGATGATAACGCGCCAGTCCGCCGCGGGAATCGTAAAAACGCTTGAGAAATCGAGGGAGACTGACAAAACGGCGCAACATTAGAGAACATTGTGTTATACCGTGCGAGCGTTTTGGCGGGGATTAATGTTCTTGCTAATTAGACGCGAAACGACCGACGATTACGTTACGCGGCGCACTCGAGAAGACGAAGTGCGCCGTGTTGCAGGAATTGCAGTCGAAAATATGTATTCCAGCCTAACGAGCTCGCCTGCTCGGCTTGACGCGCTAAAGGAGTGTACGTACACTCTTCGCATTAAAAATAAAAGAGTAGGCTGGGGCCAGCTGCTACAGGGGCAGATTGATACTGACGAATTATCTCGACACCGTATATATGTAGCTCCGTTTGAGCGAGATATATGAAGATTGTTATTCAATTCTTTCTTACGTTTCAGCGTACGGATGTGTACGTTGACGCTAGGAATCATTTTTTAACTGTTTTCGTTTATATAGAGAAAAAGGCAATAGTTGCGTTTACTTTCCAATCCGTCTTAAGACGGTATAGAGAATCTTATAACCCGAATTAATTTATCATTTCATTGAGTCTTTTGAATGTAAGGTAATTAAGTTTTATTATTTTGTTTATATGCTCTACATTTTTTTATGGACATACTTGTACATAATGACTTTCTGCGGGGTAAGTTGATACGTCTTCTCTGGGGAACGTTGATACAGTGTAGCAATTTTCCCCGACCAGTTTTAATTGAATTTTTTCCTTTTAATTCTAGGAAAATGGTTGGAAATTATATCAAAAAGACAAATCGTGGCGAAATATCGGAAGATATTTTTGAAAAAGCGTGTACCGCAATAGAAAAAGACTCAATATCAGTAAAGCAAAGCGCGAAAATATACAATATTGATAAAATGAGTTTATTAAAATATATTAACAAAAAGAAGAATACACCTCGTGTTAAAGTGGAATATTCCAAACGTAAAGAAAATAAAAATAAAAATGTTTTTTTGTGTTTGTTCAAAAATGTGCTTGGTTATCAGAATACGTTTTTGTTCATTTTTAGTCCATATTGTTGGAAAGGTATCTAAACTAAAATTGTATTTTTCAAATTTATTAGTTATTCATTAAACGGATATTTTACAGACGTATCAGCATGCCCCAGAGCAGTGTCAACTTGCCCCGCAGTGGGGTAATTTGACACATTTTGCCTTCGTCCAAATAACATTTTTTCTTTCATTTTGTATGTATTTTCTCAAGTATTCGCTTACTATATATTAAAGAGGAAGAACCAAAGTATATTTTAGCATATTTGTTGTTAAGTAATTAATTCAAACAAAAATTGAAAACTGGATAACGTATCAACTAGCCCCGGTCTCCCCTATTCTAGAAGAAGTTGCACGAATCAGGGGTAAAGCGTATTGAAATCGAGGAGAGGGTTATTGATATTTTAGCACTTAAATGGTCAGGTAATACAGTCCCTTAATTCTTCTTTTCCCGATATGAATTATAAATAACGCTCCCCTCCGTTCAAACTTTACGCTAAAAGTTTACCAACATCTGCACTTTTCACTTGTCGCTTAAACATACACCACCGTGGGACAATTTGCTCACGGTTTTCTTTACAACCTCCCTACACGAGGGTGATTTTACAGATCAACGAACTGCTCACGGTTACCCAGCCACTATTGCCTCTAAAACGTTACAACACATTCCACCCCGGGATACGTCTTAACTATCGAGCGCAACGAACAGTTACAGTGCAGAAATTGATTTATCGCGTACTCAATGACACGAGGAGAAGCGTGCGTGCCACGTGTTGCTTCCGTTTCCTATTCCAGGAGTCGTCAAATTATTTCCAGCGATCGCTACACGGGGCCCAACCCCCTCGCAGTTGCCGACTACGTCCCTCGATCCTCGCGAGCGACTCGAGCAAAAGCCCCCCAAAGAAATCCCTATTATCGTGACTGGGACGGGACGTTCCCGTAACTTTTCCAATCTCGCCCACGCAAGTTGTTTCGCAGGTCAACGAGTCTTCGCAGTTTGCTCGGTCGATCGAATATTTTCGATGGACTATCATATAGGGGAGGAGGGCGCGCGGGCAACGCGGATTTATAGAGAAGCGGCGAGTTATAGCGTGCCAACGGGGACACGGGCGAGGTGAATGCACAGGGTGTTCCATTCTAATCTATAAACACTTACATATAGCAAGCAAAGTATGTAGAAGTGGAATAAAGTAGTAAAACTGAGGAAGATTAGAGGATGTTAAACGAGGGATGTTTGACTAAGAGATCAAGATTATTTTGCAAATCAGATATCAACGGAGTCTCCAAGCAGTGAATGAGTTTCATATATCAGAGCGACCTGCCACAGACATCAAAGAAGTTCGCCGCAGCCCACCCTGTAGATTAAAATGGAACGCACAGGGCTGCGTTCTTTCATGCTCCCGCGCACACCTGTCCCCCTACCGCCCTTGCCCCCTGCTGGATCGAAGCTTGCAGGAACGGTTATCGAATATGCCGAGAATGCCACCGCCGAATATGCCATCAGCCAAATGATCCGTGAAAATTCCAGCTGCCCCGGCCGCGATTTTACGCGAGCACGATCGCTGCTTTTTTACCACCGTCGCGCGCGCGCGCGCGCTCCAGCAGCGGTACACACGGGGCGGAGAGCACGGTGGAAGAACGACGAGGAAAAAGCCTCGCCGGTATACAGGGGAGCCATCGATATTAAAGCTTATACTGAATGACAGGGATGCTCGATGGAACGGCACGGATTGATTCTGCTTCCATTTCGAAGCGATCCGTGGATCTCGATATACGGAGCACTTGTCAATAAATAGAGCCGTTCCCCGCCCGCCCTCCCTCATCCGCCCCCTCCGTGTCATTCTTCTTTTTCTAGATCGTCTTGAAAATTCGCGACGCGTCAATCACGGATATCGCGGTGCCTCGAAATGGAAACGTTTTAAGCTACCGGGGCGTACAAACAGGAAATAAGGTTCTTCAAAATAGCTGCTCGCGAAGTGGTACCGTTGCGACGGACAGACGAACTTTAAAGGACAAAATTTCCGGCGCAGAGAGCCAACGATGACTGAAATTAAAATCTTTGTGTACCGATCCGCCGCTGCCTTTATTTTTCCTCGGCGTTGCTCGTCAACGTTCCCACGAGCTTGGATTTAATTAAGAAGATGCTCGTGATCCTGCTGAAGGAAAAGCACGCGGTCGACGCGCTCGCACGTTCATCGCGGCAACTTTCCGCAACGTTATCGGGGTCGCTCCGCGTAAAGGCCGTCTTTTAAATTGGACCTCGCTCTCGAATCTGCTCGAAGGAAGCGACGCGATTTTTTCGCCGTCACAAGCCCCGCGACCCTTTGAGTTTCCGGTGCGAAGGGACGCTAGAAGCGGGGGACGCCGCTTCCGGATCGAGGCTCCTTTTTCAAAGTCCCCCGTTAAGCACGATAAACGGGATAAAAAAGTGCTGTCTTATACATTTATAATACCGCGTCGTCTTATCTCGTCCTCGGCTTACTCCCGGAACGCCTGTTACTGATGGCAGGGGCCGGGGCACATCCGGGTCGCTACCGAGGGCGAGCTGCCGCAAGTCAAACTCAATCTGCAAATGGGACGATCCAATTTTCGGCGTTTCGATGCCACTTGATCATTCCCTTCTGACCCCAGCCTTTCATGCGGGCGACGTGTAAATTCCTGTTTGCCGTTCGAACCAAGCGGCCTGCGCTCCGCCGGGCGGGGCTTTTGTGGACAGTAGGTCAGCTTGATGTGTACTTTTATCCTAACACTGAGCCTCCCGAGTGAAACGTGAAGTGCGAATGGTCAAACAGAATGAAACGAATGTTACACGTCCGGGGGTGTTGAGAATGCAAGCGGGAGCGGTCTCTTTAGGTAATCTACCGTTGAAGATCGTATGCACTGAATACATAAAATATTCAAATTGCGGGAGTACACTACAGTGAACAGTGGAGCAGAGGCAACAGAAATTTGAAACAGGCCATTTCTCCAGTCTAAAATGATAACGGCAATGGTCTTCATCTAGAACGCCAGGAATCGAACAACGACCGCTGATGGTTGATTATAGTATGTACGATAAATCCACTTACTTGTTGTAGAAGCATAACAATCGTGCGCGAAACGTTCACTGGGACGACCGAGATAACGAAAACGTCTCCATGAATATGGCCAATGAAAGCGGAGGCGTTAACGGCTCGCAACGTTCGCGTAATTTATGTGACCGATTTAAATAAATTTTAAGGAAACTTTCCGCGCCGGCCCGGTGAATAATTGCAGTTTAATCGATGCTTCGACTGTTCCAGTTTCGGGGAAAACAAAAGGGAACCGGCGGCAGCCGCGGAAACGCGGAAACTTTCTGGCAAAACCTGCACGGATTCGCCAGCAGCACCGATGAAAATTGCGTGGCCGGGCGTATTTCAACGCGGACAGTTCGCGAAATATGTCGTTGACTTTGTCCGCCGACAGTTCTCAATGAATATTTCCCCCCCCCCCCCCTGGATCCATTAAGCGCTTCAGAGTTTTTTCATTGGCCCATGTACGTTGGAATTCGTCGTTAGAAACTTGTACCTTCGAATTCCCGCGATACAGGCACCGATATCGGCTGTAAAGCCTCTACGCTCGTTTTCGGGGATTTTGATTTACCTGGGATTTTGTGTGGCAGCAAAAGGGTATAGAAAATGGTGACTAGTGTTTTTGAAAAAGGTCCGCAATGACGGTATTCTGAGTGTTCCGTGCAGAAAATGTGTCGTGCATAGTTCAAACGATTTTCCTGCCCCTTTCATTTTGATAAATGCAACCATTGCTTCGTTACTGAAAACACTTTTCCTGGGCACGATAAATTTATGAGATTTGTGAGAGCTACGTTACACCGAGTTTCATTCCCGGAAATTCGCCCGTGTTTACAAAGAGAAATTGCTAAAGTGCAAAGCTTTCACAGGGGAACGTGGATAATGAAAGCTTCTATAAACCGAGGCGAGGGCAAAGTTTCAGCTCGTCATACATCAGAGACGACAATCCGCGAAAGTCATCCGCGACACGACCGGAAACTCTTTCGTCGGTGTCTCGTACGTCGAGATACGTGATTCCCCTTTCATGAGACGGCAACTTGCTGCAACAACTTCGGGCTCGTTGTACCGACTTAAAGTTCTCCCTATCTCGCAAAGCCTAAATTCAATCCCGCGGAGCAAAGTTCCGAGAGACGACCGTGCTGGGTTAGTAATCACGTCAGCCGAGATTCTTCTTTCGTGTTTACATGGAAAAAAGCGCTAGTTGGAAATCACGCGTTTACGTTCAATCTACATCGAGCAAACGTTTGATCTTCGTACGAGAAATTCGTTTTCCACGGAAACGAACGAAACCACGAAACGCTTCGCGAACAATGTCTAATTCCCCAGCGATCGGTAAACGTTCGCTCCAAATTTTAATCAAAACTCCAACGAAATTAAAATTCAAGCGCAATCGATACGATAGCGCCCTTTTAAAATTCAACCACGCCACTGGGCGAGCAGAGATCCGCGACGAGCTGCGAGGCAAAAATACTCTGCGAAAACACGCGACCGCGAAGGCGGATCGTTTCGGGGACAGTAAATTCTCGAGTTGGAAAACTCGGAGAAGGTGGCGAAACTCGATAAGGCAGACGGGACGCGTCAGCGATGATTGCAAATAGAATTTCGCGTTATCG